>CM063255.1:4577500-5177500 GCA_032158295.1 Pycnopodia helianthoides | reverse complement strand
TTGCCCTTAAGCAGGTCCATGAAATTGGACCCAGGTCCAGGTCTGGCTTGCGGATCAGCAGCATCCGAAGACGCTTGCCTTATGACAGTTTGTCAAGGAGTCTGATAGCATGAACGTGACACAGACAAAAAAAGCATCTTCCACCGTCTCCTGCACTAACTCCAGCTCTCGTAATGCAAGCAGGCAGTTTTTCTGCATCGATTTATCTACATGTATGAACGTGCCAGATGCGTGGTCTTGTTTTCCCCGACTATTTTCTGACAGTGGCACCCCGTTCATCCAAGAACAAGTTATGATCCAATTACAGGAACACAGTCCATGCTTTTCCATCTGAATTTTCTCTCAGGATATTATTTGTCACCGTGTTTTTTTTCTTCTTCTAAATGACATTAAAGACTGTGTAAACATTGGTAAGATTGAAAGTATAAATGTTCACAAATTTGCTCGTAATATATACGTGGTATAAAGATGGTCACAGGGGAAAAATTGCCTAGAGATACCTGCTCCTGAACAGGGCTTGTATTTTTACACTGGACCGCAGGCCTGAGGCCTACAGTTTTAGTGTCGCACCAGTAAACTTAATGACCGGACAAGTCCGGCTGTCTTGTGTTTTTTAATTGGATATTAATAAAGAGGACAGGAATAACACGGGAATTGCAGTGATCTAGTCTTTGTAACGAGGATTGATGTCAGATGGACTTGCATTTTAAACGATGCTCTTCAAAGAGGTCTTCTCAAGAATTATAAGTTTCTGTCCTAAGAAATGCCTTTGAATTAATGACATGAGTGATTTGGGGTAAAATTACAATCAAACGTATGCCAGGTTTGGAGCCGCAAGTAGTGAAAACTTAGGGTGCGCAGCAGAAACGCGCGTGACGCAATAACTTACCAGCAGGCTAGTCATCTCCTTTACACTCTATTCAAATTAATCAGTAAACCTGGGACTGGCAGAAAAGGCAGAAAAACAGAAGAAAAAACAACCTAAAGAGAAACAAGAACAAACATGTCCTTTAAGACTTTCTTCAGGAACTGCCACTAAGCACTCGGAGTCCCAAATCCTCTAAGTCCGTCAGCACAAGTCTCAAGCAAGTCAAATCTCAAGTTCTTTTTAAACATGTTAAACCAGGTTTGAAGTACATGGGTCTCTGGTTGGATCTAGTTTCAAACCTGGTTAAGGACCGGACTGGTGACTCAAACAGACAGAAGTCAACATCTGGGTCTTTCCCCTTTGAAATCCCCCATGAATGCCGACATGATAGAGGGTCATGCAGAGTTTACCAATGGCTGATTCAGGCCTTGAGCTTTTAAGCTTTCTTGTAAAGTAGCCCACCGGGCTGGTAAACTGTGCATTTTACTTGCCCCAAGGAAGTTCTAGTAGCCCAGATTTACATGTAAATACATAAATGTATTGTCATCAATGTATCTTTCTGTTGTTAACTTAATGGTGGCAATTACAACCAGTTTAATGGTCAAATGTAGTTACATTCACACACTCAAAAATAAACCAACACATTTAAAAAATTTATTACATGTAATTCACATCTGAAAAGGAAGTAAATATGAGCATTTTTAACAGCAGGTTGCACAGTTTTTAAAGGCAAGTTGAGAAGAGGTGTTTATATTAGCCTGTGGCAGTTTTTACAAGACATTGTACCCCTGGCTAGTGTGGAATTAAGCCTTGCTGACTCTAAACAGATGCCAATAAATGGAACTCCTACAATGTACACAAACAGTACACTAAACTTTATGATGTAAACTACATGTAGCCTGTTTTTTATTACTGTCAATCTCACAACAGGGCAGAGGATTACAAAGATGCAAATTGTAGTTTGATGGTGGACTTTTTTTCTGGCATATTTTATACAAAACAGTGGAAGATGGTAACACTACATACATTGTACATACAAACATGTAGTCAGTGCACAAGTGACAGACAATTTTGTTTGATCTAATAAACCACAAGAGAAACTGACTGGGTGAATCTGAAATAATTTGGGGGTTGAAAATGTGACTAGAGCGGGATTTGAACAAACGACCTCCGGATTAACGTGCCGGCACTATACCAACTGAGCCATCTAGTCCTAAACAATGTATGCTGGCCATCTCCTCACTTTGTCAATATACACGTACTCGTTAGGGGTGCCAGTCAAAAGCCATACAAGCTTTAACTGCCGTGTAGCCAGGGATCACACCCAAGATCACCTTGTGGGGATGCAACTTTTTTTTACAATCTTGTTTTCTTCATTTTCGCCCACTTTAACGATCCCTGACGAAATTTTTTATTATTTTATAACAATTAAGATCATATTTTTTTACTTTAGCATACTGAAAAAAACACACAGAAAAAAGCTGGCAACCATCTTGAAAAATAGCCCGGCCGGTTGTCTTGAAAAATGTATCGGGCGGCCATTTAAAAAAAAGAAAGAAAAAAAAGGCCCTCCTTCCCTTTTTCAAAAAGGCAGGATGCTAAACATGTTTTGTTATATTTTGCCTAATCATTACATTGTATCTTAAGTACCTTACATTATTGTGAAAGCAAACTGATTAAGTGGAAATAAACTTAACGGAACTGATCTGGGCCCTGCTGTGGGCTATACTAGAAATGCACACTTTACAGGTCGCCTTAAGCACAGAATCCTTCGGTAAGCAACGCCATGAAATTGGGCCCTGAACTGAACATTTAGTGGAAAAGTGTTAATCATTAATCTTTAACACCCCCTTGTGACCAGTCTCCGACCAATCAGAGTGCATTTATACGCTCAGAGATATTATTAATATCATTCATAATTAATGAAGGATGCATTAAAATACAATGTGTCTACACTGCTGGGATGAATTGTCAAGTCCTGAGAACAGGTGAGAAGGTTCTCTTAAAAAACACCTGACATGTGGTGCATCTACATGTAGAACTGTTTCCGTTCAGGTACATATACTTCTCGCCCCCCGGGCTCGATTTTCAACAAAGAACTATGATTCATCCTGAAAATGAGTTGTCAATAATGCCATGGTGATTTGTATTGTGACACTTTGCTTTGCAATTTACCAATCTAAGCTCTTTGTGAAACAGACCCCCGGGTCTTTCGCCTTTGTGCCCTTTAAAGTGCCCAAATAGAAATTTATACTAGCACCCTCATGGAGCTGCCCTATACCGTGGGAAAACTGCCATACCCAACTGGGAACAAAGCATCAGGACCCAATGCCATAGTAGCTAACCACAACAAAATTATGCTTACCCAAAATAAGGTTACCAGCAAAAACACCATGTCGCATATCTGTGACTACATGTAGTAGCACGCTTACTTTTGCTAAGCAGAAAATGTTTAGGCAACACTTTCTACTTTGGTACATGTGTTACAGCATTGGTACTGGATAAAAAAACATCTTTGTTGAATTTTAGTCTGAAAGCTTACTGTTTATGAAGTTCATACTACATGTAGAAACATTTTTTCCGTTAAAACTTCCCTCTGAAATAAAGCCATACATGTACATGTATTCAAGTTTTCCACTATAACCATCTTTGTGCAAATCTGTGAACATTTCCACTTTAATGTAAATCTTACCTATGTTGTACACACCCTTTAAGCCCTGTAACACGTACAGATATGCACAATCACAAACCTCACTGTACATGTAGCCTTTTTATTCTTTAAAGGCCCTGTACACTATTGGTAAGATCGAAAAACACAATGTTCCCAGATTCACACATAACTTACATGATTTAACGTAAGTAATGCTAGAAAGGGTTCCTTAAAATATTTCTGCCTAAAATGCTATCGTTTCTGAGAAACGAGTAAAACAATAGTAATTATCGCGCGCGATAATTTGAAAAAACAGAAAACACATAAGATCTCTTTTCACTGTTTTCTCGTGACCTTGATGACCAATTGAGCTCAAACTTTCACAGGTTTGTTTGCTCATGCATACGTTTAATCACACAAAATGTGGACACTGATTTTGAGCTGTTACCAAAAGTGTACAATACCTTTAACAAGAACTATGGATGGTAAAAAAAGGACCAAAGTTCATTCACCGTTCACATTACCTCGAAATGATCCTTCATTTTTTTCCAATGACACGTTCACGTTATAAAATTAACGGATATTGGATGTTTCTAATGTATAATTTGTCAGCCAATGTTGAAGGCTAATGGCAGTTTTCCATTGTGTACAGTGGTGTCAGATTAAAAGGAACTACTTTTTATTGAGGAAGTGGTACGAAAAAAATAAAACCATTTATCCTTAGGTACACAGAGAACATGGTTTTTTCTCAACAAGAGTTCCTTTCTCTATAAAAACATGGCCATGCCTCGAATTTTGTTTTCAAAAGGGCACGGCAATTTCCCCAAAATGAAGGGCACCCAATGAGGAAAATTTGCATATGTATTTTAAAAGGTATTTAAGGGCACCCACAGCAATGCTCCGTAATTTTGATCGCGTGAGGGCGCTCTCAAAAACATTTTTATCACTTCCGGGGTATAACTTAAGCGATTTACCGTCTGCTCAGCTAGCTGTGTACAGTTTTAACACCGGCGTTGCACTTCTGCGCGCGATAGTTTCTAGTTGCGGACAATAAGACCTTTAAATGAGCCATTATTAACCCACCTTAGAAG
Source organism: Pycnopodia helianthoides (assembly GCA_032158295.1). NCBI lineage: Eukaryota > Metazoa > Echinodermata > Asteroidea > Forcipulatida > Asteriidae > Pycnopodia > Pycnopodia helianthoides. The sequence goes on along the minus strand of CM063255.1, from coordinate 5,172,891 downwards.
CACTGACCAAACTCTTCCGCGCACAGAAGTGACAGAACTGTACACAGCTAGCTGAGCAGACGATAATCACTTACATGTACATGTATACCCCCAGAAGTGATACAAATCATTTTGAGAGAGCCCTCACGCAGTCAAAAATACGGCGCATTGCTGTGGTGCCGTATGGCCGTGGCGAAATTCGAAGCCTGCATGGTGCAATACTCGATCCATGTTCTGAACTATTTAGCTTAGACTTTGAGGAGGAAACAAAGAAGAAAGAAAGAAAGAAAAACAAAAACCATTAACACAGGATTTCTCTCCACGGGATTTTGTTTACTGAACATGCTGAACTGTCAGAGATCTGGGATAAGTTCAGCACTACCGCAAGCCACCTCAAAATGACCTTCAGGTTATGCTCTTTATAAATGTAAAACAGTACTTGTACATCACATGTACTGCAGTGTCTGTGTCCTACGTAGATTCGTACATGAACTGAAAAGCCCCTTATCACACTATCAAGCCAATTCGAGGAAAAACAATTTTTTCACAGCTGGCCAAAATGCTAGTTAAAGGCAAAGAATACCTTTGGTTTGGGGAACTGTTCGATTTTTTAATCCAATATAAATGTAGACATACACGTACTATCAAACTTAATTAATTGTCTGAAGTGCCCCCTGTTGATTTGAAATCAATAAACATATTTTGTTAACAAATTTGAATCTCCAAAGAATGTCAAAAGGCGACTTTTGGAGATTCAAATTTCCATAGTGTCCGTCTGTGAATGCTGCAGCCAGAGACGCGGTTGGTACCCACTGTCACCTCTAATTCCAGGCAGGTTAAGTTCTAACCATACATACAATGTACAATTCTTACTTCCTTATTTATGTTTTCTGATTCCACAATATACTGGTACTCTGCTTGTTGATGTCCACAAAGTACACTGTATATATTACACGGCGGGTAAATACTTTATGACCTCAATTCATGATCCTGGGCATGCTGGGTGAGTGAAAACAAGCACCACGTTCACATGACACTTGACTTAAATTAGCTTAGGCCAAATAATTAAAATAATGTGTTTAGCTTTCCTGCCCGCTTCCTTTTCAGAGACCTTTTTTTTTAAAGATCAATTTTAACAATCTGACAAAAAAATTTTTTTTATAAATAGAATTGTATTTTTAGACTTTAGCACACTGTAAAAACACACAGAAAAAAGCTGGCGACCATCTTGAAAAATAGCCTGGCGGTTGTCTTGAAAAATGTGTCAAGCAGCCATTTAAAAAAAAAAAAAAAAGGCAGGACGCTAAACAAGTTTTTTTTTTTGCCTTACAATAATATTGAATATTAAAAGTTATCTATAATAGAATCCAACAGCTGTTGCTGTTCTATCTCATCAAATTCAATTAAGATGAATTAAAGTCCAAAACAATTTATAAATGTCAGTCTAGGGACCATCATCGAGTTGCACATGTTGTGAGTAGGGTTCAACCAGCTTGGATTTTAGCCAGGGCCCGATTTCCTAGAGCTGCTTACGCAGCAATTAGTGCCTATTAATTTTCTGCTATGCAAAAGTGAGCAGGATACCAGTTACACATGGTGCATGTTGGATGGTATTTTGGCTGATAACCTTATTCTAATTAGCTACTTTTTGTGTTTTTTTTTTTTAAAGCAGCACTTTTGGGCCCAGGGCCCAATTTCAAAGAGCTGCTTAAGCACAAAAAGTAGCTACATGTAAGCACAACAAAATTATGCTTAGCAGAATAAGGTTACCAGCCAAAATACCATGTCACATTCATGTAAAATTTGTGACTGGTATCCTGCTTATTTGTGCTTAGCAGACAATTGTTAAGCAATATTTTCTGCTTAAGCAGCTCTATGAAATTGGGCCCTGGTCAGGTGTGCCCAAGCTGAGAAGAGCTGGATGCAAAATGTGCCTACATTAGTTATTTTACCATTCTGGGCATTCTGGACCAAAATTTTGGAAGTGTGGCCAAAGTACGCTGATTTAAAACAGCGTTCTTTGGTGTTTATCTTGATTTTAAAAGCTCCACATTGTAATCTGGAGCATTCTAAATGGTTTTATCTTGAAGATTTTTATGAAATTAGTATAAATTTGCAGATCGGCCGAAATGTGTGCGCATCAGCACGCAATTTGCATGCATCTCAGAGCTCGTACTTGGGAAAAAGTCCACAGGACTTGTTTCTCAAAATGTTTACTGGACCAGAAATAATTTTACAAGACCAGCCGTCGATTTCACCAAACTCTTCCTAACTTAGGATTAATCTTAGGACTTAGGATGAGTTAAGTTCCGTATCCGTAGACGTTAGGACACATGACCATCCTAAGTTAGGACGAGTACTATCCTAACTCGAGATACATGTAGGATTAATCCTAGCGCTTGGTGAAATTGGCTGCTGATCCACACTGAGAAAAGACTTCCTTGCACAGTTTAACAGAAAAACACAAGACCGCCGGACTTGTCCGGTCATGAGTTTACTGGCCCAGTGCTAAAAACACTGGCCTCAGGGCCAGCGGTCCAGTGTTAAATTTGAGCCCTGTATCTGCCTGACACGCTAGCTTGTACATCCATGGGAAGAACCCTGATTACTAATACATCTGTAGTAATACACGTACTATGGAGTAAAATTATAATAGTTTTTTTCCTGTGATTGTGTTTACAAAAAAAAGGTAAAATTTGTAGTGTTTTCTTGTATAACTAAGATAGAAACAAACCCCTGCCGTTCAGAATAATAATCGTAAAAAAAAATTCAAAACTTTTTTAAAATTCGGTTCAACTCACCCCACCCCAACTTTTAATTTTTTTTAAAATATTGACAGACTATTTAATATACCCTATACACAGAAGAACAAAGTAATGCCTCAAATGAAGCAGATATTTTAGATCAATGTTCTCCCAGCTCCGAGAGTTTTCAATGGTCTCCTGGCTTCCAACATGCAACTTTGTAGTTGAATCAGCTGAGGACATTTTTGCCACCTCCCTATCAGGCATTTGTCAGGCACGGAGGTCAGCTATCGAAACAAGGCTGACCGATAACAATGGACAGCACAGACGTACATGTAGCAGATATGACAGTTCATCTGGAAAGGCCACTGGTTTTTTATCTTTAAAATTTGTGTGGATTTTTGTTAAAGGAACATGAAAGAATTGGTAATTGTAAAATATACTTTTGATCACAGATTTACATAAAACTTACACGGTCTAATGATGATGATAGTAGAAAACATCCCTGAAATATTTCTGTCTGAAATGCCATATTTGATGAGAAATGAATAAACTAATTTTCTGATTGGAGTTTATCGCTCAGTGAGCGTTTTATTCGTTTGTTGAACCTATATGATTCATGCAAATGTGTAATCGGTTTTTCACTATTTTCTAGTGACCCAGATGGCCGATCGATCTCAAACTTCTACAGGTTTGTCAGTTTATGTATATGGTTGATTACATAAAGTGCTGACACTGCCAGCAACTATTTTGTTAGCAACAACCAATTCTGCAATGTTCCTTTAAGACTGGGACTTGAACCTATGTACACTCTGTTGATCAGAAACACCAAAGTTTGAGCGCTCGGTCATTTTTAAAGAATAATGTACCACTCCAGGCTTGCAGATACAATGTACTACGTTGGACCATGTACAAATGTTCAACGTAGCAATTCTTTGATGACTTGTATCTCTTTCAAAATATTGAATTACCATAATAGTAATGATAATAAATGTCAATTTATCGAGGGCACAAATCAACAAAAAGTGCTCACTGCGCTTAAAACATAACAAGTATGAAATTACTCAATTACAAAATACAAGGATGCGGTTGAAAACACAGAAAACAAGATAATCACAAGCTTCATTAAAAAAATATGAGTTTTTACATCATAGGTTTTATATAAATTGGATTTTAAAGAAACCAGTGACATGTGATGACAATGCATACATGTACAGTGTATAAAGTACCCTTATTGTAAAGACCTGCGTAATGTAGTTTAACCCTCCTACTCTCAGTGACTCTTTGCAACATTTTCCAGTGAGTTGACCAACCATTTGAAACCATTCGACTGCCAAGGTTGTGTACGGTGGCACAACTGTGCACAGAACTAACTGTGTACTGTGTACATGCATTCCCTCATGGTATCCTATTGCAGGCTGGCATAGTTTATCTATCATTCAAAACCACAGTGAATGGTATTGAATGGTCAGACAGCAAGAGGGTTAAATGATAAAGATAATTGTAATTTGGGAGGCTCATTATCCTTACTTGCATCTGAGAAGCTAAATTGCAAAGAACGCGGATAGGACGTGTTCGAGAAGCAGGCATGCGAGGGCGCCTTTGGCAGCCAGCCACATCAACCCAGGGCCATATTATGACCACGGAGCACAGCCAGAGATCGAAAGCGTTTGAAAGATCACAGCATTATTAGGAACCTTTGGCAAGATGTTGTGAGGGGGTGTACGGACTAGGAAGCAGGAAAGCCCTCGACAGGTCATCACCTCACCCTACCCTCTACCTAACTGACCAATTCCTCAATTCTTCAGAAAATAAAAGACCCTCCCACCACAAACATGATTAAAAACTTCCACTTTCCCCACCCCACCCCTGAAGCAAACCCCAACCCTTACATTAAAAAAAACAAAAACAGTATTGGCAGCTTTTGAGGTATTGACTCTTTTTATTTATTTGGTTAACTTACAAACACTTCCTGTTACGTTACAGCCACAGTGCCCTGCATATCCTTTGAGTGGGTTGATGGTTAGCAGATAACTTCCTGCAAGGGCTAAGCTCAATTCAATTTCTTCTCTGAATGAACAGCAAGCCTGAAACTTTGTTGTTTTAGGGCAAGGTGTTTTTTTTTCCATAAAACCATTTTGGGTCGGTATTCCACAGCACCTCTGCGTGTATTATTTTTCTGACTTTTTATTCCGGGGTAATCATTTTCCTTTGAAATTATCATTGTCACAATGAGAGTCACAATGAAACCCTGACTTGACAAAGGAAAGACCACAAAGATTCTCATTGGGTACCAATGATAAGACCAGGGCAACAGAGGCCACAGGCCCCTGTGGCCTTCATACTGTACAGGTACATGTACACGTTATTCAAGGCATGGACAACCAAACATCATTGTAGATGAAATTTGTGTGGGTTGGCTGAAGCATAAGAGTATTTTTCAGGAAATCTCTCTCCAAAAATCCACTGACTGCATTTATACTAGCTAAATGAGGTTTGGCCCTGGCCCAGGTAACCCTTCTTTGTCAACTCACACTCTCTGTTTGTGTTGTGCAGTGGTTTAGAGCATTGAGCTTTTTACAGTTCAGCTATTGCATACATGTAGTATAGCCCACATAAAGTGAGCATACATGTATCACTTCCAGCAATGTAAATCATGTACATGTAAACAATGCACAATCCCTGTAGGTCATTGACTCTTCAAATGTTCATTGGTTGCACTAGTACGGATGTTATACATGTACTTCCCCCTTGGTACAGAAAATTGAAGCATTTTTGTAGCTACTACTTTATACTCTTGAGAAAGAACTATATATCGTCTGCTTAGTGCTATAAGGTCGTTAATTGCAGTTTCAAATCCGTAATGATCAAAAGGTCGTTAAGTGAAAAATGCAAATAAGTTTGGAAAAATAAATAAGAATCCACAAGTAAATCTTTTCTTAGAAACTGAATGTTTCTTTTTGCCAAACTTAGTTTTGGAGACCACTCTTGATCAATAAACTCCATTTGCCATGAGCTCCGAAATCAAAAATATGCAAAACCAATTTGATGAAATCCATACAAACTGCACTAACGACCTTATAGTTCTAAGCCGACGATATGTCCCTGATGATTTTTGCAAGGATGATTCATGTCTGGAATTACATGGAAGCCACAGAAGCCATGGCTTCTGTTGTCCCTTGTCTTGGCTTGGTGCCCCTTCAAAAAAGTTTCCCATAGAAATGTAAGATTTTCCAATGGAAGTGCTCTTTGCAAAATGAAAATGGCCTTGCCCTCTCAAAGATGAAATTCCAGACATGATAATTTCTTCAACACACTTTACCAACAGTAGGCCTAATACATTTCCTATAAGGTTTAAGTTGTCAATTTTTTTGTTTACACTATTTTTTATTAACTTCAGGGGACCAGTCAAAATTATGTCCGAGCAGTCCCGCTGGCAAGTTTATTTGATGTTTGAAAACAGTGAAAACATATAAGGGGTCTTATATGAGTCAGGTGACCGATTGAGCTTAAATTTTCACAGGTTTGTTATTTCATGGATATGTTGGGATACACAAAAGACACTGGTATCCGACAATTACCAATGTTGTACACATGCTTTAAAACCAACTTAAAATGTTTGTGTTATTTTTTTTGTTCACTCTTCAGACAGGAGTGTGGGAGAGAGTGATTGCACACGCACTCAAACTCCTTAAAGGCACTGGACACTATTGGTAATTACTCAAAATAATTGTTAGCATGTAAAAACTTACTTGGTAACGAGCAATGGAGAGCTGTTGATAGCATAAAACATTGTGAGAAACGGCTCCCTCTGAAGTAACATAGTTTTTGAGAAAAAAGTAATTTCTGAGTAAAACATTTGAATTGATTTTGAGACCTCACGCGTGAGGTCTCGAAATCAAGCATCTGAAAGCACACAACTTCGTGTGTCAAGGGTGTTTTTTCCAACCAATTGAGTTCAAATTTTCACAGGTTTGTTATTTTGTGCATATGTTGAGATACACCAAGTGAGAAGACTGGTCTTTGACAATTACCAAAGGTGTCCAGTGTCTTTAAAAATGAAGGTCCCTTAATAAAAATGTTAGAATCTATCATCTAATTCCCGATGATTCGATCATTGACTTTAACTTAAATTCTACACTATTTGTTTTTATCATCATATGGTTTAAAAATTAATTAAATCCGGAGAGGGAACATATGAAATGATAAAGATCAAACAAAACAGATTTACATACAACATTCCATTGACCACCATGACTCAAGGTTCTGATCTTGCACAGTGTCAGTGTCCATCATGTCAGCTGGATGATTCAGTCATCAATTATTGATGAGCTAAAATCAGCAAATGCTGAGCACAATGGCACATGGATGGTGGAAGGGTGAAATGTTCTGATTTTCAATACTTTAATAGTACGTTAGTTTTGGATTTGTCTTAAGACCCAGTAACTGGGGCGCAGCGCTGTACTCCTTTAAAAAAATATAGAATAGATGTCACAAATATTTTAAAGGAGTACAAAAAAATGTCAGTGCATACATGTAGCGTACAGCGCCCATGATAGTCCTGGGTCTAGATTTGTTTGTTTTTAGTTTGACTTAAAAAGTGAATGACCATGGAGGAATGACCCACCACTTTAGCACTCGTTAGTTAATAGTAACAAACATGACCCAAAACAATTTTTTTGTAAATTTAGTTTTGTTGACATAAATTACTAATACTACTACCTGTGTGAAAAAGTGGAGGTCAGTTTCGACATCTTTCCCAAATCCCTTTCAAATTCAACAAAAATCTATTTTGAGCATTTATGTCATTAATGATGGCCTCTTTGTGTACCATTCTAACTAAGAAAATAGGGACAAATCTTTGGTTGATATTTTGGAAAAACAAGTTCTCATGGGATCTATCTAGCTAGCTTGGGATTCAAAGGCACACAAAGCTTTGTGCATATCACAGAATTGGGCAGCCCCGTCTGGTCTAACGTAACACTACCTGGCAACGAGTTCACATTCCACTATTTCGACATATCATCAATGAACATAATTTCATTAAAATCCTACCAAATTACACCCCGATCTGAACGACAAACTTAAATCAAAGAAGCACATATATGTGGTTAATACTTACTCCTGTTAAATGGCTCATCGAGGTATGAATTTAGATCCAAACAGGGAGAAATCATCAAAGTCTGCCAAATCTTCGACCAGGAAAGCTGCACGTTTACAGTGAGTACTACGTACACGAATGGGCCGGGTGTGCATGCGCGTGATAATTATTGCTGGATTGAATGAAATTAGCGTGTGGGTACACTGAGCGCGCAAGCGCAACTACCTACGCCCGGGTCAAACCCCGGTCAACGAGTTCAAACCCCGCGCCCACTAGTTATGTTAAACCGGTTCAGGAAGTTTAATATTGGTCTCTGTGGAGCCGGAGGGAACACTTGGAGTTGGAAGGGTTTCTCGGTCTTTCATGGAGGAAATTTCCTTCCTCCACGGTCTTATCATGAAGGATGGTAGAATAACACTCAGTAATATGTTTCAGGGAAGAAATCGACTCTGAATAATTTCATGAAGTCAATTCCGTGCCCGGTTAATCGATTAGTTCATCGATCTACCTTAAATTCATCTTTTTAATATAATTCTGCCATTCTGTGGATCGCCATGTACAACTGACATTTCAAAAACAATATTTTGTGAAATAAATGACTCGATGAAGGAGTGCGCGATGTCATACCCCCAGACCAATTCTTCTGTAGTCGTTCATAGACAGCCCCTTTAAGGGTTGTAAAGTCCAGTCAGTCTATAACTAGACTAAACCAGGTTAAATGACTTTAGCTATGCGCGCGAAGCCCAAAACCGCAAACGGAATGCCATTAACACTTGGTCCGGTGCAGAGTTCTTTTGTTCACCTGGCTGATGTGCGAAAAAGCCGTCATATCAGGCCCGTTAAAGTCAATAAATGGGGAAAACATTTTTGACGTACCCGATTGGTGTGCCAAAAAATAAAAAATGGACAAAGTGAGACCATGGAGCTATAAAAGGACCTCCATGGTGAGACTCATGTCACTGTACAGTCGTGGCAGCTAACACAGTAGTGTTAGTGGGGTTCTCGGACTGTTCCGCTATCTATAGTTATGGAACGCAAGAAAAGTAGATCACCAACTAAAGTAGTCAAATCAAATCAACGCATTTTTATCCAAGAAAACAAATGTTTATTGTAATGTAGGTACGAATGACTGAAAAAGTGGACCATGACTTATTATTTTGGGGACTGTTTATTTATATATTTTTTTAAGAAAAAGTTTAAATTTGAAGTTTTTAAAATGGTAATGGCCAACTAGTACTACCGGTCCCACGATGAAAAGTTCGATCACAGCATAGGGTGGGAGAGTCTATGTACTTTCACTACGTTGCGGTTTTCACGGAGTTTGTTTTAAGTAGGCTTTTTGTTCTTTCTTTCCAACATAATTTAGGTTGCTTGCAAATCCTTTTTTTTTTTAAATTGCAAACAAAAATTCTGTAGAACTACTGCCCCCAGTCAATAAGCACAAATTCAAAACTGACCTCCGAAACTTTATTTTTGACCAACAATTAAATGGTCACAATTATTGTAATAATTACGGTAATTTTAAGTTCATGAGGTGTGTTGTAACCAATTAGAATGCAGTAACATAGGTCCTGCCAGTTAAAGGGGCACACTGCCTACAAATCTCTCGAAACTTTGCTGTTTGGAATTGCTCCTTCCTTTTCAAGAGTTGTTCATGCACTAAAACATCTACATAGTGTGTTTTAATTAGTGACTGGTGATTAAAAAAACCGAGTTAAAATACAACCAACAGAACAATCGCTCAGCCATTTTGGAGTCAAAACTTGGTTCTTATACAAAATAGCGGACTGTGTTCTGTCATGAAATAAACAGTTTAAAAAATGAAAATATTTATGTGAATCAATGTATTCTATTTTAAAAATATCTTTCCAACCATATCGCTTTTTATAGCCCAAAGCGCCCAATCCAAAGGCAACATGCTTCTTTAAAGGCCCTGTACACTATTGGTAAGATCGAAAAACACAAATGTTCACAGATTCACACATAACCTACATGATTTAAAAGTAAGTAATGGTAGAAAGTGTTCCTTAAAATATGTATGCCTAAAATGCTATCGTTTCTGAGAAATGAATAAAACACGCGATAATAAACTCGATGTTCGAAAAACAGAAAACACATAAGGTCTCTTTTCACTATTTTCTCGTGACCTCGATGACCAATTGAGCTCAAATTTTCACAGTCTTGTTATTTCATGTTTATGGTTAATCACACAAAACATGAACTTAGTTTGGGACTGTTTTGTCAGCTCTACCAGTCCTGTATAATACCTTTAACTCTCTGATAAAAGGAACTCATTTAACCGATCCAGCTAGGACACTCTTGATAGAGTAATGCATGCAGCGGGAGGTAGGAAGAGGGGCCTAGGAAAAGAGACCTGACAACAACAAAAAAACTTCAATGGCAACACACTCATATGCGAACAGAAAAATTGTTATTCCAACATAAAAATGAACTTTTTAAATTGAATTGGAAATTTTCTTTAAATTTTTATAAACAACATTTTAAACAGATTTCATCTGTTATGAAAAAATATGAACAAAAGAGTTTTATTATTTCTGCAATATATATTTATTTACATTCAATTCTGAATTGACAAAGAATAACAATAATACGACATGTTTACATTTTAGTGTTGCTATTTACACACCCTTATCCACCACTGTAACCCCCCCTTCAATCCCCTAGCTCCTACAACCCACCATCACCATGATAAAAGATTAGTTCCATAAACCTTGTGTTGTTTTAGAGAGAAAAAGACTGTGCAACTATAGTGCAGGCCTGGAATTTCATCTTTGAGAGGGCAAAGCCATTTTCGTTTTGTAAAAGGGCACTTCCATGGGAAAATCTTAAAGGAACATTACAGAATTGGTTTTTGCTAACAAAACAGTTGCTGGCAGTGTAAGCACTTTATGTAATCCACCATATACATAAACTGACAAACCTGTAGAAGTTTGAGATCAATCGGCCATCTGGGTCACAAGAAAATAGTGAAAAACCGATTACACATTTGCATGAAATCATATAGATTCAACAAATGAATAAAACGCTCACTGCGCGATAAACTCCAATTGGAAAATTATTTTATTCATTTCTCATCAAATATGGCATTTCAGAGAGAAATATTTCAAGGGATGTTTTCTACTATCATCATCATTAGACCATGTAAGTTTTATGTAAATCTGTGATCAAAAAGTATATCAAGTTTGTTTCTTACCAATTCTGTAATGTTCCTTTAAAGTCTATGGGAAACGTGTGCAGGGGAACCAAGGCCAAGACCAGGGCAACAGAAGCCATGGCCTCTGTGTAATTCCAGGCCTGCTAGTGTATATTTTTAGGGCTTTCGGGGAAAATTGTTTATGAGTTATACATGTGAAAGAAACAGGAAATACCCACTTCTAAAAATTATTTAAATATCCCCACTGATGACACGAACTGACAAATTGTTCCCTGTTTTTTGTTGTTGACATGTTTGCACAATATTCGTCAAGGCCTACAATTTAATGAAGTACTTTTAGAATTATAATATGTGCACAGTAACAATCATGGGTACACATTTTTTTCGTGTCCATGTTATGAACAACAGTTTGAAAACCTGTGATGTAAAAGTTATTTCAATGTTGTTTGTAAAATTAATTAACCAGCGCTGTGTGAATGAAGAGTAGAAAGTACTTGAGTTTGTCGAATACAAGATCTGCAAAGAGTTATTAAATATTTATGTGTCGTTCATTTGGTGTCTTTGTAACAAAAAGTGTACCAATGATTGTGGCTGTGCACATAATGCATTGCAACCTTTGCATGATAAGTGACAATTGCCGTTGTCATGAACTGACACACAAATTCGTTTACCATTGCATTTAAAAACACAAAGTGACATACCTGTAGTGTTGTAATACATTGGAATGTGTCACTTTGTGAAGACAGAAATTGGCTGTTCTGCTTTAAATTTATTTCGGATTCACCACAAACCTTTCTCACTTTTATAAGTTATGGCTTATTAATTCAGAACGCAAAACACTCAAAAACAGTACACCTATCAATTTCAAATCTTCAAGTGTCCAATATAAGAAAACTAGTTGAGCTTACTCAGAAATTTTGAAGGATAGCTGTGTTTTAAAAAAAAGCGTTCAACATTAGATGCTGTTTTCTTTGATTGTCAAGTAATGAACCACAAGGGAAACTGACTGGGTAAATTTCAAATGGTTTGGGGTTGAACAAAGAAAAATTGACTAGAGCGGGATTTGAACCAACGACCTCCGGATTAACGTACCGGCGCTCTACCAACTGAGCTATCTAGCCCTCTTTTTCTTTGATTGCTAGTTTTTACTAGTACAGTAGATGTGTGTCAGTTTGCGGCATCGATGACGATGGGTGCAATGAGTTGAAGTCTATTCTGAAATTAGATTTCATCTTATTCCAACAGCAGTGAATAACTCGCTTACATATTCACGGTGCAATCCTTCCATGGAGATTTTGAATAATCAATTCTGGTTTTGAATAATGTATGAATAACGAATATATCACATTGTGAACTCCGTTTTCTAAAAATGCTCAGATAAACTAAAGAGCATCTTGAGTGAGAATGAAACCGGTAACCTTCCTTATTCTAGAGAAGATGCCTTGGCTGCTTGACTGCTTGAGATTGCATGGATACAAGAAGCCAGCTTGGCTATTTGATCTAGCAGCTGGTACTACCATGTACAACGAGTAATGACCAACTAATGGGCTGTGTCTGAATTGGCAGCTACAGCTAAGGCTACGGCTAGATTTCCACGTCATCATGCATTGAAGTCTAGTACGTCCTTAGCAACACCCTTAGCAACAGTTGTAGCCATAGCTGTAGCCACCATTTCGGCCAAGTCTAATTTTATCCTTTCACTTTCTTGACCATTCAAAACCATCCACTGTTGTTTTGATTGATAGATTAACTGTGCCAGCCTTCAATATGATATCATGTAGTGAATGCATCTACACAGTACACAGTCAACCCTCCTACTGTTACACCATTCAATATCATCCACTAGGTTTTAGATTGATGGATAAACTATGCAAACTAAGAATGCAATATAGCATAGTACACAATAATAATTTAGCTGTTAAGCACGAACAATTGCTTAGCGAAGAACAAATTGAGCTTAAAGGCAAAGTATACCTTTGGTTTTTGGAACCGTTCTATTTTGTAAAATATTATATAAATGTAGATATACGCAATAAAACTAACCTGTGAAAATTTCATTCAAAAGGTGGTAGTGTTTTCCTGCATAAATCGTTTCTCAGATTGAAATGTTTGTGAATCCCTCTCTCTTAAACCACATTCCTTAGAAGGTAATCAATTCTCAACATGTTATACATTATCAACAGCTGCAGTGCTTCTTACCAAGTAAGTTTATGATGTATGGCCATCAATTTTTTTGAGTAACTACTAAAGGTATACTCGCCATTTAACAGAAATGGGTTACCAGCCAAAACGGTGGCGATATTTGCAAGATCTACATAAACATATCATCGAATCCTGGAGGAGGTTCGTGATCTGGGTCAGGTTCACCTCGATATCTCCCTTGTGGATTGGGAACCCTTCCGTCTGGATCAGGAGGACCAATGGGATCAAACCTGGCACCGGGAGGTACTGCTCCTCTGCAGAAAAAAACACCCAGAAAACTAATTGAATAATAAAGTCATTCTTGTGATGGGTCTTTGATAAGTCTTGGTTCAAGACTCTCCTGTTATTAATATCTTCCCTCGATCCATCGCCACAAGAGGGCGCGCTATCCCCATGGAGGTTCTCGGGTGATAGCGGTTAGTGGTTTAAAGCGCCCTCTGGTGGAGAGCTTTCAAGATAATAAGCAACAGAAGAGTCTTGCACCAAGACTAGTCTTTGATAGGAGTACATGTACATGAATTTCCAGAGCGGCTATGAACAAGTTTTTGAGTAAAATAACTTTATAAACAAGTTTTGAATAAATAACTTTATAAACAAGTTTTTGAGTAAAATAACTTTATAAACAAGTTTTTGAGTCAAATAACTTTATGAGCAACTTTTGAGTCAAATAACTTATGAACAGTTTTTGAGTCAAATAACTTAATGAACAAGTTTTTGAGTCAAATAACTTTATGAACAAGTTTTTGAGTCAAATAACTTAATGAACAAGTTTTTGAGTAAAACAACTTTATGAACACGTTTTTGAGTCAAATGACTTGATGAACAAGTTTTTGAATAAAATAACTTTATGAACAAGTTCTTGGGTAAAATAATTTTACAGACAGTTTTACCCAAACCAAGTAGTGCCCAAGTAATGTGTCTACCGTATCTCAACATGGCTTATTATTTCGGAGGGAATCCTTTCTCAAAACAGTTCATCTTGACTATCAACAGCTGAAATGCTTCTCAACGAATAAGTTTTTATGGTAATTAATTTTGGAGTATTTACCAATCTATGACCCTACCTTTAATCTGGTAACAGTACCGTGCGGAAACTGGATTGTGCTAAGCAGATTTTTGATATTTACATGCTGTTTCACTTAAAGGTATTGTGCACTTTTGGTAACAGCTCAAAATCAGTGTCCACATTTTGTGTGATTCAACATAAACATGAACAAACAAACCTGTGAAAGTTTGAGCTCAATTGGACATCAAGGTCACGAGAAAACAGTGAAAAAAGACCTTATGTGTTTTCTGTTTTTTCAAACATCAAGTTTTTATCACGCTTGATAAAAACTATTGTTTTACTAATTTCTCAGAAACGATAGCATTTTAGGCAGAAATATTTCAAGGAACCCTTTCTACCATTACTTACTTTAAATCATGTAAGTTATGTGTGAATCTTTGAACGTTTGTGTTTTTCGATCTTACCAATAGTGTACAGGGCCTTTAAACACACTGGACACCTTTGGTAATTGTCAAAGACCAGTCTTCTCACTTGGTGCATCTCAACATATGCACAAAATAACAAACCTGTGAAAATTTGAACTCAATTGGTCGTCGAAGTTGCGAGATAATAATGGAAGAAAAAACACCCTGGTCACACGAAGTTGTGTGCTTTCAGATGCTTGAGGTCTCAAAATCAATTCAAACATTTTACTGAGAAATTACTTCTTTCTCAAAAACTATGTTACTTCAGAGGGAGCCGTTTCTCACAATGTTTTATACTATCAACAGCTCTCCATTGCTCGTTACCAAGTAAGTTTTTATGCTAACAATTATTTTGAGTAACTTACCAATAGTGTCCAGTGCCTTTAACTACCACATATCAACTCAACATAGTATTGCCGATTCAGTACTTGCCTGGGTAACCGTCCAGGCATGCCAAGACCTCCACCGTATCCTCCTGGAAAACCTGATCTTCGTGGATCCATTAGCATTCCAGGGGGAGCACCACTGAACGGATCCAAGTCCCCCTCACCAACAGCAAATGGATTTGCGGGTTGTCCCCTGGAAAGAGACTTGCAGTTTTAGTGTGAACAGGTAAAAGACGGGACGCTTTTCATAGTGGAGGTTCGTATTTTTTGAATCCCAAAATAATGTAGATGTTACTTGCATATCATTTTAGTTACGATTCACTCCTAAGCTAGGAGCTTCTTCAGACTGGTGACCATGTCCAATGCTCAACTACCTTTTGCACCCCTTTCTTGGTGGTCATAGATGGCCTTGTGAGCATTGAGCAAGTTCAGGTGGGTGACTAGACTTACCAGATAGAGCACAGGAAAATTGACTAGCTGGACCATGCACTGGAGCATTGTTGATCTAGTAAATTCAAGAGTACATGTACGTCACACTGTTTCTGGTTAGTTTAGTCACTCTAGTCGCCCACCCGAAGTTGCCCATTTATGACCAACTATCCAAACCACGCCTACAACGCCCTCTCGACCACCAAGAAAGGGTATACAAGGCAGTTGAGCATTGGACATGGTCACCAGTCTGAACAAGCTCCTGGCTTAGGAGTGAAACCTAACTAAAACAATATGTTAAAGTAACATCTATATTATTTTTGGGTTAAAAAAAAAACACGAACCTCTTAATCCATAATTATCAACAATCCAGATGAACTTATTTAATGGCTTTTTTATGGTGTTTCAATGGTAGTGTTTGTATCATCTTGCTGATGAAAAAGCTCATTAGGTCAAAGGTCAGCAGGCACAAAGTGAACATACATTAATTGAAATGTCCAGTTCTTTGCCAAGATCTGCCACTTGTCAGTTTAAGATTAATGCACATCTAAGTGGTGTTTGAAACTTTGCATGGTGTGGAAAAACAGAAGTAAAAATATAATAATATTATTATTATTTTCTCATGTGAGTTACACAGTTCTTTTATAGCGCATAACACATTACAGGATAGCATGTCCCTATGCGCTTTACATAGAAAGGAAAAAATTACAAGAAACAGTAATGCAGATAAGAAAATCCACTTAGAAGCAAAAAAGTACATGTAGTGTTGGACACTGAGTTCATGGGTGTACACTTTTAACATTGAATAAATACGTTTTAAGAGAAATCTTAAACTTGTTTAAATCATTGTGATTTCTCATGGAATCTGGAAGTGCATTCCATAAAACTGAGGAGGCGTGGGTAAAAGAACGCTCACCGTAAGTTTTAGTTGAGGTGGGAGGGACAATGAATAATGCTTTTGAACTTGATCTTAAAGTAACTATAACTAGTAAACTTGCGGGTACAATCATGTGTAAAATCTCTATTTTGAAGGAGTGTTGGCTCTGAAAAGAGCCAGTGTGGTCTCGACGTTTCAAACGGAAGATGAGCAGAGTACACTGTTTGAAATGCTGTGATCACTACATCTCTTTGTAGTTACTTCTTATGTCCATGTACATTAATTAGTAGGGGTGTATTTATAATCTTAATATCGGAAATTCCAGATTAAAGTGCAAAATCTTTGAAGTATTATTCACTGAGGCTAGCCAGTCACAGCAACTTCCATTAATAAAGCTTGTAACTTACTGTAAAAGCAGGTCAACATTGTCCCACGATAAGTTTTCACACCAAAAATGGTCTAATAAAAGTAATCATTATTATGATGTGGTAAAATTCCTTTTGTTTAAAGGCAAAGTATACCTTTGGTTTTGGGAGCCGTTCAATTTCAAAAGGTGGTAGTGTTTTTGAGATATCGTAGAAAAACTGGAGCGATTACAGTATGTCCAAGCAGGAAGAATAATCCGTCATGAAACATTTCTCAGATTGAACATTTTTTGAATCCCTTTCTCTTAAACCACATTCCTTAGAAGGGAACCATTCCTCAAAATGGTGTACATTATCAACACACTGCAGTGCTTCTTACCCTGTAAGTTTTTATGGCCATTCATTTTTGGAGAAATTACCAAAGGTACACAAACCTTTTAACATGCTGACTGTCGGTCATATATTCGTAAGCGTTCCTATTTGCCAAGTGTGGTGCGCATGCGCGCATACCAAATAGGTACTATACAAACAAAAAATTGAACATACGCATTCTGAGTATGTATGTCCTCACCACTGCCAGAAGCGTACGTGTTGCTGCTCAGTGATGCCAGTGTATTTAAATAACAATACAAAGCTCTTTCATTCTCTACGAGTATACTCGTAGTGGCAGAATCCGTTACACCTGTTACTACGAATATACTCGTAGGTGGCAGTCAACGTAATTTACTAACCACTCTGGTCTTGTATCTCTGTAAGGTTGTCTGCTGGGCATTCTGAGGGGGTCTGTGCCGTCCTCCCTACCCCTGGGGTTTTCCTGTTGCCGTGTGTCTCTTGGGTTTGTCTAGATGACGTACTTGTTGAAGGGACATCTTTAAATTTGTCGATCAGTTCTGTTTTGAATTGTTGCTGCAGCTTGTTTAGGTTCTGAAACATCCTTGGGTCATAAAATGATTGAAAAAATTAATCTTTTAATAATCAAAAGTCAATTTCCCTATACCAAAGATGGAATCTTCCTAATTACCTACGGCTTTACATCACATCCGAAGGACGCAGTAATAATGGTTTTAGTGTCTTGCTGAAGTACACAAGTGTCACGACCGGGACTCAACCGACTCTGCCTGAGTCTGGTGTTCTTATCAGCTCGGCCACGACACGCTACCTGTTTTACTAAAAATAACCAAGATACATAGTTCCCAATAGATGTTATCTTAACCGGCTGCTTGGGTTTTGGCTTTTGAGCTACGTCTTGAAAGCATTCTAATGTTTCTAAGCAGCCAAGTGGTTCAACCACGCACAGAATTTGACAAACTCCCGCGTGCTGCTTATGGTATTAGCGCAAATCGCATAGTTGTGCGTAAAAGATTGCCCTGACTTTACACTGTGTCACGGTCAAGTCGAGAAGGTAGTGCATTCTGCTCTACCAGCCAGGCTCCGAATGGATGATACCCATGCCTACATCCTTACGGACTGTGAAGGGGGTAACCCTGTTTCAGCCCCAGGAGTAGGTGGCAACGTGCCTCTGGTGTCTGTTGATTTGGGTCAACAGCCCAACTCAGTTAAGTGTAGCCCTTACCTTGAAGTTAGGCGATATCTCATAAAAAATATTTATACCATAAAATATTGAAAAAGTTGAAAAACTTTTGATTAAATAGACGCAGCCTTTCTGACTTGTTATAGTGCTTTTCAACAAGTTTGCATTTTCCCAGACACCATGTACCTGTGAAAGTCTCCAAGATGGTCCACGTTCACGTAGTCTGACGTCTCCAAAGAAAGATCTGATAGCTTTTCATCTCTTTCTCTCTATCAAAGAAAATTAACATTATTGGGGTTAATGAAATTTACTTAAAGAGGTCACTCTTTAAAAAAAGTTTTACATCCCTAAATACATATCTACCAAGAAAACACTGTGACAGAGTTATAGAATAAATGGTTTTTCGTTTACAACGCAGTTTCCAGGCCTCTTTTCACCCCCGCCTTCAGGCAAAATCGGAACAACAGCAGTCAGTGCCAGAAAGCTGTCTCAAAAAATTCGAAAGAAAAGTGACGTCGCAGTACGTACTCCTCTGTCAAACGGCTGTTTTTTGTTACTCATTGAAGCATTGCTCAGTACAGACCATCCGGGGATTCAGTACGTATTTAGACGTCATGTTTTGTTTGCTGCCCTCATTGACGGGTTTTGATAAATTTAGGCGGCGGGCTAGTGAACGGAGTAAAAACTCCCTGCAAATATCACTTCTTTTGTTAATGTAATGTTACAAAAGATGCAACAAATTATAGAAAGCAGAAAACAAAAAAATAACGTCAACTTCAATTACCATGGCCCATCCTCTTTAAACAAACGGCTGTTTTTTGTTACTCATTGAAGCATTGCTCAGTACAGACCATCCGGGGATTCAGTACGTATTTAGACGTCATGTTTTGTTTGCTGCCTTTATTGACGGGTTTTGATAAATTTAGGCGGCGGGCTAGTGAACGGAGTAAAAACTCCCTGCAAATATCACTTCTTTTGTTAATGTAATGTTACAAAAGATGCAACAAATTATAGAAAGCAGAAAACAAAAAAATAACGTCAACTTCAATTACCATGGCCCATCCTCTTTAAACATTGGAAAAATTACATTGTACCTGTGTGTCTGATCTTAAAGTATCCTTTTACAACCTTCCAACATTTTGTATAATACTTTTTCTTAGGTAAACTGGGCAGGATCCCTGGCAATAGGCAGGGCTCAAAATTTAAACAGGACCACATGCCCCCGATGCCAGTGATTTTAGCCTTGGGCCAGTAAACTCACGACCGGACAAGTCCAGCGGTCTTATGTTTTTCAATTCAGGCTTTTTTCTGGATTAGTCCACCAGGCTAGCAAGATGTAAGCTGACATAAGCTTTCACAAACCTGCTAAAAGGATTAAAAATAGTTTCGTGAAATGTGCGCATGCTGCACGCCGTTCTCACGTGAAATGCACGATTGTGTGTTCCAAATTGCCCGCAAGGATGGCCAATTTACGTCATATTGCAACCTATCTATAAAGTTAATAATAAATGTTTTTTATAGAGCGCTTTATCACATCCGAGGGCGTCTCAAAGCGCTTCCAACATTATTACCCCTGGTCACTGGGCCATTTATTTCATTCCTTAAACCATCTCGGCTCCCTGAGGAGTATACAGCCTGTGCAACAAGTATGCACTACTAAGCTAAATCACATGATCACAAGAACCATCTATGCCCTCACAGGTACCCATTTACCCCTGGGTGGAGAGAAACAATCATAGTTAAGTGTCTTGCTCAGGGACACAAGTGTCACAACCTGGACTCGAACCCACACTCCGCTGAACAGAAACCCCAGAGCTTGAGTTCGGTGTTCTTATCCGCTCGGCCACGACACCTCACAGTTGTATGACTTCTGAATGGCTCTCTTAAATGAACATTACAGAAGTGGTTGTTGCTAACAAAACAGTTGCTGGCAGTGTAAGCACTTTATGTAATCCACCATATACATAAACTGACAAACATGTAGAAGTTTGAGATCGATCGGCCATCTGGGTCACGAGAAAATAGTGAAAAACCGATTACACATTTGCATGAAATCATATAGATTCAACAAATGAATAAAACACTCACTCATTGAGCGATAAACTCCAATCGGAAAATTAGTTTATTCATTTCTCATCAAATATGGCATTTTAGACAGAAATAGTTCAAGGGATGTTTTCTACTATCATCATCATTAGACCGTGTAAGTGTTATGTAAATCTGTGATCAAAAAGTATATTTTACAAGTTTTTTCTTGCCAATTCTGTAATGTTCCTTTAAACAAAGATATTGACAAGAATAGAGAGACCTCAAACATTAGGGCCTGATAACTGTTGGTAAAGCACTGGCACAGAAACCCGGAGGTCGCATTTCAAATCCCGTTCTACTCAATTTTTCTTCATTTAACCAAAAATTTACTGATTAATATTTATACTGTATAAATTATGGCCGAGCAGGGAAGAGCATCGGACTCAAGCTTTGATGTTTCTGATCAGCAGAATGTGGGTTCGAGTCCCGGTGGTGGCACTTGTGTCCTTGAGCAAGATTCTTTATCATAATCCGGAACATGTCTCGTGGAAAGGTAGGGGTTAACCATGGTGTTTCTGGTTCACATAGCAAGCTCCCTTGTTAACAGGTTTCCCCAGGCTTGCGAGTTACAGTGATTTAAGTTCACTTTTGAGGCATCCTTGGTTTCATTACCAGAAATTTATAAATATAATCAAACCTAGAACACTTATCTTGGAATAGTAGGGGTTAACCCCGGTGTTTCTGGTTCACATAGCAAGCACCGTTGTTTACAGGTTTCCCCAGGCTTGCGAGTTACAGTGATTTAAGTTCACTTTTGAGGCATCCTTGGTTTCATTACCAGAAATTTATAAATATAATCAAACCTAGAACACTTATCTTGGAATAGTAGGGGTTAACCCTGGTGTTTCTGGTTTACATAGCAAGCACCGTTGTTTACAGGTTTCCTCAGGCTTGCGAGTTACAGTGATTTAAGTTCACCTATGAGGCATCCTTGGTTTCATTACCAGAAATATTACAGTACTATTTATTCATATAATGCCACAATGTCCCTAAGAAAACTATAAAAATATGAAAATACTTACCAGAACATGAACCAAAAGCGTATCATCTATCCTAACCACCTTTAACAGGTAACCATCTTCACCCTCAGCAGGCTGATACCTCAAGGCATATGGAGTCACTGGTCCCCTCACACCAACCATTTGGAAGAAGTTCACTCTTCTGTCCAGAGGGCTGCAACAAAAATTAAATCAAACTCTGTTATTTAAAAAAGCATATGGAAAGGGCTCGAAATGAACACTGGATTGTGCATCGGACAAATAAACTCATGACCGTGCCTTGTGTTTTTGTTCAAATGTTGACTTTCAGTCTGTTAAAAATCTTCTATTCTAATTCTCATGCAGAGTATTAGCCTACTGTTCGAATCCACACTAGCTCTTTTCAGAGCCAACACTCCTCCAAACAGAGATTTACACATTGTTGTACCGCAAGTTCACTATTTGTTTATAGTTACATGTACATGTACTTCTTATTCTAATTCTGTTGAGTACGTAGTGTAAACCCTCAATCCTCACGAGGTGGTTGGAGATTTATTTTATTTTATTTATTAATTAAGGAAGGGTCTGACCATGACTGAGGAATTGTCAAACCATGGAGGAAGGGTCAGACCATGATGGAGGAAGGGTCAGACCATGGAGGAAGGGTCAGACCATGATGGAGGAAGGGTCAGACCATGATGGAGGAAGGGTCAGACCATGGAGGAAGGGTCAGACCATGATGGAGGAAGGGTCAGACCATGGAGGAAGGGTCAGACCATGATGGAGGAAGGGTCAGACCATGGAGGAAGGGTCAAATCATGATGGAGGAAGGGTCAGACCATGGAGGAAGGGTCAGACCATGATTGAGGAAGGGTCAGACCATGATGGAGGAAGGGTCAGACCATGGAGGAAGGGTCAGACCATGATGGAGGAAGGGTCAGACCATGATGGAGGAAGGGTCAGACCATGATGGAGGAAGGGTCAGACCATGTAGGAAGGGTCAGACCATGATGGAGGAAGGGTCAGACCATGGAGGAAGGGTCAGATCATGATGGAGGAAGGGTCAGACCATGGAGGAAGGGTCAGACCATGATGGAGGAAGGGTCAGACCATGATGGAGGAAGGTCAGACCATGGAGGAAGGGTCAGACCATGATGGAGGAAGGGTCAGACCATGGAGGAAGGGTCAGACCATGATGGAGGAAGGGTCAGACCATAGAGGAAGGGTCAGACCATGATGGAGGAAGGTCAGACCATAGAGGAAGGGTCAGACCATGATGGAGGAAGGGTCAGACCATAGAAGAAGGGTCAGACCATGATGGAGGAAGGGTCAGACCATAGAGGAAGGGTCAGACCATGATGGAGGAAGGGTCAGCATGGAAGGGTCACCATGATGGAGAAGGGTCAGACATGAGGAAGGGTCAGACATGGAGGAAGGGTCAGACCATGATGGAGGAAGGGTCAGACCATAGAGGAAGGGTCAGACCATGATGGAGGAAGGGTCAGACCATAGGAGGAAGGGTCAGACCATGAGGAAGGGTCAGACCATGAATGAGGAAGGGTCAGACCATGATGAGGAAGGGTCAGACCATGATGGAGGAAGGGTCAGACCATGAGGAAGGGTCAGACATGATGGAAGGGTCAGACCATGAGAGGAAGGGTCAGACCATGATGGAGGAAGGTCAGACCATGAGGAAGGGTCAGACCATGATGGAGGAAGGGTCAGACCATAGAGGAAGGGTCAGACCATGATGGAGGAAGGGTCAGACCAGAGGAAGGGTCAGACCATGATGGAGGAAGGGTCAGACCATGAGGAAGGGTCATGACAGACATGAGGAAGGGTCAGACCATGATGGAGGAAGGGTCAGACCAAGAATGAATGAGGAAGGTCAGACCATGATGAGGAAGGTCAGACCATGATGGATAGGTGCTGCAAGTAGACCTAATGAGGACAAATGCGCAAAAATTTAGAATGCGCGGTGTGCGCAGAGCCTAAAGACAGCACGTTGTGTGCCGGGCGCAAGGCTGCGCGTACACCGCGCAGTCTTACTTTTTGCGCAATTTGTGAACGCCGTGTGAGTGCCGCGATGAAGAGCAAAACAACCGCGAGTATTGCGTGGTAAATTCCATTTTTTTAAGATGTTTTTGCATGTAACTCGACAAAAAGGCCTCACATCACAAGCATCGTGAATGTATATTTAGTGTGATGGTAAAGTTTTAGTTGTGTAGTACAAATGAAACTGAAGTTATTGCTGGCTAACGACCATAAAATGTTCACCTATCAACGACCATTTTGAAAACGTATAGCGTTACGGAGGACAAAAAATGTTAGACCCCTATAAGGCTCACGGAGCCTTACAGTTTCTAGAAGTAGAGGAAGGGTCAGACCATACTTGCTCTATGCTATGACTATAGTCAGACCTATTGTTTACAGCATCGAGCAAGTTCGGGTGTGCGTCTAGACTTGACCAGGGCCGTATGTTGGGACAAGAAACTGTTACGTAGCTCTCGAATTGACCATAGTCGACCATGCTCCAGTGCATGGTTTGATATAGTCATTCTCCCTGTGCTCTATGGTTTCTGGTTAGTCTAGTCGGTCTAGTCAAGTTTAGTCGCCACCCGAACTTGCTCTTAAAGCCACAGTACATGTTTGGTAATTGGAGCCTACTGATTGTGTTAATCCTATATAAATGTAGGTACATACAATAAAACTAACCTGTGAAATTACACTTCAAAAGGTGGTCGCGTTTTTAAGATATCGCAACAACAAAAAACGGAGCGAATATTTCCACGCAGGAAGAATATTCCCCATAGGAATACTCAGTCTGAGAAACACTTCTCAGATTCAAATTTTGAGGAATAAAAAGTGATATATTTTCCATAAGTACTTCAAAGTTAAAAGTTTCTGAAAATTCATTATAACTACCCAAAGGAAAGCTGCTGTCCTTCTTACCAAGTAAATTTTTATTACCAAACGTGTACTGCGCCTTTTAATAAACAATAAAAGATCATTTTTCACTGCAATGGATTGGAATGCATAACAAAATCAAAAAGGCAAAGTTTCAAATACCAAATTTTTCTGAACGTTTGTAAATTCATAACCATGCATAGGGGGAGGAAATTTTTAAAAGGGACCGTTTGTGTGTTCTGTTTAATACTCTCTGCTGACCCCTGCATGCTCCGATGAGCATCATAAACGTAGGTTATCCTTTCTCTGGATGGGGGGGGGGGGTGTATGCCATCGAACCCATGATAACCCATGATAAAAAATGGAGGCTCATATTTAAAATCCATATTTCATGTATTTTACTTTTTAGCACATGCCCCCAAGTAAAATAGCTCACCGATTCTTCTGTTCCTACACACTTAAACCCACTATGAACCATGTTCCAGTGTAAACAACAGACGAGAGCATCATATTGAGATCGGATATGGTCTTTTACACTAGCATAGAGAAGCTCCATTCCAGGGCTACTGGAGGCCGCCATGTTGGTTTAATGAATTCGTTTACATCATCGGTTCGTCTGCGATCGTTGCTTACATTATTGCCTGAAATAGCGCCCTCTTGTGGATTAACCTCCGTCATTAGCTTACGATCACAGACTTGTGAATCTTGTTCATCGGTTTGTACACACACTACATGCCCTATGGCGAATTAGTCCAAAAGTGGACGGAACACTCTGATTGGTCAGAATAGCAGAAGTCTTCAATAAAATGCATATTCAAATTTAACCTTTTATACCACGGGATATAGTACATAAATACAACATTGATGCACAATGTAACTAATATGCCTCGCTGCTCAGTAATTCAAATTGAGCTTAGAATAAAAACACACAAAATTAATTAATAAAAACGTTTGAGAAAAATCAGTCGACAATTCCATTAAAACCATAGTTTAACAGTTTTCCTCTAGTAAGAATCAGGTATTACATTATGTTTATTTTTCAACAGTTTAAGATATTGTACTATTTTAGCTACACGAACAACAAGCACTATACAAAATTAAAACCAAGTTGAGACCAATGAGATTTTACAGAAAATGCTGATGTGATTGTAACCTACTTGTAATAGACACGGCCAACATGGGCTTTGTTGCCTCCTGATTGGTCATCTCTCTGTTATCAGTGTTGTTATGTAAATTTCAGTTGTGAATAATAATGAATATCCCGTACACACCAGAGGGTCAAGAACCCTTCCCCACAGTGTCTAAACATCAATGGAAATTCTTGAAATCTTCAGAATCAATTATTGAAGAGGCTAGCTTGATGAAGAATGTTGTTTTTCACCGATTTTTCCCATTTATAATTTTCGACTTATTTAAAGTTAAAACCATCTAAGGCATTTAGGGCTCATCGGTTTCAGTATACACAATACGACGTCAATACGCACGTACGCTGACTCCACTTCTACACCCCTCATAAAACCCGTCCTCAAAGTATCTAAAAAATTTACGGAAGTTCTTCAAATCTTTAGAATCTGTTAATGAAGAGTCTAGCTTCATGGATAGCCTTTTAAGGCTTGTTTGCAACCGAGGCTCTTTTGCAACCAAGGCTTGTTTGCAACCGAGGCTTGTTAATTTTTGCAACCAAGACCACCAAGAAGGCTTGTTTGTCACCAAGAAGGCTTGTTTGCCACCAAGAAGGCTTGTTTACACATTGAGAAGGCTTGTTTGCCACGTGCATCAAGAAGGCTTGTTGCCACAAAGAAGGCTTGTTTGCCACCAAGAAGGCTTGTTTACACATTGAGAAGGCTTGTTTGCCACGTGCATCAAGAAGGCTTGTTGCCACAAAGAAGGCTTGTTTGCCACCAAGAAGGCTTGTTTGCCACCAAGAAGGCTTGTTTACACATTGAGAAGGCTTGTTTGCCACGTGCATCAAGAAGGCTTGTTGCCACAAAGAAGGCTTGTTTGCCACCAAGAAGGCTTGTTTGCCACCAAGACTTGTTTGCCACCAAGGCTTGTTTGACACCAAGGCTTGTTTGCCACCAAGACCTGTTTGCCACCAAGGCTTGTTTGCCACCTAGATGGCTTGTTGGCAACCAAGATGGCTTGTTTGCCACCATAGAAGCTTTGTTTGCCACCAGGGCTTGTTGCCACAAGAACTTGTTTGCCACCAAAGGCTTGTTTACACAAGAAGGCTTGTTTGCCAACAAGAAGGCTTGTTGCCAACAAAGAAGGCTTGTTTGCCACCGAGAAGGCTTGTTTGCAACCAAGAAGGCTTGTTTAGCCATGAAAGGCTTGTTTGCCACGACAAGGCTTGTTGCCACAAGAACTTGTTTGCCACCAAGAAGGCTTGTTTGCCACAAGACTTGTTTGCCACAAAGGCTTGTTTGCACCAAGCTTGTTTGCCACCAAGCCTGTTTGCCCACCAAGGCTTGTTTGCCACCAGATGGCTTGTTGTCAACCAAGAGGCTTGTTTGCCACCAAGAAGACTTGTTTGCCCAAAGGCTTGTTTGCCACCAAGCTTGTTTGCCACAAAGGCTTGTTTGCCAACAAAGGCTTGTTTGCAACCAAAGGCTTGTTTGCCACCAAAAGGCTTGTTTCCCACTAGAAGACTTGTTTGCCAACAAGAAGGCTTGTTTGCCAACAAAGGACTTGTTTGCCACAAAGGCTTGTTTGCCACCAAGACTTGTTTGCCACCAAGGCTTGTTTGCCAACGAAGGCTTGTTTGCCACCTAGAAGGCTTGTTTGCCACCAAGACTTGTTTGCCACCAAGGCTTGTTTGACCAAAAGGCTTTTTGCCACCAAGGCTTGTTTGCACACCAAGGCTTGTTTGCCACCAAGGTTTTTCCACAAAGCTTGTTTGCCACACTAACAAGGCTTGTTTGCCACCAAGGCTTGTTTAGCCACCAAGACTTGTTGCCACCAAGAAACCACTAATGCCACCAAGAAGGCTTGTTTGCTACCAAAAGGCTTGTTTGCCACCAAGGCCTTGTTTACCACCAAGACTTGTTTGCACCAAATTGTTTGCCACCAAGGCTTATTGCCACCAAGAAGGCTTGTTTGCTACGAATAAAGACTTGTTTGCACCAAGGCTTGTTTGTACCACCAAGCTTGTTTGCAACCAAGGCTTGTTTCCACCAAACTTGTTTGCCACCAAGGCTTGTTTGCCACCAAGACTTGTTTGCCACCAAGAAGGCTCGGTTTGCCACCAAGAAGGCTTGTTTGCCACCAAGACTTGTTTGCCATTAGAAGGCTTGTTTGCTACCAATTAAAAGGCTTGTTTGCAATGAGCCCCAAAGGTTTGAGAACATCCACCGACACGACGAGTAAAAATGGCGCCACCTATTGTCAGAGACAGTGAATAACTCGCGGTTTAAAAAATGGCGACGCGACGGACGACGATACGACACGACGGACGACGCGATGGGAGACACGACGTTCGACGCAACGGGCGACGTTAGGGCGACGGCACGACGCGACGCACATCTGTCGTCTTTAGAACACCATATAACAGATAACTGTCCAAGTTGTAAATTTTCTGCAAACTTTCAATACAAAAAAGAAATGCATCCCATGATTGGTTGCTCTGTTTTCCAACAAATTCAACACTATTTTTGAACATTTTGTGCAACATTGTAACAAACTGTTGCTATTATCTATTTATGGCTTCCCATAGTTTTCCAATCTTGGTTTGCAAACAAATCCGGCTTGACGTTGTAATAGAAAGGTCTATAAACTTCACTACAAACACTCTCAATGGGAGGGAAGGAGGGGGTGGGGGCGCTCATTTGGTGATTAATGGCAGTAGAACCTCTGGTAAACCAAACGCGTACTTTTAGTTCAACACTCATACAACATGTGTTTATTGGCAAGGAGCAGTCAAGGGTCGGGGTCACACAAACTAACAGGAAGGGGGTAATGATTCGTCCCTTACTGCTTGGGCCTAATGGGTTAGTCATCGACTCGAGCTGCAGATCAGCTGGGACCAGTCCTGATTAGCGAGGTTCCTCCCCCACCCACCCTGCCGTCAATACGCTCCTGCTAACGGTATGCCTATACAGGCTTGGCTTCTAATAGTCCCGGTAATCTTCAGATCCTGTGTGGAACTCACTGTGTGTGCTTGATAGATGTCTCTAACAGCAGCTACGTTAAGAGTTCACAGTTTGTTTTGATAGTCGCTTCTCAATTTGCTTCTGTAGAGTAAATGACACTTTCTCCCCATCGGTTGCATAAGGCTTGATTTAATACTCTGACAACGGATACACGCTTCGGTGTCACTGTGTTCGTGTTGGGGAAAAGTTTGGCTCTTGGCTTGACTTTATGCCGTTTTTCCCCACAAATAAGTGAGTACTTCTCACCACAGCAAAGAAGCGCTGTGACATTTTCCTGGCTTAGAGTCTGAACCGTTGCTGCTTGAATATGATAAGGAACTACTAGTCGCAGCCGGACCATATCGTCTTTGGCCTGTCATTCGGCACTTGGTTGTGTGCTAGGATCAACGTAAAACTCTTCGGAAGATAATTCCCGGATTCCCGGACGATCCGGACGGAGTGTAAGGGACAAGCACCTGTCTTGACGGTCCGCTGAAGCTTTATGGTTTGGATTTCTGTTTCAGCGGTTGGAGTTACACTTCAGCTGTGATTGCTTGTAATTGTTGATTTATAAATCAATTCCTGTTGAACAGTTGAATACGAGTACAGGTTTGAAGTTCCGGTATAGGTGTTTTTTAAATTGACGTATCGTTGGTGTCCAATCTTGGAGAGTTTAAGAGCCGATTTGGAATAATGTGTTCAACGCGCATTGGTGGTGTTAGCGTGCTACCCGTGGTGGGAGAACAGGAAATACTCAGTCGATCTACTTCCGATGGGGGCATGACCATACTCAAGGAGGGCGTCCTGGACAAGGAATCACACGGCGTGATCTACACGTGGCGATCGCGGTTCTGCGTCCTGACCAACGACACCCTGACCATCTTCCGGGCGGACCCCCGGCGGGACGCCAGCCGGGGGAGGGTCCCCACGGAACGCTCCGAGAAGAGGAACGTCATGTACAGACTCCCGCTGGACGAGATCTCGTCCATGTCCAACATCGACAAGGGACGGAGGCACATCCACTTCACCATCTGCACCAAGCAGGGCGTGTTCGACCTGAGGGCCAGCTTCGGGCAGAGGGACTGGCTGACGCAGATCCAGCTGGCCGTGGCAGAGCGAAAGAGCCGGCATGACTTCATGAAGGAGCTGAAGACCCGAACCTCGGTGGTGGCGAATAAGTATCGTAAACACAACCATAGAAGGCTGTCATTCACCAAGGATGCCGATTATGGCGACGGTGAGTGGCACGAGAAAGAGTGTTGGTTTGAAAATGGTTTTAAAGAAGGGCTCCACGCAGTTTTGTGATCCAGTCATTTTCCAAAAGTAGAGTCCTTATTAATTTTGCTGTTTAGTGCTTTTTGAAGTTCGATGGCGTAACGTTTCAAATTTCGCTATGAAAGATTATCAAATCAAGTGGAATTTAACTTGACGTGTGAAGTAGAGACTTGTATTTTTGTTTCCGTCATGAGGACTCTAACTATTGGAAAATGAGTTGATCACAAAACCGAATTTGACTTAAGAGCCCCTTTTAAGGATTAACCTCATAAAGATGCCGGAACGCTACCTTTAACTCTGTATCTTTCTTTGTCTGTCTTTTCTATTTTTTTTTACATGCATCATCTCTAGGCCATATAGACAATGTGACCTGTGACCTGTGACATCACATGTTTACAAAAGAGCCACAGAGCCTGGAACTTCCGGCGGGCACATTATTTTGTACACAGCTCAATGGAAGAATACAACAAATCTTATGTTTTATGGAGATCGCAATGTCTGATTTTCCTCAACTTTTGGTATGAAGAAAGGGGGGACATCTCAAAAGCTGTACAGCTGTTGCTTTTGTAAATTTATGGATTTATGCGAAAATTATGACACAAAATATAAATTTTCCCATTGAGCCTGTGTAGCATCTTGCCCGTCAGGAATAGCATTGTAATGTACGGGGTCACCACTCTGTAAACAAAGTAACATGGTCTATACCTTCCGTATTCCATCTAGTTTTATCAGGTTCAAGATAAAATGGGCTTGATTGGCAACAACATTATCCGAAGGTTAAAGTTCAAGTTCAAGTCCAAGTCTGATTTGTGTATTTCCTTATCTGAACCGGGTATAGTACCCAAGACTCTTGAGATCATCGAGCTTCCGGAAGCTTCCCCTCAAGCCTGAAGCTCAACAGGGGCTGCCTGCTGCCTTATAGGGCCCCTGGATCAAACGTCAACTTACCCATTTAATTGGCAACATTAACTCCATGGATGTATGCTTCCATGAGTTCGTCAAGAGCGCCGTTGTGGGTGTGTCAGTAGCAACTGTACTTGTGTTTTTATTATTTTTTTCATGGTGGGGTTAACCCCACGATTATTTCCATCAAGAAAGGAAAACATTACAGAATTGGTTAGAAAAAAAACTAGTAAAATATAGTTTTTGATCACAGATTTACATAAAACTTACACGGTCTAATGATGATGATAGTAAAAAACATCCCTTGAAATATTTCTGCCTGAAATGCCATATTTGATGAGAAATGAATAAACTAATTTTCTGATTGGAGTTTATCGCTCAGTGAGCGTTTTATTAATTTTTTGAATCTATATGGTTTTCATGCAAATGTGTAATCGGTTTTTCTCGTGACCCAGATGGTTGATCGATCTCAAACTTTTACAGGTTTGTCAGTTTATGTTTGTTATGGTGGATTACATACAGAGCTTACACTGCCAGCAGCTGTTTTGTTAGCAAAAACCAATTCTGTAATGTTCCTTTAAACTAAGGACAATAGACAATTAATGGGAACTAACTAGTTACTTTAGTGACATCACTACAAATGGTCACAACAACAATACATTCAAAAGCATTCTGGAACGAGAATGTTTTTAATTTCATTTTGCGAGGATGGAGAATGATTATTTACAGCGAATCTAAGTGATCATTCATACCCAGTGATTGCGTAATTGGTACTCAGCAAGAAGCAGTAGGTTTGAAGTTCGTAGACCACTGTTCAGTTTTATTACTGTACACAGCCACAATTATGGGTACAATCTTTTTTCGGTCCATGTTATGAACAACAGTTTAAAAACCAGTGATGTAACAGTTATCTCAATGTTGTTTGTAAATTAATAACCAGCGCTGTGTGAATGAAGAGGAGAAAGTACTTGAGTTTGTCGAATACAAGATCTGCAAAAGAGTTTATGTGTTGTTCATTTGGTATCTTTGTAACAAAAAGTGTACCCACGATTGTGACTGTGCACTACTGTAAATTCAATGAATTCCATGGGTTAATAATGTCTAACAAAAATATACTTCATAATACTTTCATTTTAAAATGAGCAGTCTCTGATGTATCTTCATTTCAGGAATTGGAATCACAATCCGTAACGAGGCAGATTCCATCGTGATAGCCAGGGTGTTTTCAGACGGACCTGCTTCTAAGAAAGGAACACTAAGACCAGGTAAGGCGGTCTGGGAACCGACCTTGGTTTAGACAGATCTGGTCTTATTTCATATAATATAATGCTGAGTTCTATATATATCGCTTTATCACACATATTGGCGTCTCAAAGCGCTCAGTAAGTTTTTCTTGCAGGGTATGCGGAGCTACGTTTTGAAGTATGAGACCTGTTCCTTTACATAGCACCATGTATTGGTTTACAAAGTGCTTTGGCGCAATATGCTGCCGATCAAACCAGGAACACCGGGCAAACCCATTCTCTTTACGATAAGTGTAACTGGGTTCTTTTACGTGCTTACACAACACACGGGACCTACGGCTTTACATCCCATCCGAAGGACGTATTTCATACGGCTTCTGAAGCACACAACAAACTATGCACAAAACAATGCTGATTACGAGATCAAGATACCACCAGGTGACGTGGCGTGTCGTGGCCGAGCGGTCTAGTTCACCGGACCCAAGCTCTGGTGTTGTCAGCAGCAGAGTGTGGGTTTGAATCCGAGTCATTGCACTAACTTGTTCCCTTGAACAAGGCACTTAACCATAATATTTGCTTTGTAAAAAGTTGGGAAGGTATAAGTGCATTGTGCTCTACCAACCAGTCTCATAGTGGGTGATACCCATGCCTATCCTTACGAACTGTGAAGGGGGTAACCCTGTTTCAGCCCCAGGAGTATAGATGACAGTTGATTTGGGTCTACAGCCCAGTTAAGTGCAGCCCTCACCTTGAAGTGGCCGTCTGGCCTTGTGAGTTAGGCGATATCTCATTAAAAAAAATAAAAAATAAAAAATTACAACATCAAACGTACAGTCTGTGACTGCACTCTAAAAACTCCCGGCTCACAACTGACCTAGATTCTGGATTTCATAGGCATGACCCATGTTCTGGGTCGGGCTGAACCGGAAACTGTTTTTTAACACATTTTTTAATGGGATTATACTCGGATTCTGCGTCAGTTTCAACCATTTCTGGGTCATTGTGACACAGATTCCGGTTCATTCTAACCCAGAAATGAGTCACGCTCCGCGAGACGCGGAATCCAGGTCAATATTCGGAGCCGGGATCTCTAGAGTGTGGTGTTCCAATTTAAATTTGCGAAGCAGGACATCTTTATGCTTAAGTAATGTGTATAAGCGACTACCTTGGGGGTCGCCGAAGTCGTGTCTGTGTCGCCGGTTTCTTTTCTGATGAACAACCGGTCGATTTTGGCGTCCCTCAGGGCTCGGTCATTGGACCAATGCTTTTCAATTTGTACACCAAACCTGTTTCTGACATAATAGAGAGTCATCAGTTACATTACCACATTTATGCAGACGATATTCAGCTTTACACATACTTCAATCCCTCAATTCCTGGTAACTCTGACAAGGCACTTCACAAACTCTCTGCCTGCATCACGAGAATTAAACAATGGATGGGTGTCAACAAACTCAAGCTCAACGACAATAAGACAGAGTTCTTCATCGCTGCCTCCCCTCGTGTTATAGGCTCACTCTCTAATCTTACTCTTCATGTAGGAGATACAGTCATTCAGCCTTCTAGCTCAGTTAGGAACCTTGGGGTCATATTTTACTCTACCATGTCCATGTCCAAGCAGGTCACCTCCGTCTGTAGATCCCTCAACTTCCATTTACGCAACTTAAATCGCATTCGCAAATACATTGATCAACCTTCATGCCATCATGCAGTTCGATCTCTCATCCTATCCCGCATTGACTACTGTAATTCTTTGTTGTACGGTGTCAATCAAGGGGAGATCAACAGACTCCAGAAAGTCCAAAATCGAGCTGCTCGGCTGATTTATTCAGTTGGCCGGTTCTCTAGTGCCCCGGAACTCCTGCAGCAATTACACTGGTTACCAGTCAAACATCGCATTGTTTTCAAATTACTTCTCACTATTTTCAAGTGCCAACATGGCGAAGCTCCTCCCTACCTGATTGACCTACTGTCATTTCATGTCCAAGGTAGGCAGGGGCTTCGGTCTTCATCTGACACTTCCCGTTTACATGTTAACATCAAATCTTGTAGTAGAGGCGACAAGTCTTTTTCCATAGCCGGCCCTAGGGAATGGAACAAACTTCCTGTTCACATCAGAGACTCTCCTTCCATCCAGACATTCAAAAAACGTCTCAAAACCTCCCTCTTTTCTATTTTAGTTTAACTCTGTTAATGTTCTTTTGGTTCGCTGTGAAGCGCTTTGATCTTGTTAAAGGCGCTATATAAATACTCATTATTATTATTATTACATCTCTATTAAAGTGGGCCATGAGCACAATTCCATAGCTGTTGTATTCAGCAGAAAAAAAATACTTATGCATTTGCTAGCAGTACACCAATTGCATCAATGTAAACTGTTTATCATTTTGATTGATGACCTGCTTTTGCTTAAAACTTTATTTTCTGGGTTTAGAACTTACCAGCTTGATGGAGTTGTGCCAAGTCTTTAACAAAGTATGTAGGCCAAACAGTCAGCAAGATGGCCGCCGTTGGATGTGTATTAATTAATTATTCGCTTGCTGTTTTGTCCATAGGGGATGAAATTATCGAAGTTGAAGGTAAAACAGTCCGTGGATATAACGCAGAGCGGGTTGCCAGCATGATCAAAGAAATAGCAGATCATGTGTCGCTGACTGTGAAACCAACGTGGGTTGATAGGTACGTTCGTTTTGAAAATTGGTGTTATACTGGCAGAAAAGAGAATATCATTATTTTTATATGAGTTTGTAGTTTGATATTGGACAATGGACATTCACATAGGTTTGTACAGCGAATGCCTACTTTGCTTTTTCAATATTGGACATTGGACATTCACCTATAGGTTTGTACAGCGACTGTCCACCTTGAACATCAATATTGGACATTGGACATTCACATAGGTTTGTACAGTGAATGTCTACCTTGCATTTACATCAATATTGGACATTGGACATTCACATCAGTGTGTACAGGGAATGTCTACCTTACACATCGATATTGAACATTATACAATTGCCTGCGGTGACATGGTCCATTGTGTTTTGTACACCCAAGGGGCAAATGGCACCCGAGGCGAAGCCCAGGTTGCCATTTGCCTCTGGGGTGTACAAAACCCATGGACCATGTCACAGTAGGAAACAATTGTTTTAATATACCTCTGTCTTGAATTCTTAGTAATATTTTCCTCATCTGAAGGACTCCAATTTCATCGAAACGATGCTAATCTCGATCCTTTGCTGCACAGAAAGTTGTACGACGCGAGCGCGCGTGAGAGGAGAGTGGTACATGGATATTTGTTACCCGCTCATGTGATCGTTCTGCGCCAATGAAAATACAGCATTCAAGACAGAGGTATAACAATGGACATTGTAACACACTTTTCTCCTCTCGTACAGAATATCAAAACAATCCTCTACAGAATTTCTGAGAATCTCATAATTTCAAGAAGACATTTTGAGATAAGCAAACAGTGCACTCCTATAGTGTCCACCATTATCTAAAAAATGCTAATGAAGAAACAATGGGGAGGGGATCCCATTGCCATAATTTGTATGTAGCACCAAAGTATGATGCGAGTACAGGCCTTCCGTGGAGACATTATGCTATTCAGATATCACTTTTAACAGCAATGATTGAAAACCAAAGGGAACAAAATCAACAAAGTCGGACCAGGTCACACATTCTTTTTTGCATCCCCCCCCTCTCTTCTCTCTCTCTCTCTCTCTCTCTCTCTCTCTCTCTCTCTCTCTCTCTCTCTCTCTCTCTCTCTCTCTCTCTCTCTCTCTCTCTCTCTCTCTCTCTCTCTCTCTCTCTCTCTCTCTCTCTCTCTCTCTCTTCTCTCTCTCTCTCTCTCTCTCTCTCTCTCTCTCTCTCTCTCTCTCTCTCTCTCTCTCTCTCTCTCTCTCTCTCTCTCTCTCTCTCTCTCTCTTGAAAACGAAACAATCAAAATGTGATTTCCAATAAGTAAACATTTTATTTGACCTTTTCCCTTTTTTTTCTCTCTCTCAAAGGGGGACTAACACATCAGCTGCAGATTTTGCTCTATCCAGACCGCTGTGCACAAGGCCCAATAACCTACGAGGTTGGTACAACAAATCCTTAAGAGTTAAAGGGTTAACAAACCACACGCAAACCTTCGACTGGTTTGACAAGTTTCCATTTTTGTTTTCACTAATTTTTTTTCTGACTCATGCCAAATCGACAAGTTTATAATATTGTCTAGACATGACGCACTAGAGAAAGGCATTGTTACACACTGAAGGCTCATCCACAACAGTGCATTTTCGGAAGCGAAATGCTGTTTACAACTAAAACATGTACATTCATAAAGTTGAGTTTTTGAACTAACTCTTAAAGGAACACGTTGCCTGCAAGGGATTGGGCAATTTGGGCTATAGAAAGCGTGTGTTATTTTGACTCCACAAAATGGCGGACCGTGTTACTTCACATTAAAGGAAAACCACACAATTTCGAGGCTTATGTTGGTGGATCACTATATTTTATCCAACCATATTCATTTCATTACAAAATCTTTCGTAGCCCAAAGCGTCCTACCCAAGGCAACGTTCCCTTTAATCTCCAACGTTGTAGAGTCTCGATGGTACCCGTACTCGTACTCAGCTGGCAAACTGCTCGTTCTCGAAAGTCATGTCCTCGATACTTGAATGAATAATGTACTCGGTCTCGTGAACAAAATACCATTTTCCTTTCCACTTTTCTATGCGTACGTTAATGCATTTGGAATAGAGGAACAAAACTCTGGAAAAAAGTAAAACTGAAATTGTCTTAAATGATGGGTTTATGTTTATGAGATAGTTAGCATAGCAAGCACGCTCATTCGTCGGAAGGTAAGTTTAAACAAAAAGTTGTACACCTCATTTTGCAGTAGTTTTTTTTTGTTTAAATGAAGTACTTGTATTCGATCTCGCACTCGGAGATACAAGTACTTGGTACTCGGCTGTTGAACTCGGTACTCGGATATCAGATTACTCGGTACTCGGATATCAGAATACTCGGTACTTGGATATCAGAATACTCGGTACTCGATATCAGAATACTCGGTACTCGGATATCAGAATACTCGGCACTCGGATATCAGAATACTCGGTACTCGGATATCAGAATACTCGGTACTCGGATACTCGGTACTCGGATATCAGAATACTCGGTACTCGGATATCAGAATACTCGGCTCGGTACTCGGGTGGGCATTGTACTCGTACTCGAGTTCTACTCGGCCACCTTAACTCGGCAGTATCTGATACTCGACTGAAAAGTACTAATAAACCACAACTCCGTTATGCTCATTCTTTATTGACTTTTAAAGGATCATTACAGAATTGGTAAGAAAAAAACTTGTGTACTTTTTTTTGATCACAGATTTACATAAAACTTGCACGGTCTAATGATGATGATAGTAGAAAACATCCCTTGAAATATTTCTGTCTGAAATGCCTTATTTGATGAGAAATGAATAAACTAATTTTCCGATTGGAGTTTATCGCTCAGTGAGCGTTTTATTCATTTGTTGAATCTATATGATTTCATGCAAATGTGTAATCGGTTTTTCATTATTCTCGTGACCCAGATGGCCGATCGATCTCAAACTTCTACAGGTTTGTCAGTTTAAGTATATGGTGGATTACATAAAGTGCTTACACTGCCAGCAACTGTTTTGTTAGCAAAAACCAATTCTGTAATGTTCCTTTAAGTACTTTCATTTCAAATGTATCAATAACCTTACTTATATTTACAGGGCGAGCACGCCCTCATTCGCTTGCAGATGTCGCTGTGGCAACCGATCCGGAAATGCAGGGCGCCGCCACCGTGGTCAACGACGTCACCGCCTCGATGGACCGAAAAAAGTATCGCCGAGTCACGGCAGCGAACAATAAGAACAGACCGTCTGCAGACAACAGGTTGTCGCTACCCTGAGCATTCGGTTCATCATCACGGACAACAGTGGCCTGTAAAAAATGTGCTCCCTTGGGATCAGAAAGATGTAACTTTAGCAGCAGCAAGAGTGTCTTACGAAGTACATTTTTATGATAGCTCTCGAGAAGGAATTGTTGAGTAATGCTTGTTTCAAATACCGATGACATAATCAGAATTAGTGCCAATAACTCTCCAGCGAAAATTATGTTAACATTTTTCGTGTTTGTTGCAATGACGAAGTATGCCCCAAATATCAATTTCGACTTTAGGGTATTTATACAGGATAGGTGAGGAAAAAACATTACCGTTTAGTTTTTAATCTGAAAGCTTAATGATTATGAAGTTAGTACCATTTTGTTAGGTGAAATAGTTCCCTCTGAAATGAGGTGCAACTTCGAGAAAACTGCATCTGAAAACCTTATAAGAAAAACGTTACGCAATAGCTGATTTCGGTTGTTACAATTAAGGATAATGCGTTTACATGCTGAACAAATGTGTATGATTGTTTTACTAATTTCTCCTGACTCACACAAGGGATGAAGCCAACTTTTTCACAGGTTTGTTATTCCATGTGTAATGGTTGATCACACAAAACTTGAACACTGTCTGCAACTATTTTGTCAGCGCTACCATTCCTGTATAACATATCTAAGCGTTCTATGTCCCGCATATTGCTTTTTGTTATATATGTTCAAAAATTAGTTTTAAGTCGATAGCTATTCTAAGGATATGTTTGTCTTAGTTCGAACATCATGAATCACTTCAGCGTGTATTATCAAACTTTAGCTTTACATATGATTCAAATAAACACAACATTAACCACTAATTCAAGTTATACTTGAATCATGTTGTTTTCGTTAAAAGGAACATTACAGAATTGGTAAGAAAAAAACTTGTAAAATATACTTTTTGATCACAGATTTACATAAAACTTACACGGTCTAATGATGATAGTAGAAAACATCCCTTGAAATATTTATGTCTGGAATACCATATTTGATGAGAAATGAATAAACTAATTTTCCGATTGGAGTTTATCGCTCAGTGAGCGTTTTACTCATTTGTTGAATCTATATGATTTCATGCAAATGTGTAATCGGTTTTTCACTATTTTCTCGTGACCCAGATGGCCGATCGATCTCAAACTTCTACAGGTTTGTCAGTTTATGTATATGGTGGATTACATAAAGTGCTTACACTGCCAGCACTGTTTTGTTAGCAAAAACCAATTATGTAATGTTTCTTTAAGTCGATAACTATTCTAAGGATATGTTTGTCTTAGTTCGAACATCAAGAATCACTTCAGCTTGTATATCAAACTGCAGCTTCACATATGATTCAAATAAACAAAACAATAATCACTAATTCAAGCTCTACTCGAATCATGTTGTTTTAGTTAACATGGGTGAGAACCCATAACTGACCATTTCCAATTGAAACATAAAAACAACGGCATCGACTAATTAAGGCATTCGCTGTGCTCCTCTATTGATCCAGAACGTGTGTAGACATCCGACAGAAGCCCCTCTTGGCAAACACTTGGCTATTATTGGGTCTTCCACCTTTTGTTTATCAGCAAGTTGGTGATCTCAGAACACGATGCGTCATAGTCATCCATCATATGGTGATGTGGTTATTTCTTGTTAGCAGCTGACCTTCTACGGTATGGGTCACTTTCAATCAGAGGGGTCATCAAACTATTTTAAAGGGAAGGTACACGATTGGTAATGACACTTAAAAAATTATTGACAATAAAACTGAATTGGCTAGATGTACAGCAACTTTCGATTAGTATAAAGCATTTTGAGAAATATTTCAATTCAAAATAATGTGGATATGGAAAAATTATGTAAATTTTTATCCCCCAAAATTTGAATCTGAGAAGCGTTTCTGTCACGCTTCTCAAACTGTTTATTCCTATGGGGAATATTCTTCCTGCGTGGAAATATTCGTACGTTTGTCGGTGATATCTCAAAACGCTACCACCTTTTGAAGTGAAACTTTCACAGGTTAGTTTAATTGTATGTACCTACACGTATATAGGATTGACACAATCAGTAGGCTCAAATTACCAAACGTGTACTGTGCCTTTAAAGGTAGTCATCGAAAGAGAAAATGATGGGCTTCCGTCTGAAAGCCTGCTGATTATAAAAGTTAAGATAAATTTAATATTCAGGACAGATATTTAACGGATTCAGGACAAGCCCTCTGCCTTTCAAAGAGTGTGTACAACATTGGTAAGATTGAAAATATAAATGTTCACAGATTTGCACTTAACTTACACGGTATAAAGATGGTCGTGGTGGAAAACTTCAATTAAAATAGTTTTCTAGGAAATGAGTAAAACAGTTAGTCTTTATCACGGTGATAAATTCCGATGTTTGAAAACAGTGTAAACATAAAAGAGGGTTTTCACTCTTTTCTCTTAACTGCGATGACCGATTGAGCTTAAACTTTCACATGTTTGTTATTTCATGTATATGTTGGGTCACATAAAGTGCAGATACTGGTCTTTGACAATTACCAATGTTGTACATGTGCTTTAAACATGAGTTGCTGAATAGAAAATAGTGCAACCTTCTCCTCTAAGTCCACCATATGATCTGTATTTTGTATTTTATTCTTTGAGGTGTATTTTTTTCATCTGTCTGTATAAATTTTATGTTCCAAATTATCTAATCGGTTTTGCTAACCAATATCAAAACTGAGTGCTAGCGAACACTATTTGTCACATATTATTATCATAAGGAAGTACATTAGATGAAATAAATTCATCAGGAGATTCGAGAATCCTTGGTTCAACTAAAAATGTCGAGCCAAACCCAACCAATTAATCATTATACATTTCAGAGCTTAATCAAATTTACATTATCTTCATTATTACTGACTGGTTGTCACTTTTAGTTTGTTTTTCTATTATATTATGCTGTTGCCCGTTCTGGGTTTCTATTCTAATGTTTAATTATTGTAAAATTCATGTATTCAGCCCTTGGCTGCAATATGATTTTAGCAATAAACTAATAAGTAAATAAATATATGTCTGTCTTGTAATTACTTCCCTCCGCCCTCATCCCAAGTTTGATTTTGTCTTGGGTGGTTCCAACCGTGTGATTGTTTTTAATCCTTTACAAATGTAGATATATACAAATAAAAAACTAACCTGTAAAATTTAATTTCAAAAGGTGGTAGCGTTTTTGAGATATCGCAAAAAAATGTGGAGCGGTTATGTCCACGCAATCTGAGAAACGTTTCTGACATTCTCAGCCTTCAAATTTGGGGGGATAAAAAACTGACATCTTCTTCCATATCCACATTATTATGAATTGGAATATTCTCAAAATGCTTTATACTATCGAAAGCTGCTGTACTTCTAACCAAGTTAGTTTCATTGCCACACATTTTTAGAGTGATTACAAATCGTATACCTTCCACCCACCACGTCTCCGTCTCCCCGCCCCCCTCTTTGTTCACCCCTGTTTCTTCTGACTCCAGTCTGCTTGGTTTTCTCTGTTTCTCACTTCGTACTCCTTGAGTGCTCTAGTATAATAATATACTTCCAGGTGAGCATTGACTGGGATCCGGATCCGGATCTGACGCATTTCTTGGTCAGTTATATAACCCGGAATAATGTGCCGCAACAATTCCCAGAAATGGATGCTACTGAAACAAAAACCCGTGTTTAAAAAAACCCAAATTTTCGAACAACTTCTCGGGTCAGCATGACCCAGAAACGAGTCAGACCCCCCCCCCCCCTGTGACTCGAAATCCGGATCAATTCTTATCCGGGTGGATCAATTCTGATCCGGGATATTTTAGAGTGTCCCTTATATGTTTAGCAATGTCCATTTAGCTTTTGTGAGAGACGCAGCTGTGGTCAATAGCCATGGTTTGCATTTTTTTATCTGAATAAATGCCATTTTTGGTGGGAAGCAGTTTGCAACAGGTTATTCCATTTGTATTTTGTATTTTTTGTATTTTTTTATACATATATAAAGTTTTAAATACCAATATTATCAGTCCTCCAGAGAAATATTTCGTCACAATTATTGTCAAGTTAGAGGACTAACATACCCCGCAAAGCTACGTTGAAAACATGGAGATGAGAGTGGATACTTCAGTTCCTAAAATCGTGGTATTCGTAAAAAAAAAAAACCCTCTCCAAAAGTAGTGTCCCTTTAACCTACCTCAAACGGAAAGCAATATTCCCAAACATTCCCTTTAAATTAAATACCCCCAGAATCAATTGTTTTTAATTGATGGATGTCACGCGTTAGTCGCCATTGTGGACCCGCTTTCCCTATACACGACAGATCCCATCACCTGTGTGTCGATAGGGGAGGTGGAAATCAAAGTGAAAACAATTTAAAAAGATCAATAGTTGTGCTGCTGAGGTGGAAAGATTCACGCCGAATTGTACACAAATAGGTTTTGAACGTCAATACTGCGTGGTTTGGTCCGCGGGGTTTATGTTAGGTGCACGCATGAACGTTTCGTGAACTACATTGGATTTAGCTATTCTGCACCAACCTATATATATAAAAAGTATAATGTGGGTTTTTTTCCCAGCCGATTTCAACAACAAAATCTGTCAGAAATTCATTTCACATACTTTGGTC
The DNA here is from genome assembly GCA_032158295.1 of Pycnopodia helianthoides. Classification (NCBI taxonomy): domain Eukaryota; kingdom Metazoa; phylum Echinodermata; class Asteroidea; order Forcipulatida; family Asteriidae; genus Pycnopodia; species Pycnopodia helianthoides. Next base: position 5,130,561 of record CM063255.1, on the reverse strand, counting down.
GTTTTTTTGTTGTTTTTTATTTTATTTTTTTTACATTTCAATATAGGCTCCTTTTAACTACATTTGTATAATTTTGAGTCAAGTATTATACCTAAATGAATTGAAAATTTAGTTTTTTAAATTGATGTCAAATTAACAACCGGCTCCTTCAATTTTCTTTTGGAAATGAAAGCTCCGTCGCATCAGCGTGTGTGCACTTTTCAATAAAGTGTTATTTTTTAAAGGGAAAGTAAAATATTTGAAACAAACAGTCGGTTTGGGAGTGAAGACAGTAAAGCAATCATACAGGCATAATATTATTGGCCACTAAAAACAAGTAGGCAAATGTTAATGGTAAGAGCTGGCCTACATGTACTGTACGTGGTAGAGGTTTTTGTAGAGGGCACCAAAAATGATGAGGGCAACAAATCGAAATTCAGATTGAAGTAGGAAGAATATGCCTGGTAAGTATATGCGTCCTCAAACTGCTTTATTGTGGCTTCATTCTAATACCTGAAAAAATGGGTGCAGTTAAAAGTCAACAGGAAATCTTTCATAATTGTCGTAATAAACTGACAAAAGGTAGCGCTGTTTTTATAAAGTAGCGATCTTGTTGTTAACAAAATTAATGTCCACATCCTCATATCAAGGTATTGCCACGGAGACCTGTGGACCCAATTTCATGGAGCTGCTTAAGCAGAAAATACTGCATAACATTTTGCCTGCTAAGAAGAATGAGCAGGATACCAGTCACAAAATGTACATGTGATATTATAGTTTGGCTGGTAACCTTATTCTGGTAAGCATAATCTTGTTGTGCTTAGCTACTTTCTGTGTTTAAGCAGCTCTATGACATTGGGCCCCGATGAATGCGGCCGTGCCCTGGCGCTGTATAACACACCGCAGCAGTCATTGGCGCAGCTCTAAGCCCGGCCGGTGAATGATGCATATCCGTTCTTGATTTCCTTCGGAGATGTTTTGTAAGACATCACATGTATAATAACTCACAAGGAGAGACGGTGAGTTTTTTCTTTTCTGCAGAAGTTAAAAACCACAGAGACTATAAGGCCGAACAACAGGAACAGAACAGTTAAAGGTATCATACAGGATTGGAAAGGATAACAACATCAATGTTTAATTTTAGTCTAAAAGCTTACTGATTTAAGCTTATACTAGAAACAATTTGTAGGCCTATGTGTAATATTTCCCTCTGAAATGAAGCCATACTCGAGAAAACTCTATCTGAAAGCCTATACAAAAAAGCAACAGCTGATTTCGGTTACTACAACCAAAATTAAGGATATTCTTTTTACATGCTGAAAATTATACATGGTTTTTCACTATTTTCTCCTGACTCAAACAATGGATTAGGCCCAAATTTTCTCTGGCTTGTTATTTCGTGTGTATGGTTGATCACACAAAGCATGAATTATAATAATAATAATAATAAAAATAATAATAATAATAACTGTATTTATATAGCGCCTTTTGCCAAAGGATACAAGGCGCTCAGTATTTTTACCTGCCATGTATGTGGAGCTACATTTTGAAGTATGAGACCTATGAACACTGTCTGCAACTATTTAATCAGCTCTACCAATCCTGTATAATACCTTTAAGATTCGGTAGTGTGTGCTGGAGTTGGGTGGGCTGACGCACGGGAACATGTGGGCTATACTTTCAACCACAAACAAATATTTTTAAAAATTAAATATTAAACGCCAAGGAAACCTGACTTGGTAGTTATAAATCAAATTTAAGCATGAACACTGTCTGCAACTATTTAATCAGCTCTACCAATCCTGTATAACACCTTTAAGATTCGGTAGTGCGTGCTGGAGTTGGGTGGGCTGACGCACAAGAACGTGTGGGCTACTTTCAACCAAAATAATAATAATAAAAAAAAATCAAATATCAAACGCCAAGGAAACCTGACTTGATATAGTTATAAATCAAATTTCATGTGAAACAAGAAAAATTGGCAAGGGCGAGACGTGAACCTGCGACCTCTGGGTTTTCGGTATTTCTACTAGTTCATAGTAGAGCACCGGCATAAACCCCTCTGGGGTCGCAGCTTCAAATCCAACCCATTTCATTTTGTCTTTTCTTTGTTCACCCCGTAAATGGCATTTTCTTAATTGTTTTATTTTTAACTGTTGAACCACATAAATTGACATTATTGTATCAGTCATACACAATTAAAAAAAAATAACACATGACTTGCAATTGCTTTCATTATGATTCAATTTAATTCTTAGTGTGAATATTTATTTACAAATGTTGTGGTCACTGTTTATACTTCGATAATATTATATACAAAGATGATTTATAAAACAGAGGGAGAATGTTTTTAAAAAGTTTTGTTAGTATAACTTCACAATGTAAATAGTTTCACAATGTTTTAATCGTAATGAAACATCCAAAGTTAAACGCAACATATATTTCAGTAAGCATTGTTACCTAATTTGTTACATACATTACAACTCAGCATGTAGGTTTAAAATAACATTTGAAATATCAATTATTATTTTGTTTGCTGTGCCGTTCTTTGTTTTACTACAAAGACTAGGCGATTTTGAAACGTACCGTTAGGCTGAGGCCATGACGTAAGACTCTTTCACAATGACCATTTGCAGATTCCTAATTCGTCAAGAAAACCCGCCATTTTAATAACTTTATAAACGCTACAGCGGGCTATGCAGTGAGTCAAGCTATTTGTTGTTATTTGCAAATTCCAGTCATACGTCTTAAAGGCAAAAGAAACCTTTGGTTTTTAGAACCTTTTGATTGTTTTAATCCTATATAAATGTAGATATATACAACAAAACTCACCTGTTGAAATTTCTAAGAGCGGTTTACGGTAACACCATGTTAAAATCTCCTTTGAGTAACTGTTGGTTCTGAAAAGAACCGGTGGTTAACGACTCAAACGTTTCTCCTGAAGACGATCAGAGCATACTGATCGAAACGTTGAGTCGTTAACCACCGGTTCTTTTCAGAACCAACAGTTACTCAAAAGAGATTTTAACATGGTGTTACCGCAAACCTCTCTTAGTTATACTCCCACCATGCAAAGCTTCAAATCCTACTTGTGGAAATTTCATTCAAAAGGTGGTCGCGTTTTTGAAATATCGCCAACAACCTGGAGCAGTTATCTCCACGCATGAAGAATAATCCCTAATTCAAACTTTTGGGGATAAAAACTGACATTTTTCTCCATATCCACATTATTTTGAAGTGAAAAAATTCTCAAAATGCTTCAGACTATCGAAAGTTGCTGTACTTCTCACCAAGTCAGTTTTTATTGCCATTAATTTTTTAAAGTGATTACCAATCGTGTACCTTCCCTTTAAAGATATGTGCGTTTAGTTAATATATGGGATATATTCTTATCTGGGCACAGTTTAAAACAATTCACCGCGTATGAAGTGACGTCATGCATGCAGTTCTTGGCTTACTAATGGGCATTTTCGAAACCTCGGTTTTGGGCCACGGCTCCGGCTTGCGGTCATTAACTTTTAAGCAGTGTGTATTTTACGCGGTGTTTTCAACATCAAACGGAGCCCGGAACCGGGAACTGGAGCATAAGCCTAAGTTTGGAACAAAAACATTGCCTACAGCTCTATCAAGCTGACGCCATCTTTGTCTTGTTCCCTTAATGCTACACTGTTATTGTTCTCATAATAAAACATACCATACTACTTTCAGCTTTACTGCAAGAACTGGGGGTGTTGAAATTGACACCATGGGTGTTGTCACATCTAGATACCAAAAATAAATAAATAAATAACAATTTACACAATAGGGTGTTAAAATAACACTAATTTCTGCCGACACGATTACATTGGTGTTTTTTAACACCACATGGTGTTAATTTTTCATTCTTTCTTTGTTTGTATCTATGTGTGACAACACCTGTGTCAATTTTAAACCCCCCAGTTTTTGCAGAGTTCGATTTGGGTGCATTTTTTCCAATCCTCAGTTTGGGTTCCGGCTCCGGCTTGGGTCCCGGATCAGTGTGCATTTTATGCACGGTGCTTCATCTTCAAACGGAACCCGCGTACGGACATAAATAGAAGTTTGATTAACAGCCCTAGAATACATTTAAAGGAACGTTACAGAATTGGTAATTGTAAAATATACTTTTGATCACAGATTTACATAAAACTTACACGGTCTAATGATGATGATAGTAGAAAACATCCCTTGAACTATTTCTGTCTGAAATGCCATAATTGATGAGAAATGAATAAACTAATTTTCCGTTAGGAGTATGATCGCTCAGTGAGCGTTTTATTCATCTGTTGAACCTATATGAATTCTTGCAAATGAGTAATCGATCTCAAACTTCTACAGGTTTGTCAGTTTATGTATATGTGGATTACATAAAGTGCTTACACTGCCAGCAACTGTTTTGTTAGCAAAAACCAATTCTGTAATGTTCCTTTAAGTTATGTTGAGGAAAACAGAATTGCTGAAAATTTATACAAAAATGTACTGTTTATACGTTGAAAAAGTTTGGTTTTCATAATTATACACAATTTGCTGTGACAGAACGTATGCACATGACGTCATTTAAGTGCGCTCATCGTTTTAAACCTCTAAGATGGCGGCGTGATGACGTCAATGCATAATGTCTAATAATAAATAGTAAAGGCATTCAATGAAAGGCTAATGCTCATAGTTATCACATTTAACTGTTAAGAATACATTAAGAGTTGAACATTTTAACATTTTACTTTACACAAATTATGATATCTAATCATTATTATAAGTACGGCTCGGATTTTGACAGATATAAAAGTTTAGTTTTTTTCGTTTTTCACACTACGAATTTTACGATCATATTATTGAAATGTAAAATGCCAACCAACAACAGCCTCAACTTGAGTGAATCGTTTTTACATAATTATTTGAGTTTGTCTCCTGAGTCACACTGCCTAGTAGTTGGGCCTCGCTTCACAACGTACAGCCTTTCTGGTCCAAGTGTGTCCGAAAATGGCGGCTACAGCCCCACGGCTACAGCTAGATGTCCGCGTCACCACGCGTTGAAGCACAGATATTCTCAGCAATACTCTTAGCAACAGTCGTAGCCGTAGCTAGCCGTAGCTGTTAGCCGCCAATTCGGATACGGCCTTAATTCCACATGGGCCTATTTGACCCCCTCCTGTGGTATACATGACCAAAGTTATACTAGTACACCCTATGTTGCTAATCATCGCAAGTCTCAATGATCCCATCGTTGGGCTTCTTTACTTATGAAACCATGACAAAAACATGACCTTATCGTGATGCTAAAGTGACCCCGTCATTGGCATACTGACTCGCGTTGTGGTCAGTTATAGGTGTTATACAGGATTGGTTTGGATAAGAAATACAATGGTTTATTTTTAATCTGAAAGCTTACTGATTATGAAGTTCAAACGCGAACTCTTTTTTTTCTGTGAAATATTTCCCTCTGAAATGAATCACATTCGAGAAAACTTTATCTGAAACTAACAAAGAAAAAAAAAATCCACCAGCTGATTTTGGAAGTTAAACCAAACTTAAGGACATGCTGAAAGTGGTGCATGTTTCCCCATATTTTCTCCTGACTCATCACACATTGGGTTAAGGCCAAATTTTCACACGTTTGTTATTTCATGTATGTGGTTGATCACACAAAACATGAACACTGTCTGTGATTATTTTGTCAGCTCTGCCAACCCAGTATAATATCTTTAAAGGAACATTACAGAATTGGTAAGAAAAAAACTTGTAAAATATACTTGAGCTGTTGATAGTATAAAACATTGTGAGAAACGGCTCCCTCTGAAGTAACGTAGTTTTTGAGAAAGAAGTAATTTCTCAGTAAAATATTTGAATTGATTTTGAGACCTCACGCGTGAGGTCTCGAAATCAAGCATCTGAAAGCACACATTTCGTGTGACAAGGGTGTTTTTTCTTCCATTATTATCTCGCAACTTCGACGACCAATTGAGTTCAAATTTTCACAGGTTTGTTATTTTGTGCATATGTTGAGATAAACCAAGTGCGAAAACTGGTCTTTGACAATTACCAAAGGTGTCCAGTGTCTTTAAATGACTCAGCCTGGTTCTCACTAACTCCATTGTTGGTCGGTATCAGGCAAATGTAAGGGGGGGGGGGGTTGTTAGTAGCAGAACGAGACGGGTGCCACACTTGCAAACAAACATTCATTGAGTAGTGACAGGAAGGCAAGCTATTGGCCCTGAGATGTTATGACGTCATCGGGCAACAAGTGGGCTCCAACGCCCTGTTTGGATACCATGTATACAGCACCTTGGAAGGAAGCAGCTCGTTATGTAATAACCCTGGAACAAAAGTACAAACAAAAAATACTGCATACCTGATTTATGATTTAGCTCATTCAATTTTCAACTATATCATGTTGATATTGTTATGGTTCTATACACGGTGATAAGCACTTTATACCGGTGCTTTCCTGACCTTAGTCGGGGGGAAAACAGAGACATACTACGCAGGTGGGATTCGAACCCCGACCTCTGTATTCTAGAGCCGATATTTTAAATGGCATGCTGCTAAAAAAATATCTCTCAAAACGTTGCCGTTTTGAACTGCTTCTTACCTTTTTAAAGAGTTGTTCATGCACAATAACAGCTAGAGTATGATGTAATTAGTGACTGGTAGTGATTGTAAATTTGCCTTTGGAAGTGCAACCACTTTGGAAGTGCAATGTGCCCTTTAACCACTAGACCGCAGAGGGAGTCTGGTGCCCGCTTGTTCGAAGCCTGTTATTAGAAGCGGTTGCCACAGATACTTTTAGATGCAATAAGCTATAAATCTGAGAAAGTTAATCCCTTCAGAGTTCTTCCTACTCTTTCGTGGATTTTTATGCGAACATTGTAAGCTCCAAACATATCAATACCACTAGAACCTTCTAAGAACCACATAATCCATTCTGAATCCGGCTTGGGTTCCGTCAGCGATGTTGAAATCATGCCCTTTCGCCGCGAGGCTATAAATGAGCAGACGGCCGGGTCCCTTTGGCGGGGCACGCCAAAGCCGAATCCGCTATTTCCGATACGCACGTGATCAGCTGCGCACGCCCGTCTAGTGACAGATGTGTTTTTATAAAGGCAAAGTATACCTTTGGTTTTTGGAACCGTTCGATTGTTCTAGTCCTATATAAATGTAGACATATAAAATAAAACAAACCTGTGGTCGCGTTTTTGAAATATCGCCAAAATCCGCAGCGATTTGTCCATCACGCATAAAGAATAATCCCTAATAGGAATACACGATCTGACAGAAACGTTTCTCAGATTCAAATAAAAGCTCACACATTTTTCCGTATCCACATTATTTTGAATTGAAATATTTATCAAAATGCTTTATACTATCGAAAGTTGCTGTACTTCTAACCAAGTCAGTTTTTGTTGCCATTAATTTTCAGAGTCATTACCAATCGTGTACTGTGCCTTTAATACATGTAGGGCCTAAACCATATGATACGATTCAACATTCATCTTTGTTTGTAAAGTTGTTGTATATATTGATTTATAGACTAATGATGCTTTGGCCGTCTGTCAAGGATGCCACCCATAAAATATATTCAAAAATAACATTAGAGAGAATGGTTTTCGTCATTGCTATACAATCGGTTATCATCATTGCTACAATCACGGCCAAAATGTTTGGGCAACATGACATTAAAAAAAAACCTTCCCCGTCCCCCACTCAATGTTGTTATATCATTTTAGATTTATTTACTTGCATGGTGTGGAAAAATAGGAAAAGGAACTGTAAATAAATAGTCAACTTGCGGGTACAACCATAATGTGAATCTCTTTCGTGAGAGTAGAATGAAGACAAGCAGAGTATACTGTTTGAAACGTCGAGACCACACCGGCTCTTTCCAGAGCCACCACTCCCACAAAAGAGATTTACACATGGTTGTACCCGCAAGTTTATACTATTTATTTATAGTTCCTTCCTATTAGATTTATTTATTCGGGATTCCTTTTCCATTTTCAGATTGGATTAATAGGCTTTCGAGTCACAGTGGTTTGGTTCACTTTTTTAAATCCATGGCCCAATTTCATAAAAACATGTAAGCAGCCGTTTTGTGCTTACGGAGCGTCCCTTAGCAGAATTTCTATTTCATAAAGCTGTTTACCGTAAGCAACGGTAAATGATGGCTAACCCGCGTTTAGCGCACAAGTGACATAACAATGCAAATCCATGGTGAACGTGCATGCGCGCCAAGAAATTTTCTGCTAACTTGAGAAATCATGGTGAAATAAGCTTATGCTTACGCACATTTTTCTGCTACAGTAAGCACCAAAATTTGCTTACCGGTAAACAGCTTTATGAAATTGGGCCCTGATCGTTTTAGATTGAGTTTGTCTTGTCATCTGATTCCAATAGTTGTACTTGCCTTTCTGTAATACTGTTCCATTTCATCATTAGTTATGGAACATTGACAAATATTACTTTGCATGTTTTGGTTGTAACTCTGGCCGAATATTATCATTGTTATCATGAACCACAGCTGGAGTGCAGACTGCGCAGTTGTTATCAATTTAGATTTATTTGTTAAGGATTATTGTCAGGATCTGTCACATTCATCAGCCATGTTTACAAACAATTTTACACATTGCATGCATTGTGTGCATTGTCCCTGGTTTTTCGTTTTAAAAACAGCATCATCTGTCAAAATCCGTTCAGCGGAAAAATTCTAATTTTAGGTTGAACAAAGAAACTAGAGCGGGATTTGAACCTACTATCTCCGGATTAACGCGCCTGCGCTCTACTACCGACTGAGCTATCTAGCCCTGATGTTGACGGTCTTCCGATTTGAGAATTATTTTAAAAACATTTTTTAAAAAATCTTTCGGCGAATTTTTTTTTTGCAACTGGTTTATGAGAAAGACCAATAGACCCCTTGTATTGGACGGACGCCATTGCTGAGGTCAAACAATGGAAAAGCACATGCGTGTACGCGCAGCGCATGCTCAGCCAATGATAGGTCTTCGTTGAACTCAGTGAGGGCGCTATTCAGGTCTTGTGACGTCATATGCAAGGGGTCTACATGCTGTCCATCCAAAAGATGGCTCGATTGCATCCTATAGAAGACTGCAAATTAGTATCTGTCCCTAGGTTAAAAGACCCAGCAAGGCTGACTATAGATAGAGAAGACTAGCGCAACAGCACCAAACAGATGCCACCATGTGCATAGACTGGTCCCCTGTCCTTATCCGCAAGGATAGGAAAAGGCACCGGTCTATTAATCAAAATGATGGTCACTGCTAGACTGGTCTCTCCAAACGCTCAAAGCCGGTCTCTGGCGTTATTCACGAGCCTCGAAGTGTGACGTCGGATGTTCGGGCTACCATGTGCCCTACCTGCGTGGACGGCATCAACAGATTATATTAAATGAACAATGATTACCTTTTACAGCTAGGAGTCGCAGTAAGGCGGTTGGTATCCGGCAGGGCACTCGCATGTGAACCGAGGTATCAGCGAACCAACGCCGACTTTACATTCACCGCCGTTCAAACATGGATTCGGTGAACATGGATTAGGCAGTTCTTTTGAAAAAAAAATTATAATAAGTTAATAAGTAACTAAAACAGATTGTATATTAGGCTAGAGCAGTTACTGATCCGTGCACTCTAAAGACTCACGGGCCAGAATTGACACTATTCCGGGTCCCGTGGGTCATGACCCCTCTCTGGGTCAGTAGACCCGGAATCTGCATCAAAACGACCAAGAAATGACTCAATACCATTCGTCAAGTCAACTTGACCCGGAATTGGGTCAGGCTCATAATAGTAGCCGGAATCCGGGTCTGATTCGGACCCAGGAGTTTGTTGAGTGTTTGTTCACAATACAGTATCTTGGTTTGAAGAATTGTAAAGAATTCCTTGTTCTCTTTTCTTTTAAATTAATGTGACCTTCAGAATAGACCGATCCATTAAGCTCCGCCCCCTTACGTGTTGACCAATCACAACCTTAGCTACGCCACCGAAAGTCCGAAAAGGTCCCACACGCTAAAATCCCATAAGAAAAGTAAACATGCGTGCGCGCGTACCGGCGCCTGTTCATGTCTTGAGTGTGGCATTGGTGTGCAGTGGTGATGCAGCCAATGCTGTGATTGGTCAATATGCTAAAGAGGCGGGGCTTAATGGATCGGTCTATATTGCCCAAAATGTAAAGAGCGAGGGATCCTTACCGTACGCGCAGGTCTGTCCGCCGTATCCTACGGGGCAACGGCATTGGATCGCCCCGTTGAGCTCCAGACAATCTCCGTTATTCTCACACGGTGAAGACTGACAACCAGCTGGCTCTATAAAAGTCAATCAAATCATAAGAATTATAATACAAGAACATCATCTGGGCCCAATTTCATAGAGCTGCTCTAGCTGCTGCTAAACAATTTTCTGCAAATTTTCATTGTTTGAGCATGGACCTGGGTCCAATTTCATAGAGCTGCTTAATTAAGCACAAAAAAGAAGCTCAGCCCAACAAAGTTATGCTTACCTGAGTCGGGTTACCCGACCAGCCAAAAATGTCATTTCACATGTACCATCTGTAACTGGTATCCTGCTCATTGCGCTTAGCAGAAACTTGTTGAGCAATATTTAGTGCTGGAGCAGCTCTATGTAAAGCTCTTGTGTTCAGGACCCGATTTCACAAAGCTGCTTAAGCAGAAAATATTGCTCAACAATTTACTGCGAAGCTAAACATGAGCAGGATACCAGTCAAAGATGGTAGATGTGAAATGGCTTTTTGGGTTGGCAACCTTTTTCTGGTAAGCATAATTCTGTTGTGCTTAGCTACTTTTTGTGTTAAGCAGCTCTATGGGATTGGGCCTGGGCTATATAGCGTATGTGGGTGTTTTAATAGGCGCCAATGGCTATAGACTAAATTGCTGGCAGACGATACGGTCAATAAGAAAGTTATTGATTGTATCAATCGTACAAACCTAACGAATGGTAAAAACCTACCATATAAAGAGGCACCTTCCTGTGAAGATTTGAAGCACACACTCTCCTCCATCGACTCCGGGAGCGAAAAACAAAAGTTACCGAATACTTCGAACTCCTGCAGTAACTGCTGGGGCAGGTTGGCGAGGCACGAATCGTGAACGTCCCTGCACACGGACCGGCACGGCAGGTGGTAGTCCAGTATCGACGCCTGGTCCGAGTCCGTGCACATTGGGTTGAAGATCGTGCAGAGGACTCGCTGGGCGTCTGGGTGGCAGGCGGCGGTCAGGAACTGGTAGGACAGATCGAAGAAAGCGAGGAGTTCATCGGTGTCACCGGCTAGCTGGAAGGGATTGGGGGAAATGGTCTTGTTGTACGGGACGAAAGGTCTGCACCGCTGGATGGGTATATCAATACATTCTGCAGGGAGAAAACAGACCAGAATAACTAGTTAAATTCTGACCTAGGCAAACCCTTAACATGGATTGGTTATATATCACATGGGTATAGGTACATGGATGGCTATATCAATACATTCTGCAGGGAAACAGACCAGAATAACTAGTTAAATTCTGACTAGGCAAACCTTAACATGGATTGGTTATATATCACATGGGTATAGGTACATGGATGGCTATATCAATACATTCTGCAGGGGAAAACAGACCAGAATAACTAGTTAAATTCTGACCTAGGCAAACACTTAACATGGATTGGTTTATATCACATGGGTATGTACATGGATGGGCATATCAATACATTCTGCAGGGAGAAAACAGACCAGAATAACTAGTTAAATTCTGACCTATAGGCAAACACTTTCGGGTCAGAATTAACCCCGATTCCAGGTCCCAGGGGGGCCTGACCTATTTATTGGTCAGGTTGACCCGGAAACAGGTCAAGAAATTTGATTTTTGACCGGGATTCTGAGTCAGTTTAACCCTTTCTGGGTCATTTTGACACAGGTGCCAGGTCTTCACTGAACCACAATTTATTCAGGCTCCACAGGACCTGGATCCGGGTCAGTTCTGACCCGGGAGATTTTAGTGTTGAATTTCACTGCTGGATGGGTATATCAATACATTCTGCAGGAGGGAAAACGGACCAGAATAACTAATTCAAATCTGACCTAAGCCTACACTATTATATATTAAACACTCCCGGGTCAGAACAACCCGGATTCTGGGTCTAAAGCCCGTAAGCACAAAAACGTGCTAAGCACAGACAAATCTTGCTTAGCAGAAACAGGTTACCAGCCAAAGTTTCATAGAGTTTAATCTGCTGCCACTGGTTCCCAACTCGTATCTAGCAAAGCAAAGACATTGGCTAAGCAGTATTTTCCGCTTAGCAGCTTTATGAAATTTGGCCCATCAGGTTGACCCGGAAACTGGTAAAGGAAAGGGATTTTTGACATGGATTCTGATGAGTTAGTTTACGCAATTTCTGGGTAATTTTGAAACAGATGCCAGGTCATACTGATCCAAAAATAATTCAGCCTCTTCTTCTCACCCAACACTCTTGCTTTGCTGAGATGTAGAACAAAGAGCCATTCCAACAGCTTTATTCAACGTACTCAGCATCTCTTTGGAACTCCTTGCCTGGTGCATGTTTCCCTCTATCTTACAATCTAGACTGTTTTAAGAGGAATATCAATTCCTTCCTTCAGCTCTTCTGAGTTATTTTCATCTTAAATGTTTTCTCCTTGTAGCCCCTTACCAAGAGTGGCTTTTAGCCTTGTTTTGGGCGGACGCCGAACCTGCATAATGTTCTTTCTTAAAGTCATGCCCTACTATTTCTTTTAAAACGACTATTTTATTGCCTGTGACAGTCTGCTTGGACAAAAGGTTTTTCCTTTGTGTGCTCGGAAAAGGTCATTGTAGTCTTTATGACATTCCGGGCACACCACGCTTGCATGTAACTGTCACTTTCTACTTTCAAAACGATGTGATTTGCATTAATCTCATTGACACGGCTACCATAGCTTCGACGCTAGAATCCAAGCATTACATACATGACTTAACAATCTTCTTCACGATGACAGTTATAAGTTCCAATTATAAATTCACCTTGAAGGCTATGTTGCTGCTACTGACGTGACAAGTCGCGCAAAATGTCAACACAATTCTGTTGTAAGCGCAAGTTCTAGCCCGTATGATCTTTAAACTAAAATGCAATAGTCAAAAATGAAGTGGATAATATGCTTATGGGAAAAAAATAGATCTGGCTGTTGAAAACTGCTTACCAACCAAAAAAGTCCTCAGGTAAAAAAGCACAGCAATATTTAATGGCCTGACGTTTTGACCAAAGCATATTCTTTATCAAAGGCAGAAAACAAAACTTTTAGAGATACTCTGCAAGGATTGAAAGGTGAGGTGATTCAACAATGTTGTCAATAATCGTTATAATCTGGCTGAAGTGTACTATACACTTTAGAATGCTCTGACATCAAATGCAGAGTGCCAGCCTTTAAGCAACAGCCCCCCCCCCACACTTCCCCGTTGGTTGACAAAATGAGCTAAACACTCTTAGTAGCCGAGGAGGCAAGCTCGTATTGACGTTTTGTCGGGTTATGTTTCCTAACTCGAAGCTAGACTTGTCTCGCACATGAACGAACACACCTGTAACAACTACTCAAAGTTGTAGTGAATAATAGGTTTTCCTGGCCGATTTCAGCAAAAATTAATTCAGTTTCATGAACACGCATTTTAAATTCCCGTTTTATTTTCCTATTCATTAATTCAAACTATAGGGTTTCTTTTTAAAGGAACATTACAGAATTGGTTTTTGCTAACAAAACAGTTGCTGGCAGTGTAAGCACTTTATATAATCCACCATTTATTATACGTACATAAACTGACAAACCTGTAGAAGTTTGAGATCGATCGGCCATCTGGGTCACGAGAAAACAGTGCAAAACTGATTACAAATTTGCTATGTGTTATACAATGCATGAATAAAACGCTCATGAGCGATAAACTCCAATCGGAAATTAGTTTGATTTATTTCTCATCAAATATGGCATTTCAGCCAGAAATATTTCTAGGGATGTTTTCTACTATCATCATCATTAGACCGTGTAAGTTTGATGTAAATCTGTGATCAAAAGTATATTTTACAATTACCAATTCTGTAATGTGCCTTTAAGCTGCTGTTGCATTAATTTCGTTCTTCTCAATCAGGTTCTTTCCGTCATTCTATTTCATTTATAGACAATCGATACTAATACACTTTCACCGTTCTTATGTTGATTTCTACTAAGGGAATCAATGTGTGGTGAAGAGGTTTCAAACTAGTGGTTTAAACCCGCCGAGGCCTGGTTCTTGATAATATCACCGAGACGAAGTCAGGCCATGTTTAAACACTTCTAGCCGGTGTTATGGCGTCCGTTTAAACACCCCCACGTGATGTCCTCTCGTCCAATCAGAATGGATAAGCTGTCCCAGGTATTTATGAATGCCTGTTTACAACACAGATGCAACTGAATGGTTGACCAGCCCTCTCTGCTGCTGGCTTTTGCGAAAATTAAATGGTCTTTGCGACCTAATAAATTTGAATGATCTTAAATTTGACCAGTGAGTGCTAAACTGTTTAAATTGAATTACTCCACTGACTGAAGAACGACGATACGACAGAGCATTAATTTCAAACGAAATGAATGATCCGGTTGTTAAATTGAATGAACTTTCTTTTTGAAATTGGACGGAAAAAAAACCATTTTAAACATCCTGGTGAGAAATCAGAAAATAGCTGTTTCAAACTGATGACCGACCAAAAAGACCTATGGCATAGATGTACACAATTTTTTGATGGCCTCACGTTTCGACCCACGCAGAGTCTTTCTCAAGGCTGAAAACAAACTACTTTTAGAGAAACTCCGCTATAGGATCGAAATGTGAGGTGACTCAACAATGTTGTCAATACCATTCTAATCTGGCCTGGCTAAAGTGTACTACATTTTACAATGCTCTGACATCAAATGCAGACTGCCAACCTTTTAGCAACAGCCCCCCCCCACCTCCCTACACTTCCCAGTTGGTTGACTAATGAGCTAATCACTCTACGTAGCTAGAGGAGGCAAGCTCGCATTGACGTTTCGTCAGATTAAGTTTCCTTAAACTCGAAGCTAGACTTGTCTTGCACATGAACGAACACACCTGCCTCTAAGCCAGCTTAAGACCACAGTGCTCTGTTTCAACACGACGGGTCATGACAAATGTTGCCTCCAAGCGTCTACGTTTCCATGGGAACTAAATCAAATGGATATGTTATAGTCGCATCGGTTGCAATTATCGCCATTAGACTCGCCGAGTCTTCCGGTATTCCTCCAGATGTAGCTTTCTAGAGACAAGAAACATTCCTTATGGCAACAAACACGTTAAAGGTTTTCCTTTTACATCGTGAAATAACACGGTCGGACTCCACAAAATGGCCGACCGTGTTAGTTCGCAAAGTTAAAGGAAAACCACTCAATTTCGAGGCATAATTATTTGTGTCGATCAATGTATTCTACTTTTAAAACATCTTTCTAACCATATGCCTTTTATAAGAAACGGTTATAAACGCTTTTTATAGACCAACCCGCCCGATCCAAGGCAACGTTACCTTTAACGCATTAATGAACAAGTTAAGACCCGGTCGCTATTCAGGTAACATGCTTGGGTTTTCGACAAGTAATGCCTACAATCCCGACCATATCTCGTTGCCCCCCCCCTGCCCCTTTCAATGTTGAATCACATTGTTGCACGGTCTTCTGCGTTCCAGTCAACATTGAGCAGGGGGGGGGGACGGTGGACGGGCGAGAGAATGTTTATTGTGAGACAGGGAATAGTTATTGTATGGTTATTGTAACGTTAGGAATGGGTGGCCCAAGCATTTTGGCCGGGATTGTAGATTGTAGGAATATTTCATATTATACTTCAACAAGGCCTACTTTTAACATTGACTTCGGCTGAGGCTAAGTCGGTCTGTTTGAAGTCCCGTACCAAAAGTGAAATTTTTGAAATTACTGACGGATCCCGAACCACAGCCTAACCCTGAGCAGTGTGGGTTCGAGAAAGGCCTGTAACAGCAGACCTTATGCACATGACGTAGTTTGAGTAGGGCGCCCTCTCGGCTAGAGGTCAAACGAAGGTAGACTGGTAGGATAAGGACAGGCACCGGTTCGCTCGTCCCCAGCGCCTTGCCTTAAAACCAAAGGCGCTGGGATGGGCAAACGTATCGTTAACGTTAATACTCAGTCCCATGCTCAGTCCCATCGTGCATCACACTCACACTGCAAGCACTGCACGCATGACGTACTTCCTGAACAAGAATCTGTGCAAGCTGATTAGCCCATCCCAGCGGTCCTGGATAGGCCGCTGGGGCCGAGCGAAAAGCACCGGTCTATTAATCAAAATGATGGTCACTGCTACTGGTCCCCTGTCCAACTGGTCCCCCTATCTGCAAGACCGCAATGGGATGCGAGGTCAAAGGTGCGTTTGTCAGGATTCCTCCAAACGCTCAAAGCCGGTCTCTGGCGTAAAACACGAGCCTCAAAGTGTGACGTCAGATGCTCGGGCTAAAACGAAGGATACTCGTTAGTCGAATCAGTGCGCCGCGCGTACATAGGCGCGTGCGTTCGATGAGCTTCCCCGGCTCGACCCCGATCTCCCCCGGTGCGTTCGAAAAGCTTTGACGTCATTCTCGGGGCTCACCCGGGTCAGCCCCAAAGTGACCTGCTTATGGAGCGGGGTCACTTGGGGCTGACCGAGGTGCACGACGTCACGACGAAAAACTTTAATCGACGATGGGTAATTTTGTATCAATTTGGGCATTTAAATTAATTCAACGTTGCAGTTTTACCTTGATAATAATTATTTGACGATCTTTTCGTGAATCCACGGACGTAATGCACAAAATGAAAATAGTTACGGGCCGGCTGTCCCAAGATGCATTGGTGTGAATGCTGGGGGAAATTGGCGTTCGAATAGCTCATGTCAGGGGCTCACCCGGATGAGCACACCAGGGGAAGCTAATCGAACGCACCAATAGATGTGCGTTTTCCATTGTTACGTCATCTTTTTTACCTCTAAGCTGGCGGCGTGGTGACGTCAATGCGTAAGGTCCATCAAAACAAAATGGAAAGAGTTTGAGAAAGGACTGAGTATGCGCTAATTTGTCCTATAATCTTTACAGGCAAATACTTTAAATCGATGTTAAACAAAAATACATACGGCTTTCGCAGTGGGTTCCGTAGTACTCTCCCGGACATGCGCATTGATATGACGAGATGGCTGTGAGGGGGACACACGTGCCGCCATGTTGGCACGGACTACTATCACATGCTGCAATAACAAGGAGGAATATGACCTTTGATGTTTCCATACAGGACGGGTTTAATAAACAGACCCATATGCATTGGCCACCATCTTTGTTGAAACGTGCACGCGTGAAAGGCAGCGAGTTGTACGCTGCGCGTACACGCGTGCAAGTTTCCATTGATTTTCATCAAAGATGGCGGTCAATGACGTCATGTGCAATCCATCTATAAGGGAAAACCATAACTGCACAAAATTAAACAAGCTTGTTGAACAAAGAAGTACACTCTACAAACTTCCGGATCAGAATTGACACGGATCCGGGTCCAAATGGGTCAGACCCATTTCTGGTTCAGTGTGACCCGCGGAATCTGCGTTAATCCGTTTTTTTAAAACCACTCTTGCCTGGTCAGCCTGAGCCGAAAATGGGCCAGGCCCCCTGGGACCCGAAATCCAAATCAACTTAGATCCGAGAGTTTTTAAAATGTAGGTTTTGAGTGTGCTCTGAACTAGAAACCTTAAAAAAAAAACTCCCGTGTGCCAAGATACCTGGCAATTTCTTGGTCAGGCTGACCCAGAACTGTTTTTTTTTAATTTGACTTTAACTCGGATTCTGCGTCAGCTTGACCCATTTCTGGTTCATTTTGGGCACAGATTCCGTGTCATACTGATCCAGAAACGGGTCAGGTCCACGGGAGCCCGGAATCCGAGTCAACTCGACCCGGGATTCCTCACAGTGTAGAAAGCCAAGGGGTCACACTTGGCTCTTCATACCCACTGCTGTACCTTACAATTTACATCGAGGAGAGAAATAATAATGCGGATGCCTGTACATACGTGGTATCTGGTTCTCACAGTTGAGACCTCCGTAATTGGGCGGGCAGATGCAGGTGTAGTAGTCTTGTTCGCGGACGGTACCAGACGCACACAGTCCACCGTGCTGGCAAGGGTTGCTACCGCAAGGGTTACTCAACACGGCTGTGGGGGGAGAGAAGAAACAGACGGGAATAGCCAATTGAAACGTGATCCTTCGGGAGGCATACTTGAGATGCAAATTGTTCTTCTTCGTCTTATTTTTCTTCATTCGGCTTTCATTAGGGTTTGACGTTGATTCTGATGACGCAGTTCGTCTGACTTGGTGCACGACTTATCTCTGAACTTGGCGTCTGCAAAATGGATACGCCATCTGGTGCATTGAAGGTTTACAGAGTTGACGAGCATCACTGTGGAATGAATTCAGTCCTTCACATACCGCGTGCATGGATAAATTCTTACATAAATAAGCAGAGTGTCTCCTTGACAGCATTTATTTCTGTTTTCTGTTATATACTTGTCTAGAAACTCTGAGATGCGCTGAGCCATTTGATTAGCCCATCCGAGTTCTTCTTCGAGAGGCCTATTTTATTTTTTTATATACTGGTTTATTGACCCCGTTAAGTCTGTTCGGCAGTTGTTCACTTTTGCTTCTTTTATGATCGATACTTATTCCTCTTGCTGTTGGCTTTTGCAAACTTGAATGATCTTTGACAGTGCATGCTTCATTATTGGGAAAGCTGACAGTTTGGATCGAATGGTAATAACTTATTTGGGTAAGGGGATAGATAGTTTTTATCCCTTGTTCCTCATAACCAACCCGCAAAGAGGAGGGGTAGATTTCGTATCCCTTGTTTCTCAAACCTAGCAAAAAATGAGGAGGGGATAGATTTGTTTATCCGTTGTCCAGTAAACCCAGCCGAAAAGAGGAAGGGATAGATTTATTATGCTTTTTTCCTCAAAACATACGTCTTGTTGTGAAATGTTATTGATGTTTATACAAACACCACAAAATGTGCATTATATTTTGAACGATCTTAAAGGCACTGGACACTATTGGTAATTGCTCAAAATAATTGTTAGCATAAAAACTTTCTTGGTAAACGAGCAATGGAGAGCTGCTGATAGTATACAACATTGTGACAAACGGCTCCCTCTGAAGTAACGTAGTTTTTTAGAAAGAAGTAATTTCTCAGTAAAATATTTGAATTGATTTTGAGACCTCACGCATGAGGTCTCGAAATCAAGCATCTGAAAGCACAAAACTTCGTGTGACAAGGGTGTTTTTTCCATTATTATCTCGCAACTTCGACGACTAATTGAGTTCAAATGTTCACAGGTTTGTTATTTTGTGCATATGTTGAGATACACCATGTGAGAAGACTGGTCTTACCAAAGGTGTCCAGTGTCTGTAACAAGTGGACGCTCAACTGTTTATTCAACTGAGCATTCATTTTCGGACAAAATGGAATGAGCCGAATGGTAAATGGTTGTTTTGTTGGCATTTTCCGGGAGAACACAAGCTTTGTCTTTGATTTTCTAGAAGGCTTGAGGCAAATTTACTCACAATGCCAAAAACAAAGGCAGGTGATTGAGCTAAAACTGTGCAAATCGTAAAACGGCCACCTGGTAAAAAATGCTGGTTGCTTGTTTCGGCGTAGTGACGTCAAAACGGATTTTATTTCATTGATTTTCGGGAAAGTTCATTCATTCAAGCGTGTCATGGTAGTTAATTACCATCAAACTAACATGTGGGAAAATTGATTATATAATTGGTGTCCCCGTTAAGAGTATAACTGTTGTACTTTATCAACATAGTCTAAATGCCAATGCCATGACATGTTTTTTTCTTTAAAAAT
This sequence comes from Pycnopodia helianthoides, assembly GCA_032158295.1. Lineage (NCBI taxonomy): Eukaryota > Metazoa > Echinodermata > Asteroidea > Forcipulatida > Asteriidae > Pycnopodia > Pycnopodia helianthoides. Next base: position 5,110,644 of record CM063255.1, on the reverse strand, counting down.
TAAAAAAAAACCTTTAAAGAAACATTACAGAATTGGTAAGAAAAAAACTTGTAAAATGTACTTTTTGATCACAGATTTACATAAAACTTACACGGTCTAATGATGATGATAGTAGAAAACATCCCTTGAAATATTTCTGTCTGAAATGCCATATTTGATGAGAAATGAATAAACTAATTTTCCGATTGGAGTTTATCGCTCAGTGAGCGTTTTGTTCATTTAAAAAAAAAAATCTATACGATTTCATGCAAATGTGTAATCGGTTTTTCACTATTTTCTCGTGACCCAGATGGCCGATCGATCTCAAACTTCTACAGGTTTGTCAGTTTATGTATATGGTGGATTACATAAAGGGCTTACACTGTAAGCAACTGTTTTGTTATGCCCTTACATTACTTTCCCGAATCCTGTGAAAAAATAATAATACTTCTGTATTACTCGGTAGGGATTCGAACCCATGACCTTTTCAATTAAAGAGCAGATGTCTTACCAACTAGACCACACCGAGATTGCCCGTTCGCCAGAGGCAGTTCGAATCATATATTTTAAGCAGCGGGTACAACAACAAAAGGTCGTTGGTTCGAATCCCAACCGAGTAATATGCCTGTGTTTATTCACAGAACTCAGTATGCAGTGTTTCGACACACATTGGTGTATGGCTAAAACCAAGTACTAGCCTTTATATTCCTGATGCAAATTTAGCATATTAAATTGTTCGAATTTATAGTGGTTCCAAGAAGTAACTAAGCATTGTTGGATGTTGAGTAATAATTTTACCAAACGCAAACATACACTGCAAAAAATGGGGGTGTTAAAATTGACACCATGGGTGTTTGTCACATATAGATACCCCAAAAGAGAATCAAAATTAACACCATAGGATGTTAGTTTAAAATAATACCAATGTACTTGTTTTGGCAGAAATTAGTGTCATTTTAACACCCTGTGATGTAAATTTTGATTATTTGTTTTGTAAATTATAAGTAACAACACCGATGGTGTCAATTTTCAGTTTAAAACCCTGCGCTGCAGTATCGCGCAGTCATCGACTGTACCGTTGTAAACAAATTTTGTTTACTCATTAACGGTACAGTCAAAAATCACGGTTTTTTTTAAGTTCCTCAATGGACCATAGCCGGATAGCACTATAACCAGCAGAATTAGCTTGGGGTGAGTCTTCGACCTACAGTCACCTTTAATTTCGAAGCCCCATAGAATTCCCCTGAGGCCCAAGGAATTCCCCTGAGGCTATCCCTAACCCCATTAACACGATCCAAGGTCTTAGATCTAGCCGCTGTTACTTGGGGGCAATCAATCATCCTGTCACTGTTCCAGACATCGGGCAGACACCAGGTGCAGGTTGTGGTTTCGGGTTGGCCAAATAAATAAGATACCTTGTTTCTCAGAAGACTGGTAAGCACTGGAAAGCAGTGCAAAAAAAAAAAAAAAATGAAAAAAAAAAATGATTTTGGTAACATTTTTTTTTTTTTTGCAACTGAGTGTGCTTACCATCCAGGGACATTGTTTTGCATTTTTTTTTTTCTTCTGGGGATTCAGTTAACGTTTCTGAGTCTAATGATACCATGTTCGAAGAGTTTGTGAGCAGCCAAAGTAGTTTTACAAGCAATTTCACACCGTACGGTAGCGGACCGTGCGATACTGTAACGGTGTAATTTTGATGGATTTGGGTAAAAATTTGTTTTTTGTTTCAACTGAGTGTGCTTACCCCCTATGAACATTTTTTTTCATTTTGTTGTTGTTCTGGGGATTCAGTGAACGTTTCTGAGTCTAATGATACCATGTTAGAAGAGTTTGTGAGCAGCCAAAATAGTTTTACACGCAATTTCACACCGTACGGTAGCGGACCGTGCGATACTGTAACGGTGTGATTTTGATGGATTTGGGCAAAAATTAGGTTTTTTTTGTTTCAACTGAGTGTGCTTACCCCCTATGAACATTTTGTTTGCATTTGTTTTTGTTCTGGGGATTCAGTGAACGTTTCTGAGTCTAATGATACCATGTTAGAAGAGTTTGTGAGCAGCCAAAATAGTTTTACACGCAATTTCACATGGTACTGCAGCAAACAGTGCGATACTGTAACGGTGTGATTTTTATGGATTTGGGTAAAAAATAAACAAAAATTGATTTTTCACTTTTTTTGATTATTTTTTTTCTTCTTGGGATTGAGTGAACGATTCTGAGTCTAATGGTACCATGTTAGAAGAGTTTGTGAGCAGCCAAATTAGTGTTATGCGCAATTTCACACCGTACTGCAGATGACTGTGCGATGGCGGGACGAACGCTTTTCAAGGTCATAGTGCAGCGGAGGGATAATTATTAATTAACACCCAGTTGTTGCGGTGTAGTGTTCTGAAATCTTCAAGAAGGGATGTCATTGAAAAGGATATCAATTTAACTTACCATTTTCACAGTATGTGCCGCCCCATCCGGAGGTGCAGGCGCAATTGAAGAAGTACGTATCACCGTAACATGTGCCGCCATGCTGGCATGGTTTCGTCTCACAAAGAGGCGTTTGGGCTGTAAATAATGAGAACAAGCAAATTAGTACAGATTCTATTCTTTTCTACTAAGGGTAGTAATAATAAAAGTGGTGGCTTCTTATATAGCGCTCATATCCGTCACTCAGTGGCGCTCAAGGCGCTTCAACATTCAGTACTTTCCTGCAAGGTATTGTGGAGCTATGGTTTGAAGTATTGGATTGCAATACGCGTCATTGACCACCATCTTTGATGAATCGTGCACGCGTGAAGAGCTATCATTGGCTGAGAGTCGTGCGTAGCGCGTACACACGCGTGCACTTTTCCATCGTTTTTACATCAAAGATGGCGGTCAATGATGCGTATTGCAATTTATCTATTCCTTTACATAGCACCGTGTAATGGTTTACAAGGTGCTGTAGTAGTAGGAATTCAACGGAAGAATGGTGGAATTGCAGTCTTGAACGTCTATAAAATGAAATACATTGATTGAAACGAACCTGAATGAAAGTTACGAAATCACGTGTGCAAAACGAGATTGAATGCAACAGTAGCTTAAAAAAAAACGTAGTTCGAATGAATCAGGGAAACATGCGTAAATTTGATTGCGTGTTGATTAAACTGAATTTTTTTGTTGCTGAAAATTGGCCGGGAAAACATATACTAAGTTAAGTGACAAATTCCATCCGCTTCTAATGATACGATACTGTAGAACCGACAACCTGAAAATGCATAATTTACAAAATTAAAAATTAATACACCTGATGAACAACCGCAAAATGCAGTATTATATAATAATATGCAAGATATATAGAACAGAAACAGAATGTTTATAAAGCAAGTAACAACATAATAATTTTATTATCAAAAGCAGTATAGATTCACAAATTTGGCAGGTGATGATGATCCTGGGCTCGATTTCACAAAGCACTTAAGATTCATCTTAAGATGAGTTGTCGATATTGCCATGGTGAATAATAATGTGTTATGACGTCACACTTTGCTTTGGCAGTCAAGACTGATACGCATCTTAAGATCAATCTTAGCTCTTTGTAAAACTGATCCTTGGAATAAGAGGTTTTTTTTAAATGCTGCTACTTAAAGGAACATTACAGAATTGGTAAGAAAAAAACTTGTAAAATATACTTTTTGATCACAGATTTACATAAAACTTACACGGTCTAATGATGACGAAAGTAGAAAACATCCCCTGAAATATTTCTGTCTGAAACGCCATATTTGATGAGAAATGAATAAAGTAATTTTCCGATTGGAGTTTATCGCTCAGTGAGCGTTTTTTCATTGAATCATATGATTTCATGCAAATGTGTAACCGGTTTTTCACTATTTTCTCGTGACCCAGATGGCCGATCGATCTCAAACTTCTACAGGTTTGTCAGTTTATGTATATGGTGGATTACATAAAGTGCTTACACTGCCAGCCACTGTTTTGTTAGCAAAAACTAATTCTGTAATGTTCCTTTAAACAAACTATAGCTAAGGGGAATCGAGACACAAATCGGAAAGCATGGCAATAAAAGATTACCCGTATTCAAATACATGTGATTCGTTTATCTTATTCTTTCAAATAGCTATTCTCCTTCGAGTGTTTCCTTATTTTCCCCGTAGCTCTCACACTGGGTGGCCTTTTGGCTTTGTTTTTTAACAATTTTTTCATCTTAAAAAGTATTTCACAAAATAAGGCAATTGCAACGGCACAAAATATGTGCTTTAAGGTAAAGTGTTGCATAACCCAATTGGTATCAAAGACATTACATTTCTCGAACAAGTTGAACATTCCCAAAATGATGGGTAAAGATGGTGCGGTTTGGGTATTGAACAAAAAAGCTGGTGATGAGTGAGGCTTGTACAGGTATTGGTGGATTTTACAGCTGCGCATAATGAGGTTTTGTGAGGTTTTGTGAGGTTCTTTGAGGTTTTGCAAAGTAAGTTGTGTATTCAAGGATGAATGACGTCATTCAAATAAAAGCATGAATACATGAATAATTATGACAGATGAACGCATGCATCTTGTGAATGATGTATTGAAGAGAGTGTGCATAATAATCAAATGCAAAGTGTGTCACATGATGAATGATCGCTTGACGTGCACACATTTGGATGACGTAGTTAATACCGGGGCCTTACTTGTTTCACAACTCTGGCCCGTGTAGCCCGGTGCACAGATACACTGGTAATAGTGCTGGCCACCGATACAGGTACTGTTGTGTTGGCAAGGGTGTGCTTCGCACAGTGTCTGTGGATCTAGAGTAAAGCCTTCAGTTTTAATTATTGCAGAACATTTTTTTTAAAACCCTTTAGAGACCATAGCGGCCGCAAGCGGCTTGTACCAAAAAGTCAATAGCGGATGCAAAATGTGACATACATTCGCCCAAACAAGAGGGTCAAAGAAAAGGTATCGGACTGAATTGACCTTTTCCAATGTTTCCCATGTAAACCTAGAATCTACAAGTTCTAAAATAAAACCATGTATTTCTGTTTCTTAATTCTTCCTGACATTTTGTCTCGATAATAAGGGTGCAAAAAATCAACAAGATTAGCAATGTCTGGGCGTACGGTGATGGTTATACAGAAATGAATGGTCTCTTTAAGGGTATTCTTCTTAACAACAAATCTACCAAGTGAACGTTTTGGGGCGCTGGTCCCGTAAACGCAAAGTATTGCTTTATGAGTATGGAAATTATTTCCTATTAAGGAATATATGCAAATATATATATAAATCCCCTTATCGTCGTGTGCCCGGAAGCAGAGCATAAGGTTCTACGCATTTCTTCCAGGCTCACAAATTTCCAGTAAGAGAAGGCAATACAAATAGCTCCTGGCAAAAACAAGGCATTGCTGTTACATTTTTGTTGCTAGAATTCCCCCAATACGTGTTTTCTCATTCCCATACCGAATAAATTCCTCGTGACTTAATAGGAATGGCAGGAAAACTGGTCAAACTTTTACGCCCAGTTTTCTTGAAACACAATTTCGCACATTAATTGCTCATGCCCGCCTCTCTCCGGTTACTTTTCGTTACGTTAAGTCCCTTTTCAGGCCCACGAGGTTAATATTCAAAACATTATGTCAGTTTCAGAGGAGAAAAAAAAACACAGCACTCGTGAGTTTGTGAGGATGAACAAACACACTAATGATTAAACGGAGAAACAAAGTTAGTAATGATGACATTGAAGTAAAGAACAACAATCAAAAGGCATTTCGAGACCTTCATTTTGCGTCAAACGAGGTATTACAGTTGGTGGCATACTCAGTACATTATAGTTCAATGGTTTATGACAATAATAATAAGAACCCAGGGCTCGATTTCACAAAGCACTAAGATTCATCTTAAAGATGAGTTGTCAAATATTGCCATGGCGATTTGTATTGAGACGTCACACTTTTGCTCAGCAATTAAGACTGATACAAATCTTACGATCGATCTTTAGCGCTATAGTGAAATCATGCCTGCATCAGCAACATTGCACTGCACTGCAACACAAGAGTCTATATTATATTATACTAAACTTTTAAAATGCCTGGATTCGGCAGAAAACTAGCTTTTCTATACTACCAAAACTTAAACTTAAAGGAACATTACAGAATTGGTAAGAAAAAAACTTGGAAAATATACTTTTGATCACAGTTACATAAACTTACAGGGTCTAATGATGTGATAGTAGAAAACATCCCTTGAAATATTTCTGTCCGAAATGCCATATTTGATGAGAAATGAATAAACTAATTTTCCGATTGGAGTTTATCGCTCAGTGAGCGTTAATATTCATTTGTTGAATCTATATGATTTCATGCAAATGTGTAATCGGTTTTTCACTATTTTCTTGTGACCCAGATGGCCGATTGATCTCCTTCTACAGGTTTGTCAGTTTTGTATATGGTGGATTACATAAAGTGCTCACACTGCCAGCAACTGTTTTAATAGCAAAAACCAATTCTGTAATGTTCCTTTAAATTTAAATATGCTAACATCACTTCAGTATTATTAATACCACTATTATTATTATATATATCAGATTATGAAACCAAGAATGCCTCTGAAGTGAGCTTAGTCACTGTTGGTCATAAACCTGAGCAAACTTGTGTGCTTCCTATGTGAACCAGAAAAACCTGTTAACCCATACTCTTCAACGATACGTGTTCTAAGATCTGTAAACCATCCATGCTGCCATATCACTCTCTCGTACACTAAAAATACATGTACATATATTTTTCTGGTGAAATACAGCAACCCTGACAGTATCAATTTGTTTACAATAATTATGTAGCGAGTGTAATGCAACCGACGCTTATCAACCAAGCGCCCTCTGTTGACCTGCTTTGACCAGCGTGTCAGTGACCTCGGTGAGTGCACGGAATTCCACTGGGTCAGCTGTATGATATCAGTGAGGCCAAAGGGTTTGCCGGATCGAGGCTTCTTGTCTCTTTAGAACAACATCGCTATTATGCTGAGGGACTGGTGTCAACTATTGGTAAAGATTGTGTCTTTTTGTTTTCGTTCATATCGGTAACGTTTAGACCAGATACGGGTTGCAATTCACAACTTGTATGTATGGGCTAACAACAAGAAGGTTGCAAATCTACCCCAGCATCACGTTGAATATAATGTGTTACATAAAGGCGTGGCACAGCAAAATAAGCGGTTTGTTTGTTCCATGTGGAGAACTGCCTTGTCCATATTATGGTCTGGTCAATGTGGCCAAATTTTTCCCGTGCAAATTCTGTTTAAACTATATATTTTGGTTACTTTATTACGAAAAAATTTCAGGAGGTCTGCCGCCCTCTATAGTAACAATAAATTAGGTGACATACATGGGTGATGACACTTTTCAATGTTCGTAACATTCGGAGCAATAACTTACGAAGTGAAACCAAGGAAGTATAAGATGCGCAAAGCACTTAATTGTGCTAGTTGAACTAAAATAAATCGAACCACAATTATAAATCTCGAAGAGTAATAATCGTTTTTAATAGTATCATAAAAACATCCAGGTTTGTTTCCGTGGTTTTTAATTTTATTTTATTTTATATGGTGTGGATAATAAATGAGTTACTATGACCAGTTAACCTGCGGGTATAACCATGTATACATCTCTTCTGGGGGAGGAGTGTCGGCTCTAAGAAGAGCCGTTGTAGTCTCAACGGCTCTTCTGAGAGCCAACACCCCTCCCCCAAAAAGATCCATAGCGTGTACCTGCAAGTTTACTATTATCATGGAGGAAGGGACATGCTAGCATTAAGGTTACTTCCATTCTGTTGCATTCTTCACCTGAATTTTACATAAGGCTTGTCAGTAGGGGGGTGATGATTGGCAATAAAAGGCAAATCACGAACTGTTTCGTTGCTGGAATGTAACAATAGAAAGAGCTTGCACTGAACTGAAAATGGGCGAGTGTTCCAAGCTGGGGGAAATGTCACCTTTTGAGGCCACCAATTAACGTCAATGTACAAAGACAGTGCACGTTCACACGGAACTGCGATTAAAAGCTAGTGCTAATTATAGGTTGCACACGAAATCACATCAAGGGCGAAAAAAGCACTTCAATCACAGCTCTCTATTTAAAAAAAAGCACACTGTCTCACCTTTGTAAAGATGCCACAACCGAAGTACAATTCTGTGGATATGCTCACGTCTTTATAGAGTGTACAATTTAGACCACTGTGTCCCTGGTTTAGAGGCATCGTACACGTTTGGTAATTGGAGCCTACTGTTTGTTCATATTTGTTTCAAAGCTATATGATTGTAGATATATACAATAAAACTAAACCTGTGAAAGTTTCATTTCAAAAGGTGTGAGCGTTTTTGAGATATCGCCAAAAATCTGGAGCGGTTATGTCCACACAACACACGACTATTTTGTCAGCTCTGCACATCCTGTACAATACTGCTAAAGGCGGGGTATACTTTTGGTAATTGTCAAAGACCAGTATCCTCACTTATTGTATTCCAACATATTCACAAAATAACAAACCCCCCCCCAAAATTTGGGCTCAATCAGTCATCGAGGTTACAAGAAAATAATGAAAGAAAAAACACCCTTGTTGCATGGAATTGTGTGCCTTCAATGCCTGAGAAACGTTTCATGCCTGAAGCCTTTCTCAGATTCAAATATTTTAGTGAGGTATTACCTCTTTCTCAAAAGCTACATTACTTCAGAGGGAGTCGTTTCTCACAATGTTTTATGCTATCAGCAGCTCTCAGGTGCTCCTTACCACAAGGTGCTCCTTATCCACTGCATTTGACGATCTTGACGTCACACCGATTGATTAAGATGAACTTTTAAACGACGGTCATAAAAACATTATTGCACTGAAAGGAAGCTGCAACATCGCATTGTTAGTCCTTTAGGAACTGAGAAAAACAACCCTAAAATACGAGCTTTCTAAGAGTGTCACACGATGCGGGGATGACGCTTTTAGGAGCCCATTGGGGGTGTTGTTACGTGTGCGTGTGGCTGACTCTGAGCTCTTCAAAGAATCGAGTACTTCCTGCTGTATTTATGTAAGGCAACGAGTGGTTTTGTACCAAAATAATCGCAGCACACCAAACTACTAAAATCTATAGATTTTAGTTTGAGCTGTTCGACACGAAATCAACTTTTGTTTTCTTCTTCTTCTTCTTCTTCTTGTTTTTGTTTGCTAATGGTGTAACTTCCTTTCATAAAATTGGCTACGAATAATAATCTATATTAAATCTCTATCTACCCACATTCTGATAAAATTCACCCTCACAACGACATCAATGTAAATAGAAAGTTACCAATTATAAAGAACACGTTCTGCACTTTTTTATTGTCAAGATGATTTTAGTATTTTACATATCTTACTCTTTCTTCTGTTTTCATTTTTTTTCATTTCGAAAAAATTTAAATAATACATTTTTGTCATGTTTTTTTTTTTCAAGGTGTAGCCTGGATAAAAATCCCGGCAGAAATGCATGTGTGCACTTTAATTTTACGTTCTGAATCTACATCTAAAACAATGATACTTTTTTTCCTTGGCTGGTATACTGATAAACCCTCCGAGCTTAATGATACAAAATTACACTACAGGGACGGTAGCTGTTGCCGACTGGCAAAAAGGAAAGCACGCTGTTTGCACTAATAAAAATCTAAATTTTTGTCTCTCTTTTTTCTTCTTCATCTTCCGCAGACATCAATCACTCAAAAAACACTTCGCACAAAAACTTCCTTCCATCATGTTTTACAGTATTATAGTTATGCTCCCGAGGATTTGAGTGAAGCATTCAAAAACCTACACAGAGGATGAACGAAGTTTCTCAGAGAACGTAGGGAGACAATCAGAGATCTAATATGCAAAAGACCATTAAACTAGGACAAAGTGAAATATGTGTGTTACAAATAACAACCCCCTGCTGATGTACAGTATAATATATAAAATTGATATAAGTTTTAAATCTAAACAAACAATATTACTGAACATAATTACACTTATAGTTAATCCTTGTGCACCATTTAGAAAATCGAGGATACTTCTTGCCCTACCAGTTATACATTTGGTTATTGCTATTAAGTTTAACACATTTCCATTTTTTCCCTAGAGCAGAATCATGCATAAAAATGACGCGAAACGCCAGGGAAACAGCTGTCGCTTATTTTGAATTTCTTTGACGACCTTGAGGGAATTGTTTTATTTACTTTACTTTACGTGATTATTGTTCATATTATTATTTATTTGACTGACTCAAAATAATGATTACAACATACTTTACTGCTTTTTGCGTAGAAGATGGAAATATGAAATGTTGTTAGTTAATTAATACTTCTCTGTTAAAAATTGACAAACAAGTGAATGGATGAAGTCAATACTATTTTTTTTTTAAATAATAATAGAAATGCATTCTTTCTAACTGTTGTTGATAAAAGTTTCGGGAAATAGAAACATTTCTCTCCCTGAAAAATCGTAGCTGAATATATTTGATATTAATCCCTTCGATACTAAAAACTCCGGGCATGAAATGCACCTACAAATGATGAAAGATTGTTGCGTTATGATAATAAAAATGTATAATAGTAAAATAAAAGAGAATTTTGTGTGGTACTACACATCCATGCTCCCTGACGCAACGCTAACGTACATTACGCGCTGAGTGGATGTTGTTAGCATTGTCAACACTGAGTACTTCCGGTCCTATAATGTTTTCCTTGATTTTCCTCCCCCAAAAAACCCTCTGCGTTTAACTTAATCCAATATTTTCGAGGTCATTTATAATTGTCTCATCTCACTTGCTTGCACACGGCTACATGTATTTATTTCACTCTTCCCTCTATCAACTATTTAATCCTAATTTTAAAAAAATGGATTTCATACATTTAAAAAATGGATTTCATACATTTGAAAGAGTTGGATTTCACAAACAAAGATAAATTGATACAAAAACAGGAAAAAAATCAAAACATTTACAAATAAATAAAGGATCTCTTTGGCAAAATATTAGAAAAAAAAAATCGAGAACATTTTTACAAACTCACAGCATATTTAAAATGTTACAATCATGGGTGTCAATGTTATGTCTATAAATGTGGAGTACGAGTAATGGCATGGACGACGAACCTTGGCTCCGTCTTCAACACGGAGCAACCCATTTTGCGTTGAATAAGACACACTCCCGGGTCAGAATCGACCCAGATTCCGGGTCAGAAGTGACCCCGATTCCAAGTCAGAATTGACCCAGATTCCAGGTCAGAACTTACCCAGATTCCAGGTCAGAATGAACCCAGATTCCGGGTCAGAATCAACCAGATTCCAGGTCAGAATTAACCCAGATTCCAGGTCAGAATTAGCCCATATTACAGGTCAGATTTGACCCAGATTTCGGGTCCTATGGAGCCAGACTAGTATAGCACAACAAATCACCCTACAATGTGTCAAATTGACGCAGAATCCGAGTAAGAGTCCCATTCGTTAAAAAGTTCCCAGATCAGCCTGACCCAGAAAAAAAGGTCAGGCCCCCCTGGGACCCAGATTTCGGCTCAATTCTGACAAGAGAGGTTTTTTTTTTTTTTTTTTTTTTTTTTTTTTTAGAGTTCATAGCTTTGGACTGTTTATAACGAGTTAAAACAATTGGTAGTGCTCGTTGTCCTTCAATTATGCAAAATTCGCTTCGTTGATGCGATTAAAACCAAGTAAATAAATCGAAATGTTTCCATTTATGTATAGGCCTATATATATAAATATATACAGAAATTGAATCAGAAAATTGTAAAAATGCATATTTTGAAAATTCACACCGCTGTCCTCCATCAGGCAGAGAATCGAGTCCGTGGCACTGCCAGGAGCACGTGTCGGTGTAAATGAAATATTTTGGCATGATACAAGAGAGAGGAAAGGATAAATCACGAGGCATACTAACGGTTTTGGCAGGTGTTGCCGTCGAATCCCTCGGGGCATTTGCAAACGAAGTACGGCGGTGTTTCTGGCTCGGGTTGACACGAACCGCCGTTCAAGCACGGGAAGCCATCGCAGGCATCTGCACACAGAGAGACAAGATATGAAATAATGCCACTTTTAAAGACAATAATTTATTACTGTTGACACAAACTTGCGAAGACAGAGTGGTGCTGCATGAGCTGTGAACGTTTCTCGCCTGACTGGTTCGTTTTTTTTTTTTTTTTTGGTTTTTTTTTTTCTTGGGGACTGTTTAAGCAATGATTGAAAGGCAAAACTAAATGTACATGACGTTTGCTTCATTTAGAATTACCGTCACTTTAGTGTGTTATCGACCTACGAAAAAAGAAAAAAGAAAAAAAGGGAAACTAAAGAACGCTTAAAAAAATGCACTATGTATATAATTGATTTACAAATATCGTTAGTTCAAATGTTTTAGGATTCAGTAGTGTAATTTGTTTGAAGCAAAGTCAGTTGAATTGAATTTTTATGAATAAGAAGCTGGTTTTGGTTGAGTTAGAAAACCCAGTTTTGTTTGAAATAAATTGTGCTTAAAAGCAATATCACTTAGTTCATCAGAAGATGTAACGGTTTCATACTAATATGTATGCAAAGTCAACATAATTCACTCAACAACAAAAAAACCTTTCTGGTTAGAATTGATCTGGATCTGGATCCGGTGGGGCTCGACCCATTTTGGGGTCAGTAGTCTGTGACAGATATGGCACATTACAGGTCTCAACAATTTTTAATTATTATGTAATAATGATTTGGGGTTGTACAAAGAAAAATTGACTAGAGCGGGATTTGAACCAACGACCTCCGGATTAACGTACCGGCGCTCTACCAACTGAGCTATCTAGCCCTATGTTGGCGATCTCCCTATTTTGTCAATATCTTTGTTCGGGGGTGCCAGTCAGAAGCCATGCAACCGTTTAACTGCCGTGTAGCCAGGGATCACACCCAAGTTTACGATACACAATGGGAAGCAGCAGCCACGGGATCACCTTGAGGGGATGCGACTTTTTTAAATTTAAATGTCAAGTAAATGAACCACAAGGGAAACTTGTGGTTCATTACTTGACATTTATTATTATGTAATACGATAGACAACGTGTAGTCGCACTGTCATAATTTTAGAAATCGTTACTTCTTCTCATGTTGCACTGTACCGGGTATGTGTGTTATTTGAAGCAGCAAATCCTTCGAGTTTGTTCAAACATTCTTAAAAGTGCTAAGTTAAAGCGGGTGAAACTAGCCACAGATATCACACAAATGCGGAATAGTTCCACAATAGCTACTGACTCTCCTCTCCCGTAAGCGAAAACGTTTGATTTGCACGGTAGGGATGTTGGAAACCTCAGAATCTACCCACAGGCTGTCAGCAAGAATAGATGCCTGCTACAAAGAACAGATGGCTCCACTTTATCAGAGAGTAAAGATCAAGGTAGGATGTTTGTCTGTACAATTTTGTGCACGAAGTATTATTTTTTATAAGTCAAAATATTTTCCGCCCCTCAAAAAATCAAACAAACAAACAAACAAACACCCCAACAAACAAAAGTGTACACAACTCTGAGACTTGATCCCCCCTCTTCGATATGTGGAATGGTTCAGTCTAGAATATCAGGGAATTTGATTCCCCCAGGGCATTGCACTCTGGAGAAAACAGTGAAATAAATAAAATATGTCATGATTTTGTGTTATCGGCGCTCACTTAAGGTTGTTAATTATTACAACTTTCACATGAAATGATTCGTGTAGACCTCACCTTTTTCCAGAGATTTGGGCGTTGATACTGCTGCAATCGAAGCACTGGGATTCAACGTTCTCGTTACAGGCGGCATCGTGATTGCCACGAAGCTCAAACTGGCTGTTTGTATTCAAATGATAGGGGGGAAGGTAACAAAAAACTTGTAAATGTGGACCCCATTTTAAATTTTTTTAAACTATATATTTTTTTAAATTAAACTATTTCAAAGACAGAAAGGAATATTGAATGACTTCCTTCTGAGGGGAAAGTCAGTGTAACCTTGCAACACTTCGCATGACATTTTATTTTGGGGTTGGGTTGGGATTAGGGTTAGGGTAATAGGGTTAGGATTAGGAAAATACACAGGGGGTGTAAGAACATTGTGAGTACGGAGGTTGATTTCAGTGAAGTATCGAGTAGGTATTTCGAGTACGAGTATTTTTGAGCCGAGCACGAGCTCTATGACATTTCCCCTGGAATTGTAACACTTTCTGACGGTCTCATTATGGCTAACAATGTCTGAAGTAAATGGCCGCCATCTTTGATGAAACGTGCACGCGTGAAAGGCTATCATTGGCCGTGAGTTGTGCGCAGCGCGCACACATTTCCATTGTTTGTTTTTTTAAAATCAAAGATGGTGACAATGACGTCATGTGCAATCCATCCATTACGGATTACTCTAACACAATTAGGCACAGCAAATGAAATTCAATACTAGACCTACCCGAGTCAAACGACAGGCTAAATTCAATAATGCTGAAATCGCCCAGTCTATTGCCATCGATGGCCTTGACTAGATGCACGTAGGCTTCGTTATACTCCAGCGCCGATACCTCCTTTGTCTCGGACTTCTTCATGTCGAATAAGATGTGCGGAATTTCAAGATTGATGGAGAAAGAAACAATAACACTTCCCCTCCTAGGAAAAAAAATGGATGGTTGGGTGAGTCGGTATTAGCTTTATTCTTACAATTGGTTCTCGATATGTGGCATGATGTACCTCCCCCACCCCCCCCCCTCCCAAAAAAAAAAAAAAAAAAATTAAGTACATAAATAAATGTAATAAAATAAAATAAAAATTTAATAAATAAATAAAATAACTTTTAAAAAAAAAATAAAATAAAAAATGAATCTCAGGAATTCTTTAAAGAATTTTCGAGGTACTTCAGATTAAAATGGGAAGAAAAGAGTTTGTAAAAAGGCCATGTCACAGGGGGACAATTTCCAGGCAACCCATCTCCAAGAAGAAGAAAGATATTCACATGTCAAATTTCACAAAATTTTTATTGGGACAGTAAGATTCTGTTTCGAAAAAAACAAACTGCTGCCGAAGTGTTTACTTGTGTATTGCACTGCAGTGCAGTTGGTTGCCTCCAAGTTTAACCTGTAAACATTGCCCGTGTGACAAGGCCTGTAGAGTTGGGGGTTGAGCGGGGCAATGGGATGACTCGCTCTGCCACGCGTAGGGCATGGTATACCAGGACAACTTTCTTACTTATTTTTTCAGAAAATATTTGCACGGTTAAAGACCTTTGCCGTATTGCACATCGCGCGTGCGCACTAACACCACTGGTTGGCAAAATGAGGGCAACATAGCCCCTTTTCGAATTCACGGCTTCGGCTCCAAAATCGGCTCAGGCTAGCTTGGCTCCCTCAATTATTTTAACTTACGCATGCTTTGCGGTCAGGGCTCAAGACAAGAAAACTGGGCCTGAAGCCCAATCCGGAGCCGAAGCCGTGGATTCGAAAAGGGCCATAGCCCTTTTCGAATTCACGGCTTCGGCTCCAAAATCGGCTCAGGCTAGCTTGGCTCCCTCAATTATTTTAACTTACGCATGCTTTGCGGTCAGGGCTTCAGACAAGAAAACTG
Organism: Pycnopodia helianthoides; assembly: GCA_032158295.1. Lineage (NCBI taxonomy): Eukaryota > Metazoa > Echinodermata > Asteroidea > Forcipulatida > Asteriidae > Pycnopodia > Pycnopodia helianthoides. The sequence continues at coordinate 5,095,095 of CM063255.1, read as the reverse complement.
GGCCTGAAGCCCAATCCGGAGCCGAAGCCGTGGATTCGAAAAGGGCCATAGCCCTATTTGTGGGGCTGCTAGTGCCTCACGCAAACGTGTTTACGTCCAGCACCAGCAGCCCACGTACACCAAAAGGGGGAATATCTGGGGGCATAACAAATAGAACAATTTTATAGGAAAATTTATTCATGTCATTTTCATATCTCGAATTAAAGACCTGTTAATATCGCATACTATTTTTGTTTATATGGTTATGAAGTACAACAGGTATGTACAAGTCAAGTATAATACGAGAAGGATATTTCAAAAAGATATAATTTAAACATATTTCAAAATAAGAAGGGAAAACAAAAGTAAAATGAGGAATAGTTACTTGATATCCGTGATGCTCGTTCCGACGTAAATGTTTTTGAATAAGCTTTTGTTGTAGACTCGGTCGAACTTCAAATAGAAAAAAATATAAAGAAACTCAGCATTAGTAATTATTTAACTCAGCATCATTCATTATGACAGCTGCGGGAGTTGGGAGAAAACGGGCTCTGAATATCGCAATGGGTTCTCATAATGTTTGCCTCAAGATTGTAATAAATGTGTTAGGCCTACACTCGAGACGCCCACTTTCAAATCAGTGTGTGACTAAAATAAATAAACCTTGCATTTGCGACGTCAAAGCAGCGTGTACACCTACGGGCAGCAATAATTCCCCCACACAAAAAAAAACTAACTTTATCAAAGCATTGACACTGTTAATTTTCCCATTTTACTGGTGAATCGATTGTGCCCCCGAAAACAAACAATTACACATATTCGTCATACAAAATATTCAACTGTTTTATTACAAAGGGTAGCCTTGAGCCGAGTCATGCCAGTTGTATATTCTGTGATACTCTGAGCCGCCCGTACAACATGGTGGTCAGAGTGTTTGCAATTAACAAGAAAGGGCAACAGCCATCAGAGGCAGGGTGCCTTAATTCTGTTCACCAAGTCTGTAATTACACTTTTTCTGTGCACCTGTTAATGTTTGGGTGCTCTTAATGACTGTGATGCTGTTTATAAATTTTCCTCTGTTTTCAATTTTAAACCTAGATGTTTATTTTGGTATTTTACTAAATGTGCGTCATCAGAATCGAATAAAGAATCATGAACTGAACTGATAGACACTGGGGTTTTAAAATCGACACAATGGGTGTTGTCACATAATTATAGACATAAGAAAGATAATAAAAATCAACATCATAGGGTGTTAAAATAACACCAATGCAATTGTGTTGGCAGAAGTTAGTGTTATTAATTAAAACCCTATAGTTGAAATTTTGACTCTTTGTTTGGTATACGTTACAACACCGCGGTTCATTTTTTTAACACCCCAGTTTTTACGGTGTATTGTAGCAATATTTTTTTTAAGTCGTTAAAGGAACATTACAAAATTGGTAAGAAAAAAACTTGTAAAATATACGTTTTGATCACAGATTTACATAAAACTTACACGGTCTAATGATGATGATAGTAGGAAAACATCCCTTGAAATATTTCTGTCTGAAATGCCATATTTGATGAGAAATGAATAAACTAATTTTCGAGTTTATCGCTCCGTGAGCGTTTTATTCATTTGTTGAATCTATATGATTCATAACTATAATGTGTAATCGGTTTTTTACTATTTTCTCGTGACCCAGATGGCCGATCGATCTCAAACTTCTACAGGTTTGTCAGTTTATGTATATGGTGGATTACATAAAGTGTTCTACACTGCTAGCAACTGTTTTGTTAGCAAAACCAATTCTGTAATGTTCCTTTAAGTTACCCGCAGCTAAAATATAGGATTTGAACTGCACCTAGCTAAAGGATGGTGGTCTAGTGGTAAGACACCTGCTATCGAACAGCCAATGCCTAGAGTTCAAATCCCATTCCCGAGTAATATGCCTGTGGGTTTTGTTCATAGGACTAGGGTACGGTGTACAGTGCTAATAACACACATCGATGTAGCAGTAAAACACAGTCCTTAGTCATTCTAAATTGAACCTGTCATTAATTGATCAAACGGACAGTCAACTCGCAGGTTGCTGTTCTGTAATAAATTGAGGAAGATTTTTTTTTTAATTTCGAGCTTACCCTGCATGAACGATCACGGATGCTGTTTTAATAAACATATGACTGGTTTAACACACAAGTTCTACACTACGAGGGATAAATCACATTGCGATCGATGGAACTTTGTTTTAATAACATAAGACTTATTACGACACAAGTTCCTACGCTACGAGAGGATAAAAATACTCAATGGTGGCCGATCCGATGGAAAACTTTGGTTTTAATTAACACTAAGGACTGCAGTTTACGACACAAGTTCCTACGCTACGAAGGATAAGTACGCACGAGCGTGGCTTTTACCGCATAGAGCCTCTTCAACACCCTACAACGTGAAGGGTTGTGTAACTATGGTTTTCAAATTAAAGAGGGGCTCCCAAGTTCGATATCAGTTTTGTAATGCATTCATTTTCCAATAGATAGCAGTCCTTATGAAAAAAAAAAAAAAACTACAAGTCTCTGAACCTCAGGTTAAACTGAAGTAAAATTTCATTTAATATGAGACTCTTTCAGAGCTAAGTTTGAATCTTGACGAATGGGTCTGTAATATCTCAAAGATAGTTCTTAGTTCTCTTTCAAGAAATTATAATTTGCCCGGATTTTTCCAATTACTCTCGTACTTCTTTGAACAAAACTTTCGTGATGACTTTATGTGTCTTTTTTTTTTTTAAAGAGGGCTCCCAAATTCGAAAGCAGTTTTGTGATGCACTTATTTGTGTATAGATACAGTCCTTATGGAAGTGACGGAAAAAATTCCAAGTCTCTAGCTTCAGGTTAAATTGGTTGAAAATGTCATTTCATATTTAATACTCTTTCAGAGCAAGTCTGAAGCTTGACGTCATCGGATATTGACATTAACGAATGGGTCTGTAATATCTCAAAGAGGAATGTGCGCACCAGTCTAAAGGTCAAAATCAAAATCTAAAGGTCAAACTGCCGTTTTGGTTCGAACGAAACTTCACAAACGGACTATAACGAGTCGCCTACAAAAAGGTGCAAACCCTTATTTGAAATGTGACTTCATTGGATGTATTTGAATGTTGACGAAATTCGCACTGAAAGGGTACCAAGAGGTCTAGAGGTTTTCGTAAGGACTCTATTTATAATATTTTAGACTGGTCCCCTGTCTTTATCCGCAAATTTAAAGACAGGCACAGGTCGTACAACCCCAATGATTTCATTGGATAAACATGCAGTAACGTTAGCTTTCCATATCTGTGTTATGATTGGTCCACTCCGAAGTGATGTAATTTGTCAGCTATACCCATGTTTGCTGTATCCACGTTTACACTAATATTGGTATGTATATGTTGTTTTTATTCACTATGTAATGTGTGTATGTGTATATAATTGACTATGACTCTCCATCCGTGTGAATGGGATGCAAGGTCAAAGGTCCATCTGGCAGGACCCTTGCCAGGCGCGCAATGCCGGTATCTGGCGTTATTCACAGCCTCGAAATGTGTGACGTCATATAATCAGGCTATACATACATCCAACCGTGTGTGATGTACTGACCCCCCACAGTGCAGAAATCTGTGCGGTAATTACAGTCTTTGCAGGGCTAATTAAAATCAAATTCCCTTGGCGCCTACTACTCTTAAAAAAAAGAAAGAAAAATACTCACCGCATCAACAACCTCGTGCTCAAACACGGCGAATTCACTGGACTTTTTATCCGAGTATTTTTGGTGATAAACTCGGTTTGAAATGTGCAGATTTCCAAGTATGGTCACAGCCTCTGTGATGGGAAGAAATTATAATTATTATTTTTTTTATTATTATAAGAGAGCCAGTGTTAACGGGCTGAACCACAATCAAAGAGATTCAAAATGTTGTGGAGAATGGAGCCAGCTGGAGCAGTGGTAGACCATCATTGGTCGAGATCTGAGAACGACCCAATCAAAATATTTAAGTACAAATCCAATTGATATTATCATAGTTCTCTTGAATAAATTATAATTTGCCCGGATTCGTCCAATTACTTTCGTATTTCTTTGAAAATATTTTTCGTAATACTGTGGTTTTTCTTTCTTTTTCGTGTGTTTTTTTTTTTTTTTTTTTTTTTTTTTTTTTTTTTTAAGTTATAGCCCTACATCTCCAAATCTATGTTTACTTAATGCAAAAAAAGAAAGAAAAAACATTTGTTTTATAGTCATCTTACCTAGGGCTGTATCTTCCTCTTTGTTTCCTGAAAAAAAAATTATAATTTAATCAATTCACAGTTATACAAAAGCTACAGTATACCTATATACTTTTCATTAAAAAAAGAAGATTACACAACGTTGCAAAATACTCATGCTGGCCTGCCCCGTTTCGATAATCGGTTACCTCCATCAACAACGTAACGTCTCAAAGGCAAAGTACACCTTTGGTTTTGGAGCCATTCGATTGTTTTAATCCTGATAAATGTAGATATATACAAAAAACTGACCTGTGAAAATTTCATTTCAAAAGGTGTCGCGTTTTGTAAATATCGCCAAAATCCGCAGCGATATGTCCACGCAAAAAGAATAATCCCTAACTGGAATACACTATCTGAGAAACGTCTCTGACAGAAAAGTTTCCCGATTCAAATTTGGGGGAAAAAAAAACTGACATATTTTTTCAATATCCACATTATTTTGAATTGAAATATTTCTTTAAATGCTTTATACCATCGAAAGTTGCTGTACTTCTAACCAAGTCAGTTTTTATTGCCATTACCTTTTAGAGTGATTACCAATCGTGTACCTTCCCTTTAAAGGAACATTACAGAATTGGTAAGAAAAAAACTTGTAAAAATACTTTTGATCACAGATTTACATAAAACTTACACGGTCTAATGATGATGATAAGCAGAAAACATCCCTTGAAATATTTCTGTCTGAAATGCCATATTTGATGAGAAATGAATAAACTGATTTTCCGATTGGAGTTTATCGCTCAGTGAACGTTTTATTCATTTGTTGAATCTATATGATTTCATGCAAATGTGTAATCGGTTTTTCACTATTTTCTCGTGACCCAGATGGCCGATCGATCTCAAACTTCTGCAGGTGTGTCAGTTTATGTCAATGGTGGATTACATAAAGTGCTTACACTGCCAGCAACTGTTTTGTTAGCAAAAACCATTCTGTAATGTTTCTTTAAGTGTTGTTTGAAGCCATGGTGAGGATAACAATAGCACGTAACTTTAACCAGTAAACTTTCATGTACAATTATTCTCTCAGGGGGCCGCTGTGGTCTCGACTTTTCCAACAGTACTCTGCTCGTCTTCAGGATGTATGGTCGAACCACTCATTTGTGCATTTTAGGTGGGCAATGGTACTGAGCGGAGGTGGGTTTCGCTGGCTCCCCTTACCCCTCTGGCCCCCCGTTCCATTTTTGGTTTTATAACTTTTTGGCAACAGCCCCCCATTGATTTTGTACACACTCTCCAACCGGGAAACCCTTCAGTTCTCTTTTGCTATAGGTACCCGGTTTGATTGTATATACCTATATACCCACCCACACGCACGCACACGTATGTCAACCAGGAAATCGAGGACTTATTGATGTTCTCCCATTGTTTGGACAATGTTTTGTACACGAAATCAAAGCGAGGACGTCCTCGCTCTGTCAAAACACACAGATCCCTTTTGTTCATGGTTTCAACGCGAAGAACCCCCACTCCACCCCGCCCCGCCCCATCCCACACACATTGGGTACAAATGCACTCATTTTATTCTGTAATGATCTTAATACTGTTTTATGCACACGTTGGTGCGGACAGGGGGGAAAAAACGTAATCAAAAATATCTCGCTGGTGACTTTTTACCTCACAGCTCAGGTTCTCAAACCAACTCGTTCAAAATTCACCTGACCTTTTCCGCCAGGTCCTCTCCACAAGACACCGCATAGGCTAGTGTTTCAAATTGCATGCATAGTTACCGGACTAGACCAGTAGCATTGAGTTACGTATTATACATGCGTAACATAGACTGGTTCCGGTCGCCACTTAAAAACAAGCGTGCCGTGGGCGATGCATGACAGCTTATTACTCAGTCTTTGATGAGCTGAAAAGAGCAAGCTCTTGACAGATTCATATTTTGTTTTTGTTTTGTGGTGGTTTTTTTTTCTATGGAGATTATCTCAAGTTGCGCCAATGCGTATAAGTTATGCAAAATGCTAATACTGACCGTCAGGTATGCATTTATGGATATCTCTGAGCGACTCTGTAGTGGCATCTCTCTTAGTCTTAGGGAGTACGGCTCTTATGCACGTATGGCCTAGGGCTACATAAGTTGACAATTCACAGTCATGTCACGAGGAAATGAAATAATCACACAACGCACTCTAAAAAAAAAAACTTCCGGGTCAGAACTGATCCAGGCTCCGGGTCTTGACCCAATTCTGGGTCAGGTCAACCTCGTACCCAGGGTGTGTCGAGCAGTACGAGGTTGACCGCTCTCTCACCCTGGTATTGGATCATATGCATATCCCAAATTTTTGGATACGTATGCAAATAAGGATAGTCTGGCTGCTTTTCGAAATTCACATCTTCGTCAAGTCCCGTTGTCCGGTACAAGATTTAATAACTATGTAGGGTGTCATTCTTCTAGACACTATGAATATGGAACATATGCTAATATTGTTAAGTCGTTGTCCAATCAGGGTCCAAGTATAAGGAGTTTCCATCCCAGGGTTTACTATTGTAAACATGGTTGGAAATAAAGTAAACCATGGGGACGAGGTTGGGGTCAGGCTGACCCGGAAACTGGTTTATAAAAAATATTGATTTTAACTCGGATTCTGCGTCAGTTTGACCCGTTTCTGGGTCATTTTGACATAGATCCCAGGTCATTTGCGCTGTCCGATGTTCTCAGAGCCATAGTGTGCGCATTTTTAAGTTTTCAGATCATATGCAAAGAATTCGATAGATCGTGCACTTTCATTAAGAAAAATGTAATCTCTCAGTTTATTCATAACCTAATGCAGAGAACTGAGATGTCTCCCGAATTCCGTAAAATCTACTCCGCGGCAGTAGAACAAGCAGCAAGATAAGTTCTCTAATAAGAACATAATCTACACAGCAGAGTAGATATACACAATACACATGGTGTTACCGCAAACCAAATATACATTGATACCTTAGCTCACCGTGCATTGTCAAGTGTTAACTTTCCTTCTCAAGCCTAATTATTTGCAGTTATAGTGACACAAACATTCAAGTTGTAACGATAGACACAGCCGTGAATTACCGCGGCTCGAATACTGCGCAGCGCAGGTTTGTAGATCGAATGGCTACTCGAAGCTGAACATTGTCTCTTTCAATTAGTGTAACATGAATGGTGATTGGTTAATCGTAACTTGCTGCCAGTGTACAGGTCAGCAAACCACATCCAATAAAAAATACTGTTTCATAGCGTGTGCTAGAGGTCAGAAATATGCGTTGATGTCGTTATAGTGCACACAGTGCATCACATTGAGCACGCCTCTTGATGTTCGACGTTCGCGTATTACGTATGGTAATAGACCGGTTCTTGTCAACGCTGATTTATAGGCAAAATCATAGAGAAAGTTAGAATAAAAGTCACATGTAAAAGTTTCAGCTAAACACAGTCTACTTGCTGAGAAAATAAACACAAATCTGTCAATGTATTTCCACAAGAACGTTGAATCTATATCCACATTTAGCAAAACGACAGCGGGTACCAACCGCATCTCTGGCCGCAGCATTCCTGAACGGACATCAACCCTCAGAAAATCTGTGAAACGATTCATGCATGAATCGTTATATTATCAATAGCTGCAATGCTATATACTCATCAAGTAATTTGTTATGGTCAATTTGGAGTGTTTACCAATTTATGACCCTACCTTTAAAGGTACTGTACACTTTTGGTAACAGCTCAAAATCAGTGTCCACATTTTGTGTGATTCAACATATGCATGAACAAACAAACCTGTGAAAGTTTGAGTTCAATTGGTCAACGAGGTCACGAGAAAATAGTGAAAAGAGACCTTATGTGTTTTCTGTTTTTTCAAACACCGATTTTTTATCACGCGTGATAAAAACTATTGTTTTACTCATTTTCTCAGAAACGATAGCATTTTAGGCAGAAATATTTTAAGGAGCCCTTTCTACCATTACTTACTTTAAATCATGTAGTTATGTGTGAATCTGTGAACATTTGTGTTTTTCGATCTTACCAATAGTGTACAGGGCCTACAGTGTACAGTTACAAAATTGGTAACAAAAAAACTTGTAAAATATACTTTTTGATCACAGATTTACATAAAACTTACACGGTCTAATAATGATGATAGTAGAAAACATCCCATGAAATATTTCTGTCTGAAATGCCATATTTGATGAGAAATGAATAAACTAATTTCCGATTGGAGTTTATCGCTCAGTGAGCGTTTTATTCATTTGTTGAATCTATATGCTTTCATGCAAATGTTTAACCGGTTTTCACTATTTTCCCGTGACCCAGATGGCCGATCGATCTCAAACTTCTACAGGTTTGTCAGTTTATGTATATGGTGGATTACATAAAGTGCTTACACTGCAAGCAACAGTTTTGTTAGCAACAACCAATTGTGTAATGTTCCTTTAATAATGACCTCACCTGTGACAATAACCGCTAGCGCTACAGCCACGCCCACTATGGCCAAGAGTAGAAGACTGACGAGAACGAATGGCTTCATCTTGTGATGCGACCGCCTCTCACTCCGTACATCCGAGAACCCATCGAAGGATGGATTCTCCATCATCATGGTCACCTATGGAAACAGGGTCAAAGGTCATCCAGCACGTTTCTTCAAGATGTTAAAGGGGTAACATTGCCGTCAAATCTCTAAAATGTTGCTGTTATGCATTACTCCTTTTTTTTTTTTTTTCCTTTTACAGTGTACAGTGTGCTGCTATTAGGTCTAGTGAGTAGTGATTAAAAAAAACAACATGAATTTGCTTCTGGAAAAAAACAACCAGCGGAACATACGGTCCGCCTTTTTGTGGAGTCAAAAATGTGGTAATAGTCATGAAATGACACAAAAACCACACGATTTCAAATGATTGTTATCTGAATATTTATATTTTACTTTTAAAATATCTTTCCAACCATACTCATTTCATAAACATAACACGTTTTTATGGCCCAAAGCGCCCATTCCGCTGTGGTTAATGTGTCTTTGTTCAACCCCAAATTATTACAATACAGTTTATAATCTGCGTCCTTACAGAGTTACGATGTGGAGCAACTCTTGTTTGATTTTGATTTTGATTTTGATGCGAATCTGTACGAGTGTAAAAAAGTTCAGTTATTTCATTTTATTTATATATTTCTTGTTAGTGTATATTAATCAAATGGGTTTGCGACAACCACTGGTCTCCCAGCAACATGTACAGAGACAGTAATACAAACTTTCAACATTTAAAAAGTAACACAATACACAAATTGGTCATTGGAGCATACTGAAAGGTATAAATATAATACAGTGAAATGAAAGCAAAAAACAGAATAGAACCAAGAAAATTAAAAATTGTGTTATTTAGAAAATACAGATGCTGCCAGCAGGCAGGCAGATTACAGTACATGTTTCGCAATACACTTCGTCTTCTCATATAATTTTGTCTCTTAAGGATTGGAACAAATACATTCAAAAGCAGTTTTCAGGAAGCTTGAAGCTTTTTCTTTAAAAAACAAACAAGAAGAAGAAGATCCTCAACCTTTAGATTAAAAAGCAACAACGGTTTCAGTCTACGGGGCATTGCACTCAAAAACCCGAACTACTTTTGATAATAGTCTTTTAAGATTTACTTGAAGAAGATGTCAGGCAAAATCTCAGTGGGATTGTTGTCCAAGCATTCAAATCTCGTGTTTGTTCACATTTTTTTATCGTCTGACCAGACAGCTCGTCTTAAAATAACTGCAACGTTGTCAGTTCGATTCAGAATAGCTTCTCAGAACAAAGCACTTAATACCGGTAGTATAGTGGATGACGTTGTGCGCTTAAGGGTTTATTATGTTAGGTTTCGTGTGTGTGTCCCCAAGGTGTTTAGGCCAGTAGCTGAGATGTTGAATACTGATAAACAACAAGAGATTTCCACGACCAATTGAGATCACTGTGTGGCACCTAATTGTGCCCGAACCTAAAGTTTAAGCGACCCATAGACCGAATCTTAATGTAGCCCAAACTTGTAGCACAAACCTTAATGTAGCCCGAAACTGTAGCCAAAAACCCAAGTGAAGTACGAATGTAGAACAAACCTAATTGTAGCCTGAACTTTACCCTTAAATGAAGGTATAGCTAGGAAGAACTATACATAAATAGTAAACTTGCGGGTACAACCATGTGTAAATCTCTTTTGTGTGAGTGTTGGCTCTGAGAAGAGCCGGTTTGGTCTCGACGTTTCGCACAGTATACTCTGCTCATCTTCAGGAGAAAAACTCACACAAAAGAGATTTACACATGGTTGTACCCGAAAATTTACTATTTATTTATAGTTCTTCCTATTTGTCCACACCATGCAAAGCTTCAAACAATATGAAGGTATAGCTGTTGGGGCAATATATTTCAGGTACAAGGTGGGGATTACATTTAGGGACTGGCTACATTAAGGTACCCAACAAATCAAAATAATAAATCTTATGACAATATCACATTTACAATGATATCAGTCTGTGGTATCATGTAAGTTCAATGTGATCACTATCAGCAAACACTAGCCAACAACCAAAACAACTGAAACAAAAATATGTTTTTCAAATTCTTTAATGGTTTTCTTAAAGGCACAGTACACGTTTGGTAATTGGAGCCTACTGATTATGTTAATCCTATATAAATGTAGGTACATACGATAAAAACTAACCTGAGAAAATTTCACTTCAAAAGGTGGTCGCGTTTTTGAGATGTCACCGAAAAACCAGAGCGAATATTTCCACGCAGGAAGAATATTCCCCATAGGAATACACAGTCTGAGAAGCGTTTTTGACAGAAACGCTTCTCAGATTCAAAGTTTGGGGATTAAAGAGTGGTATATTTTCCATAACCGTAGTACTTCGAAGTTAAAATTCGAAGTTTTTCAAAATTCATTTTACTATACCCAAAGCTGCTGTACTTCTTACTAAGTAAGTTTTTATTGCCATTAATTTTTCAAACGTGTACTGTGCCTTTAAAGGAACATTACAGAATAGGTCTTTGCTAACGAAACAGTTGATGGCAGTGTAAGCACTTTATGTAACTCACCATATACATAACTGACAAACCTGTAGAAGTTAGAACAGAAACCATGGTTTATTTTGCCCGTCTCTATTTCACGTAATCAATTATTTATTTCATGATTTTTTTTTACGACGACAAACACAACAACAACAACAACAAAAAACAACAACACAAACAACAACAACAACAACAACAACAACAACAACAACAACAACAAAACAACAACAACAACAACAACAACAACAACAACAACAACAACAACAACAACCAACAACAACAACAACAACAACAACGGAGAGTGTTAATATTGTGTTGTTTGAAGTATTTTTTTGTAAGCTGTGTTCCGTTTATATTATAACTTTCAACTTGTACACAATCATTGATTTGAGAATAGTGCATTCAATCCAATCCGATTTTGTTTTTCTTATTTTTATTTAAAGGCACTGGACACCTTTGGTAATTGTCAAAAACCAGTATCCTCACTTGGTGTATCCCATCATATGCATAAAATAACAAATCTGTAAAAATTTTGACTCAATTGGTCATCGCGGTTGCAAGAAAATAATAAAAGAAAAAATCACCCTCGTTCCACAAATTTGTGTGCTTTCATGTGCATAATAAAAGGCCTCGCTGAAGTCTTTTATTATTTTAGTGAGCAATACCTCTTTCTCAAAAACTACATTACTTCAGAGGGAGCCGTTTCTCACAATGCGTTATACTATCAAAAGCTCTCCATTGCTCGTTACCAAGAAAGTTTTTATGCTAACAATTATTTTGAGTAATTACCAAAAGTGTCCAGCGCCTTTAACGATCACACCATGCAATGCACATGTGAAAAATGTATCAAATTAAACGACTACTGTTATGAAATATTTATGCTATTTTTGAATATTTAAGTGCAATGGATGTACTCTTCGTATGTGCATGTGTGGAATAGTTTGCACTAAAATGGTGGGCGCCTTGCATTGCAGAATTTAACGAGGCTTCTCAAGTAATAAATCTATTACCCCGTTAATCTATGCTCCAATGACCTTGAAAATATTGATGTGATCAGTCTACTTCATATTAGCCCTCAGGCGTCGATGTGCACCCAACCATATCAGCTTGTAATGCCAGTTGGAGTTAATTGGAAACTCAAAAAGGGACACCGACAGTTGGTAAATAGCTAGATTACATTCTGAAATGTAATAATCTTCGATGGCATGCACTTCTTTCTCGCCGCGCAATATTGATGATCAACGTCTTAATTAGTCGGGATCAGTTAGCTATAATGGTCATTTGATATTAATCGTAGTCAGGATGTATGGAGACTTGTAGTGCGCCTGGTCTGTCACAAAGTGACACTTCTGGCGCGGAAATAATATACATTTAAGTAGGATTTACAGCTTTGCATGGTGGAAGTAAAACTAAGACAAGAGAGGTTTGCGGTGATACCATGTTCAAATCTCTTTTGAGTAGTGTTGGTTCGGAAAAGAACCGGTGGTTACGACTCAACGCTTCGATCGAGTACGCTCTGATCGTCTTCAGGAGAGTGCTGGACTCTGTTGCTGGATGCTGCTTAAGTACGCCAAGCCCAGCTCCCAGTTAATACCCTTCAAGGCAGTACTTAAGGAGCATCCACCCACAGAGTCCAGCATTCTCCTGAAGACGACCAGAGCATACTGAACCAACACTACTCAAAGAGACTTATAACATGGTGTCACCGCAAACCTCTCTTAGTACTATCCCTTTAACTAAACTGAAATCTGAAAAGACATTCTTAGTCAAATAAACCGAATGTGGGACATCTTTATTTAAAGGAACATTACAGAATTGGTTTTTGCTAACAAAACAGTTGCTTGCAGTGTAAGCACTTTATGTAATCCACCATATACATAAACTGACAAACCTGTAGAAGTTTGAGATCGATCGGCCATCTGGGTCACGAGAAAATAGTGGAAAAACCGATTACACATTTGCAAGAAATCATATAGATTCAACAAATGAATAAGCTCACTGAGCGATAAACTCCAATCGGAAAATTAGTTTATTCATTTCTCATCAAATATGGTATTTCAGACAGAAATATTTCAAGGGATGTTTTCTACTATCATCATCATTAGACCGTGTAAGTTTTATGTAAATCTGTGATCAAAAAGCATATTTTACAAGTTTTTTCTTACCAATTCTGTAATGTTCCTTTAAGTTAGTTCTCATTTTGTAATTATCTTTACATCGGTAGAGGGCAGCATTGGAAATGGATGCAAATAAATATGCATTACCCAGAATGCAGCTACCACCTTTAGGTCCAGTATAACCCACCCTTTCACTGACCATCCTTTTGTCTTCACTACTTTACTCTGATTGGTTCTTAGCCACCCCACTGTTTGTAAACTAAAAACTTTGATTGGCTATAATTTTCCTTCTGTTTTCTGGATACCTTCCCATTATTCTTTGCTTCTCTTTTTTGCTAAAAATGGATATGTTTTCGTTTGTGCTTGTTTATGCCTCTGACGAAGGTCCGGTTTGGATCGAAAGCTAAGGCCATATCCCCTACTAGTTTTATATATACATAATATTCTTCAATGCAAGAATTAGAGATGCACTTACATCATTACAAAAGAGCCTGTCATTGCGAGCAATGAAGGAGATCTCTGGTGTAAGTAAACAGATGTGCATCATTTTCATGGGTCACGAATGGCATGCTACGATGGCCCTGAAATGACATTTCAAATCGATGCGCAGAATGTACGGTGTTGGTACGTACACAGACGTACATGTACATCGTTTTCATGGGTCACGAATGGCATTTGACGTGACCCTGAAATGACATTTCAAATCGATGCGCAAAAATTGATGGTGCTGGTAAACTGGCGTGCATCATATGCCATGGGTCACAAAGCGCTTTTTACGATGGCCCGGAAATGACATTTTTAAAATCGATGCTCATAATTCACAACAAAAATAATAGGCGACAAAGCAATTATACTTTCGCACAGCTTCAAGACGAACTTCAATACACTGTATTCGCAAATTAAATATTTTCACGCTGAAACAAACAAAAAATCAGTAGCGATGGCTCATCAAACGTAGTGTTCACAATCCCGGTAGTGCCCAATTATTTATACACACAATCAGGTATCATTAAATATCTCTGTGTCTTACTTTAATTTGAATTGTCGCCGCGTTCTTTATCTTTATTAACTAACTAACTAGAATTGCAATTATTGTTTTGATTAATTTTTCTCGGGTTTGCCTGTCTCTTATATAAATTAATGTTTATTTTTTTATGTGCTTTATGAAAGCGCATTAATAAGGATCTTAATAGAGGCATTAATAAGATATCTTACGTTAGTTTATTAGATATATACGTTATTTATATATGTAAAATCGTAACTCGTGGTGTGGATGAGATACTCCTATTTCCTGTAGGATTTTTGTAAACAGACGAAAAGGTATGATTTGGGGGGAAAGTACAACATTGCAAGTTGGTTATAATGAAGACAGAGACGGGGGATTGGTTGGCATCAGTCAGATGGTCCGTCTCCTGTAGTCATCCTCGACTAATAAAGCTAATCAACTTGTCAAAACTCTTCAAAATAATATGTTTTATTTCACTACACTCCCAACAGCGCAAAGGCCAACAGACAGGAGGGTGATTATGAAACGAGAAGAAATGTTCGGTTTCAGATGTGGGAGGAAAACCCCAAATTGGGGGTGGGGGGGGGACCCACGCAATCAGGTAGTGACTGAAAACCCAATCCACATGCTTCGGGTCCGAGTTAGGATTCGAACCGGCGTCCAGGGGTGAAAGGTATGGATAGAAACCATTGAGCCAACCTGATGCCCGCAAATCAACAAATTAATCAAAACATTTCACTGGTTTGTCAATTAATAAAATTTAAAGTAAAAAAAAAAACGTTCGCGTGTTTATCCCGCAGCTACAGGTGCACTTTACTTAAAGGTAAAACCTCTCGGCAACGGGGGTAGAGAGCTGCAACCAGTCTTTGTGACCGGGAATTGACCACGGACCAAACTCACGAATTACTTCATGCGGCGCAAACAGTTATCAGAAAAATAACTCGCCCGGGGTGTAATTCCACAGAGCTGCTTTAAGCAGAAACGTTTGCTGAACAATAATTTTCTGCTGAGCAAAAAAAAGGGAGGAAAACCCAAATGGGGGGAAAAACCCACGCAATCAGGTAGTCATTACAAACCCAATCAACGTGCTTCGGGTCTGAGTTGGGATTCGAACCGTCCAGAGGCGAAAGGTTGGGTTAGAAACCGTTGAGCCAACCTGATGCCCACATCAACAAATCATGTCCAGTTTCAGATGTGGGAGGAAACCCCCAAATTGGGGGGGGGGGACCCACGCAATCAGGTAGTGACTGAAAACCCAATCCACATGCTTCGGGTCCGAGTTAGGATTCGAACCGGCGTCCAGAGGTGAAAGGTAGGGATAGAAACCATTGAGCTAACCTGATGCCCAAATCAACAAATTAAGCCAAACAGTTCACTGGTTTGTCAATTAATAAAATTTTAAGAAAAAAAACAACGTTCGCGTGTTTATCCCGCAGCTACAGGTGCACTTTACTTAAAGGTAACATCTCTCGGCAACGGGGGTAGAGAGCTGCAACCAGTCTTTGTGACCGGGAATTGACCACGGACCAAACTCACGAATTACTTCATGCGGCGCAAACAGTTATCAGAAAAATAACTCGCCGGGGTGTAATTCCACAGAGCTGCTTTAAGCAGAAACGTTTGCTGAACAATAATTTTCTGCTGAGCAAAAAAATAGCCAGAAAACCATTCACGGACGTGTGTTTGGCTGACAACCTCTCAATCTGCTAAGCAGCATTGTTTTGTGCTGAGCTACCTTTTGTGCTCAAGTAGCTTTATGAAATTGGACGCTCTCGCCTGATGATAGCCTCTCAAAGCCTGCCACAGCGTCTAATGATGTTTTCAAAAAATCATAAACCTTCAATGTTCATTCGCCTGCAATAATGTGCAACCCTTTGAGCCCTTCCAACAACCCGCAGGTGTCCGTGATATCGTGGGTTAATTTTGTGGTATTGTGGAATGGCGCTGCGGGGGGTCATCGGTTCACTCGCGCTGACAAACCTGCCTTCACACCCACCGGGCAATACCAGCGCGCGCGCGCGAGGGCAGACACGCGTGGGTGAGCGCGGTGCAATTTCTTTCCGCTCGACTGACTTCGTGGCAGTAATCAAGTTTGATGCTTTATTCAAGCTAAAGGAAATGTGATATCGACAATTATTTTCACTTCTTTTTTTCACTGAACACGTAACTTGCGGTTTTAGGTTCTAAGTATTCATAAGTAATGGAGAGTACATTATTAAAAAAGAGCCATTTTAAATTCACAAACCTTTTTTTAATACTGTTATAATCGTTAAGAAATATTACGAACTCGATACAACAAATACAAAGTGACTACTTTTGCTTGTAATTAATCAAATTCTGTCTTCTCAACGGCAATGGAAAAGACAGTTGAACCATCGACACACAATGCCCAAACTGTTGAAAATATTATATTTATTCTCATTTCCTTGTGTATTTGCTTTGTGTGTTCGTTGTCGTTGTTGTTGTTGTTGTTGTTGTTGTTGTTGGTGGTGGTGGTGGTGGTGGTGGTGGTGTTGTTGTTGCTTTGGTTTTTTAGTTTGTTTTTGTTGTTGTTATTTATTATTTTGTTTAGTTTTTATTTATTTATTTATTTATTTATTTATTTATTTTGGGGGGTGTTTGTTTATTTGATTGCGTTTGGGTGTTTGAGTTTATTGGTTCTGGGTTTTTAAGGGTTTTTGTTTTATGTTTACCAGGTATATTTTAGGCTTTGGTCGACATTCGCGCTACCCTTCACCGATCTCGTGTAGGGAGTGTTGTCAACTATAGACTGTGCTGTACATCCTGCGGCATAACGCCACGGTCCACTCTGTGAACCTTCACCGTTACCGCACGCTGCGAGCCCTAATTAACAAATCGATATCAAACCAATTACAAATCGTATTTTTTCCAATTATAACGATGGTTACGCAATCCCAATGGGGTCCTGTTGCACTCTCGCTGAGCTATGGACTCCGTGACAAGAATAACAATTTAATTTAGGTGTGAGAAGTAACAGGTCGGGTGCGGCTGTGGCCGTTGCTAAGGGTAGCATGGTTCCACGTTTGTTCACGTGGTGATCCAGCCTTAGCCGTAGCCACTACATGTAGTTGAGAAACGGCTTAGTTCCTCGTTCTGGGATAAATGCATAACCAGTTCTTGAATCATCACAATTGCACTTGCCATAATTGGCCTTACATTTGACAGTTACACCCAATCGACCGTTCTTTTGGTATCGACTACGAAAGAAAGATGAAAAAATGAAGCGGTTTACTGTCCTCACGTGAAATCAAATGCAAGTGAGTTCACACCTTGCAAATTACGCGCATTTTCGAATTTTGGGAGCTATATAATAGTGCGCGCTTGTGTTTCCTTTACAAGCAATGTACCCTTGAAACAAGGGGTTCCCAAAAAAGATTTACGCGCAAAGCGCAACACTTTTACAAACTATTTAATTGTTACGGTACTCTCTACTCGTATAGTGCAGAAGCTTAGGGGCCTAATGTTAATCTTGTTGGTGAAGAGTTGGGGTCAACGTTACAACCTTTTTCCCCACCGTAGGTCTGTAGCCTCCCTTTGCCTTTTAGTACAGATACTTTCATGGTAAATTTGCCACCAGTTTGTCTGCCCTAGTTCCTCCAATCAGCGTGTTTGAGCGTGAAACCAGGCTTTCTGCTTGTTCTCACCCATAATACTCTTGCTTTTGCTGAGATCTAGAGCAAAGAGCCATTCCATTAGCTTTGTTCCACGTACTGTATCTCTTTGGAACCCCATTTGCCTGGTGCATGTTTCCCTCCGTCCCATACAATCTAGACTGTTTTAAGAGGAATATCATTTCCTACACTCAGCTCTCCTGGGTTATTTTCATCTGAAATTTGTTCTTCTTGTAGCCCGCTTGGCTTTTAGCCATTTGTTTTAGGGTGAACTTGCATTATTTGTGTTACCATTATTACTGTTTTTAACAACAGTACGGACTATTGATAAATGTAAGAGGGCGTTCATTTTTAAAAAAAATTTCAAGAAATATTTTTAACGGTGAAAGGGACTATTAAAAGTAAACAAGTTTCAATGAAGTTAGAAAACTTTACATAAAAGTGAATGGTCTAATTTGTATCTTGAACATTTTATGGTCGTGTAACTTATTGAAATTTATTCACAGTTTTATTTTATTATGTTTTTCATTGTTGAATATCATTATATTTACTATTTTACATCAATGTTATAATTGTGATCATATTTGTATTGTTTGTTTATTTATTTACTTATTGTCTCTTTTTCTATTTATTCAATTATTTTATTTTTATTTTCTCATTTAATTTATTTGTTATCATTATTAATATTGTTGGTGTGTGTGCTTCTGGAAAAAATCAGTCTCATTTGATAAAGGATGCCCTTCTTAAAGGCCCTGTACACTATTGGTAAGATCGAAAAACACAAATGTTCACAGATTCACACATAACTTACATGATTTAAAGTAAGTAATGGTAGAAAGGGTTCCCTTAAATGCTATCGTTTCTGAGAAATGAGTAAAGCAATAGTTTTTATCACGCGTGATTAAGACTTGATGTTTGAAAAAACAGAAAACACATAAGGTCTCTTTCACTATTTTTTCATGACCTCGATGACCAATTGAGCTCAAACTTTCACAGGTTTGTTTGTTCTTGCATATGTTGAATCACACAAAATGGGGACACTGATTTTGAGCTGCTACCAAAAGTGTACAATACCTTTAAATTAAAGTTTCAAACTCGATTTATAACAAGATGAGTAAGCACAAGCTTCCAGTGGAATACTAGGTTGCTTAAAACAAAACAATCTAAGGGAAACAATGACAAGATTCTTTTGCATTCCTCGGTAGGGAATAATATAACAAAAAAACCTCGGCATCTATGGTTTCAGGAAAAAGGGGCTTTACTTCTTAAATTAAAGCTCCTTATCAGAAATTACTGTTGAGCATTCTTTCTAAGCATAAAATAATTCACATACAACCAGTCAAAACAGTATTCATGTCATGATATTTAAGCTGGCTACCAGCGTCAGTTTAGCAAAATTTTCTTTCCATGTTGAGCAGATGTGTCTGATATTTATTATATATGGTTTAAAAAAATAAAAAATAAATATTCTAGATGTTTTTTTAGAACCCCATTCTGTTTCTATGACTTACCATAAATACGTCTGAACATGGAACAAACAATAATGAATGCACCTGTTTTTGAAATAATGTTGAATAGATTGCTAAGTTAACAATAACATTTAATGATTATGTGATCAGACAATCACTGGGTGTTATAACTAGACGACAAAATCGTTAGCAGTAAATTTTTAAACAGTGTCGATGTGCTGTAGTTAAAATATTCCGTGTTATTTCCTTCGTGGCAGGGCCCTATTTCAAAGAACTGCTTAAGCACAAAAAAGATACTGAGCACAACAAAATTATGCTGACCAGCATAATTGGAACACACGCCAAACTATCATGTCACATGTAGCATTTGTGATTGATAACCTGGGCCCAATTTCATATAGCTGCTAAGCACAACAATTTGCTTAGCATGAAATTTCTTCATTGATAAAAACAGGATTACCAACCAACTTTCCACGTGATTTTCAGGATAAGAAAACAGCAGCTGAATACCAGTAACAAGCAATATGCAACACATGGAAAATTGGTTGGTAAACCTGTTTTTATCAAGGACGAAATTTCATGCTAAGCAAATTTTTGTGCTTAGCAGCTCTATGAAATTGGGCCCTGCTCATTTCTTCTCAGCAGTTAAGTAGTATTTTTTTGCTTAAGGAGCTCTATGCATTTGAGCCCTGGTGTTCACACACAGGCTTGGCGTGAACATCCGCTGAGGCTGCTGCTCTTATTCCATCAAAATAAACCAAGCAAGATACAAAATGAATCAATCCATTCTGAACTAAAAGAATACAGTAATTTACCTGTTTGTAGTCTCCAGAACTCATCTTGTACGTTTCGTTCTGCAACCAAAGTGGACAATTGCGGTTTCTGGTGTGGAATTCTATTCACAGAATGGTTCTGTTTCAGTAAACAAAATGTGTCTGTTTCAATTAGTGCATCACAGTGTGCCAGCGATTGTCTGTTTTGCAAGTCCCTACATCATGCCTTAGTGCTATAGGGAGAATTCCAGTACATCCAAGCCTGGGAATTCAGTTTCCACAGTGAAGGTCCTCTGATCGCATCATCATGGATCCCCCTGATACTACTGCGTCGTGTGCTAGCTGCTGCAACTCGCATCCCCATAGCCAGCTGTCAACACGGCCAGAGCCATTATCCATGTGCATTTGCTGGCCTGTCCTTATAAACGTGGCGATGCCTGCCTCCTCGATTGCTCGTACGGTGTGTGCGCCTAGTGCATCTGTTCACTGAATTATTATGAGGAATTTCTTACTCGCAGAGGATGGTGATGGTGCATGCAGCGCACAATGCGACAACCCGCTCTCCAGAGTAACGACCCATTGTCAGCGACATCGATCGGCAATCGGTAGACTCCGCCTCCAGTCGGAATTCAATGATGTGATACGTTTCGCTCCGGTATGTGCATGCACGGGAAGAGACTATACGTCATGTTATTTTCATCCGGGAATGAACGGCGTGTATGGGGGCGCCCTTGCTGTGCCATGTCCGTTTCGTCCACTTTCAATCAGGGCGATGGTGAATGCTCAGTTTTCAGTGGGTGCGCATTTAGCAACTCGGTGTAAATTGTCTTATTTTGTGAAAGAAATATAAGAATGTGACTTTAAAGGAACATTACAGAATTTTTTTTTTTTCTAACAAAACAGTTGCTGGCAGTGTAAGCACTTTATGTAATCCACCATATACATAAAATGACAAACCTGTAAAAGTTTGAGATCGATCGGCCATCTGGGTCACGAGAAAATAGTGAAAAAACGATTACACATTTTGCATGAAATCATGTAGATTCAACAAATGAATAAAACGCTCACTGAGCGATAAACTCCAATCGGAAAATTAGTTTATTCATTTCTCATCAAATATGGCATTTCAGACAGAAATATTTCAAGGGATGTTTTCTACTATCATCATCATTAGACCGTGTAAGTTTTATTTAAATCTGTGATCAAAAAGTATATTTTACAAGTTTTTTTTTTTTACTAATTAATATGTAATGTTCCTTTAATTATTCATTCATTTATTAAGTATTTCACTTACCTACTTATTTATTTGTTTACATGTTGTTTAACTTTAATGTTCATGTACTTCTTTCTTTTTGTATGTAGTGATTGTCATGGTCAAATTGTAGTAATACTAATTATTGCGCACGCCATGTTCCATAATAACATACAATAATGCCGTTGTTATTATTACAATAAGACCGTATACCGGTAGTTCACGAAACGGTACCAGACGTGTTGCCCTACCAGACTCGCTTTTGGTCTGCCCCCCAGCCTCGCTTTCGCCCCCAGTGATGACTTCCACAGCAGCTACCGCCGATTGACGATAACAACTTCACCTCAAGTTAATATTTATAACTTCTCTATTTTTTTATCTCGTCGTGGTTGTCTATAATCCCCCACATAAAATCAGACGGGATCCGATACCCCAGTGTACATAGCGGACGTGACATTTACCGATGGTTTGCCCAATGACACGGTAACTATGGTAAAAGTCGATTGGACGTTGTCACGCAAAATAAGAGTGGCCAGTCCTTAGAGAAACGCAATGAAAAATGGGCCTTGTTTAAAACGTGTACAGGTAATTCCAGTTAAATTTCAGTTGTTAGGGCTTGTTTTGGTGATTACAGGTGTATGAAATTGTCACTTTGTGGCACCAAAAGTTCCTGAGTCTTGGTATGTAATAGGATATTCGCGCTGCTGTCATTATGGATATGCATAGCAATTAGATTAGGCAACTTTACAAGGATTATGTCAATAAAAAGGCGCCGTGAGTTATTATTTGGAAAGCTGGAGTGGTCCTCATTCTGTGTAAATTACACCCCGTGTTATATAAATCATAACCAAAGTAACCCAGTTAGGTGCGGCCGGCTGAAAGGCGCTAAGCAAACGAACTCCTCTTTTCGTATAGCTAACTTTAGACCTTTGGCCTTTGTGTATTAAGAGAATAGGTCCCCATGAATTAGCAGGACACCCATCCGGACCTTGCAGGTCTATCACATATTTGAGGGAGGGCCTTATCTGTTACCCCAAACCCCTATAAGCTGATATTGAGATATCGAGGCAGTAAGTCATTCGGTCTGAATCGTCCGTAGTGTGTGCTCTTCTTTTCATCGAAGTCGCGCGGTTTTGCTAATTAGACCGGGAGCTCGTAAAAAAATCACCGCGTTCACACGATGGCTTTGGCCGGGGGATGCCGGCTTACAGTCGGCTTCTTGTTTTTGTGGACCACGGTGTCTGTAATCTCCGTGACCGATGCATGGTAAGTATCTTTAATTAACCCGTTACATTCTCGTCTTGGAGACTACAAAACCCCGATGAACTTAACTAGTTTACCACTAGGGCCTACTAAAACTTAGTATTATTGTGAATACAGGATGGATGTACTGGTCTCTTATACCTCTATAATTATATCCGGCCTCTTGATTTTGTGGACCATGGTATCTTTAATCTGTGAACCACACCTGTATTTAACATGTGTTCTATCTCTAAGCCTAATAATTATTTTAAAGAAAGTTTGTAAAAAATTAGAAATCGCCTGAAGTTTATGGATGAACTATTTGACATCAAACTGACAAACTACGGGAATATTACAAGTGTTTTGAATACCATACCCAGTATGTACTCTCTTTATATAATTGTAATTATCACCACATTCAAATCGGTGCTTTTTAATGCTGTTTTGTTTT
The DNA here is from genome assembly GCA_032158295.1 of Pycnopodia helianthoides. Taxonomy (NCBI): domain Eukaryota; kingdom Metazoa; phylum Echinodermata; class Asteroidea; order Forcipulatida; family Asteriidae; genus Pycnopodia; species Pycnopodia helianthoides. The sequence continues at coordinate 5,071,886 of CM063255.1, read as the reverse complement.
GTTTGTTATTTGCTTTTCTATAATATATATATATTTTTCCCCCGTTTAGAAGTAATAATAAACGGACAAGTTATAAAACATATGTTTAAGAAATGTAGGTACTATGTTAACAAGATGGACATTAAATAGTGTCAATTCAGGACCTGACTTTTTAATATTTTGTTTATAGTTAAGTGTAAGATTTCCTACCTCCCGCCCAGGTAGTAGTTAATATAAGCAGGACAGTTCTTTTCAGAACTGAGAAGTCTCCCGAACTCCGAAAATCTACTCCACAGTAGTAGAATAAATAGCAAGACAAGTTCTCTAAAGAACAAATCTACACAGCAGGTAGATATTTTCTTTTGCACATGGTGTTACCGCAAACCGAATATATATAAGTGTAAGTATGTCAAATCTTGCAGCCTTTAGCTGCCGTTGTCTTCCTTTTTGATACAAGCCGCTTGAAGCCTCGATGGTTTATAAAAAGGTGACATGCTGTGATTAAAAATCACCCATTTTCCCCCCTTTGGGATATGAAGTGCAGTTTTTCTTATAATAGTCTCAATCGGTATAGGAATGGTTTCCACTCTTGAACTTTGAGACTTTTCTAAGCATTGATGTCAAATCTTGGCCTGTCCGTCACAACCAAGATTAGACCGCCTTCAACAGGCTTTAGACCCGAATCCACTAAGCCAGCCCTTCACTTCAAACTAACACCTCCCTGGGATGTCCGCCTAAACTACATGTACTACCATTCTTTAAAGGCAATATGTCACACGAGGCAACTTACAGGCGACCAGTTCAAGGCAATCTCCAATAAGAACATTCATTTATATCACAGTCTTCTCACTATTCTCTCCGGTATAGTGAGTTAATAGAGCTAGAAGATTGTCTCTTCGGCTGCCCAAGTGTTTCTTTGCATGCAGTGCAGTTGGTTGCATCCAGGTTGCCTGAAAAATTGCCTTTTGTTTCTTACCAATGTTTGTATGAGAGAGAATGGCTGTTGCGAACTTCGCGCTTACCCCCTTGTGATGTGAGCTCTGCCGAGTTTCCTTGTTGGGAAGAGCATCCAAACAAACAAACACCACAACAAACAAACAAACAACAACAAACAACCTTCGATCCTTAATGATTGGTGACTCCTCACAGGAATAACAGAAATGTTCATTTCTCTAAATCCTATCACAATTTCAAATCCAAAGTAAGCCACCCTTTCTACCCTAACCTGGGTATAAGGTTGGCTCAGTGTTTCTTCCCCTGCCTTTCACCTCTGCGGACCCCTGTGCGAATCCTACCTCAGACCTGGAGCCTTGCATGATGATTGGGGTTCAGTCTCTACCCGATTGCTTTGGTTATCCCTACTGGGTTTCCCTCCCACATCTAAAACTGAACATTTCTTCTTTTTTCCTATGCATTCTGTCATTGGCTCTAACTGTGCTGTTGGGTGTGTAATAAAAAGTATTAAAAAAAACAATGTACACCAATTTTTTTTTATAAAACACAAAGTTACAAAACTCAACTCGGCCCAAACCTCGACAAGGAACCCTTTTTAAAAGGAAAACATTCCTGGGAAAGTAGGCTATACCAACGGTACTCGAAAACCTGACCTTCAAATTACACCTCAAGTGACGAACTCCAAAGCTATATACCCATCAATACCTATTTCAGGGGAACCTGCACCTCTTACACCCAGTGAACCCATGACTATTTACTCTTCAAGTGAAAAAAAAACACCAACAGTTTTACCCATCAATACCTATTTCAGGAGAACCTGCACCTCTTTACACCCAATGAACCCATGACTGTTTACTCTTCAAGTGATAAACAACAAAGCTTTACCCAACAATACCTAGTTGACAGAGGGAGTCTGCACCTCTTAAATGACTATTATACTCTTCGAGTGACATTCCTCAATGTTACCCACCGATACCCATTTTTTCAGAGGAGTCTGCACCCTCCTCCACCCGGTGAACCCATGACTGTTTACCCAGTGCATACCCGTGGGTGGATTTGAAGTGCTCTGTCAACACCCTTTTTACCTTGGTGACAATAACCTTTTGTTTGCTTGGTGGCGCTGGCAATAAATACCAAATCGTCAAACCTTTCTGAAATCTTGCTAGACATTGTTCTCTGACGAGTAAATTACATAGACCCCGTCTGCCAATAGCATGGCACTAAATTGTCAAGCGCAACATATTTTAGGTTATGTTCTTATCAATAAATTTTTTAACACAGAAAAGTTGTGTACGGCTGAGATTGATTTATATTAATGGCTATATTTATCACTTTACAATAGTTTAGCAATCGATGTCGGATCAATCAAGATGTATATGGTGTACTTAATCAAACATTCCATGTTCTTTAAAGGTATTGTACACTTTTGGTAACAGCTCAAAATCAGTGTCCACATTTTGTGTGATTAAACATATGCATGAACAAACAAACCTGTGAAAGTTTGAGCTCAATTGGTCAACGAGGTCACGAGAAAATAGTGAAAAGAGATCTTATGTGTTTTCTGTTTTTTCAAATTATCGCGCGCGATAATTACTATTGTTTTACTCGTTTCTCAGAAAAAATAGCATTTTAGGCAGAAATATTTTAAGGAACCCTTTCTACCATTACTTACTTTAAATCATGTAAGTTATGTGTGAATCTGTGAACATTGTGTTTTTCGATCTTACCAATAGTGTACAGGGCCTTTAAAGGGTGTGCACAACACTGGTAAAGGTTGAAAGTATAAGCTCACACATAAAGGAACATTACAGAATTGGTTTTTGCTAACAAAACAGTTGCTGGCTGTGTAAGCACTTTATGTAATCCACCGTATACATAAAATGACAAACCTGTAGAAGTTTGAGATCGATCGGCCATCTGGGTCACGAGAAAATAGTGAAAAACCGATTACACATTTGCATGAAATCATAGATTCCAAAAATGAATAAAACGCTCACTGAGCGATAAACTCCAATCGGAAAATTAGTTTATTCATTTCTCATCAAATATGGCATTTCAGACAGAAATATTTCTACTATCATCATCATTAGACCGTGTAAGTTTTATGTAAATCTGTATCTATATTTAACAAGTTTTTTTTACCAATTCTGTAATGTTCCTTTATGCACATAACTTACATGGTATAAAGATGATCTTAGAGGAAAACTTTCCCTGAAGTGTGTTTGCTCAAAATGCTACAGTTTTTGAAAAAAAAACGAGTTAAACAGTTAGTTTTGATTTCACGCGACCGGAACTCGATGTTTGAAAACAGTGCAAACAGGTTTTTTGTTTTCCCACTATTTTCTGGTGAAGTCGACGACCGATTGAGCTTAAACTTTCACCGATTTTTAATTTCACCATACATTATGTTGGGTCACATAAAGTGCGAAACTGCGTGTCTTTGACAACTACCAATGCTGCCCACACAAACTTTAATTTCATCTTTTTAGTCCTCTGCAGAAATGAGTTGAAAGACATTCTCAGAGTTAATAAATAATTTTCATTTGATCTCTTTTCAAATCAAAAAATCACCCCCCCCCAACCTGACGATCGCTTAAGGGGCCTTTACATTAGTGCTTTGGTCATTGGGCCAATATAACATTCCTGTAATCTTTCTCAGCTCCCTGGGGAGTATACAGCCCCGGGCTGCCGTGACGCTCCGAGGGCTTTTTCAAAAAACAATATCAGCCTCTACCCTCGCAGGTACCCATTTACACCCCTTGGTGAGAAGCTGCTGCCCCAATTTTGAATGCTGTTTGAGTGGGTTGTCAAATTGAATGGTTATACTTGTTTAATGGCATGAAGCAAAAGAACAATCATTTGCACATTAAGTGAAACATTTAAAGAACCGCTTTAATGGGCTTTCAATTGCGGCCGAAACAAAAAATGGCAGTTTTTTTTCGCCGAAAATGACTGGGAAAATCTGTGGGCAGATACTCTTATTGTGAAAAGACAACAACTTATTGTTGGTCATTTTTTGGTGAACCACAAATTCCAAGTTTACAGTTTCATTTCTTTTCTTTGTAATCTGAAAGCAAAAAACCTGACCTCGTTAGCTTGTACTCATTAATAAGTTGGCAAACCACGCCCTTACACCTCCTGTGTACTTCTACTAAATAAATTGGTTGTCGTCACGAAATAAAAATGTATCAACATTTCATAAAAACTATGTTCGCTATCTTCTATTTTCAGGAATCATTGGCACTATCCGAGGTACACGGATTCTTACAACGAAGGTAAGGTCACTTTTTTTCCTCGTTAAATGAAACATTCCATATTTCAACTTATAAAAATATTCCCCCCATTGTACTTATACAGATTTGTTATTTGTATCCATTCCTTGAGTGTTTACGGTATTTTTGTTTTCTTCCCTTTTTATTTGTTATTTATATATTTTTGTTTTTGTTTTTATATAGATTTTTTTGATTGGTTGATTTATTCTTATTCTTATCGTTATTACTATTATATATTTTTTATGTTAGATATAAAACTAGTAGGAGAGATTGCCTTAGCTTTCGATCTAAACCGGACCTTCGTCAGAATACATAAATATATTTTTTCTTTAATTGTTTAAAAAAAAAAAAAAATTTAAATTTATTTATTGATTAATTTTTTTAGGGGGGGGAATATAAGACCCGGATTTAATTATCTTGCTCACTTCCACGGTGCCCAGAAGGGACTTTTTTTTTAAGCCGCCGTTAATGTTTGCTATTAGTAGATAAATCGGATGTAATCCCGTATTAGTGCATGCTGATACTTTTATGGGGGATCCCGGTTTTCTTTTCTTTTTTTTCCTTTTTTTGTTAAGCTAACAACCTTTGCCCCCTCCCCCTTTCCCTCACTCCATAAGATCCGAAGAATAATTATGACTGTAAGAGATGTGTTGTCATACAACTTTTGCAATTTTTTTGCAAATTGCTTCTCTCGGTGGAGTATAAAGCCCCCCCCCCTCATTTTACTTATCCCCGCCTAGTTACGCTTATGTCTAGTTGCGCCACTGCAAGCATTTATGATTGTGCACAGTGACATCATTGAGAAATAATCTCTTCCAAGGCAATTTGAACGTTGATTTATTTAACCACACAAAAAAATTGTTTGTTTGGCAACTTTTATAAAAACGCAGAGATTATGAACTACAATCCTATGGTGGAATGTTTTATTTGCTTAGCGATATGGTTAGACGATTACAACGAAGTAGTAGACGCACAATCAATCCGCGATGTCTGCATCTTTAGGCAGAATAGAAAAAACCACATCCTGAAGGTATTATTTCATTGGTAAGGATGAAAAACATCACTGTTTAGTTTAGTCTTAAAAAATGTCCCTCTGAAATTAGTCATATTTGAGAAAACTGTATCAGAAAACCTTTAAATAAAGCAACAGCTGATTTCAGTTGTTACAACCAAAGCCAAGTACAATGTGTTGACATGCTAAAACTTGTGCATGGTTTGTCACTAATTTCTCCTGATTCACACAACGGATCAAGCCCAAATGTTCACAGGTTTGTTATTTCATGTACACAAAACATGTACACTGTCTGCGACTATTTTGTCAGCTCTACCAATCCTGTATAATACCTTTAAAACAGCCATACATCAGCAGGTGGATGAGTTAATAGCATAATTGTGTTCTGACCATAGAGATATATATAAGGACGCACTAGCCAAGTTACGTGACTCGTCGCGCGGGTGGTGCGGCCGTGTTTCAAGTGTACTACCACTACTTTACTGTACGCAAAACAACAACATGAACACCGAGCGCGTGATGCGTGCATTTACCATACGCGCACATCGTGTACTTCGTACTCAATTTTGCCCTCTAAAAAATGGCGCTAGTGTCTCCTTGCGGTCCCGGCGCGTTTGTCCACGCAGTATTGCCAGTGCGCCCTCTAGTTCTTATATATAACTCTATGGTTCTGACATAAAGACAAAAACAAAAACAAAAACAAGGTCGCCATTTTTGAAATTAAAATTTGCGTATTTTTAATTTTCTAAAGGTGACCGGGGATTGTTAGGTCAGTGAGGATGGAAGCCCATCCCAGTGCCTTAGGATGAGGTGCTGGGACCGGGCAATTCCCGTACGTCGCCATGTCATTGCTGTGTATTGAGATAGTTGCGACATGGAGGGGCCAGTTTCCTTTAGCCACGTGGTTGATGGACGCCATTTTTAGTCCAAATGCAGCACAACCCAATGTGCAGTTTAGTCTGGCACCCTGTGTCCGCACAATTTTTTTTCTTTGGACCCCAAATGGCTTCTAATCGCAAGCTGCCGCAACTCTCTTAATAGACCTTTCTATTGGTTATAAAGAAACCACACTGGTTGGCATGGACGGCCAAATGTTACCAAAACACCATATCATTTTATCACATGTTGTGACAATTCTGCAAACTTTCAATTAAAAAACAAACACGTTCCATAATTTGTTGCTTTGTTTCCAACAACTTCAACACTATTTTTGAATATTTTGTGTAACATTTTTTTTTACAAACTGTGGGTATCTGTTTTTTGCTTTGCATTTATGAGTTCCCATAGTTTTCCAACCTCGGTTGGCAAAAACTCCGGCCGTGACGTTGCAATGGAAATGTCTATACACAGCTCTGCGCCATGTTGAACACTAGCGCCCCCAAACAAACTCAATAATTGCACAAAACAAAGTCTGACGCGTGTCCAACGTGAAGAAGGGGCACGGTTATCATAATAGGCCTCATGCACCGACGTCATCAAGCCGCCATCTTAGAGAAACACCGATGATGAAACATATTATGGAAACGCACAGATTTGTACGCGCGGCGCACCCATTGGCCAATGAACATCTTCCGTTTGACCTCTAGGCGTGGGCGACCTACTCAAATGACGTCACGAGCATAAGGTCTATATCTGTATGTATTCGTAGACTTGGGAGACATCAGTCCTATTTAAGTTATCCATAATAATATTGACTGCAAATAAATCATCTTGACTACCTGACAACCCGGAATCTCGAACATTCACGGTCATCGATCTTTAAAGTTATCTACCGACAGGCCGGACCAGTGCTTTAAAAATGGTGATAACAATGACGTATTTCCGGTGATTTATGACGTCACAGACAGAAGTTTTGACGTGTTTTTTGCTCTTATCTGCTGGATTATAGCATACATGGTATGCGTGTATATATAGATATAGAACATTTTTATGACCAAGAATAGAATAATCCATGGCCCAAGGCTAACCCAAGGCTGTTTTCAGCGGTTGTTTTGCCGAATTCTGCACTTGTGATTACCATTCTTCGCTTACTGCATAAGCGCCAAACTTCTGCGCTATAGCTGTTTATTAGCAAAGAATGCCTAGTAACATGGAGTACGCATGCGCACAGGCAACACATGTCCTGCTCACCCGTGAAATACGCTTGACTTAAAGCGCAGAGCCAAGAAATTGGGCCCAGGGGCCGTATATTCACGAAACTTAACTTAGTGGAGTACTTAAGTTTGCACTTAAGCCTCAAGCACCCCGCTATAGCTATTCACAAAACAGCTAAGTGAATACAAAATCTCTAATTGAGACTTTTCTTCCCCTGAAAAAATTAAAACGCGAGAACCCCCCCCCGCGGTTTCGCAACTTTCAAGTTTTGACCTTTTTTCAAATCAAAACTTTTACGCGTCCTTAAACTGCTGCGGTATTTTTGTTTCCTGTTCAATCTTCTTGCACCAAAAGCATTACAAAATACCTGTATGATTTGGAACTGGAAGGGACAGTACTTATAGGTTATTTCGTCCCCTCGTGACTATAAGGTCGTAGTGCAGTTAGTATGGTTTCCATATAGATCGTTTTGTATACTTTGGAGCTCTTGGTAAATGGAGTTTATTGATCAAGAGTGGTCTTCAGAGTAATTATTTGGAAAAAGAAGCTATCACTTTATAAGTTATCAATTATTTGCAGATTTTGATGTATTTTTCAAATGTATATACACGCATTTTTCATTCAACAACCTTTTGGTCATTACAGAAATGAAAATGCACTTTACGACCTTGTAGTGATGGGCTGACGATTTGTAGTTTTAGGCTGTCTATATTGAGGCGACACAACCGCATATCCAAATCATTTATATTCCTTTAATAGATCATCAGAAGATTATTATTATTATTATTATTTATTTGGCAATTTCACAAAAAATACAAGTATATACAATATGGATAAGACTCTAAAAACATTAAACACTAAAGGAGTCCATCAAGAAGAAATACTTTATATTATTATATTAAAAACTATAATTTAAAAAAAAAGCAGAAAAGTGGGGGAAACAAATATACGAAAGACTTAAGACAACAGAAAAGACATCGACAATCCAGGTTTGCCAGGACTGACAAAAGTGTTCGCACTGTCACCATGAGGTGTGTCAGTCCAACCTGGATAAAGCAAGGGACAAAAGGACACGAACAAATTCTCAAAACCATTCTTTCTATTTCGTTTTAGCCCAAGACATGAAGAGGGATGTAATCCAACCTGTGTTTAGGAAGAGCGCCCATCTTGGGGGAGAACACGACGATCATCATCATCGCTATAGGAGAGACACTCTCCCCATCAGCTACAGAAGCTTGGGTAGTCACATTTATTAAAAAAAAAAAAAGAAGCAAACTCCAACCCCGCAGAAAAGAAGAGAGTGTCGTGTGTTTTCTCTGTCCCCCTCCTTTTTTCTCTCTCCCCTCCCCCTCTCTCTCTTCTCTTCCCTTTTTCTTCATTTTCAACCCAACTCCGTGGTTTGTTTTCAGATTTCTCAAATCAATAGACCCCCTTGCATTGGCCGCCATCGTTGATTGGCTGCCAGCGTGTACGCGCTGCGCACGACTCTCAGCCAATGATTCATTGACCTCAGTGAGGGGACTGTTTTGGGCAAGAGTGACGCATACAAAAAAAATTATGCAAAAAAAGGATAACGTGACTGCACCATTTAAAGTGCTGTATTTCCGACAGTTATGCAGAGACACAGTTGGTTTCCAATTCTTCCCATAGTGGGTAAACAGACTGTGACGTCATCAGTACTAACTTTGATTGTTGAACGACGGGAAGAGAAAACTGACCGATGTTGTTGTTATAATGCATTAAAAAACGACCACAAATTACGTCACCTATTGTGGAATTTGGATAGAGTTTCGGGAAGAACTTGACAGAGAAAAGGAACATTTTTAATTCGTGTTGAAGAATTTCTTAGAGCTCTTAAGACGCTCAACTGTTTGTCAGATAACAAGTTTAATCAAAGTTTGTATTTACTTTTTATCGAGGGAGATTTGTGGTGTGGGTTTACTATTTTTGAAATACAGGCCGAAAAAAAAGTAGGATAAACATTTTACCAGGCCGGAAGGGAGCCCAGGTTATTTCCATAGAGCTGCTTAAGCAGAAATATTGTAACAAATTTTGCTCACTGAGCAGGATACCAACACCATTGGTTGATACTCTATCTGGTAATCATAATTTTGTTGTGCTTAGCGCGTTTTGTGCTTAAAACATCTCTGTGAAATTAGCCCCTGATCTAGGGTGGGACCGTTGTGTTTTGTTGTGTCGTTGCTGTGATCTAAAGATGAGCTGTGATTGGCTGGAACTTGTATTTGTCTAGCTTAGTTGCAGTCTGTACCCAGTTATTATGTGGGCCACCTTTTGACATGAATGCGTGGGCACAATCATGCAGGCACGCGTGATTGAAAACTTGCGTCATGACGTACAGAAGTTTGTCAATAGTGCTTTTATTGCTTCACTTATCTTACTTAGAGCTTGTTTGTTAAGTTATTTTGGTGAGCCTACTGGAAAATACTATGTTTTATGATGTTGTTATGTGGTGCTATCTTTTGATGAATTATTTTAGGCCTATGTTAATGGCGATTTGATGGTAGAGATTATGTTGGTAAGTCACAAAGTTTCAAAGCGCGTCCGCTGTATAGGCCTATAAGAGGACAGTTTAGGCAACTTATAATACTAATTATAACGAAGGTGCTCAAGTGTGCTGTAACAGAGAGAAGAGATATGAAACCAAAGGGAAAGGAACCGAAGAAAAATTAAGTTTTAAAAAATGCTTCCAGCTCCAAAGCTGACATACTTGTGTGTAGTCACCCATTTCATTGTTGTCCAAAGGCAACTTATGACAGAAACTTATATGGTCCCAAGAAGACATCGAGTCTATTTAAGAACGTGTGTAAAACTAAAAGCCAAGTCAAATAATTATTATTCAACTGTTCTTGCATAATTCATTCAAAAACTAGCTCAGTACAACTCTATTACATTTTGAGATATGGCGGACTCAATACAATGACGGCACTGTTAGGTTTGGGTAAATATTGTTTGAAGCTTTGCTGTAAGTTTGGGTAAGTTTGTCTGTATGGCACCCAAACCAAACAGTGCATTCCTATAGTGACCACCATAATATCTAAAAAGGCTTCCGGTAATCGTTGGAACCAGTTTGTGTGAAGTATGCCTTTTATTGACGGTAACCATAGGGAGGTATGTACTTTTCTAATAAATAATAATCAGTGTAAACAATGATTAAGATACAAATAGTTCAGGTGCTAAAGAAGAGTTTTAGTCAAAATGTATAGGCGGGTGTAATCCATGGAACCTGTGCTGTATTGCGGAAGTTCGGATCAGTTGGATAAACTTAGGAATTTCATTTTGCCGCGAGGCTCTGTCGCAGTTGTGGCGGAAAACTTCATTTTTGGTTATAAATCGCTGGGATATGTGGTGGTTCTTCCCTCCTAATTGTCTACAAGTTCATTGTGTTCTTGGAATCTTAGGAATTATGAAGATGATTTAAGGGGGTGTGGGTTAGGGTGGGCCCTATACAAGAGTAAAAGAGTGTGTGTGTATGTGTGTGGGGTGGCACCCTCCTCTGCCATTGGTCATGTAGTGCATGCTGGCAGGGTGGGCGTGTTCAGTATAGTGTAGATCAATGTGTTAAACTATGTAGCGCCCTCAATTGGTTTAAACATCCTTGTGTGGTATCCATTCCCGATGTGTACAATGTCTTTACAAATTTGACAGTGTAAACAAGTACCAGTCTATGCTGTTAAAAGCATGGCGGTCTCGTTGAAATCTTGATCAGTGTGATAGGTGCTAGTCACTATGTGAGTTGTTTATTTGACCGTTTACAAAACCCTGATTTAAACAAAAGTATTACGAAACTGTCAGAAACTTGTTAACATCTGACACTGTGACAGGGTTATGGCTGTAATTGTTCGTTGTATTGCTAATTAAAATTATAGTAATCAGTGCACATCAGACCAGTGCAGTGTAGTAGTATACACCACTCTCACTCTCAGTACAGGAAGATCATGATGATGATCTATGTCAATAGTTTGTTTTTATGAACATCTGACATGATGAGTTATGATCACGATGATCCAGCAATGATGCCTGCAATGATCCAGCAATGTCATGTACTGCAGTACAGTAGTACTAGTAGTAGGTTACACATTTTAAAAAGTTTTTAGTAGCCCATATTGTTTAATTATATATTTAATATAGGGCAAGTTAAGAATTGTTGTTTACTAAAATACTACCCTTAGCAGTAGCACTAGCATTTTTACTACTACTGTACTACAGTACCACCAGGCTAGTATTGTGAAGGGTGAGCCCAGGTGTGTGTGTACTGTTAGATCACAGCTAATTTGTTTTCCCCTTTATTTTGAATACAGCAATATCAGACAGCCATGGAAACAATATTGCTCCCCACTGTTCAGCGTGGTCGCAGTCCCACTTCAGAACATTTGACGGCAAAATCTACAACTTCCACGGTGCGTGTCACTACACCCTCGCCATGGATTGCACGTCGTTCACGTTCCGCATCTCGATCCAGAACGATTTCGAGTGCTTCACCCCCGGGTCAGGCAACAAGTGCAACAGAACTGTGGTCATCCACAACGGTGACGCTGCCGCGCCGGTCTACCTTCGGCCGGGGCTCGCCGTCGGGCATGAGATGTCCAGCCTCGATCTACCCACCACCTTGGACGGACTCGTGATTGAGAGGATCGGTGACAGCATCATGGTGACCAGCGGTCTGGGGTACAAGATTATTTACGACGGGGATGAAGCGCTGACTGTTTACATCACATCGGACGATCTGAGGCAGCATACTTGCGGTCTCTGTGGTGTGTACAATGACAACCCCGATGACGACTTCAAGGGACCTGGAGGCACAACTTACGACAATGCGTATGATTTCGGTCTGTCTTGGAAAGAAGGTATTGTATTTACTTTAAAAGATGGTTTGGGGTTGAACAAAGAAAAATTGACTAGAGCGGGATTTGAACCAACGACCCCCGGATTAACGTACTGGTGCTCTACCAACTGAGCTACATGTATCTAGCCCTATGTTGGCGGTCTCCCTATTTTGTCAATATCTTTGTTCGGGGGTGCCAGTCAGAAGCCATGCAACCGTTAACTGCCGTGTAGCAAGGGATCACACCCAAGTTTACGATACAACCTGGGAAGCAGCAGCCACGGGATCACCTTGAGGGGATGCGACTTTTTTAATTTAAATGTCAAGTAATGAACCACAAGGGAAACTGACTGGGTAAATTTTAAATGGTTTGGGGTTGAACAAAGAAAAAGATGATCAAACTTAAATCAAAATTTGTGTGTGGATCTGTTATAATGTTAACCAAACTCAGGCTGGTGACTATGTAACAAAGACTGATATTCTGTAGACTGCTCTGTAGACATGAGACAGTTGTAGACATGAGAGTGTTCTGCAGACATGAGATGGTTCTGTAGACTGTTCTATAGACATGCCACTGCTCTGTAGACTTGACACTGTTTTATAGACAATACTTCTGTAGAAATGGGACTGTTATGTATGTAGACTGTTCTGTAGACAGAATATGAGATTGTTCTGTAGCCAGTACAAAACTATTTCATGAGATAAACTGGTAACGTTGTTACTAACAACCATCTTGTCATTCACCATCGTTCAGAAAACCACAATTGAACATTTTCAATAAATACCCCTGGAGCGTTTAATTGGCTTGCCAGGAGCTGTCCCCAATCCATTTAAAAACCAACCCTGATACTTCACAGAGGCAACAGGGGAAATTGCCTCCATGGCCCCTGGTAATTTTTACCCCTTTTCCCCTTGGAATTGCCCTATTAGATATTTAACTTTCTCTCACAGAGTTTGTGCCCGTTACCACGGAAAAACTGCCTCGCCTTCTACTGTATTAAGACCAAATCAAAAAGCCCAAAATTACTGTACTCCCAATCCATGGTAAAGTAAAAATACAAAAAAATGTGTTTGGACTCTATTCAAGATCGTTAATTAGCTCGTGGTAAGAGAGTGGGCGATTCCGGAGTACAGTTACCAAATCCATAAATTTCTAGCAAAACCGATCAGCATGGATTTGGGTGGGGATGAAAAGGGAGGGGGGGATTAGGTTTTGACTGAAACGACAAAGGGGGGATTAGCTAAAATCTTGTTCTCTTCTGACATTTTCAGGCGGGGATTGTGACGATGTGCCAGCACCTACAACGCTCTGCACTCAGATCTTCATCCCACCTCATCTCGTTCACCTCTACAAAGATTTCATCGACCTCGGCAACTTTGTCAGGACGACCTGTAAAGCGCTGGAAGACGATGCACATTTTACAAGTTGTCACTCGGTAAGGGTCTTACTCTGTCATCCAAAGCGAGACTAGCTTGTCATGGCCTCTTGTGGTTGAAATATTCTGGGGAAGATTGTCAACTATCAAAACTAAAAGAGAATCAATGTTATTCCAGTAGTGTACTGAATGTTTAAACTGATAATCAGTATCATCCATTGTTTTGATTTAACAATTTTTTTTTTATGAGATATCGCCTAACTCACAAGGCCGAACGGCCACCTCAAGATGAGGGCTACACTTAACTGATTTGGGCTGTTGACCCAAATCAACTGACACCAGAGGCACGTTGCCACCTACTCCTGGGGCTGAAACAGGGTTACCCCCTCACAGTCCGTAAGGATGTAGGCATGGGTATCATCCACTGGGAGCCTGGTTGATTGATAAACTATGCCAGCCTGCAATATGATATCGCGTGCTGAATGCATGTGCACAGTACACTGTCAGCCCTCCTACTATCTGATCATTTAACATCACCCATTGTGGTTAAGAATAATGGATAAATTATGCCAGCCTGCAATATGATATCATGTGGTAAAAGCCTACACGGTACACAGTAAACCCTCCTACTACATGTATCTGACCATTCAGACCACTGTGGTTTTGAATGAGTGACAAACTATGCCAGCCTACAATTATGACATCATGAGGTGGATGCATCAAAGTAGTACACTGTCAACCCTCCTACTATCCAACCATTCGATATCATCCAAGCTGTGGTTTTGAAATAAAGATAAACCATGCCAGCCTGCATTCTAATAATAGCTATAAATGCTATCTACACAATACAATGCAAATGTATACAGTAATAGTTCTGTGTACAGTTCTACCCCCACCATACCCAACCCATGCAATTGAGTGGTTTAAAGACACTGGACACCTTTGGTAATTGTCAAAGACCAGTCTTCTCACTTGGTGTATCTCAACATATGCACAAAATAACAAACCTTTGAAAATTTGAACTCAATTGGTCGTCGAAGTTGCGAGATAATAATGGAAGAAAAAACACCCTTGTCACACGAAGTTGTGTGCTTTCATGCTTGATTTCGAGACCTCACGCATGAGGTCTCAAAATCAATTCAAATATTTTACTGAGAAATTACTTCTTTCTCGAAAACTACGTTACTTCAGAGGGAGCCGTTTCTCACAATGTTTTATACTATCAATAGCTCTCCATTGCTCGTTACCAAGTAAGTTTTTATGCTAACAATTATTTTGAGTAATTACCAAAAGTGTCCAGTGCCTTTAAATGGTTTTTAGTACAACTAATTTTATTTTCACTTATAGGTGATTGATGTGAGCCCATACATTGCCGCCTGTCAGAGAGACATGTGTAATTGTTTGAATGGTCAAGAGGAATGTTCCTGCAACAGTATGACCGCCTATGCCCAAGAGTGCTCACGCAATGGGGTCACGCTAGACTGGAGAACTAATAAACTATGCCGTAAGTAATGATATGCACTTTCCTGTCAACACAGGGCTTGCATGTAACCACTGGCCAGAGTCCAGTAATTTTAATATTGGGCCAGTAATCCACAGTGCTTGAAATACCCACTGGACCACTAGCTATAGTCTAGTAATTTTAGCACTGGGCCAGTAACCCCTACAGCTGAACAAGTCCTGCAGTCTAGTGTTTTTCTAAACATATTCTTCAACAAAATTACCAATTTGATGCAGTCTTTAGCTATACTTGTAGTCCAAAAAAAGTGAAAATATATTTGGAGTTTTTCACTATTTTCTTGTGACTCCAATGACCGATTGAGCTTAAACTTTTCACAGGTTTGTTATCTCAGTATATGTTGGGTCACACAAGGTTCGGATTCTGATCTTGGACAATTGACCATTGTTGGTCGTATGTTATTTGTCATGACTGCGTTATAGTCCACATACTGATATGAATAAAAGTTTTACTTTTTACGGCAGCATTTTATGCAGCCATAAACGATTTATATATTATAAGAATATACTTTTCTGTGATTTCATATGGGGGGCAAGAGGAGGGGGGACCACCCCCCCTCTGGTGACACCACTGATCTTAGAGAGTTTACCATTGTCGGCCGCATGTTTTAACATCGTTCCCAATTTCCTCTTCGCCCTTAAAGCCTGGACCTGCTCAGCTGATACCGTCTATAATACCTGCGGTACGACCTGTACGCAGATGTGCGGCTCGGCAGTAGGTGACTGCGAAGAGGAGAGATCCGTGGGGTGTATCGAAGGCTGCCAGTGCCCCTCCGACCGCTACCTGAACAGCGATGGCCACTGCGTTAAGGAAGAGGACTGTCCGTGTGTGAGCAACGGGATCGAGTACGAGACGGGGTCTTCAATCTCCGACGGATGCAATCAGTGGTAAAGTTTCTCAGATTTTTTTTTATGTCAAGCTTAAAATTTCATTTTTTCAAGCAACTCAGCTACTTGGTAAGAAGCACTGCAGCTGTTGATAGTATCAACTGTTTTTGAGAAAGGGTTCCCTTCAAAGTATTAAATATGGTTTGGTTAATTTTAAACTCCAAAATAAAACATTTGAATCTAAGAAGCGATTCATATGCATTCAAGCAACTCAGATTTGTGATGTTCGATGTCCATTCGAGAATGTTTCGGCCAGAGATGTGGTAGTAACATAGAGCTATATATATTGACTAGAGCGCTAACTTGCTCTGAGTTTAGAAGCCACCCTGGGCGCAGACATGTTTGATGTGTTGCGTGACTACGGAACGATTTTAATTTTAAGAGAGCACATTTGCATTCGGCGTGCGCGCTTACGTACGCGCCATATTTAATCTAACGATCATTACTCTTGTAAACAGGTGATTTTAGTGATGTCTTAAAAAAATATGTAGGAGGTGATTCTCTGATGTTGTTACTTACGTCTTAGGAAAAATGCTGAGTCGAACTAAAGCCTTGTTTGGGAGGATTCAATGCTTCAAGGTGTCAAGGGGAAAAAAACGAAATCTGCTTCAAGGATACACAATATGCCGGCAAGAATGACGAACTCAAAAAAAAAACGTATACGCGCAAACGCACATGTTAAACATGACGCACATGACGCTCGCAGTTTGTACGCTCATTAGTGGATTGTGCGTTCTCATTTGCTGCATATTTGGTTCGATGACGCATAGAAAAGAACAAACGCTTTATCATGCAAATAGCCGTACAATTGCCGTACAAAATTTCAAGCTTTTGTATTGGTTTGTACATAAACATGGATGCGCCCACATGTCTTCAAAACCTTAGTGCGTGTATAACGGGGTGTTAGCGCTCTAGTCAATATATATAGCTCTATGGGTAGTAACCGCTGTCACCTCGCAAAACGTGGATGGATTCGATGTTCGTGTGAAAATATAACGGTCTTTTACTTATTTCTCAGCAAGTAGACACTGTGTTCAGCTGAAACTTTCACATGTGACTTTTATTGTATCTTCCTTTATAACTTTGCCTATAAATCAGCAATGCCTTGACAAAAAACAATCAGCTATTGTTGCCCCTCACTGGTTAAATGTTAACAACCTCATTTTTGTTTTTTTGCTCCTAGCACTTGTGATAGTGGCAAGTGGACATGCTCGGATAAAGTATGTGAAAGTAAGTATTTAATTTACTCTTTACATTTTGGAGATGGTAGTAGTTAACTTTAAATCCAATGCTGTTTTGATTGAATATTATCAAAATTCAAGAATGACCTGAAAGTTCTCTGTACAAAAACAGACAGACCATATATTTGAAATGTGACATCATCAAACGTTTTTGGATTTTGTCAAAAATTGCACTTTAAGGGTATCAAACACGGTGGTATTTTACACCATTTTAACGTGAGGTTGCAGGTTTGAGACTTCTAAGTTTTTCCCCATTTTCATAAAGACTCTATATATATGTGTTGCGATCAAGCTAAATGAGTCGTTTGTCGACCCTTGTCAATTTTAGTTTTTTTTTCTGTTTGAAAGAAGTACAATCTCAGCTTTAAGGATATGAAAACCTCGTGTTGATACCACCTTTGGTTCAAAAGTTATGGAAGTCGAAACACCAAGAGATGTATAGAAATGTATACCCCTGTCGACCTATTTTGGCCTGTTATTCAATAATGCATTTACCAACAAACGACACATTTAGCTTGATCGCATCACATATTGGGAAAATTAGTGGATCACAAAAGTGAATTTGACATTGGAGCCCCTCTTTAGCACACATTGGTGGGTTGGTAAAACACAAACAATATTGAAATAGTTTTAAACAGTAGCATCTTGATTAACAATGATTAATTACTCTGATTAAAGCTTTGTGCTGGGCTACTGGTGACCCGCACTACAAGACGTTTGACGACAAACGTTTTGACTTTATGGGAGAATGCGCCTACCACCTCATCAAAGACTGCTGGGACGACGACGACGCCTTCGAGGTCATCGCCGAGAACGCCCCGTGCCATCACCACGGCGCCACGTGCACCAACAAAGTGACTGTGAGAAACAATAAGGAGTACGTCACGCTGTTCAAGAACCACCGCGTGGCCGCCAACGGTGACGACGTTGACGTGTTTCCGTACGTAGGGAGTGGAATCATGGTGGATAAGCCAACCTCGTTGATGACGGTGGTAAGTTAACAGTTCTTCTTTTTGGGTATTCCTCGATCCCTGTGGTGTGTCATGGCCGAGTGCATTGGACTCAAGTTCTGATGGCTGAATCATTGGAGTGATGATTTGATTCCGGTCATGACACTTATGTCCTTGAGCAAAGCATTTAACCATAGTTGTTTCTCTTTACCCGGGTGTACAAATCAAAACCTGAGAGGGCTGCAATAGCAATGTGTTGGATTAACCCCATAGCAGCTTGGGATTGGATGCTCCCCAGGGAGTTGAGAAAGTTTGAGGAATGGTGTAAAAGCATGCCCAATGAACAGGGATATTTATGTTAGGAAATGCCTTGATATAGCTACTAGGATATGTGCGTTATGGAAGAACCAAGTACTATTATTATTATTTCATTTTATCACAGCATGCAAAACAACGATCACATTATTGGTTATCTCGGTAACTCCTTGAGTCAGGCTACCTCCCATAGCCTTAGATCTCAAGGTGTTTTTTTTCCAGGATCCTCGCTGTTCCCAAAAGCGCCGCCTTCTGTAACAGATCTACCCTTACAGATGTCTCTATTTCATCCAGATGTTTCCCCAGTGCTTTCGAAATGGTGCCAAGTGCTCCAACCACCACAGGGACTACCTTCACTTTCACCTGCCAAATCTTACGGAGTTCCCTGGCCAGGTCTTGATACTTCTGGATCTTTTCCCTTATACTATTATTCTTCTTCTTCTTCTTAATATTTATTCCCACTCGCTGCTAAGATTAACCTTGTTTTGATTGATTGATAACAGGTCTTTCTCGGTAACGGATTGGTTGTCCGGTGGGATGGAAACAGCCGTGTCGAGATTGTAGCGCCCCCAACCAAGTTCAACAGAACGTGCGGCTTGTGCGGAACGTTCAACAAGCACCAAGCCGATGACTTCATGACGCCGGAGGGTGAGTTTCACCAGCTACGATTGAACGGTTGAAGACCAAAGCGGGGCCCAATGTTCATGGCTCTGCTTACCCTAGATTTCTGCTCTTATGACCCATAGATTCGCATGCTCTGCAGTGGCTGTAAGCGCGGATTTCTGTGGTAAGCATCGCCATGACATTGGGTCCTAGTATTTTACTGTATTTTTGACCACTTGAGGGCGCTTTCAACGGTCAATATCCTTACATCATAATTTTAGTATAATCCTCTTTTGGCTGAAGGTATGTTGTTTTCTTGTATCGTATAGACCGTGTTACATTTGTTTACAGAGTGGTGACCTCGTACATTATAATGCTATTCCTGACGGGCAAGATGCTACATAGGCTCAATGGGAAAATTTACAATTTGTGTCATAATTTTCACATAAATTCAAAATTTACAAAAGCAACAGCTGTAGAGCTTTTGAGATGTCCCCCCCCCATTTTCATATCAAAAGTTGAGGAAAATCAGACAGTGCGATCTCCATAAAACATAAGATTTGTTGTATTCTTCCATTGAGCTGTGTGCAAATGTGCCCACTGGAAGTCCAGGCTCTGTGGCTCTTTTGTAAACATGTGATGTCACAGGTCACATCATCTATAGCCAAATAAATAATGTTAAAAAACAACAAAACAATGAAAAAAAAGTGGGGTTTTGTTATTTGATTTTTTTTTTTTTAAATCTCAGGCGAGAGAGTGAGCTCCCCCGTGGTTTTTGGGAACAGTTGGAAAGCCTCCTTCCCAGGGGACACCTGTCCCGATCTGCCACCCACCGAGGAACCCCAGGATGCGTGCGCCATGTTCTCCCAGAGGCAAATCATCGCCGACGCTCAGTGCACCAAGCTCTACAGCGAACCGGTCTTCCAAGGTGAGTCAACGTAAACGTGAATCCGCCCAGCCGGTCGCAGTACATACACACTGTGCCGGCCTTAACCCATATGGCGCTTATTGCTGCATTACAACAGCTAAGAGAGGCTTGCGGTTACACCGTGTTAAAATCTCTTTTGAGTAGTGTCGTTAACCACCAGTTCTTTTTTAAGAACCAACACTACTCAAAAGAGATTTTAACACGGTGTCACCTCAAACCTCTCTTAGTTATATTTCCACCAGTTTCAAATCCTACTTGCATTACCATAAGCATTCATTAATTCCTGTTTAATTATTCTGTGAATATTTCCCTCTGGAATAAAGTCATATTCAAGAAAACCGTATCTGGAAACCAACAAAAACACAACAGTTGATTTCGGTTGTAACAACAAAAATTAAGGACAGTGTGTGTACATGTTGAAAAATGTGCCTGGTTTTTCACTATTTTCATCTGACTCACACGGTGGATTAAGCCCAAATTTTCACAGATTTGTTAATTCATGTATGTGGTCGGTCACACAAATGATGAACACTGTCTGCAACTGTTACGTCAGCTCTACCAATCCTATATATTCGGTTTGCGGTAACGCCATGTGTATAGTTATCTACTTTGCTGTGTAGATTTTGTTCTTTAGAGAACTTGTCTTGCTATTTGTTCTACTACCGCAGAGTAGATTTTCGGAATTCAGGAGACTTCTCAGTTCTGAAAAGAACTGTCCTGCTTATTAACTACTACCTGGGCGAGAGGTAGGAAATCGGCCTGGACTACTACTTTAGCTTTATGGATCAGGGGGACTTCTTTACCAATCCTGTTTAATACCTTTGTATTGTTGTGAATATTCCAACCACAGCTTGCCACAGAGTTCTGGACCCAGGCCCATATGTGCAGGACTGCCGTTATGACGTGTGTAAAGGCAATGGGCATGATGACAACTGTGCCATGTTCAGCCAGTATGCGTCCGACTGCCGACAAAAGGGTGTCGTACTGAAGGACTGGAGGAAGTCTATTCCAGAATGCGGTATGTAGAATGGTGGTTGTTTTAAAGAGGGTTTTCAAGGTCGAGTTTAGTTTTAAGATTCCTTCATTTTCCAATAAATAGTGTCGTTTTTCCGGCACCGACCACTGTGGGCAGAACCCTGGTAGTCATCGGTGATTTTCAATAGAAAATTATTTTAGACACTCATAATTTACAGAAATGTGATGTGACAATATTTTGTGGATGTGTGTTTCTTCTGTTGCAGATGTCACATGTGACGTTGATGGCATGTCGTACTCCGAATGTGCGCCCTCGTGCGGTGCGTCCTGCCAGTCCCTTCATGCGATCGCCAACGGGGCCACCTGTCGCGATGTCTGCGTCGAGGGGTGCCACTGCCACGACGGCAAGGTGCTGGGGCCCGGTGGGCACTGCATCCCAGCTACTTCGTGTCCGTGTGAGCACGAACATGCGTGGTTTGCAAATGGCGAGCTCATTGACGAGGGTTGCGGGACATGGTGAGTGTGGTTTTTGTAACCCTGCGACACCATCGAAAAAAAACTCACAGTCTTGCACCATCGCTCACTTCTTGAGTGTCAGTTTGATATTTGCGTGTGATACATTTTTGGGGACATCCCAATCACTTATAAATCACCCAAAGCATTAGATATAAACCCTTAATCCTTATTACTAAATAAAGTCAATTCAAGCCAAATGCTAATGCTGTGATCTTTACACGTGAAGCGGTGACACACTGAGCACGCCCTGGTCGTTCTAGGTCGCAATCCTCTTGGTCATTGATGGATATTTTTAGTGAAAAAAAAACAAACCCCAATGGTCATAAGACAATTGGCATGCTATTTGGCTAGGTGTAGTTGTGGAACTTGGAATTTTTTTGGATACAAAAATAAATAAATTGGCGGAGTACCAATTTTTTAGTTAAAAGACTGACACTCAATAAGTGAGCGTTGGCATCACGTAGGGATTTAATGGAGGCCTTGTCAGATCTAGCGACTTCTACTGCGGCCTCGGCCATTGAATTGAATAGTAGGCCTACTACTTTAAAGGTATTTTACACGATTGGTATTAACGATAAAAAACATCATTGTTTAATTTTAGTCTGACAGCTTACTGGTCATAAAGTTCATACTAGAACCATTTTTTTCTCTGAAATGAAATTCATGAAAACTGTATCTAAAATAAATTAATCTGGATATCCATATTTTTAGTCTGCCCTATTAACTAATTATTTACTTTTCTTCCAACCTTCCATTTTGTCCTTTGTGTTTCCAACTTCTTGTGGTCTAGCCATCCCCTTCCCTCCAACCCCCCCTTTGTCTTCATAATCCCTGCTTACCCCCTGCTTTTTCTGAATGCTTCTTGCTTTTCTCTCTCCACTCTCTCTATTCATGTATTTCCACCTGACTGCTTTTGTCCCCCTTGTATGCATGTATGTGTGTTGTCTTGTCATTTAGCCTTCGAGAAAGACTCTGCTAGGGTCGAAACGTCAGGCCATTAACTAATTTTTTGCTTTTTTTTAAAAATAAATTAAAAAAACGCAACAGCTGATTTTGGTTGTTACAACCAAAATTAAGAACGTCGTGTTTACATGCTGTAAATTGTGCATGGTTTTTTCACTATTTTCTCCTGACTCACACAACGGATTCAGCCCAAATTTCCACAGGTTTGTTGTTTCATGAATCATGGTTGATCACACAAAACATGAACACCGTCTGCGACTATTTTGTTAGCTCTACCAATCATGAGAAATAAGAGTTAACTGTTGCAAACTGCTTACCAACCATAAGGACCTACGGTATAAATGCTAAAATTGATACGTGGCCTGAAGTGACTTGAAGTCTTTCTCGAAGTCTAACAAATTTGAAAGACTCTGCTAGGGTTGAAAGGTCACGCCACTAAAAGAAAAAGTGTCATCTCTGCCAATCATGTATAATACCTTCAATAAGAACCGTGTTACCGGTGACATCACGTTTATAAAGGGTCACTGAGCCTAGACTGGTCCCCTGTCTTTATCCGTGCGAATAAAATCAGGCTCTGGTCTTACAAGCCCAATGGTTTCATTGGATGGACATATACATGCAATGATTTATAACTACCAGACTGGTACTACACAAAACGTACTCTGCCACTATTATCCCATTAAAAGTGTTACTATTTCGCATTTTAAAAAGTTGTCATACCCTTCACATATTTATCCGCTTCAATCCAGCTCGTGTATCAGCGGTACCTGGCAGTGTGATGACGTCACCTGCCCGCCAATAACCTGCCCGCCACACCAGTTCTACAGCGAGTGCTCCCTGCCCCTGGACTGCCAGCCGACGTGCAAGAACTTTCACGACCCTCCCGAGTTCAACGGTGAATGCAAACCGGCGTGCGAGTGTGACACCGGGTATGTGTTACACGACGGGGTGTGCACGGCCATCGCTGAGTGCCAGTGTTACTACAGGGGAGACGTGTATGAGCCGCACCAGGAGGTGAAGGTTGGATGCCAAGTTTGGTAAGGGGGCGAATTGAAATAAAATATTTGGGTGGCATGTGTGGGTAATACGTGCAGCGCTCACCTCTCAAGACTGGCCCTGGTTCGAGTCCCGGCTAAGGCCATATGTGAGTAGAGTTTGCATTGGTGAAAGTTGGATGCCAAGTTTTGTAAGGGGGTGAATTTAATATAATTTTGGGGTGGCATGGGTGGGTAGTACCTGCAGCACTTGCCTCTCACCACTGTGGCCCTGGTTCGACTCCTGGCTAAGGCCATACATGTATGTGAGTAGAGTTTGCATTGGTTCTCTTATATGCCACAGGTTTTGTTTCCGATAAGTGCACTGGGTTCATTTAAAAGGGTTCAACTTCCTGTCAGTAATATTCTGTTTCTGCTTATTAAACCTCTTTGTTTTCCATTCTTCATCATTCTCCCATAAACAGCACCTGCGAGAACGGAGACATGAAATGTGTCAACCAGTATTGTGAAGGTGAGTACACTTCCTATATTATTTTTATCCAATATTTCTGCCCAATTTCTCATCCAAGTGGACCATTGCTGATTGTTTGTTTCATTTTATTATTATTATTTATTCAGCATAATTCACAATACAATAAAACAAACAGTGAAGACAATGAATAAAATGACAAAGGAACATACAATAGAGCCAGCAGCACATGCCAGGAAGAGAAAAAGTTAACCTAGTAACTGTAGCCCGAGGGCCTTCGTTTCCAATGCTACTGGCTATTACAAAACAGAGAATGTTACTAAAAAAAAAAATATTTGTTGACAACAGAAAAATTGCCCTTCATGCAAGGCTGGAGCTGAAAAGGTCAATTAAAACAATATCACCAGTCAGGCAAACAGGAACCACAAATAGAAATGAAATAGCTGACCCTTTAGAGACCATTGATTTCTGTATAATCATCACTAAACGCCAAAACAGTACTAGTATTGTTTATTTTTTGTAAACACAATTTTTGTTGTACAACAGTAGATCAATCTTTTATTTAATTTGGTTTGACCCTTACACAGATGTGTATAAAGCACTGTATACTCAGTACTTTCCCGAGCTCTGTGAAAAAAAATCCACTGGCAAATCACTCGGGTGGGATTCGAACCCACGACCTTTGCATTGCTAGAGCAGATGTCTTACCACTAGACCACCGAGCTAACCCGATGGCTAGAGGTAGTTTGAATCCTTCGCAGCGGGTACTGCAACGATTAAAAATAGATGTTAAATTTTTTGCATCGGGGGTAAAGAATTTAATTTGGTTTTACCCTTACACCGATAAATCGATCGTTTATAAACTTTTTTTTTTGATCTCTAATTCCAAAGGGACATGCATTGCTTGGGGTGACCCTCACTACCAGACCTTCGACGGGAAGAGGTACGACTTCCAGGGTGAATGCGACTACGTCCTCGTCACTAACAGCCACTACCCTGGCGCTAGACAGTTCCATATCCTGGTTGCCAATGTACCATGCGGCTCAGGTGGTGTGACTTGCACCAAAGCCATCACAATGGCGATAGGTAAATATATATATCGAACGTGTGATTCCTCAAGTTTTTTTTTCTCAACCTCCTTGCGTCTTCAAATTTTCTTGAAAGAGGTAAAGCAATTGTCAAAGGGAGAAGGAGACAGTCCAATCTGTCGGTGGAGGTTGAAGGTCAAAGGCCACAAAAGACTCCTCTAATCCTGTGATTCCGGTTTTATTGAGACTGTTATTAAATTTGGTAGTCAAAAATAGTTAATGGCGTGACGTTTTGACCCTAGCAGAGTCTTTCTCGAAGGCTAAATGACATGACAACACACACATAAACAGGTATACAAGTGAAACAGAAGCAGTCAAGTGGAAATACATGAATAGAGAGAGAAGCAGAAAGCACACAGAAAAAGCAAGGGGTAAACAATGGATAAGGAGACAAGGGGGTGTTGGAGGGAAGGTGCTGTCATTTAGCCTTCGAGAAAGACTCTGCTAGGGTCGAACCGTCAGGCCAGTAGCCTGGTGGGTCTCGACATAATATCAAAAACAGCAAAGTAACAGGCATTTAATTTCTCAGGATTTCTCCTGATTTCAGGAGTTTTCTCAACCTGCCATCTAAGGCAGAAGGAGACAGTCCACATTGAGTCCAAACCTGTAGTTTTGTATATCTGGTGCAGAGCTGCCAACTCTCTCTGACTCTTGCAGAAAGTTCCCTGAAAATAAGCCACTCCTTCCTGGTTCTGACGAATTTGAAGATCTCCCAAATTATGGAAACTTTTGTCCTGATTATGTTGGGTGTAATTCTAAATATCTCCCTGATTGTTGTACAATATCTCCCTGATTGTTGTACAATATCTCCCTGATTGTTGTACAATATCTCCCTGATTGTAAGATGCAAATGTTGGCAGCTCTTTCCGGTGATGCACAGAGTCTGTAAACCTGAATTGTCACATCTGGGAGGTTCTACGTCTAGAATAAGGGGGAACCCAGGCCAGCAAGGCTTTTTTTTTTCTCAGGAAATTCAACATTCGTCTAATCTCTTCTCTGAATGTATAGGAACCGGCGCAGAGCAAGAGAAAGTTCGGCTGGTACGCGGCAATCCGATTGAGGTGGATACCGGTGTCGGTGGACTGAGTGAATTCACCATCACCGAGTCTGGCTTATACATCCTCGTACACACCCGTATTGGAGTAACCCTTATCTGGGACCGAGCTACGAGAATTGAAGTGAAGGTCACCGACGAGCACTTCAACAGTGTAAGTATGCAGTAGACCCTTCCCATGAAATATGTTAATTAAAGGAACATTACAGGATTGATTTTTTGCTAACAAAACAGTTGCTGGCAGTGTAAGCACTTTATGTAATCCACCATTATACATAAACTGACAAACCTGTAGAAGTTTGAGATCGATCGGCCATCTGGGTCACGAGAAAATAGTGAAAAACCGATTACACATTTGCATGAAATCATATAGATTCAACAAATGAATAAAACGCTCACTGAGTGATAAACTCCAATCGGAAAATTAGTTTATTCATTTCTCATCAAATATGGCATTTCAGACAGAAATATTTCAAGGGATGTTTTCTTCTATCATCATCATTAAACCGTGTAAGTTTTATGTAAATCTGTGATCAAAAAGTATATTTTACAAGTTTTTTTCTTAACAATTCTGTAATGTTCCTTTAAACATCGCGCGTGCGCACTCTCCCTACTGGTTGGCAAAATGAGTGAACATCGCGCCTTTTTGTATGGGACTGATGGTGGCGTGACTCACGCGCTTGTGCGTCTGCCTAGTGCACAACTCTATGGCGTTTGCCAGACAAGACTGTCTGTACGCATGCTTGAATATAATTAGTATATTTCATCGGAACGGTCCATTATCAACTTGGGAAAATCAAGGCAAAGGTCATACTATAGTTACTTGGTTTTTTTTCTCCTGAAGACAGTCAGAGCTTACTGATCGAAATGTCGAGCTGTTAAACCATAGGTTCTTTTCAGAACCACCACAACTCGTACGAGAGATTTGTGTACATGGCGTCACTGCAAACCTTACTAGGGCGCAAGGACCAATGGTTAACGACCCAACACTGAATCTTTATTTCTTCTTTTCTTTTCTTTTTGTGCAGGTCGGTGGTCTTTGTGGAAACTACAATGACATGCAGGAGGATGACTTCTTAGCCCCAGGGGGAGGTATCCCTCTAGTAGACCCTAATGACTTTGGTAACAGCTGGAAGGTAAATATAACACCACACTACTATTGACTGCCTGAGAGGGCAGTAGTTTTTCATATTGGCCTTGTCTATCAAATGATATTTTCAGTAGAAAATTGTTCTTACCTGAAGGGCTGGCTATGCCTCTAGTAGACCCTAATGACTTTTTTTGTCAATGGGGAGGTAAATATAACAACTACTATTGACTGCCTGAGAGGGCAGTAGTTTTTCATATTGGCCTCGTCTATCAAATGATATTTTCAGTAGAACATTTTCTTGGCTCACAACTGTGAGGGATATTTGTGTGAATCATTATGATTTCCTTTAAAACATCATTCCGACCATATCCATTTTGTAACAAATGCTTTTTGTAGCCCAAAGCTCACAATCCAAGGCAACGTGTTCCTTTAACTACCTTTGCTTGTAATTTAATTTTTTTTTTGTATAATTAAAAACAAAATTAAGGCGTATTTGTTCTTGTCCTTTTTTGTGCCTTTGTAGGTTTTTATTGTCTGGATCACCTTTAGATAGTGATTATTTTTTTGCTTTTTGGTTATCCGCAGTCTTGTTCTCTGTAGTCCTATTTATATTGTTAGTTCTTTGTATGTAGTGTTTGTGTGCTGCCTGGAAATAAATAAATCAATCAATCAATCAATAAAAAATTAATTTGCTGACCGATACTCCATCCAGGTGCACGATTACTGCGGCAAGCCAGGCCCCATCACCGACCCCTGCTTGGAGAACCCCCACCGTAAGACCTGGGCCCAGAAGAGGTGCAGCATCATCAACTCGGAGCTCTTTGGGGCGTGCCACCAGTACGTCCCGCCGGCGGAGTACTTCAACAGGTGCGTCTTTGATTCCTGTGGATGCGATTCTGGCGGCGACTGCGAGTGCATGTGCACTGCCATCGCCACCTACGCACAGAGGTGTAACGAATTTGGCGTACCCATCAAGTGGAGGTCCCAAGAGCTTTGTCGTAAGTGCAAGATTTAAAGATAGTAAGATATAAACTTTGGGGGATTTCTTCCTCTCAATGTTAAAGGTCCTTTTTACATGTTTTAGCAATTTCATATTTGTAATAATATGCAAAAGGCTTTAAAGGTAGGGTATTCTTTTTGTAGTTGTCAAAGACCAGTATACTTGGGTTATCCCAACATGTACATAAAATAACAAACCTGTGGAATTTTGGGCTCATTTGGTCAAAGTTGCAAGAAAATAATGAAAGAAAAATTACCCTTGTTACATAAGTGTGTACTTTCAAATACCTGAGAAAGGCTTCGTGCCTGAAGCCTTTCTGAGATTCAATTTTTTTTGTGAAAAATTTGCTCTTTCTCTAAAACTGCATTACTTCAAAGGGTGTCGTTTCTAACAGTTTTGTATAGTATCAACAGCTTTCCAGTGCTCTTTACCGAGTAAGTTTTTATGGTCATTATTTTTTAAAGCCTGGAATGGCTAAAGGTCTGAACAAAAACTATTAGACACCACGGATAATATTTCATGTTTTTTTCTAAAATGCATGTATGTTTCTATTTCTACCGACCTCTTTGTCTGGTCTTGATTCTTGATCACAAAGTTTGAGTCGTTTTTTGTTGTTAATACTGATCAACATTTCTTTGTTATGACACCTTACAGCCATTCAGTGTGAGGGTTGTCTGACCTACGAGCCTTGCATCCCAGTCTGCGAGTCTTCCTGCGAGAACACCCCCTTTGCACTCCCTAACGGTCTGTGCCTAGACACCTGCGTGGAAGGATGCGCGTGCCCACCGGGCACCATACTAGAGAACGACGAATGCGTGGAAGAGTGTAAAGAAGTGCCGACGACCGTCTTGCCAAGCACTGTCCAACCGACATTCCAGGTATTCCTATTTATCCACAAATTAATAGCAACATCTCAAGTGTTATCTTTCATGACTAGCATCATTAGCTATGAACCCCCCTTCACATTGATGCTTTTATGCATGTATTTTAAAGGCACTGGACACCTTTGGTAATTGTCAAAGATCAGTATTCTCACTTGGTGTATCCCATCGTATGCATAAAATAAATCTGTGAAAATTTGGACACAATTGGTCATCGCAGTTGCAAGAAAATAATGAAAGAAAAAACACTCTTGGTGCACAAGTTTGTGTGCTTTCAGATGCATAATAAAAGGCTTCAGCTGAAGTCTTTTATTATTTGAGTGAGAAATTACCTCTTTCTCAGCAACTACGTTACTTCAGAGGGAGCCTTTTCTCACAATGTTTTATACTATCAAGAGCTCTCCATTGCTTGTTACTAGGTACGTTTTTATGCTTATTATTTTGAGTATTTACCAATAGTGTCTAGTGTCCAGGCTGCAGACATTCTAAATGGTTTTTCGATAGGAGACCAATTAAGAACTCACTCTGTCGCAGTGAATTTAATAATGAGAAGTCGCCTCGAAAGTAGTAGTCCCGGCCGATTTCCTACCTCCCCAGGTAGTACTTAATAAGCAGGACAGTTCATTTCAGAACTAAGTAGTCTCCCGAATTCCAAAATCTACTCCGCGGCAGTAGAATAAAAAGCAAGACAAGTTCTCAAGAACAAATCTACCCAGCAAAGTAGATGTACACATGGTGATACCGCAAACTGAATATACACTTATCTCTTTCAACATCTCTTAAGATATTGACAAAATAGGGAGACCGCCAACGATAGCTCAGTTGGTAGAGTGCCTGCTCGTTAAACTGGCGGTCGTTTCAAATGCCGCTCTTGTCAAATTTACTTTGTTCAACCCCAAATATTGTCTCTTTCCTTACATAACAGGAACCAACAATGACAACACATGTCAAAGATGATCACACTACCCTGCCCCCATCCACCAGAGCCCCGACCACTACGCACCCACCCCTGCCAACAACACCTGCAGAAATATGTAAGTATCTTACCCCTTCTGTCTCTGTCCCAATTCGTGCTGGCCTGATACATAACATTATCTTCAAGCAGGCTGGAATCTTCGATTCTGATTGGTTGATCCATAGAAACAAGGAGTGTGTTATAAGCCTATATTGCACGGCTCGTATCGCACTCTGCGTTTTGTGCTGTTTTAACTCCGCGTATTGTGCTATCTAAGCTGTACGCAAAAAGTACAGCTACAGAAGTCAATGTAAATTCGAAAGTGGCACACTTGGGACTTTTCCCCCCGTGTACAGCAGTGCGTTATCCATCTTTACTGGGCATCAAGTTTGCTTGAAGATAAATGGTTCGGCCTCATTGGATATGGGACACAGAAGCACTATATTTTTCCGTATTCCGCGCGCGATTGTGTGATAACTTATTTTATATAACTCGCGCATAGATCCTTGTCATTTGATTGGTGGAACACGTGCCACGTGTCATTCTTTGTTTTTCCATGTATTTACATGCCGCGCTGTTGGACTGTTGTAACCATCGTATATGGTAATAACTATAGGAGGGTGTATATTGATTTTTGATGCTTAACACTCAGCATCCTTCCCACTCGTCCGTCCATCCAAACGAGGCAAGGTTGGTGTCTGCATGGAGTCATAGTTTACTTGCTGTACGTCACACGAACAGGGCCTAATTTCATAGAGCTGCTTAGGCAGAAAATATTGCTTTAACAAATTGCCTGCTAAGCAGAAATGAGCAGGATACCAGTCACAAATTGTGCATGTGATATTGGTAGTTTGGCTGGTAACCTTTTTCTGGTAAGGATAATTTTGTTGTGCTTAGCTACTTTTTGTACTTAACACGTTGACTGCTGGTCATAAATTTGAAGGGGCGTTCCCATTTGCCAAGCATCCCAGTGTGGTATTATTAAAAAAGTACAGCTACTTATTCAGGTGATTGTTGGGGGTACGGCGATCCCCACTATTGATTTTCGATGTTTAATTCTCAGCATTGTTCCCCCTTGTTCGTCCATCCAATTGAGGCAAGGTTGGTGTCTGCATTGAGTCGTAGTTTAATTGCTGCACGTCACACGAACAGGGCCCAGTTAAAGCAAAAAATATTGCTTAACAATTGCCTGCTTAGCAGAAATGAGCAGGATACCATTCACAAATGGTACATGTGATAAGGTAGTTTGGCTGGTAACCTTATTTTGGTAAGCCCAAGTATTTGCTTACCAGTAGATGACTTTATGAGATTGCGCCGTGAATGCTAACTTATTGTTTCTCCTCCTTACTCAGGTGATTGTTGGGGGTACGGCGATCCCCACTACTTTGACTTTAACGGAGTTGAGTTTGACCACCAGGGGCTCTGTACCTACGTCCTCGCCCAGGATAAGAGCGACCCGCCGCTGTTCACCGTCCTCCTACACAACGTAGAGTGTGAGAGTTTCCCCGGGACGACGTGCCCAAGGGAGGTGGAGGTTCTGTACGACGGTCATGAGATCCGAATGCTCGCTGAGATGAACGACCTCGGGGTAGGTTTCTGCCCTTCTTCTTCATCATTTCTACCCCTCTTTCTGTTGTTGTTTGGAGGTTCTGCTATTATTTGTTATCCCACGAGAGCAAGGGGAACAGGGAATAATGTTGTGCGTCTGTGTCCCACATACCTTGAGGCTAGCCTTGAGGCCATCCTCAAGGCCGAAAGCCAAGTGGTACGTTGGACGCAGACGCACCCTGTAATTCTGTGTTCCACAGGTGCAAGTGGGATAACAAATTTATCTCCAAGCAAACTTGACTCACAGTTAAGATGAAAAACTGTACACCGAAAAAGAAATGCACCAGACATGTGCACGTCAAATAACAGCTTTTGGTGTTTCCTTATGTAGAACAGCACAATATACACAGTGCGATATTCCATGCATACCTCACATGCAATTTTTCCATCCTACAAATACTTTAAAACTCTTGAAACCTCACATAAGCATTTACAGCAGCATCCTCATCACTAAGCACATCTTACATACCTCACATGTGTACAGCATACCTCACATGCAAATTTTCACCTCATTCAAGCACCTTCAAACCCTTGATACCTCATAGAAGCATCTACAGCAGCATTACTAAGCACATCTCATATACCTCACAGGTGTATAGCCTCCACCTGTACCATACATCCAGATTTCTATGATACATGTACATGTATTCTATGCATACCTCACATGCAATTTTTCCACTCATGCAAACACCTTCAAACTCTTGAAACCTCACAGAAGCATCTACAGCAGCATCCTCATCACCAAGCACATCTCATAAACCTCACAAGTGTATAGCCTCCACCTGAACCATGCATCCAGCTCCCTCACCCAAAGCTCACTGTCATTACCTCAGTCTCCTCAACATGCACCTCATGATACATCACCAGTCAGCCTCATGGTTGCTCATCATTAAACGGTAAGGAGGTATTACTGTTAATGGAGGTATTGCTTTCAAGGAGGTTTTACTTTTCAAGGAGGTTTTACTTTTCCAAGTTTTACTTTTCAAATAGTTTTAATGAGGTTAAATAACTTTTCAATGAGGTTTAATTTTTTCAAGGAGGTTTCTCTTTTTAAGATGGTTTTACTTTTAAACAATATTTTCCTTTTCAAGGAGGTTTCACTTTTACAGGTTTACTTTTTTAAGGAGGTTTTCTTTTCAAGGATGTTTCACCTTATAAAGAAGGTTTTACTTTTCAAGTTGTTTCACTTTTCAATGAGGTTTCACTTTTCAAGAACGTTTTACTTCTCAAGGAGGTTTTTTTTTCAAGATTTAGTTTTCATGGAGGTTTTACTTTTCAAGGAGGTTATACTTTTCAATGAGTTTTTTTCTGCAAACTAAATAAGTCAGGCTCTTAGATTTACTTCTCTAGCACTGAGGAAACTGTTCCCAAAAGCTCCTTGGAATCTATAACTCCAGGGGTTTACCAAAAGGTGGAAATGCCGTCATTTCAACGTCCTTCCTAAGATCTGGATCCCAGTTTCAGACTTTGTTGTCAGCAGTGACTCTCACCCCTGAACTTAGACAGTCAGGTTGGCTCAGTGGTTTCTTTCCCTGCCTTTCACCTCTGTGGGCCCTGGTTCGAATCCCGGACTGGAGCCTTGTAATGTGGATTGGGGTTTCAGTCCCTACCTGATTGTGTGGGTTTTTCCTACTTGGGGTTTTCCTCCCAACACTTCTTCATCGTCTTCTCCACACAGGTACCATCAGGCCTACGGGTCACAGTGCTAGTCGCTTTAGAGGGTCCCTCAAAAAGATATAATAATACAACATAATAATAACTTAATTTTAAAATTATTATCATTTTTTTTCCTTGTATTTTTTCCCCTTACCAATCAGGACTACGAGGTGATAATAGACGGTGACCGCTACACCCCTCCGGTGCTCTCCTTTGACTCATTCACAGTGGAGATAGCCGGTCTGTACATGCTCTTCGACGCGCCCAGCATCGGTCTACAGGTGCGCTACCTCCCCGTGGATCTCCACTACTTCAAGGTGGAGGTGCCTAAGGTCATCTACTACAATAGCACCGAGGGACTCTGCGGTAAGCTCAGAATGATCCCACCTCATGCAAAGCTTCTCTCTTTTTAAAATGATAACTTTTAAATTGTTTAATACTAATTTGGGTAATTAGTATTTATTGTGTATGTAATTTGTAATGAATTGTTTTTGTAGTCAGTAGTTAATTTGAATGTTTTTTAGTGAACACAGGGAAAACAATTTTTTACTTTTTACTTGTAAACTGTGATGAAATAAATAAGTTGAATTGAATTGAATTGAATTCTCAAAATAGTAATACTGGGTTCATGTACAGCGGTGGCGTGACATGGCCGAACGGTCAAGCAAACTGGACTCAAGTTCTGGTGTTTCTGATCAGTAGAGTGTGGTTTTCGGGTCCCGGTCGTAACACTTGCATCCTAAAGCAAGACACAATACTCATTATTGCTTCGTCCTTTGGATGAGACATAAAGCTGTTGGTCCCATATGCTTTGTAATGCACACAAAAGCCTAGTTACACGAAGGGAAGGGGTTCGAGAGATACATGAATTAACAATGTTAACAATTATTTTTTTAAACACCAAAACAAGAAGCAAAAATAAATAGGAAATTAGAATTAGCTGTTGCAAACTGCTTACCAACCAAAAGGACCTGTAGTATAAATGCAAAAAATTAGTTAGTGGCCTGACGTTTCGACCCTAGCAGAGTCTTTCTTGAAGGCTTTCGAGAAAGACTCTGCTAGGGTCGAAACGTCAGGCCACTAACTAATTTTTTGCAAAAATAAATAGGAATACGTTCTAAAATTATTCATCAGTCCGTTAGATAATGTAAATTTGAATAATTAAATTTGGGATATTAAAACTTGAATAGACAGATGAATATGTATACACCTCCAAGAAAAATAATAAAATACAAGATAATGGAGGAACTTAAAGGAGAAGATTGCTCTACTTTCATTCAGAACTCAGTCATGTAAGGCAGAGGGCTTGTCCTGAAGCTGGTAGTGCTACACCTGTAGGATTTGAGTTTGGGTTGATTTCTGAGCGACATTGAGGATCTGTACTCAAAGTGTGGGAACCACACGGAGAACTGCTGAGAGCAGCAAGTTTTTCTGGAAAAATCTCTGCCAATGGGAGACTTTTGAAAGCTAGATGGCAGCAGACCTACCAGGTAAAATTCCATTGGTTACGTAGTTCTAAGCATGCGCACATTGCTGAGAACAATGGATTTACCGGGTAAGTCTGCTGCCACCAAGCATCCAAAAAGTCCCCCATTTGCTCTCGCCTTAAGTGACAAGAATCCAGTTCCATGTTTTGGAGATGATTGCTTTCTTCCATATCTCAATAATAAACCGTCATTCAATGTACCTCTCGGTCCTCCAATCTACTACAGGTAATTGTGGTGCTCCTGAGCCGTCCTGTGAGGAGACCGGCAGCTGCTGTGATTGGCTCGCCCCGCCCTCCGTCCCATCGGAGTGTGGTTGTGATGAAGCTGAACCTACCCCATGCATACCTGGCCCTGATATCGTTGACTGGTAACTACAACTCACTGCCTGTCAGGGCCCAATTACATAGAGCTGCCTAAGCACAAAAAGTAGCTAAGCACAACAAAATTATGCTTACCAGAATAAGTTTACCGGCCAAAATACCATGTCACATGTAAAATTTGTGACTGGTAGCCTGCTGATTTCTGCTTAGCAGAAATTGGGCCCTGGTGCATGTTTCCCTCCATCCTACAATCTAGACTGTTTTTAAGAGGAATATCAATTTCTACCTTCAGCTCCCCTGAGTTATTTTCACCTTAAATGTTTTCTTCTTGTGGCCCCTCACCAAGAGTGGCTTTTAGCCTTGTTTCGGGCGAACTTGCATGAATAATTTGCATTAAAAAAGTTGTTTTTAACATGAAAGCGAATGCAAAGAATTAACGTTAGGTATGAAATCATATACCAGTCAAGCAGCACATGCTGTGAATCTTGAGATTGGAAACCTTTTTTGTCTTCTTAATTTCTTCATAATTAACCATCCTACCATCTTTTAGACTGTGGAGCGCACTGTTTCACCGTCCCAAACAGTTTACACTCTTCACTGATCATGCATGGGTGGGACCGGTGGGTACATTTTGATCCAATGGTAAAGCTATTCGCTACTCGCACGGATCCGCCATGTGCGTGTAGAGCCTCGACTTCATGCTTCATTTGTATTGTATTTATGTATCTGTTTGGATGAAAGTGTCATTACATTACCATGACAATACAGAGTTATACACTGCTTCTATTCACTGCTGTCCCCGATTCCAGGCTCTACACGCAAATGGCTGACCGCGCAATGGGCAAATAATAATAATAATAATACCAAAACTTATATAGCGCCCTAATCATGTAGACAAGCTCTAGGGTGCTGAACATGGCAATATAGACAAGTTAAAAAAAAAAGAATTGGAATTATACCAATGGGAGTATAAATTCTTAAAAACATTCAACCAATCAGTAAACAAACTCAATAAATAAGAGTTTCCTGAAGTATTAAAAATGCAATTTGGTTAAAAACTAAAATACAAAACATTATTAAACACTGCAATCATTAACAGTAGGCTAAAAATACACAATGATTATTAACAATTAAAATCGATTAAACCATTCAGTGAAAATATTCAGTTTTAAATAGATGAGTTTTCAGGGCGCTCAAATAGAGTTTGTACAAAGCTATGGGCAAGTGTAAGGAATAGATTTGAGATTTTTGAATGGTATCATCAATCGGTCAATCAGCAGAAGGGTAAATAACAGAAATCCAGAATATTTTGTTGGTCGTTTGTCTGAGTGCAACTGGAAAATGACACAGGATGGAATTGTAGTGCGAAAGTGAACCCGAACAAAGATATTGACAAAATAGATAGTTCCCAGTAGACGCCATCTTTACGGGCAAAGTGCATTTTGGCTTGCAGATGCGTCAAACGCTCAACTTATTAACGCAGCCGCGTTGTTCACTGACCAATCCTGCAATGAGTTTCGTGAAATGCGCGCGTGTTGCACGCCGTTCCCACACGAAACGCACGACTGTTTGTTCTAAACTGCCCGTAAAGATGGCCGATTTACGTCATACTGCAACCTATCTATAGGGAGACTGCCAACATAGGGCTATATAGCTCAGTTGGTAGAGCATCGGCGCGTAAACCCTTGGAGTTCGCCGGCTCAAATCTCGCTATAGTCAATACTTCTTTGTTCACCCCAAAATTGGAATGCATAAATGTTTTTCTTTTTGTTTTGTTTTCCACAGGTGTGACAAAATATATGAGGATTTATTCAGCGACTGTCACGGTGTCGTTGATCCAGAGATGTTCTACAAGAACTGTCTGTACAATAACTGCTTTGCCAATCAGGTCGACTGCTGGGACTTTGAGGCGTACGTCACCGAATGCGCTGCAAACGGTGTCTGCATGGACTGGAGGGAAGACGACTTCTGTCGTAAGTTCTCGTTTTCATTCACCTGTCGCCCATTCAATTAGTAGGTTCAAGGTCCAAGGTTCATTTATTTTCCACAGTATCAAAAAGTAGAACGACATTTATCACTCAGCAAGAGCGATCGGTTTAAGGAATACAACTTAACAGTAAATAGATATCAAGATATCGTTGAGACCAAAAAGGACTCACTCCGCGGCAGTGCAGTTAATTTATAGAAGTCCCCCCGATCCACAAAGCTAAAGTAGTAGTCCAGGCCGATTTCCTACCTCCTGCTCAGGTAGTAGTTAATAAGCAGGACAGTTCTTTTCAGAACTGAGAAGTCTCCCGAATTCCGAAAATCTACTCCGCGGTAGTAGAACAAATAGAAAGACAAGTTCTCTAAAGAACAAAACCTACACAGCAAAGTAGATATCTACACCGCAAACCGAATATACATATTTTGATACAATCTGTTACTTTTGTTTTAACCCCCAACAGCGTTTGACTGTAAGAACGACCAGCTTCACTACAGAGAGTGTACTTGCCCGGATGACATCTACACCAGCTGTTACCCGTGGGATAAGGAGCCCCATCTGTGTGACCAGGATCCGGTGTCTGGTTGCTTCTGTAATGAAGGATCGATGGATAACGGCAATGGAACTTGTATTCCCTGTCGTAAGTAGAAGTTGACAACAACTTTATTCCACTTTATAACACACCTCTTGCTAGTTCTGTATTCTGGTTGGCTGAAACACGGTCACGTGGGATAAACTATTATAGGCTAGTGCATGAGATTTGCACAACCATGTAGTTTGCGGGAAATAGTTCCCGAAGCGGGCAATAGTCTTTCAATTTTTGACTGGTTACAGCGCCCTCAAGAGATTGCCAGGCTCATCTTAATAAGAAAAAAGGCGGCGTCTGGATCGGATCACGGTAGTTTCTTTTCTTATTTCATATTTTGGACCGAGTTGTGTTATAAAACACATATGGACCGTCATGATTCTGTCACTAGAGCTCGTCTATCCCCCCTCGGGCCTGTGAGTGACCTGAAGAGGGACCAGGGAAATAGGTCCCTCTTCTGGTCACTCACAGGGCCTCGGGGGAATAGACGTGCTCTAGTGACCTCATTGCCAGTCCAGATGTGTATATTATTCCATATTTATTTTGCCACGGCACCACAGCAATTGCTGTGGGTGCCTTTAAAGGCACAGTACGTGTTTGGTAATTGGAGTTAACTGTTTGTGTTAATCCTATATGAATGTAGGTACATACAATAAAACTAACCTGTGAAAATTTCACTTCAAAAGGTGGTCGCGTTTTTGAGATATCACCGAAAAACCAGAGCGAATATTTCCACTCAGGAAGAATATTCCCCATAGGAATACACAGTCTGAGAAGTGTTGTTCAAATTTTTGGGGAATAAAAAGTGATATATTTTCCATAACCGTACTACTTTGAAGTTAAAAGTTTCTCAAAATTCAATATACTACCCAAGGCTGCTGTCCTTCTTACCAAGTAAGTTTTTATTGCCATTAATTTTCAGAGTCATTACCAAACTGTACTGTGCCTTTAAAAACCTTCAATACAAGTTTTTGGGGAATTGCCGTGCCCTTCGAGGCATGTACTGCATCTCTTTGGAACTCTACTTTTGGTTTGTGTTTCCCTCCATCCTATAATCTGGACTGTTTCAAGAGGAATATCATTTCCTACCTTTAGCTCCAACTTGTACTCCCTGTCAGAAGTGGATATTTACAACTTATCAACAACTTTATTTCATTTTATTCCAAATACTGCATCAGCATCTGGTGCATGTTCCCCTCCATCCTGCAATATCAATGCCTACCTTCAGCTCCCCTTTACCGAGAGTGGCTTTTAACCTTGTTTGGGGCATTTTTTGCATTACAAACAAATTTCAAAATAAAACAAAAATCTATCAGTTCTCAAATAGGTTTCTTTTAATTTGATGCCTCCAAGGTACAGCGTGTGGTAACGGGAGATTCAGCCTCTAGGCACTGCATGTTTAATTGTTGCATTCTTTCCTTAACCTTTTCAGGAAGGAAGGGGAAGTAACAAAAAGGTGGGGTAAATTCCCCTTCTTTTGATCACAAACCTTCTGTAAAACCTGCTTTCCAAAGTTCCGAACTGAATTTAAACATTTATGTTTTGCCTGCAGCCACAGTTATTCCTACAACACCTGGAAGGACAACTGTTGTTACAACGACTCCGCCAAAGCCCACAACTGTCGCATCCTCCACAACACCAGCTACAACTCCAGAAGTACCAACAACTGCAGGGTCGACAACTAAGGCGACCACTCCCAAAGTGTCAACGCGACCGCCACCAGAATCCACAACCGTTAAAACTACACCTCCACAGCCAACAACTCAAGAAGCAAAGTACACAACTTCTCCGCCAGAATACACAACGGTTGAGTCAACACCACCAGAATCCACAACGGTTGAGTCAACTCCACCAGAATCAACAACAGTTGAGCCAACTCCACCAGAATCGACGACTCTTAAATCCACCCCACCAGCAACGACAGTTTTTGAACCTACAACTTTAACAACCACAAGTACCCCACCACAGGAATCCACAACTGTAGAGTCAACTCCACCAGAATCAACAACTGTTGAATCAACTCAACCCGAATCAACAACTGTTGAATCAACTCCACCAGAATCAACAACTGTGAAATCCACCCCACCACCAACTACAGTTGTGAAATCAACAACTGCAAAGTTAACCACAACACCTCCACCTACTGAACCCACAACAGTCAAGTCCACTCCACCTAGATCCACAACTGTGGAGTCCACCCAACCGGAATCCACTACTGTTGAATCTACCCAACCAGAACCAACAACAGTTGAGTCTACTCAACCAGCAACTACAGTTATTGAAACTACAACTCGTAAAACATCCACAACACGACCAGTTCCAGAATCCACCACTGTTGAATCAACCCCACCAGAATCAACAACTGTAGAGTCCACCCCACCAGAATCAACAACTGTAGAGTCCACCCCACCAGAATCCACTACTGTTAAATCCACCCCACCACCAACTACAGAGGTTAAACCAACGACTGTAAAACTCACCACTTTGGAGCCTACTACCCCTAAACCAACAACAGTGAAGACTACTCCTCCACAACCTACAACTGTTGAATCCACTCCGCCAGAATCAACAACAGTTGAGTCCACTCCACCAGAATCAACAACAGTTGAGTCCACTCCACCAGAATCAACAACAGTTGAGTCCACTCCACCAGAGTCAACAACAGTTGAGTCCACTCCGCCTGAGTCCACAACTGTTGAATCAACTCCCCCAGAGTCCACAACTGCAGAGGTCACCACGATAGAATCCACGCAGGCATCGACAACCAGAGTCACAACTGTCGAATTCACAACAGCAGAAAGCACTACCAAGGAGTCAACAACTGAAGTTCCACCAACCACTCCGGAAGTCATCGAAAGCACAACTGAATTTTTGCTAGGAACAACTGGTAAGTTGAAAACTGCCCATTTGTAGTGTTTAATACGTCAGTAATAAAACCTTGTAAATAGTAGTCTAGCCTCAAGGAGTCAAAGACTCAGTCTGGCAAGTCAAAACATTGAGAATATAATGATTCTGGTTTGAACCACACCTGATCGAGGACTTTTCCTGTAGAGTTGTGCATTTACGTTTATTTTCCTGATCGGTTACACAGAACTTTTGACTTCCGTTTAACCAATTCTACTATTAATTCCAATCAGAACTATGAGCCCATCTATAAAAGGAGCAGACATCACACTTTCAAGTATTAAAAATAAAAGGCTGTAATCCAGTCTTCACAGTCAAAAAACCACAGTGGGGGGCTTAAAAAGGGAATTGAATAACAACTTGAAGGGGATTAAGATAAGAAACATTCCACCAACGAAAGGGGTGTCGATTATTCTCCCTGGATAGTGTCTGGGGCCAACATTTTCAAGAAAAGGGAGGTCTCTTTTTTTTTAACCGTAAAGGAAATTTAGAAGAGACTGCCAACATAAGGCTAGATAGCTCGGTTGATAGAGCACTGGCATGCTAATCTGGAAGTTGTTTGTTCAAATCCCGCTCTAGTAAATTTGTCTTTGTTCAACCCCAAAATAAGGAAATTTCAACTTTTGTTTACAGTTAACCGGTTAAATGTCCTAACCCTATCTTGGTGATAGTGTCAGTACAACAATCTTGACCCCTTATCAATCTACCACCATTAAAATACTAAAAACTTTGTTTTATGTCTCTTAAACAAGCTCATAAATTGGGTTTTTTTTTCGTCAGAATGTGTCCCTGGAGTCCACAAGACCTGCCAGTGGAGTCAGTATCTTGACGATGAATCGAACGGCGCACCTCTCAATCCAAGCTACGAGTTTGAGCTGATCCAGGACTTTGCCAACTCCGGTCTCTACGAGGACGTCTGCGATGCCCCCGAAGCCATCGAGTGTGTCCTCGCCAGGGATCACAGCATCTCCTTCAACATGACCAAGCACGACGTGCAGTGCACCGCAGACGTGGGGTTGACCTGTTACAACTCCGAAGCTCAGTCGTGTCTCGATTACGCGATACGTATGCGGTGTTGCCGGGAGGAGCGTGTGGTCTGCGGCTCCACGGAATCGCCGTCCACGACGATTCAGCCGACCGTACCTGAAGAGAGTACAACGGAGTTGTCGACTGTGCCGGCTGAGAGCACCACAGTGGAATCCACCACGCTTAAGCAGGACTCTACTACTGTGCCACCAACAACTACAGTCCGACCGACAACGACGGAAGTACCACAGACCACAGGCAAGTTATTACGTTGAAAGTGTAACACCAAAATCATCGTAGTCATTCCCTAAATACCCTTTCTCTTTTCTTAAAAAATAGTAATAGCACTCATTTATTTAGCCTCCTTGCCAGATGATTCAAAGTGTTCATCATGTTTAAGACAGGTATGCTAAGTTTTTGAATTATGAGATTAAGGGTTTGCAAGGTGCATGCTGTTGGACAATCTTCAGCCAACCATACCAGGAACACTGTGGCAAAGCCCTTCTCTTAAAGGCAGTTAATACTTTTGGTAATTACTCAAGAAATACATTACCATAAAAACTTATTTGGTGAGGAGCACCTGAGAGCTGCCGACAGTATTAAACATTGTGAGAAACGACTCCCTCTGAAGTAGTTTTTGAGAAAGAGGTCATTTCTCTCTAAAATATTTGTATCTGAGAAAGGTTTCAGGTATAAAGCCTTTTTCAGGCATTTCTCTTGTCAGTTTTTCTTTGTTCAACCACAAAATGACGAATATATTTTTTATCTCTTTACAGTGTGTGTCCCGCATTATGAGTATCTCTGCGAATGGACCCCATTCTACGACGAGAGTGACAGCCCCCTCGGGGAGTTTGAGCTGATCGGGGACCTCCGGGACGCCCACCCGGGAGAGATCTGCGCGAGCCCGGAGAGCATCCAGTGCGTCCTGAGCTCCAACCACAGCATCCACGCCGAGGAGACCGGTCAGTCCCTCCAGTGTCTCCCCGACATCGGCCTCGTGTGTCAAGACTTCAACAACGGTCAGCACCAGCCGTTTGAGTGCTACGATTACAGCGTGCGGTTCGAGTGCTGCGAGAACGTGTACATTCCGTGCGGGAGCACGGAGGCTCCGCCGCCCACCACCGAAGTGGTGGTGACCACCAAGAGATTGACCACACCCCCAGAGTCTACGACACCAGAGACCACAACCTTGGTGTCCACCACTGGTAACTAATTTTCAGCCGATTTGTGATATGGTGGACACATTATAAATTGCACTATTTGGTTTGGGTAAAATTGTCTGTATACACCCAAACCAAAGTTGGAATCCTACACTGGCCACCATATCTCAAAAAGGCTAATAGCTACTCTATAGTCTCTGTTTTGTTTTTAGTTATGTGACTGGTATGAAATCACTCTCTCCTCCCCCCACCCCCCCTATAAATCTCTATTCATAAATACCGGGACAGTTTATCCATTCTGATTGGTGGAGAGAACATCATGTGGCCGTGTTTAAACGGTTGATATAAACACTGCTATAAGTGTTTAAACATATCTGTGGCGGCGCTAATTTACGCGAAACAAAATCAAAATATACTGGTAGTGGTATTCAATCTAAAAACTGTTAGTGTTAGTACGCGGGCGTACGCACAACTGTTGAGCGTGGCATGTATATCCTTGGCGAAACAGGGCCCGAGGACATGACAGGAATTGAAAGTTAACGGAAAAGTTGAGATTTTCCAACAATGCTACGCTTTTTAACAAAAAGGGCATTTATGAATGGGAATAATTAGAGAGTAGAGATTCGGTCTTAACCGGCCGCTTGAAACCTTGCAGGGTCGTGGCCGGTTTTAATCGGCCGGTGAAGACCTCGTCGCCTACTCTTTTATTCCCTTATTCTAATTAAACCATTGCGTCAGTGTATATATGAAAATTCATTATTCCAAGTCTTTAAGTCCACCTACCTACCGTTGGTGGCAGGCTCTCCCTCGGTCATTGAAATTCTGGATGAAGACGGAGAAATACCATTTTATATTTTTTGCCCGTCTTCTTGTATTCTCAGAAATAAACAGTACACTGGGCCATTTATGTTATTCCTTTTAAAACCATCTCATCACCTTGAGGAGTATACAGCCTGTGCTCCCAAGAACACACGTGTTTGTAGCATGCCAAGCTAAATCCAGGCCTGGATTTACACGGAGCGGCTATGGCCTATGTTGCCCCTGGTCTTGGCCCTTCAAAACTTTCCCATAGAATTCCAGATTTTCCAATAGAAGTGCCCTTTGCAAAATGAAAAATGGCCTAGCCCTCTCAAAGATGAAATTCCAGGCCTATAAATCAACCACAAAAAATACCCATCACAGACAGCTGTACGTGTATGTTTAGTAGAGCGACATTGTGGGCTCTCCCAATGTGTTTTCTAATCTATTGCCCCTTTTCATTAATCTTTCCTGTTACAATCATTGTGGGGTCAACCCCACAATGTCAAACACCCCACAAGTACAGTTCCTACCTAAAAATCACCCCACAATGTCTATCCTGTAAGCACAAAATGTCATTTTACACAATTTTACACAATTACCTTCCAAAATGTTGAGACCAAAAAAGAACTCACTCCGCGCGGCAGTTAATTTGAGAAGTCCCCCCGATCCACAAAGCTAAAGTAGTAGTCCAGGCCGATTTCCTACCTCCCGCCAAGGTAGTAGTTAACAAGCAGGACAGTTCTTTTCAGAACTGAGAAGTCTACCGAATTCTGAAAATAGTAGAACAAATAGCAAGACAAGTTCTCTAAAGAACAAAATCCACACAGCAAAGTAGATAATTATACACGTGGTGTTACCGCAAACCGAATATACAACCTTCCACTTCTTTTCCACCAGAATGTGTGGAGACTGTGGAGACCATTTGTGATTGGTCACCGTGGCTGGACGATGACGACAAGGTTGGTCCAATGGGAGAGTTCGAGCTGATCTCAACGTACCGAGAGGAGTATGACATCTGTGACTTGC
This sequence comes from Pycnopodia helianthoides, assembly GCA_032158295.1. Classification (NCBI taxonomy): domain Eukaryota; kingdom Metazoa; phylum Echinodermata; class Asteroidea; order Forcipulatida; family Asteriidae; genus Pycnopodia; species Pycnopodia helianthoides. The sequence goes on along the minus strand of CM063255.1, from coordinate 5,027,369 downwards.
CCAGTAAGATAGAATGCGTCATGAAAAATCGGCCAGGAGTGCACTCCAATGAGACCGGTCAGGTAAGGCCAACAACAAAAGTCCAATAAGCTGTGTCCTTAAGACACTTAACCATTATTGCTGCGTCCTTCGGATGGGACGTAAAGCAGTAGGTCTCGTGTGTTGTGTAATGCACGTAAAAGAACCCAGTGCACTTATTGTTATTGGTAGTATTATTATTTATTCAGCCAACTCAACGATGCAAGACAATACAAAATTACTTCCAAGTGGGCTTGGAGAAACAAAAGCAAAGTAAATACTGTGGCCCATAGACCTGTCGCCCCGAAAAGAGAAGGGGTTTGCCCCGGTGTTTCTGGTTTGATTGGCAGCATCATTGCGCCACAGACCCTTGTAAACCATTATCAATTACATGATGCTATGTAAAGGAATAGGTCTAATACTTAAAAACAAGCTCCATAATACCTTGCAGGAAAATAGAGATTGTTGAAGCGCCTTGAGCGTCACTGAGTGACGAATATGAGCGCTATATAAGAAGCCACTATTTTTATTATTATTTCTTATAAAATTATTATTTTTTGGTTTATTACCAAAGTATTACCCTAACTTTAAGTTACAGATGATTATAAGGGACTTACTGTGTTTTTAACGCTCAGTATTTTTCTCTCTCTGCAATCTCTAGGAAGTGACCTGCGACGTCACGGAAGGTTTGGTGTGCCTCCATTCAGAGCAGACGGACTTCCCGCCATTTTGCTTCGACTACATGATCCGTGTACAGTGCTGCCTGGACGTGACGGTGCCGTGCTCTCCGGTCACCACTGTCGCCATCGACTCGACAACATTGGCACCCACGACCAAGCCACAGCCTACAACTCAAAGGCTACCCACTACCGTGCCGACTACTCAACGACAACCAACAACAGAGCCTGTTCTCCCAACGACGCTGGTACCCACCACAGAACCGGTTTCCATCACCACAAGAAGAATCTATGAGTCAACCACCAAGACAGTCACTGACGTCCAAGAGGAGTCAACAACTCCACCTGAATCCACCCTTCCTCAGGAATCAACAACTGCTGAATCAACGACAGAAGGTGAAGTTAGTTCTATGCCCGACGAAGTAGATCCATACCCCAATTTCATAGAGCAGCTTAAGCAGAAAATACTTTAAAACATTTGCTGCGTAGCAAAAATGAGCAGGATACTAGTCACAGAATGTACATGTGACATGGTATTTTGGCTGGTAACCTTTTTTAAGCTGGTAAGCATAATTCGGATGTGCTTAGCCACTTTTTGTGCTTATGGAGTTTGAACGTGAGTTGAACCTATGACCTTTGAAAAACTGCCACAGAAGGTCTAATGTCTTCTGAGTGGCACCCCCCAAACAAAGATATTGACAAAATAGAGAGTTTGCCAATATTAGGGCTAGATAGCTTGGTTGGTGCGCCTGCACGTTAATCCCGAGGTCGCAGATCCAAATCCCGTTCAAGTCAGTTTTTTCTTTGTATGTTGACAGACTCCCTACTGAGCAGTCTGTGGTTTGATATGAACTGATAAGGTCTCATAGCCCTTGGCAGTGTTCTTGTGACAAGGCACTGGAACAAACAGATACATTTTAAGACTGGTGTTTTAATTTGTTTAATTATGAGACCGATTTATGTAGCACCTTATAGGGTTTACAAGGTGCTGTGGCGCAATATGCAGCCAATCAAACCAGGAACACCAGGGCTAACCCCTTCTCTTTCGATAAGTGCACTGGGTTCTTTTACGTGCATTACACAACACACGGACCAACGACTTTACGTCCCATCCGAAGGACGCAGCAATAATGGTTAAGTGCCCTGCTTAAGGACACAAGTGTCAAGACCGGGACTCGAACCCACACTCTGCCGATGAGAAACACCAGTGCCCAATTTCATAGAGCTGCTTAAGCACAAAAAGTAGCTAAGCACAACAAAACTATGCTTACCAGAATAAGGTTACCAGCCAAACTACCATGCCACATGTACAATTTGTGACTGCTATCCTGCTCATCTCTGCTTAGCACAAAATTGTTAAGTAATTTTTTCTGCTAATTTTTTAGCAGCTCTATGAAAATGGACCCAGAGCTTGAGTCCAGTGCAATTGACCGCTCGGGCACGACACGACATAGATCAGTGGTGAAGAGGCGGAGTAATAAAACTGACAAATTAATATTCAATACATGTTTTCAATGTCTCCTCTCCGTACAGCCGAGGAACCTACCACTGTGGAGTCAACTACCCAAGCAGAACCAACTACAGTGAAATCCACAACACTACCCCTCCCCTCTGACAAATTAATATTCAATACATGTTTTCAATGTCTCCTCTCCGTACAGCTGAGGAACCTACCACTGTGGAATCAACTACCCAAGCAGAACCAACTACAGTGAAATCCACAACACTACCCCTCCCCTCCACCCCAGGACCAACAACACGTAAGATTTCTAACTTGTTGACTTTTCACTTCTTCAATGGCTTTCAAAATTCTGGTAAATCATTTTGGGTAGACACCAAAAAGAAACCCAGTCATCACATTGTGTGTACTTAACCACTTACTTTAATATTTTCTAAACTGAGTGGGTAAATTATAATTAATTTAGGGTTGACATTTTTGTAAATAATTTTTTTGCTCCGAACAAATTTTGACAGATGGTGGAGTTCTGTTCCAAAGCGGAAAACATACAAAAACTTTTCCATATGCCACAGACAGTGCACAAAATACTAAAGTTTTCACATACCACTGACAAGGCACAATATACACACAATTGTTTGTACATGGCTGATGGATGTGAGATAATGTCAGGATCCCAACAATAATTCTTAGATTTTTATAAACCACAACTTATCATCATCAGTTTTTTGGTGTGGGTAAGCATTGCGTAGGAATTTTGGACATGAGAACAAACAGAGGTCCACACAAGGCAGGGTTTTGAAACACTATGTGGACTGACACACGTCCGGCTTGTTTCCTATTGAAAAGCATCCCTTGGAATTTTTTAGAAAATAAAAACCCAAAATGGAGTACCGACTTTTTAATTAAAAACTGACACTCAATAAGTGAGCGATGGCGTCACGTAGGTTTGATATGAAATATTGCAATACATAGATTCTGCCTTGTGATTGGTTTAGAGCGTGTCACATGATATGTCTTATTTTTACTAAAAAGCTGCGCAAGCTCGACACACTATACCCATAGCAACCAATGTACATGTACCATACCCGTAGTAACTGATGTACTATACCCATAGCAGCCGCAGCTTTTTGTTACCTAAATGTCCTGGCAGAATCTATGGGTGGGGTGTTATAAACCAAATACTGACTGCCTTTACATTTGTGCTATGGTTAAAACAACTCGTAGTTCAACCATAGCAGAGCCGCCAACTCTCCCTGATTCTGCAGGAAGTTCTCTAAAAACAAACCAATCTTTCCATGTTCTGATGAACAAACTTGAAAATCTCTCCGATTATGGAAACGTTACCCCTGTTATGTTGAATGTAATTCTAGATATCTCCCTGATTGTTGTACAAAGTCTCCCTGGTTGCAAGATGCAAATGTTGGCAGCTCTGTCATAGCCATAGGTTTAGCCATAGCACTAAAATCAGTCAATATTTGTATAGTATGGACTATTGAAAAAGTTTGGCGTACAAGTGAAACGACGAGCTAGACTGGTCCCGCCGGCCAGTCACTGCAACAAATTAAGGGCAAATCCTGATTAAGTACACAGTACCAAGTAACCAGATGTCAGGGAAGGACAAAGGTGAAAATTAATGGTAACTGGCTTTATCGTTTAGTCCAATCTAATCAGCGGATTTGAAGCTAGCAGCGGGGGACCGGGGAACGGTTATTGTACGAGGTGTAATACACCTACTTGAGGAAATTGTAAATTCCTGTTTGAATATTTCAAAGGGTAACAATACAATTACTCCATTATCTTCATGAAGTTCAGGGCCTAGGAGAGAGTCATTTATAGAACCTCTGAAGAAAAAACAACAATTTTCAAAGGAACGAATAAAATAATAATAACTAAGACATTTGTAAAGCGCCTAATGCAGAAGCCTCTAAGCGCATAAAGAGAACAATAAAATATACAATAAGTGAAAGAAACATTACAAGTAAGCAGATTACAAATAAGCACTTTCAAACAAATGAGTTTTTAACAGAGACTTAAAACAATGTAAAGAACTAGCCTGGCGAATATGCACAGGAAGAATAATGGCAACAGAATAATTTAATCGATGATAAGTTTGCATCAGGGATAAGGAATATTACTCCGTTTTCACCCTAACATCAATGAATGTAAAGCACTGTGTACTGAGTATACAGTGCTTTACATACATCGGTGTTAGGGTGAAAACCAAATAACAGAATAATCGTTTAATGTTTAGGCCCTATTGTACAATTTATTAAATATCGACACTTGCAATATAGCAGACATTCTTGAAACCATTTTTTTTTTCGGGGGAGAAATCATTTTTGTTGGGGTAGAATTCTGGCAAGACTTACGAGAATACAAGCAAACAAGTCCTGCTGGCTAGTCACTGAAAAAAATTAGGGTTAACCTTGTCCTATAAAACTATTACTACCAGTCCCTTGGTCCCCCCCCCCCTCCACATACGGTCTTCAAACATAAAGTCAATCAGTAATCTATTTCAGAAATTGTGGAGAAATTTGCTTTTAAAAAAGAAATGACCCCAAAAGTATGTTGGGACTTATTGAAAAGGGGAGTTCATTTATTCTTTCATTTATTTAGGTTTATTATACGACTAATAAGTTACACGACAGTAGTTAAAAAGACTAAAATTGACATTTTTACATTTTTTTGAAGCAACAAAAATTTGAAGCCTGAAATTTCATCTTTGAGAGGGCAAGGCCATTTTCAGTTCCATTGGAAAATCTTAAAGTCTATGGGAAACTTTTGAAGGGGCACCAAGGCCAAGACCAGGGGCAACAGAGGCCGTGGCCTCCGTGTAATTTCAGGGCTGAAGTTTTGTAAATTAAAAAAAGAAGGACAAAAAAATGCAGCACAAAAAGCATCGGTCAAAAAAACTGCTGATGACTAATAAGAACAAATTTGGGTAAGCAAAGAACGGAATTGAATGGACCTCACAGCCGCAGCAAAGCAAACAACAGTGAAAAGGTGAAACATTTAGAAAAAAACACCTTAGTTAAAAAAAATTGATATACCATACACCAAGTGACCCAACCTCCAACCTGCAAGTGAGCCAACCTCCACCCCTAAGTTTTCAAACTACTTAAATATTGACCTGCTGTCTAAGAGTATGATCAGAGAGAAGTAAATGCCATATCGTTCTGGTCACCTTGAATTATTATTTTGTGGTGTGCATCTTTTATCATCAGCTTGCAAGCCGGTTTACAAGGAAGTCTGCGAGTGGAGCCCATGGCTGGATGACGACGAACATAAAGTCGGCCCGATCGGAGAGTTTGAACTGATCTCAACATTCCGCGACAACTACGACATCTGCGAGGAACCGACCGAGATACTGTGCGCCCTTAAGAGCGACCACAACCTACTCGCGAACATGACGCACCAGCACCTGGTGTGCACCCCCGCCGAGGGACTCATCTGTCTCCATAGCGACCAGACGGACTTGCCGCCATTTTGTTTTGACTATTCCATACGGGTGAAGTGTTGTAAGAGTGAGAACATCGGATGCGAGACGACGCCGGAGCCTGTCGTCACCACGGTCGCGTCAACATCGCCAGAGGTTCTCATAACAAGTAAGTATCCATCAAGTGATCACACTACACACATTTTACGGTACTTGAACAAATAGTCAGATCCCCTTGAGGTGATCCCTCTGCTGCGGTTATCGGGTGTGATCCCTGGTTACACGGCAGTTACAGATTGAATGGCTTCTTCTGACTGGTACCCCGTAGCGAAGATATCAACAAAATAGGGAGACTGCCAACATCCCTTAAGGTGATCCCTCTGCTGCCGCTTCCCAGGTTATATCATACACTTGGGTGTGATCCCTGGTTACACGGCAGTTACAGGTTGAATGGCTTTTGACTGGTAACCCGTAGCGAAGATATCAACAAAATAGGGAGACCGCCAACATTAGGGCGAGATAGCTCAGTTGGTAGAGCGCCGGCTTAAATACCACCACTCTTGTCAATTTTTCTATGTTTAACCCAAAAATATTTGAATGAACTCGGATGATATTTGTTAGCAGTTCAATTGAACCTTTAGGAATTCACAACTTAAGTTACCTACTTGGTTTTGAGTATTGTCAATAATATGGGTTGTATATCAGTGCGTCAGTGCAAAAACGTTCTATCTTGTGCGCAAAATGGTAGTTTGGCAGGTAACCTTATTCTGGTAAGCATAATTTTGTTGGGCTCAGCTACTTTCTGTGCTTAAGCAGCCCTATGACATTGGGCCAAACTTGAGTTCGCTGTTCTAGACTGCTCCTCTCATTTTAATGTCTTAAACTTTCCTTTCCCACAGCTGCTCCATCTCAGATCAACGAGAAGTGCTCGGCGGTCATGTCCGAGGAGCCCATCACCATCACCAAAGACGGCTGCTCCACCCCGACCCCGGTGTTCCTCCCTCAGTGCCAAGGACGGTGTGAGTCCCATACGTCTTTCGGCGGGTACGACGCTGACGGCAACGAGTTCTGGGACAGCTACTGCGGGTGCTGTCGACCCAGAACGTTCGAGGAGGACACCTACGAGCTCATGTGTGAGGACGGAGAGACAATACTCTGCCGGTGGACGTTGTGACGGAGTGCTCATGCAAACAACTGGAGTGCCCCTCACGCTAAGCCAATCTGTTAATCATAGCCCTACATTTAAAAAAGGTTTTTATCCAATAATACAACCAACAGGAATCCTGCTACACAACTACATTATTAACTGGAACCCTACCCAATTTTTATAATCTCAAAATATTTCAATTCAACTGTAATCCATTACCTAATGACTTGGGAAGGTAGTGCATTCTGCTCTACACCAGCTCCCAGTGGATGATACCCATGCCTTCATCTTTACGGACTGTGAAGGGGGTAACCCTGTTTCAGCCCCCAGGAGTAGGTGGCAACGTGCCCCTGGTGACTGTTGATTTGGGTCTACAGCCTAAATAAGTTAAGTGTAGCCCTCACCTCGAAATGGCCGTCTGGCATTGTGAGTTTGGGGATGTGTCAAATTAAAAAATAAATAAAAAATTCAATCAGAGCAGCACTGGCAAAACAAAAGTAAATACATTTACATGTATGCAAAGTGTGATCAAAATAGGACACACAGGGGGAACAAATTTGAAATTGAGGTCACGGTTGTTGGTTTTTTCATGTTTTTAGTACAAAGGGCAGATTTGTGCCAACCCAGTTGATATACTTTGTGATTCTCAATTCGGCCCTTACCAAACGGTTGTCAGTGTCTGTCAACTAAAGAAAAAGCTATTCGCCCTATTCGCACGGTCAGCCATTTGCGTGTGAGCCTCGAATTGAGGACAGCAGTGAATGGAAGCATTATATAACTCTGTATTGTCACGGTAATGTAATGACCTTTCATCCAAACAAATACAAGATACAACACAAATGAAGCATGAAAGTCGAGGCTCTACACCACATGGAGGATCCGTGCAAGTAGCAAATTGGTAAAGCAAGCTAATTGCATAAATTTCGGTAAAAAACAAAAAGTAAACGCTAGTCCACTTCCTCTAGTTGTGCAAATTAATGAGGCATGTTATTTGTGTTGAACCCTAAGCGCCTACGTCACAGCTGCTGCTGTCTGCCTAGCCTTTGGTCTGCCATTTTTGGGAGTCAAATTGCATGTACAGAATGCTCACTAACCAGTGTATAGCCGTATCCAAATTGGTGGCTACGACTACGGCTATGGCTGTGACTGTTGCTAATGGTGTTGCTAAGGACATCCTATACTTCAATTCATAATGGCATGGTGATCCTAGCTGTAGCCACCAAGTCGGTCACGGCCTAGCACAGGGACACACTGACTCTCAAAGTGGTGCAACCAATGAGGGTTATTGCGGTGATTACTTACGTCGGGTAAATTGGGTCAAAAGTCACCAACTGAATGAAAGCTTCATGGCATGTTGTTTATATAATCAAGAGTATTTACTCTTTAGTAAATAATTATTTTCAATAAAAAGGCAGTACCTTTACATAGGCTGGTTATACGGTAGAGTTTGGCATTTAGATTTTATTCTCTGTTTAAAAAAAAAGAAGAGGGAAAGTAAGTCAGATAGTTCTTGCTTAAAAATAGTATTTAAATGAAGAAGACATTATGATTTTGGGGGTTTCTTTTTTCTTCAGTTTACTATTGGTTTTTTATTTAATACTCAGCAGTTCTCTGTCTAACTTGTGCGTAGGATTTGAAACTTTGCCTGGTGGAGATAACAAGCTAGTAAGGTCTGGTGCTTGGTTTTTTGAAAGGGCAAGGGCACCAGGGCGTTTTCTCCTCGGCAAAGGGCACCTCTATGAGGACTTTGTAAAGTTCTATTGGAACATTTCGAGTGGGCATCAAGGTAATGACCAGGGGCAATGGAGGCAATTGCATCTGTTGCCTCCGCGAATTATCAGGCCTGAGGTTTGACACCATTTCAAGGAGGCACCAAGGCAATGAACAGGGGCAATGGAGGCAATTGCATCTGTTGCCCCCTCGAATTATCAGGCCTGCTGGTTTGACGCCAGTTGCCCATGTATATGATTAGGTTTTGAAACTTTGCCTGGTGGAGATAACAAGCTAGTAAGGTCTGGTGCTTGGTTTTTTGAAAGGGCAAGGGCACCGGGGCGCTTTCTCCTCGGCAAAGGGCACCTCTATGAGGACTTTGTAAAGTTCTATTGGAACATTTCGAGTGGGCATCAAGGTAATGACCAGGGGCAATGGAGGCAATTGCATCTGTTGCCTCCGCGAATTATCAGGCCTGAGGTTTGAAACCAGTTGCCCATGGTTTGAAACTGTGCATGGTGGAGATGCAATCTAGTAAGGTTTGCAGTAACACCACACATAAGCCGGATTTGAAACTTTGCATGGTGGAGATACAATCTAGTAAGGTTTGCAGTCACACCACACATGAGCCGGATTTGAAACTTTGCATGGTGGAGATACAATCTAGTAAGGTTTGCAGTAACACCACACATGAGCCGGATTTGAAACTGTGCATGGTGGAGATACAATCTAGTAAGGTTTGCAGTCACACCACACATGAGCCGGATTTGAAACTTTGCATGGTGGAGATACAATCTAGTAAGGTTTGCAGTAACACCATGTGCATGAGTAGGATTTGAAACTTTGCATGGTGGAGATACAATCTAGTAAGGTTTGCAGTAACACCACACATGAGCCGGATTTGAAACTGTGCATGGTGGAGATACAATCTAGTAAGGTTTGCAGTAACACCATGTGCATGAGTAGGATTTGAAACTTTGCATGGTGGAGATACAATCTAGTAAGGTCTGCAGTAACACCACACATGAGCAGGATTTGAAACTGTGCATGGTGGAGATACAATCTAGTAAGGTTTGCAGTAACACCATGTACATGAGTAGGATTTGATACTGTGCATGGTGGAAGATACAATCTAGTAAGGTCTGCAGTAACACCATGTGCATGAGTAGAATTTGTACCTTTTCATAGAGGAAATTACATTTATCTTTGTAAAATTTCTGGCAAATCAACCCCTCTGCCCCCACCCCTCCACTCTACCTTGACCATTGTTATACCTTGTAAGTTATGTGCAAATCTCCATCACATTTATATTTCCAATCTTACCAACGTTATGCACACCTTATATTATAATGTAGCTTTCTCCAAAGCCAGGATTGGCTTTCCCTTGTTGCAAAATTTGTACTATATCATTTTTCTTCAAAAGTTTTAATTAAATATTATATGTCTACTTTTTTTTTCTCTTTTTGGGGGGCAATTACAGACTCAATCCCTTTCAAGTTCCGTCCGCACTATTTAACTAATATTGCTATCTTTTCTTGTTAAATGTTTTTGCTAATAATGTTTTATTTGTGTAATTTTTATACCGTAGTTCTTTCAGTCTGCATAGGAAGTATTGCATGGTAAAAATGCTAACATTTTCAGTATGAGACTGATGGTAGAGAAGAGGATGATGAAAATACTCATTTTCTGGTCATTATTTTAGTAGCAATAGTAATAAATAACTTTGTAAAAAAAAAGAAGTGTGGCTGCTGTTTTTGCTTTATTTGTTCATTAAAGCGCTTAAAGGTACTGTACACTTTTGGTAACAGCTCAAAATCAGTGTCCATACTTTGTGTGATTCAAACAAACAAACCTGTGAAAGTTTGAGCTCAATTGGTCATCGAGTCACAAGAAAATAGACCTTATGTTTTTTCTGTTTTTTCAAACATCAAGTTTTTATCACGCGTGATAATAAACTATTGTTTTACTCATTTCTCAGAAACGATAGCATTTTAGGCAGAAATATTTTAAGGAACCCTTTCTACCATTACTTACTTTTAATCATGTAAGTTATGTGTGAATCTGTGAACATTTGTGTTTTTCGATCTTACCAATAGTGTACAGGGCCTTTAATGGTGATTAGCTTAATACATCAATAGCCTCCCCCTACCCCCCCCCCCCCCCCATTAGCTCAGAAAGATTAGATGAGACACAGACGTAGTGCCAGCAGTGATGGCAAATACATTTGTGCATTCTTCTAACTCATTCGAAGCAAGGTGGGTTGGGGCAAGGGTTCTAAACGCCCCCCCCCCCCATGACACTGGTACTGGGTCTAAAATCCAAATGAAAATGCGAAAGACGAATTCAGAACGTTTCAATGGTGAACGATGGCGGACAATACAAGAGGTCTATGGGAACTCTCAAAGGAAACACTTGGTTAAGACAATGGGAGAACGAACATAGGGCCTCGGTTTATGGGGTCCACGAACGTGTGTCCTGCAAGTGAAAAAATGTAAACCAACTCATACTAAGTTATAGGTTTGTTTTTTCCCCATGTCAAGATTTTTCCTTCGTTCTATCTTTCGTTTAATTGTGTGGCTCATCTTCGACAAGCCAGTGAAAATTGATCATAGACTCATTATGTGCTCTGTAACTATACGCTTTTGTGTAATATACAATATATAAATTATTTAAAAACCAATAGATTCCTTGGATATGACGTCACAAACCCAAATGAAGACCTATCATTGGCTGAGAGTTGTGCGCGCAGTGTACATGCGTGCATTATTTCCTTGTTTGACCTCGGCGATGGCGGACAATACAAGAGGTCTATGGGAACGTCTCAAAGGAAACACTTGGTTAAGACAATGGGAGAACGAACATAGGGCCTCGGTTTATGGGGTCCACGAACGTGTGTCCTGCAAGTGAAAAAATGTAAACCAACTCATACTAAGTTATAGGTTTGTTTTTTCCCCATGTCAAGATTTTTCCTTCGTTCTATCTTTCGTTTAATTGTGTGGCTCATCTTTCGACAAGCCAGTGAAAAATTGATCATAGACTCATTATGTGCTCTGCTGCACGGAAATCTTTAGTAAAAGGCGAAAGATTTATGCGTGATGCAATAAAGCCAGAGTGATGATGCCTAAAATCCACAATGAATCCATTATATAATGATCTCACGTGAACGCCACGGTGGGCAATCATCCGTTCACCATTGAAACGTTCTGAATTCGTCTTTAGCATTTTCATTTGTATTTTAGACCCAGTACCCAGTGTCATGGGGGGGGGGGGGCGTTTAGAACCCTTGCCCCAACCCATCTTGCTTCGAATGAGTTAGAAAGAATGCACAAATGGTGATTAGCAATTGGATTAGCAAATGGAGATACATCAATAACCTCCCCTAAAATCGTCCCCATCAACTAATGATGAGTCATATAAGTGTAGTACCAGCAGTGTTGGCGACAATGGTGTAACTTAACGTTTTCGTGAACTATAACACGAAAAATATATATATATTTTAATTAAACCAATAGACCCTCTTGAATACATGACGTATTAAGCCCAAACAGCGCCCTCACTGAGGTCAATGAAGACCTATGATTGGCTGAGAGTCGTGCACAGCGCGTACATGCGTGCACATTTCCATTGTTTGGCCTCGGCGATGGTGGTCAATACAAGAGGTCTATGGGAACGTCGCAAGAGAAGAAAGAAACTAAGTTAAGACATTGGGAGAACAAAACAGAGGTTCCCACTTTACGAGGTCAACGAACGTGTGTCTGGAAGGAATACCATTCCCGATATTGGGGAGAGTGTATACCCACAATGTTCCCATACTTTAACACACTATTTTCCTCTTTTTTAGAAGTACACTCATTTAACATCCTTTTAAGAATTCCTGAGAATCCAAACACTCCATGAAGACACAATAGGGGTATATCATGCCCAAAACGAACACCAAATGAAAGATTGAAATGAATGTAACCTAACTCCCACTAATATCCAACATTGTAATTTCTTTTTGTAGCTTTTATCATGATACGTCTTCGGGCAAGTATCAGCAAACTTGGTATAGTTTCTTTTTTTCTCAACCTATCTTTCGTTTTTATTGTAAGGCTCATCTTTCGGTAAACCAGTGAAAAATTGTTTACAGACTCATCAAGTGCTCTGCTGCACGGAAATCTTTAGTAAAAGGCGAAAGATTTATGCGCGATGCAGTAAAGCCAGAGTGATGATGCGTTGTGATCCACAATGAATCCATTTACATAATGATCTCACGTGAACGCCACGGTGGGCAATCATCCGTTCACCATTGAAACGTTCTGAATTCGTCTTTCGCATTTTCATTTGGATTTTAGACCATAATGGGGGGGGGGGGGAAGCCCCCAGATTAGAACCCTTGCCCCACCCCCTCTTGCTTCCAATGAGTTAGAAAGAATGCACCAATGGTGATTAGCTCGATACATCATTAGCCTCCCCCTACAAACTTCCCCATCAATTTATGATGAGTCACATAAGTGTAGTGCCAGCAGTGATGGCGACAATGGTGTAACTTAACGTTTTCGTTAACTATTACACGAAAAATACATAATTTTTTTTAACCACTTAGATAGGTTGCAGTATGACGTAAATCGGCCATCTTTACGGGCAGTTTAGAACAAACAGTCGTGCGTTTCGTGTGAGAACGGCGTGCAACACGCGCGCATTTCACGAAACTCATTGCCGGAATGGTCAGTGAACAACGCGGCTGCGTTAATAAGTTGAGCGTTTGACGCACCTGCAAGACAAAATGCAATTTGCCCGTAAAGATGGCGTCTACTGGGAACTATCTATAGACCCCTCTTGAATACATGACGTATTAAGCCCAAACAGCGCCCTCATTGAGGTCAATGAAGACATATGATTGGCTGAGAGTCGTGCGCAGCGCGTACATGCGTGCACATTTCCATTGTCTGGCCTCGGCGATGGCGGCCAATACAAGAGGCCTATGGGAACGTCGCAAGAGAAGAAGAAACTAAGTTAAGACATTGGGAGAACAAAACAGAGGATCTCACTGTACGGGGTCAACAAACGTGTGTCTGGAAGGTTATATACCATTCCCGATATTGGGGAAGAGTGTATACCCACAATGTTCCCATACTTTAACACACTATTTTCCTCTTTTTTAGAAGTACACTCATTACATCCTTTTAAGAATCCTAACACTCCATGAAGACACAATAGGGGGTACATCATGCCCAAAACGAACACCAAATGAAAGATTGAAATGAATGTAACCTAACACCCACTATATTTCATAATTTCAAAAATGTTTTGTAGCTTTTATTATGATATGTCTTGTGAAGAGTATCATCATACTTGGTGTAGGGGTTTTTCCCTCGTCCTATCTTTCATTTAATTGTGTGGCTTGTCTTGCAACAAGCCAGTGAAAAATTGTTTACAGACTCATCAAGTGCTCTGCTGCACGGAAATCTTTAGTAAAAGGCGAAAGATTTATTCGTGATGCAGTAAAGCCAGAGTGATGATGCGTTAAGATCCACAATGAATCCATTACATAATGATCTCACGTGAACGCCACGGTGGGCAATCATCCGTTCACCATTGAAACGTTCTGAATTCGTCTTTCGCATTTTCATTTGGATTTTATACCATAATGGGGGGGGGGGGAGCCCCCAGATTAGAACCCTTGCCCCACCCCCTCTTGCTTCCAATGAGTTAGAAAGAATGCACCAATGGTGATTAGCTCGATACATCAATAGCCTCCCCCTGCAAACTTCCCCATCAATTTATGATGAGTCACATAAGTGTAGTGCCAGCAGTGATGGCGACAATGGTGTAACTTAACGTTTTCGTTAATTATTACACGAAAAATATATATATTTTTTTTAAACCAATAGATAGGTTGCAGTATGACGTAAATCGGCCATCTTTAAGGGCAGTTTAGAACAAACAGTCGTGCGTTTCGTGTGAGAACGGCGTGCAACACGCGCGCATTTCACGAAACTCATTGCCGGATTGGTCAGTGAACAACGCGGCTGCGTTAATAAGTTGAGCGTTTGACGCACCTGCAAGCCAAAATGCAATTTGCCGGTTAAGATGGCGTCTACTGGGAACTATCTATAGACCCCTCTTGAATACATGACGTCTTAAGCCCAAACAGCGCCCTCACTCAGATCAATGAAGACCTATGATTGGCTGAGAGTCGTGCGCAGCGTGTACATGCGTGCACATTTCCATTGTTTGGCCTCGGCGATGGTGGTCAATACAAGAGGTCTATGGGAACGTCGCAAGAGAAGAAAGAAACTAAGTTAAGACATTGGGAGAACAAAACAGAGGTTCCCACTTTACGAGGTCAACGAACGTGTGTATGGAAGGTTATATGCCATTCCCGATATTGGGGGAGAGGGTATACCCACAATGTTCCCATACTTTAGCACACAGTATTTACCTCTTTTTTAGAAGTACACTCTTATACATCTTCTAAAGAATTCCTTAGATTCCAAACACACCATGCATGAAGACACACTAGGGGGTACATCATGCCCCTCATCAAATGAAAGATTGAAATTAAAGTAACCAACCTCACACTACATTTCAAACTTTCAATTTCTTTTAGTAGCTTTATCATGATACGTCTTGTGAAGAGTATCAGCATACTTGGTGTAGGGGTTTTTCCCTCGTCCTATCTTTCGTTTAATTGTATGGCTTATCTTGCAACAAGCCAATGAAAAATTTATTACAGACTCATTAAGTGCTTCGCTGCACGGAAATCTTTAGTAAAAGGCGAAAGATTTATGCGTGATGCAGCAAAGCCAGAGTGATGATGCGTGAAGATCCACATGAATCCATTGCATACCGATCTCACGTGAACGCCATGGTGGGCAATCACCCGTTCACCATTGAAACGTTCTGAATTCGTCTTTAGCATTTTCATTTGTATTTTAGACCAGTACCCAGTGTCATAACGTGGGGGGGGGGGGGGGCGTTTAGAAGCGTTGCCCCACCCCTCTTGCTTCCAAAGAGTTAGAAAGAATGCACCAATACATCATTAGCCTCTCCCTAAAAACTTCCCCATCAACTTATGATGAGTCACATAAGTGTAGTGCCAGTATTGTTGGCGACAATGGTGTAACTTAACGTTTTCGTTAACTATTACACGAAATATATATATATATATAAATTATATTAATCAATATACCTCCTTGAATACATGACGTATTAAGCCCAAACAGCGTCCTCACTGTGTTCAATGAAGACCTATGATTGGCTGAGAGGTGTGCACAGCGCGTACACGCGTGCACATTTCCATTGTTTGGCCTCGGCGATGGCGGCCAATACAAGAGGTCTATGGAAACGTTGCAGGAGAAGAAACTAAGTTAAAGACACTGGACACCTTTGGTAATCGTCAAAGACCAGTCTTCTCACTTGGTGTATCTCAACATATGCACAAAATAACAAACCTGTGAAAATTTGAACTCAATTGTTCGTCGAAGTTGCGAGATAATAATGGAAGAAAAAACACCCTTGTCACACAAAGTTTTGTGCTTTGATGCTTGATTTCGAGATATCACGCGTGAGGTCTCAAAATCAATTCAAATATTTTACTGAGAAATTACTTCTTTCTCAAAAACTGCGTTACTTCAGAGGGAGCCGTTTCGCACAATGTTTTATACTATCAACAGCTCTCCATTGCTCGTTACCAAGTAAGTTTTTATGCTAACAATTATTTTGAGTAATTACCAATAGTGTCCAGTGCCTTTAAGGCCAAACAGCGCCCTCACTGAGGTCAATAAAGACCTATGATTGGCTGAGAGTCGTGCGCAGCGCGTACATGCGTGCACATTTCCATTGTTTTGGCCTCGGAAATGGCGGCCAATACAAGAGGCCTCTGGGAACGTCGCAAGAGAAGAAGAAACTAAGTTAAGACATTGGGAGAACAAAACAGAGGTTCTCACTTTACGAGGTCAACGAACGTGTGTCTAGAAGATTATATACCATTCTCGATAATGGGGGAGAGGGTATACCCGCCTCTTTTTTAGAAGTACACTCAATATAAACATCCTCTAAAGGATTTCTTCGATTCCGAACACACCATGAAGACACACTAGGGGGTGGGGTACACCATGCCCCCACATCGATCACCAAATGAAATTGAAATAATTTTAACCTATATCCCACTAATATTTCAAAATTTTAATATGAGTAGCTTTTGTCATGATACGTCTTGGGAACAAGTATCAGCGTATTTGGTGTAAAATAGGGGGAAAAAATTCTCAACCTATCTTTGGTTTTATTGCAAGGCTTATCTTTCGATAAACCGGTGAAAAATTGTTTACAGACTCATTAAGTGCTCTGCTGCACGGAAATCTTTAGTAAAAGGCGAAAGATTTATGCGTGATGCAGTAAAGCCAGAGTGATGATGCGTTGCGGTCCTCAATGAATCCATTATATAATGATCTCACGTGAACGCCATGGTGGGCAATCATCCGTTCACCATTGAAACGTTCTGAATTCGTATTTTCATTTAGATTTAAGGCCATCCATTAGCTTAACAATAGGGGGGGGGGGTGATTAGAACCCTTGCCCCCTTGCACCCAATGCGTAGGATGTGGTTAAGACAATGGAAATATTAAAATATGGAAGCATGTGCTTACTAAAATATTATTGAAACCGTTGAGGGAAACTCCCGTTAATGATGGCCTCATCACGGTCCAACCTCAGCAGAAAGACTCTGCCTGTAGCCTCCAGGCGTGAGGACAAGTTCCAAAACGTACCAGATATTTTACAAAATCACAAATCCATACGGGGAAAATATTATGCTCATGTTTTCTGACATCGGTCATAAAAAAAGAAGAGGTTGTCAATATGATCCCTGGAAAACGGTTATTCCGGTCTGATGACGCCACGAACTATATTTGGCGTCCCAGGGGGATTCCCAAACCGGTTGCTTCATTAGGCAGTGGATGGACCCGCTGAGTGATAACAGGCTGGGATGATGGCTGATGACGTCAACCGGAGATTAACCAATCACTCAACGGAACAGCTGACAAGATTTCAAAGCAAGAGCAAAATGGGTACAGCCTCGTTAACATCAGACAGTGGGAAATCGATCGTCCCCCACCCATTACGTTTACGGCAAAGCAAAGATTGCGGCTGTTGTTGTACATCTGGGGACATAGTTGATAGAGTAGGGAGGGTGGGCCATTGAGTATGACGTCACAACGCCGAAAGGAACTGTCCTTTAAAGGGCGTGTTATAGAGGGTTGAAGGGGGGGGGGAAATACATCATTGTTTAATTTTTGTCTGAAAGCTTACTGATTATGAAGTTCATACGAGAATTTTTTTATTCTGTGAAATATTTCCCTCTGAAATTAAGTCAAACTCGAGAAAACTGTATCTGAAAACCTACAAAACACGCAACAGCCGATTTCCGAACGGTTGTTTACAACCAAATTTAAGGACAATGTGTTTATAATAAATGCTGAAAATTGTGCATGGTTTTGAACTATTTTCTCCTGATTCTCACAACGGATTAAGGCCAAATTTTCACGGGTTTGATATTTCACCTACATGGTTGATCACACAAAACATGACCACTGCGACTGTTTTGTCGGCTCTATCAATCCTTTAACACATTTAATAGCATGTTAAATAAAGACCCCCCTGTTTTATTCAAGCATAACAAATTGTTACACAGAGAAACCCATTTTCTCTAAGGACTAGCAGACTGACTGTTCGAAACGTCGAGACCACACCGGCTCTTTTCAGAGCCAACACTCCTCCCAAAAGAGATTTTACACATGGATGTACCCGCAAGCAAATTTATGTTCTGCAGCACACGCTGGCTACGGAGTCAACAGTTAAGGAATAGGGAAGATAGCCGACGTGTGCTGCAGAAAAAAGAGCATAGGCCCTACTGTCCGAAACGTTGAGTCCCTCGAATGTTCTTCTCAGAGCCACCATCATAACATAACAATTACAATTTATAAGGCGCTATTCCATCAAGATCATAGCGCACATAAAAGCAATTAACATGGAAAGAGGTGAGTCTTTAGAACTTTACGAAATGTAGATAAAGTAACGGATTCCCTAATGACAGTAGGAAGATTGTTCAAAATCATTGACCCAGCTACACTGAAAGCTTTTTGACCTAGAACTGTGTTTACTCGGGGAACATTCAAGCGAGTGATGCCAAGTGTGGACCGAAGAAATCGTGGTGGACCGAAGAAATGTGACAGTAAAGAGATCTTTCTATACATGGTGTTACCGCAAATTCTTATTTATTTAGTCGATCTATATTTCGGCCTACTTCTTATTTTTCCACACCATGCAAAGCTTCAATTGCCACTTAAGTTATACCCCGTACCCCCAAAACACCCACGGGGTACGTGCGCCAACCCAAGGATCGCGTGTTATGACAAGATCATATTAAGGTGATTCCCAGGGTCATATAAAGAAGGAATCGTATAGACACATTGCCAATAATCGTGCAGTCTGCAGCCAACCGCCTCCAAGGTGTCATCGTCTGTTTAATTTGACTAAATGACAGCTTCCCTTGTAAGATGTGGGTTAGATAAGATTAGATTTCAAAGAGTTATGGTCTTTAGTATTCTGTTGCGAATTCTGCGTTGTTTTCACGAACTGGGTGTGTACCTTTTAGGTGTCTCTCCTATACAGAATGTAAACCCCCACATCTTTTGTTTTTTAAATAATTGTATTTACAAAATTATGCTTACCAAAATGAGGTTACCAGCCAAACTACCATGCCACATGTACAATTCGTGACTGGTATCCTGCTCATCTCTGCTTAGCAGATATGGTTAAGCAATTTTGTTTCTGCTTTAAGCAGCTCTATGAAATTGGGCCCTGTATGAAATTGGGCCCAGGGATCTCAGTGACTTTAAAAATGGCGCAACCAAGATTTACCATGGATGATGACGTCATGTGAATTGGGTCAATCCTGTCACGGTAACTGTATTCATCAAATTATGCTTACCAAAATACGTTTACCAGCCAAACTACCATGCCACATGTACATTGTGTGACAGGTATCCTGCTCATCTTTGCTTAGCAGAAATTGTTAAGTCAATGCATCACATGCCGGGATACGCCGTCCTGCTGACGCCTAAAGTTTTCGTGACTTCCGCTCCAAAGCTGCGACATACATTGTGATTTTTACCCAAAGTCACATTTTCATTGCTCAAAAGCATTTCTTATGACAGAAAGGAGACCTTGGTCTTTGCAGAACGTAGGTCAAAAAAGCCAAGTCCAATTATTCAACTTCTCTTGCATAAACCATCAAAGAGAAACTAGTTCAATGCGATGGGCTTCTGGTAATCAGTGGCGCCAGTTGTGGCTTACGGTGGAATGACGTCACATTTACGAACAGGATTGCCTACAGACCTTTCTTTTGCAACGTCACAGTTATTGCCAACCAAGGTTGGAAAACTATGGAAAGCAAAAACAAAAGCCACAGTTTGTAACAATGTTGCACAAACATTCAAAAATAGTGTTGAATTTGTTGGAAACAAAGTAACCAATCATAAGATGTTTATTTTGTTATTGAAAGTTTGCAGAAATGTTGAATTTGGTCACATCTGTACCCGCGATTGAATGTTTTGCTAATATTCGGCCCTCCATGCCAACCAGCGCGGTTTGTTGATCAACAAAAGAAAGGTCTATAAACCAATTATTTGCTCACTGTTGCTACGACAATCCTCTTGGGACCCCGGAAATAATTTTTTTAAATGAAAATAAAGAAGGGAGGCATCAACTAAACTGTAAGAAGAAAACAAAACGAAACTTTGTAAACTCCAGTTCTTATACTTGCCAGTGCTATAAACACCGACCAATTAGATAAATATATTTCAAAGAAGTTCGCTTCAAAATGTTGTAAACCGAGGCAATGTAACCTCCTTTTTGACACTCCTTTTTGTCATAACATTTTGACTGTAACAGAGGTTTTCCATTTATTCCCTGTAAACAATCTGCAGCCAGCTTCTTTCAAATGAGGTTTTGGATATGGTTTATTTCTAATTTGTAGGGTTCGAATGACAGGATGTCCTGGTTTTATCACTACAGTAATCTATTTTAGATGTGACAATCACCAGGGTTGTTTGTACCAATTGAAAGATTGAAATTCATAAGACTGTTTCTGCTCTGAAATTTGAGTTAATTATGTGAGTAATTAAGTTACTGTGTTATCGATGTCCGCCACGAGAAAAAAAGGTGGACATTTCTAAGATTTCCTTTGATGTCACGTTAAATTGAACAGCTGTTTTAAATGGTAGCTAGTCCCGCTTATAATAAATCTATTTCGACAAGCCCATTTTGTTTTTGTGTATTTTTGTTCCATTTATTTTTTAATTTATTTATCTGTATTTATTTATTTCTTCTTAATTATTTATTTATTTATTTATTTATTTATTTTAAATAATTTGTATTTTTTTTTAATCAATTATTTTTTAGGTAGGCCTATTTATTTGTTATTTGTTTATTCAATTTTTTACTTCGGCCGATTCTTCTTCTTTGATCCAAACGGGCCGGAATAACAAGAAATTATTTTCTTGTAAAACAAATATATATATACAAAAAAAAAATTAAAAATGCAAGGGTCTAACATGTCTAGTCACCGTTACATTTATTTCATTCGGAATCCGAACAACTGCTATTCAGAATACAGTTAATAAATCACTATACAGCCCTTTCTTCTCTGCGAATTATTTAAATATTAAAATGTCCGACTCCCTGTTAAAAAAAAAACGAATTCGTATCAAAACAAAAACTTTCAAAAGGCTTGAAAGATAACGTTTAACTGTTGGCAATTTATTTCAATATGGACACCGAACTGAAAAGTCCGCTCTCTTTCACTCTAAGTACAGTCATGCAAGAAAAACAACGACACGAGTTTTGTACACAATTCAAATTTCACTAAGATGCCCGCATTTTTCTACAAATAATTCCCTTCAAGTAGAAAAATCATTCCCTAATTCACCGACTGGCGCACTTGCTATTACAACTAATTATAAAAAACATATTTTACATCATTATAAAATGCTCAAATTCGTCAAGTCTCTGCTCCGTATTAATATAATTAACATCTTGTCAGCACAAAACAAATTGACGATTAATCTTGTAATCGTCCTAAACTATCTTTAAAAAATCTCCCCCTGTTTTGTCCGACACCGATGTGCGTTAAGCACTGTTAACTCAGTTCTCCCGAGTCTTGTAAAAGAGAAACCCCAGTTCTATTACTCAGGTGGGTTTCGAACCCACGACCGCTGCCTTTCCGGAGCAGATGTCTCACCTTTAGACCACTGAGCTTGCCCAGTAGCTAGAGGCAGTTCGAGTCATAATTATGTTTTAGCAGCCAATCCCAATATGTCTGTGGCTTTTTTCCATTCCCTTTTCACATGACTCAAGAATGTATTGATGAGCATACATGTCTCAATATACACACATCAGTGATACACAAAATAATAGGGTAAAACACAAATGATATTCTTTATCCCCGATGCAAACTTAAAGGTACACATTGCCTCATAGATCGGGCGAGTTGGTCTATAAAAAGCGTTTGTAACCGTTTGTTATAAAATGCATATGGTTAGAAAGATGTTTTAAATGTAGAGTACAATGATCCACACAAAAATGCCTCGAAATTACGTGGCTTTCCTTTAACTTTGCGAACTAACACGGTCGGCCATTTTGTAGAGTCAACAAATTGACTCCACAACATGGCCGACCGTGTTGGTTCACGATGTAAAAGGAAAACCACAAAATTTCGAAGCATATTGTGTGGATCATTGTATTCTACGTTTAAAACATCTTTCTAACCATATGCATTTTATAGCAAACGGTTACAAACGCTTCTAGACCAACTCGCCTGATCCAAGGCAACGTGTACATTAAAAATCTACATCTCCCTTTAGTCCCAATTGAGGTTTGAGCAATAAACGGAAGAGCCCACTGTACGCTACAGCTGTTTCCGTAAGTTCGTGTGCCTCAAGTTAGTGGAAAGGGCGACTGTGGGATATCCTTCCGACTAGTGGTTTCCAAACCTAGTTCACAGTCAATTTAAGTCACTCGGTGAGGCATTAAAGGGAAGCTAATTTGTAGGTTATCTTAGTTAAACAATGATTCATAAGTAATACACCGTCATTTTAGCAAAAAGACCTGTGTGGCAACACATAAATGCTAACAAAAAGCCTGTCATTCTGGCTAAGAGACCAGTGACACACACATGCTAGACAAACTTGAACCATAAAGTCTGGACTCCTTTCGGTTGTAAACAGCTCAATGGATCAATATTGTTATGTAAAAGCACCGAGCAGTTTTATCAACTTTTGACAAAGAAGCTAGAATATTTCAGAACTTGTTCAGCTATTATGATACAATTCTTTATTTGAGGGGGTTGAAAAAACAAGGCTACATGGTCTACATAGCACAATATACATTAAGAAAACTACTATCAACTTATTTGAAAGATCCAGCTTCCATTTAACTTCACTAAAAATCATGCTTTTTTTGCCCTATATCGAAATTGACTTCGCAATAAAAATTCTGATCACTAGAGCTTAATATACTGTGTTACGTCTTTGTTAATGTAGACTGATGAAGACTACGTAATTTAGACACTAATTTCTAACACCAAGTATTTTGTAATGATTGAAAAGAGAGCTCAACAACTTGAAGACAGTGACGTCATCTCCTTCGTGTACCCTGATTTTCCGGAAGGGACCTAATGCATTGACGTCATCACGCCGCCATCTTAGAGGTAAAAAGATGGCGCAACATTAGAAAATGCACATCTATGTACGCGCGGTGCACATAATCGGCCAATGAGTAACCTTCTTTTGACCTCCAGCCGAGGGCGCCCTACTCAAATGACGTCATGTGCATAAAGTCTATATGCAACCCCAATGGATACAAACTCCACAGCAAATTCAGGCTGTCGGGCACGTGTCCCTATCACAACATCCAATGATATCTCAAAGTAGCTATTATCGTAGGAGACATTCTTTAGCCGAATGCTCATTGGCTGATGCTTTTCCACCAGTTTGCCCTTCTGATGCACTCTCTACAAAGGTCAAAGACAAGATGTCTCCAAAACACCTTTTCTCCGTGTAGTAATTACCAACCCTCTTGTCAACTGCTACACCTCAACCGCATAAAGTCTTCTGCTGGAAAAGGACTACCCGATCCCAAGTTCGAAGAAAGTTTATTGGATGTATTAGACCCACTCTCACTGAGGAACGAACCTCCGTCTACGATTGCAGAACTCTCGCCGTTGGAGACTGGAGTATAACGTATCGTTGGCGTCTCTCGATTCCGGGTCCAGATCAACGTAGTCTGGTACCGGTAGCTGGTGTCGACGCATCTGTTGGCTGACGTAGGTGTTCATGTAGTCGCTGGGAGTGTGACTTGCACGTCCTTGGGACGACGGATTGGAGGCGCTGCTGTCCACAGCAGACTCCTGATCGTAGCTTGTCGTTCTTGATGACAGCTGACTGGTAGAGTTTGTGGGATTCGAGCAGCGTCTAAGAACAGATATATCGCTGTTTCTTAGCCTTTTGCTGTCGCGTTTTTCCGCGTCCTCGATGCGAATCTTGAACGTTTGCCGACGGTAACACCGAGTGTACCAGACGCAGAACAAAAGAGCGCACGCTACAACGGTACCTTGGAAGGTCGTCACTACCGCAATTACCAACGGCGTCCAGGAGCATTTAAACGGCGGGAGCGGGTACGGCACAGGAAACAAGTCTTCCGTGAACTGTTCTTCCATTGATGATGCGGAGCGTGAACACGGACAAGCTGCCCTGAGGCGGACGAGGACGACCTTAGAGCTCTCTCTGTGTCTGATGATGCACCGGTAGCTCCCAACATCGCTGTCTCGTAGAGGCTTGATCCATAGTGATCCATCCTCTTCGACCCTGAAGCGGCTGCTCACGCCCGTGATGAACTCACCGTCCGGAAGCATCCATTTGACGCGGGGTTTTGAGACCAACTCATCGGTATCACAGAGCAGCACCACGCTCTGGCCAGGCACGCCGTACGTTACCGGCGGGGTGTTAGGTAACTCCGCACTGGAAGAACTGCCTCCAACCCCGCCACTGCTGATTGGTTCTACGGGTCCCAAACCACTGTCTCCTGTTGTGAACAGATGGGAATTGTTGCTGGTCACCGTTGGTGGCATCGTTGTTATCCTAGAATCCGGAGTAGTAGTATTGCCAGGTACAACAGTAAGTTTAGTTGGATACTTTGTAGTTCCGGTGGTGTCGTTCGAGGTCACATTCGGGTTTCCTGTCGCCACATACCCCGACGTAGGTACCTCTGGATTGCCTGGAGGAGGCCTCCGGGATGCAGAGGGATGGTGAGGGCGCCCATCTATAGCAGGACCTGATGGGTGTGTAGCACCGGTCCCTGGGAGCTGCGGATGGTCACTTGCAGGAGGTCTGCCGTTCGGCACTTCAGGCTGTACCTGTAAAGTCGGTCTTGGATTCGGGGTCGCCACTCCTGCACCAACGCCCAAATGTGGTGTTAATGTTATCGCTGGCTGTTGTGGCGAAAACACTGGTCTTGTTAGAATGGGGGGAACGTCCGGAGAGTCCGGGATGGTGTCGAAGAACATCCAGCCTGTCTTCTCATATGATGGCGCTGTTGGTGTTGCTGGGAAGCCGACACTTGGGACGGTGGATCTCCTCTGCCGGTCTGTGGGGACAGTTGGGATCGCTGTTGTCCTTCCAGCAGGATACTGTTCAATGCCCACAGTATGTAACGGTTCTTCTCCATCGGGTTTGGAATTTCCACCTGCGCTGTAAATTCCATTGCCCGGTTTGATTCTCTGTGTCGTACTGGAATGAGTCCTTGGTGAGATTGTGAGTGGTTGGTGAGACAGTGGACACAGGGCACGGCTGCTAAGCATGGCCAATCTCCTACCTCTAAATCTCAACGGCCACGCACACAAGACCCCGCCATCATCCAGCCCGGTGTTGTGTCCGGAGGCAAGCAACCACCTGCGAAGCGATAAAACTCGACAGTCACACACTAGTGGATTGTCGCTGAGAATCAACCGCGATAGTGACGGCATTTCGTCCTGGATAGCCGCCGGTACACCCTGGATGCGATTCTTGGCCAAAGACAGAATCTCCAGTCGACCGAGTCCGCCGAAGCTCTCAGTCTCTAAATCACTGAGCTGGTTCCCGTTGAGCTGGAGATTAACAAGATTTCCTAGCGGTTCGAATACCTCTTCCGGGAGAACATTGAGGTTGTTGTTGTCCAGTGTTAGCATCGTTAGCCCTTGAAGACCGCTAAAAACCCACCGATTCAAACTGGCAATCTTGTTGTTGGCAAGATTAAGGACGGTAAGGGAAGTCAGTCCCTTGAAGCCCAAATTGTCTAGATTTTTCAGCTCGTTTCCACTCATGTCCAACGACTTCAGTTTCGTCATGCCGTGGAACGCACCCTGGTGGATGCGACTTATCCTGTTATTCCTCAAGTCGATGGTATTCAAAGTTGAGAAGTGTCTACTGAACTCCCGTTTTCTGAGGTTCGTTATCGCGTTGCCGACGAGCTCAAAGTGGCGTACTTGTGGGATACAACATGGCGCCGGAATGACGCTGATACCGGCCCCCTGTGCGCATGTGTACTTCAGTTCAGAGTGGATGTACTGGCACTCTGCACCGAGACTGTACCGCGTTGCAAGATGCCTCTCACCCTGGTTACCATTGGAAGTGACGATCAGTCCTGTTATCAGTAAGACAGCGAGGGCGCGCTTCACAGGTGATTTATTCATCTTGATGGAAATCGTGGCCTAGGTGGAAAAAGAAGGAAGAAATATCGTAAATAATTGCACACTTTTGCAAAAACAGTAGGCTATTACCGTTACGAAATTACGCAGCTGACAGAAAGTGTGTCTTTGTCAAAGACAATGTACTTTGTGTTGAGCATGCAAAATTCGCGTGATTGTTGATTTAAGTTCATCCAGACAGGCCTGCAGGAGCAATTGTGAATCCGTAACAACAGATTTTGAATCCTTAACAACAGATTGTGAATCCGTATCAACAGATTGTGAATCCGTAACAAAAGATTGTGAATCAATCGAATTGTGAATCTGAAGAACGTGTTGGGAACCCGTAATATCAGATTGTGAATCCATAACATGGGATTGTGAATTTGTAATAACTGATTGTGAATCCATAACATGGGATTGTGAATTTGTAATAACTGATTGTGAATCCATAACATGGGATTGTAAATTTGTAATAACTGATTTTGAGTCCATAACTTGGGATTGTGAATTTGCAATAACTGTTTGTGAATCCATAACATGGGATTGTAAATTTGTAATAAATGATTGTAAATCCATAACATGGGATTGTGAATTTGTAATGTCTGATTGTGAACCAATAAAATGGAATTATGAATTTGTAACAACTGATTGTGAATACATAACTTTGGATTGTGAATTTGTAATAACTGATTGTGAATCCATAACATTGGATTGTGAATCTGTAATGTCTGATTGTGAACCAATAAAATGGAATTGTGAATTTGTAACAACTGATTGTGAATACATAACATTGGATTGTGAATTTGTAATAACTGATTGTGAATCCATAACATGGGATTGTGAATTTGTAATGTCTGATTGTGAATCCGTAACGGGATTGCAAATCCGTACTAACGGATCATGCAAATTCGTAATACATGTAGGCCTATAACTGATTCAAAATGTGTTTTTGGTTGGCGCTAAAAATTGGCTTTTCTTAAAGTTCATCTGGCATTGCACTTTACGTAATTGCGAACACATCGTGGAGCAAAGGCTACAGTGTACCTGACGCATGGAACATCAAAGTTTCTGAGGCTGGCCGACCTTGCCCTTGTGTATTAAAAAATAGACAGAACAGCCGTGCTTTTATTTCAAAAAGAGCAGTTATAATTAATTTCTCTGCAGATAATTGTTTTGTACCCGAAGTATGCCACTCGTCTTGTTGGTCATTTCTCAGTGGACAGAATGTCTTCAGTCGTCCGTCCCTCCGTGGTGCCATCGCTCACTTATGAAGTGTCAATTTTTTAATGAAAAAGTCGATACTTTTTTTCTTTTTTTTTCTTTTTTAAATCTAAAACATTTCAAGTTCCACAACTGCACATACATAGCCAAATAGCGTGCCAATTGTCTAATTACCATGTTTTTTTTTTCTTCACTAAAACAAATCTATCAATGACCAGCTCTCCGGGAATTCCCATAGGAGTTGTCAAATGTGCCCAAGAGGATTGCGACCTAGAACGACCAGGACGTGCTCATTGTGTCACCGCTTCACGTGTGAGGATCACACAGCATTAACTTGAATTGATTTTATTTGATCATAAGGATTAGGGGTATATATCTAATGCTTTGGGCGATTTAAAAGTGTTTGGGTTATCCACAAAAAAATGTACTACACGCTGATATCAAACTGACACTCAAAAAGTGAGCGATTTTTCTACAATGTACCGACCAACTCATCTTTATAAAAAGGCAGGTTCACAGTTTGTGACTGGTTCCTAAAAATGAGTCTTAATTTAAACTATTTTTAACTTTATAATTATGTTTTGCTATGGAGCACTTATAAATCTCCAGTTACATCAGAAATGTTTGAGGGTTACATTCATTGACTATTTCCGTTGATAAATTGGGTATAGTGATGTTTAAAGGTGTATTACACAAAAGGAACTCCTAGCGACTTCAGATTAATTTTTAAAAAATTGGGTCATATTTATTTGTTACAACAATTTTGCAAAAAAAAATACTTTGATTCTTTCCGGACTTGTTGCAATAATTACATTCTAAAATCTCCTGGGTCAGAATTGACTCAGGTCCGGGTCCCAGGGGTTGGGGGGATGGGGGCTGACCCATTTCAGGTCAGGCTGACCCGGAAACTGATTAACAAATTTGGATTATAGGATTCTGCGCCAATATGGCATAATACCGGATCATTTTGGCACAGATTCCGGGTCACACTGACCCATAAATGGGTCGGTCCCCTTGACCCGGAATCCAGACCAATTCTACCCTGGACATTTTTTTAAAGAGTGTCACAGACCCATTGCACAACGCGCAGCGCGCATACACGCGCGTCTCCTGCCCGCCATTGTGGGTGTCAAAACGTGCACAAAAGGATGGTAGGCCGTATCCGAAATGAGGGCTACGGCTAGGGCTACGACTGTTGCTATGGGTGTTGCTAAGGACGTCCTATATTTCAACGCATGATGACGCGGAAATCTAGCCGTAGCCGTAGCTGTAGCCGCTAATTCGGACACGGCCGTACACGTTTTGACACCCACAATGGCGGGCAGGAGACGCGCGTGTATGCGCGCTGCGCATTGTGCAATGGGGCTAGTCCATCATCATTACTCGACACAAACACACACACTCCACAATCAAAGCGTCCATCAGTCTGTGTGTTGAAAATTAAACCATGGTTCATCCACTACTTGACCCTTGTAAGAAGTCAGCCCTGCTCAAGGGATTTCTCATCGGCTTGTCCGGGGGTTAGGGAGAGACCAGACTTTTGCCTCTGATAGCAATAGGGCAAACACTCCTATAAATTTCCGTTAGATGTCTGCCTCATTTTGAGAGCTAAAAATGTCATGTTTGTAATGTTACCGTCTGCATACAATTTCACGAGCTGATAGGGTATCTACAGAGCTTGACTCTGTCGCTGTTTATGATTATAGTCGTGTTTCATTGTCTTATATTGGGAAACTTGAGAAACTTTAACAGCGATCGTATTTGATGTTGTAGTCGAAATGATGTTTGTTATCATTGGTGTTCTGTCACGTTTCGCTGCGCTTAAGTAATGAATGACGCAGTACGAAAAGCAAAATCTCCCATTTTTGCTTTGGACATAATAATTTTGAACCATCATATTTTTTAAGGGTATTTAAAATAGAATGATTGTGGTCTATCACGTGTTTCCTTGACAAAAAGTTTGTAACGGCACTGATGAGTCTGGGACATAACATATAATAATTGTGTACTTTTGGTAATTATACTCCACAAGTTAATGACCAGACAAACTTACTTGGTCGAGAGCACTGGAGAGCTGTTCAAAACATTGTTAGAAACGACACCCTGAAGTAATAGTTTCAGGGAAAGAGGTAAATTTCCCCCAAAATTGAATCTGAGAAAGGCTTCAGTCTCAGGCATCTGAAATCACAGGTAGATTTTTCTTTCATTACTTTCTTGCAACTTCGATGACCAAATTGAGCCCAAATTTTCACAGGTTTTTTATGTTATGCATAATGTTGGGATACACCAAGTGAGGATACTGGTCTTTGACAATTACCGAAAGTATACCCGTCCTTCAAAGGAACATTGAGTAATGAAAGATGACTTTATATATTCGGTTTGCAGGAACACCATCATTTATGTGTATAAATATCTACCGCTGAGTAGATTTTCGGAATTCGGGAGACTTCTCAGTTCTGAAAAGAACTGTCCTGCTTATTAACTACTACCTGGGCGGGAGGAAGGAAATCAGCCTGGACTACTATTTAGATGACTTGCATCTCATTATGACTGAGAATAAGTCATATTTATGACTTATATCTTTTAATTATGACTTAGTATAAGTCATAATTATGACTTACTTAGCTCATAAATATGGCTTAATTGGCAGCTTCGGTGACCAATAATTTAGCTCAATTTTACAGGTTTGTTATTTGATGCATATGTTGGGATACACCAAGTGAGGATACTGGTCTTTGACAATTACCAAAAGTATATCCTGCCTTTAAGGCCAGTACATGTGAACAAGAGACCCTGGCAATAACCAATGACAGACAGGAGAAGAAGAGGACAGACAGGAGAAAAAGAGGAAGACAAAAAAGGAGACGGAGAGATGAAATCACCACATTATGCTCTCGTCATCATGGAGTAGAATGACAAGCGACAGAAGAAAATGAAAGTTGCTGGAGGAGGGCTTCATCCAACAAAGAATGAACACAACCTGGGCCCAATTTCATAGAGCTGCCTAAGCATAAAATATTGCTTAAAATGTTCTGCTCAGCAGGAATGAGCAGTGAGATTCCTTCTACCGCTCGTGTTTCATAAAAGACGAAGAAATAGTTTTCAAAATTCAGAGCTCAAGAAAAATACACTCAGCTTAAAGTTGCATCGTTCGATTTTTTGCCGGAAAAGCTCCAACATTTTTTCGATTTTTTCCCCGAACTATGATAATATCTCCCAAAAAATATAAACAAAGTAATAATTTGGCAAAAACAAACAAACAAACAAACAAACAAACAAACAAACAAACAAACAAACAAACAAACAAACAAAAAACCTTTGGTTTGGTTCAGCATCTCAACATTATCAGCACACCCGAGTAAAAAATTTCAAAGTTATTATATTTTGAAAGAATAACAATCTTACATTGTGTATAGCATATTAACCGTTTCAAATCAAATTATTATTAGTCCAAAATAATGTATTGAATATTCTCGACATTGTATCGTCAACTATGTTGAGGCGCACTTCACCGTTGTTGCCATTGTTCATTTTTTTAAAGTTACTGTTTGAACTACCGTAGGTAGTTCAAATCGACACACAAAAACAGCTTTCACATTAAGTGTCGGCCCAAACTAAACCAACAAGAAATCTGGGCTAGCTTTCCCAGGATGCCACCTGTCATCCAATTAAGCTTCCAGGATGACAAATCCTGAAAAAAATATTACACCCAGTAACAAGCAATGCAATTAAATCAAAACCCCCTCACAATGGGTGTGGAATGTGCGCAGCTGTTACACTTCACACAATGAATTCAACAATTACTTTGACTCGCGCATCAAGGAGTAGTAAAGTGGAGAAAATTGCATTGTTTTTGTTCTCCCCATATATTATACTAATTGAATGGCTGAGCTATGCGATTAATTATACAAATTAAAATTATCTCTCATTATGTAATATAGCTTTCTTAACATTGACTGCTTCTCCAGGTTTATCATCACTTGTTCTTTTTCATATTACATCATTTTTTCATTTTAGTTAATTTTATAAAGCGTTGTTGTTGTTTGTAAGTTGTTATGTTCATATTCGTACGTTCTCTGTTTGTCCGTTTATCTTGTTTCTGTCTGTCCGCAGGCTGATTACTACAAGCCTAGGTTTATCAAATCGGCCTCCATACCGTTCCCTTCCTTTGACTATATGAACCTTAAACTACTCTGTTCGCTATTACATTGTATATGCGTTCTGTAATGCTGTGTTTTTGACAGTATGGAAATAAATGTGAATTGAATTGAATTGAATTGAATTGAATTGAATTGAATTGAATTGAATTGAATTGAATTGAATTGAATTGAATTGAATTGAGGTGCTTAATTGAACGAGGTTCTTTAAAGGGTGTGTACAACATTTTGGTAAGACTAAAAATATAAATGTCAAGTAATAAACCACAAGGGAAACTGACTGGGTAAATTTCAAATAGTATGGGGTTGAACAAAGAAAAATTGACTAGAGCGGGATTTGAACCAACGACCTCCGGATTAACGTACCGGCGCTCTACCAACTGAGCTATCTAGCCCTATATTGGCGGTCTCCCTATTTTGTCAATATCTTTGTTCGGGGTGCCAGTCAGAAGCCAACCCCTTACTAAAAAGTTCAACCCCATACTAAAAATATAAATGTTCACAGATTTGCACATAACTGACATTGTATAGGAAGATGGTCATGGTGGAAAACCTCACTTGAAATAGTTTTGCTTGAAATGCTATAGTTTTTGAGAAATTAGTAAAAACAACTAGTTTTTATCACGGTGCTAAAATCCGATGTTTGAAAACAGTGAAAACATATAAAGAGGTCCTTTACTATTTTCTTGTGACTCTGATGACCGATTGAGCTTAAATTTTCACAGGTTTGTTATTTCATGGATATGTTGGGTTACACAAAGTGTGGATACTGGTATTTGACAACTACCAATGTTGTACACATGCTTTAAAGAGAAGGTATACGTTTGGTAATCACTCTTAAAATTAATGGCAATAAAAACTTACTTGGTTAGAAGTACAGCAGCTTTCGAAAGCATTTTGAGAAACATTTCACTTCGGAGTAATGTGGTTATGAAAAAATATATAAGTTTTTATTAGAAAAAAAAAATGAATCTGAGAAGCGTTTCTGTCAGAAACGTTTCTCAGAATGTGTATTCCAATTGCGGTTTATTCTTCCTGCGTGGACATAACCGCTCGGGGTTTTCGGCGGTATCTCAAAAACGCTACCACCTTTTGAAATTATATTTTCACAGCTTAGTTTGATTGTATATATCTACATTTATATAGGATTAAAACAATCGAACGGCTCCAAAAACCAAATGTATAAATTCCCTTTAAGTTGTATGAATTGCGGTCAATCACTTCTGCTTCCGCGGTTGAAGCTCACGTCCTCATGATAACAAAAAAATCCCCCAAAATAAAGTCAGAGGTAAGATTTAATGTCACGAGTCTAGACTTATATTTACAAGTCAATAATTCAAAGCGAATTACAAAAGCGAATAAGTCTCTAATAATTTGATATCATTCAGACAATATTTTGCTAAAAAGTGAATATCACTTACCAAGTATGAATCAAAGTCCAGCCTGCGGTTCGGAGAAACTTGACATCTATGTGTGATTTCTCGGAGTGTTGACTGTCCCGGAGCAAGTTCTATACATAGGTTTTGGAACCCTGTGATTCTGGCGCGGTTCCAGAGGGAGGGTTTTAATTCGCAACTTAAGATTCGGCCTCGATCCGGGGGCGAGGTCCCCTTGAACGCTGCGTTAAACCTTCCCCTCTCCTCTCTCCCTCTCTCTCTCTCGCAGAATGTGTATAGTCCACGCTGTGAGGTCGAAATCTCTCAGCTTTTGAAAGACAGAATGAGGTGACGGGAGGGGGGAAAACAGTTCAACCGTGTAACCACTAGGCCTACTGGAACATCCTTAGAGTAAACGGGGGAGCTCACGGTTTCATCCGTTTCAGGATTGGCCCTGATGTCATCTCCACTACTTCACTGGTCATCGGTTTATCTGCAGCAGTTCGGCAACCCGGTCGCGAACTTTCGCTAAGTAGTAGGATCCAAGTTGTCTCCGTGTCTTTCAAAATGGGTACCAAGTTAGCTCCGGGTTATTACAGCCCACCCAGTTACCTTGGAGAATTCCAATTCGTGTAACATAACATAAATCATAACACTCCGGAAACTCTAATATATGGATAATATATTAAGGTACGTAGCTGACACATCGCGTCATCTCCAGTATTGTTGGCCCGTTAGACCACGATTCTTCCTCATGATTAGAATGCAGAAGCTTGGAGCCTTGTGTGTCTTCGTAACTTCCTTTCAGCACGCAAGGTTCTTTGTTGCTGTGTGTTGCACACGTGTATGACTTCTGTGGATTAAATCCGCAGTGTTGATGATTCAGGTTGCAGTGGGGTTGTGTGTTTACACGTGGGAATTAAAGCTGTCGAGGCCACACAGAAACAAACTGTTGAAACAAAAGCTATTTTCGTGATTTTGTTCTCACAGATTGGATGAAGGTTCTTACTTTAAACTAATTTTTGTTTAAATGGCCGCTCACATTTCAACTCCACACAGAATCAGTTTTCCCCAAGCTTTTGAAACAACGGTATTGTCGTGATTTTATGTTCACAGATTCAAAACCAAAAATTGTCAGTGGCCCCTCACGTTTCAAGTCCACACGCAAACAATTGTTCAAAAACGTTTGGAAATGTTCTACAATTAAACAAAATGTTGTCAGAAGAGCGACGCCAATGTGAAAATGTAGTTTTGTCTTCTTTTTCCGTCGAGTAAATTGCCTTTTGTTAGTTTGAAGGGATGGAGTGGGGGTGTCTGACATGTTGTGGTGCTTGTCTGGTCGGTTGGTTGAGTTTAAAAAAAAATACTCTTTTGTTGTTGTTCGTAGTGCCCCCCTTTTAATTTTTCGTTTTTCTCGTAATTTATTCCATCCAAATTATCTTTCTTTTTTTCTACACTGCTTTGTTCCCTTATCTAATACTTATTATTGTATATCTTCGGTACTTCTGTTTTTTAAGTGTAACATTTCAGGCAAATCACCCCCCCCCCCACACACACACACACATTTGTGAATCCCGTAAATCGAGGACTTCTCTTCGTTTTCCCATTGTTTAGACGTTCCCGTTGGTTTTGTACACAAAAACGAAGCGAGGACGTCCTCGCTCTAATGTCAAAACACCCGGATCCCTTTTGTTAAAGTCCTCGGTTTCAACGGGTAGACACGCCCACACGCACACCTATACCAAAGAGTTCCCACGCCCACGATTAACCAAACGGCTTTAATTGTTACTCTTCAAATACAGCTGCTTTACACAAAACGGTTACTGGTTGGTCTCTTTGTGCAGTTAGCAACAACTTCCCAAATTATTATGGTTCGGCAAAACGCATGTCTTCGGGAAACAGACTTTGATGCGCAGGAAATGTTCGGGTTCACTTGGTGTCAGTCTGTTTGCATGCAGCTTCGAAGCTTAAAGGAACATTACAGAACTGGTGAGAAAAAACCTGTAAAATATACTTTTTGATTACAGATTTACATAAAACTTACACGGTCTAATGATGATGAAAGTAGAAAACATCTCTTGAATTATTTCTGTCTGAAATGCCACATTTGATGAGAAATGAATAAACTAATTTTTCCGATTGGAGTTTATCGCTCAGTGAGCGTTTTATTCATTTTTTGAATCTATATGATTTCATGCAAATGTGTAATCGGTTTTTCACTATTTTCCCGTGACCCAGATGGCCGATCGATCTCAAACTTCTTCAGTTTGTCAGTTTATGTATATGGTGGATTTCATAATGTGCTTACACTGCCAGCAACTGTTTTGTTAGCAAAAACCAATTCTGTAATGTTCCTTTAACAGGTCCCCTGTTGATGCCCGATAGCGAGAGCAAAGGTTTGGCCTGTGACGCCAGACCTGTCTGGAACCGCGGCTCCACTGATCGCGACAGAGATTCCGGCTACACTTCTTCCTGTAAATAAACTTGGGGCAACACGTGTGTTCCACCTGTTGAAACAAATTAATGTTAAAAATATTTTGTAATATGGTAATTTATGATGTCCTTTCTATATCGAGCGTAACGTGCTCTTTCCCCCATCCCAGAAACGTTTGTGATGACCACCTTGTCTTCATAAAAAACTTGAATTGAACTTTCTCAAATTCCACAACTGATCCATTTCCAAGTTTTATCTTGCACTTCTTACCTCATTTTGATGAAAGGGTAAAGGTAGAATTCCTGTATTTTAAGAATTTATCGACGCGGTACATGATATACTTGTGACGTTTCCATGTGTCTCAAATTCAAGATGTGATTTCTCCAAGACCAGATGTCTCCTCCGACTTAAAGGTACCAATGTTTTGAAAAATTGTCCAAGTTTCATAATACCAAGTAATAAACCACAACGGAAACTGACTGAGTAAATTTGTATTTTAAATTTGGGTTGAACAAAGAATAATTGACTAAGAGCAGGAACCTTCGACCCTCCAGATTAATGTGCAGGCGCTCTACCAACTGAGCTATCTAGCCTTAAGTTGGCGGTCTCCCTATTTTGTAGATATTTTTGTTCAGGGGTGCCAGATAGAAGCCACTCAACCCGTAACTGCCGCATAACCATGAGTTGGGTCCGTTCTTCGGCCACGTATGGCTTTATCTGAGGCACTGGTTCCCGTTTCTCAGCTGGTAACCCTAACTTTAAAAAAAAAAACCTTACCCCTAACCATAACTCTTCCCCTAACCCTCACCCTCACCCTCACCCTCACCCTAACCCTAACCCTAACCCTAACCCTAACCCTACCCCTACCCCTTCCCCACCCCTACCTACCCCTACCCCTACCCCTACAGCTACCATAGAACGTGCACGATGGTTGTGATTCGTGGTTTAGCTTCATATGTCTGTTTGGTTATTATCTCCTTTATCCCACGACCAAGAGGCGATTTTTTTTTCCTGTCCACGGCGATTTTTCAACCTGAAAACGGGGTTACTAAGTATCGACACTTCAGTGTTCGTCCTTTGTTCTGCACTCTACATAACTCCCATATATGGGGTGAGAGAATTGACCCGGATCCCGGATCCCAGGTTCCGGATCCCAGGTTCCGGATCCCAGGTCAGTCTGACCCATTTCTGGGTCAAGCTGACCTTGAAACTGTTTTTTTTTTTTTTTTTTTTTTTTTTAAATGTAAGTTTAGCTCGGATTCTGCGTCAGTTTGACCGATTCCTGGGTCATTGATACAGTTTCTGGGTCACACTGCCCCAGTCCCCAATGCTGAGTATGACGGACATGGCTTATGCTGTTGTCCAGAAGACAATAGTCAGTGATCTAAACCAAGAACCACATGTACAAATACTGGTTGGTTAGACCTATACAAACGAGGCGAATCTTCATTTTCTTAAACCAACATACCTGCACTATCCAAAGTAAAATCCGAAGGCATTTTATAGTGTAATTCACCCATACATCTATCTGCCTATTAATTAAGAACAGCTGCAGATTTACCCAAATAGATGACTGACAGTTTGCTATCATCAACTCCATCGCTGATAACCGTGACTGGGTGCATGGTAACTGCCAATCGACTGAGCCAGGGGCTTCTATCGTGGATTAAAGGGTCTTCTGTAGGCTACATTCACTCTTAATTCGGAGATTCCGGATTGGGAAGCTTAGTAAATCAGCCTAATTATGGATGGAATGTACCTCTGAGATTGCACTCCCCTGAAGATACGTTGACCCAGTTCTATCTCAGACTGAAACATCTTCACTTGGGCTTTTTAGTTTATAATTGGTGTCTCGATGAGAGTCTGGCCCCCGTTGCGGTTTAAACAAAGTAGAGGTTAAACTAATTGAATGATCTTTTCCAAATGCAACTCCCAACCATAGTATGTACGATAACCCATATTTAGGACATTCGGGCTCGTGATGTGTGTATGGTTCCTTGAGATACGAGTTAGCAAACTTGCTGCACTTGGAAACACAAGGTTTAAGACGGGTTGCCTATGGTGGCTTTAGAGGGGCATCGAACATTTTAATACGTAAATATTTTCATGAATATTCATGATTTGCTCCCCAAATTATGAATATTCCCGTAAATATTTACATAAATATAATGATTTACTCCCCGAACACGAATATTCCTGTGAATATTTACGTAAATATTCACGATTTCGGCCATGTATATTTTCGTAAATATTAACGCGAACATTTACGATTTGTGCCCCAAATCACAAATATTTACGTAAACATTCACGATTTGTCCCCCCAAATCGCAAATATTTACATAAAATATTTGTTTGACATTCCTCAGAGGCAAACATAGCTGCCCGATGACATTGGGTGAACAGCAGTCTTCAACAAACTGTGCAAGTGTACCTCCACACTTAAAGACATTGGACACCTTTGGTAATTGTCAAAGACCAATCTTCTCACTTTAAGTGTATCTCAACATATGCACAAAATAACAAACCTGTGAAAATTTGAACTCAATTGGTCCCCCAGTCGAAGTTGCGAGATAATAACGGAAGAAAAAACACCCTTGTCACACGAAGTTGTGTGCTTTCAGATGCTTGATTTCGAGACCTCACGCGTGAGGTCTCAAAATCAATTCAAGTATTTTACTGAGAAATTACTTCTTTCTCAAAAACTACGTTACTTCAGAGGGAGCCGTTTCTCACAATGTTTTATACTATCAACAGCTCTCCATTGCTCGTTACCAAGTAAGTTTTTATGCTAACAATTATTTTGAGTAATTACCAAACGTGTCCAGTGCCTTTAAGGTTCACTTCTCCTTGCCGATAAGAAATGCTTTTGACGTAAAAAAAAATATATCGCTGACAACCGTAAACGTAAAGGTATTTTCGTGAATTTATTTTTCAGTTCGGATGACAGTTTTCATTACAAATCAAAATTGTTAATGGCCTCACGTTTTGACCCTGGTAGGGTCCAACTCGAAGGCCAAATGACGGCACAAGACAATGTTTTGGTTCCTTTTCTGTTTTTCCTGGTTTGCTGGCATCACTGACAACTTTCGTAGGCCTCTTTGTGTTTTTATTGTTCCTTTACTTAGGTGGTTTTGATTTGTTGGTCGTCACCCTAGTATTTTTTAGGATGGTTGTAAATATCTCTGCCACTGTGTAGTTTGTCCCGTTTATCTTTTTAGAGTTCTTCTTTTCTTTTTACAGATTTATCTCCATTTGTGTTTTTATTGTAAAATGCACACTGGAAAACAATGTTCACGTTTTTTTAACGCGACGTTTATAATAAATTTAATTAAATTTAATTTAATTGATTAATAAACAATCAAGGACATTGGGAACATTATCCCTTTGTTCTATCTTTTAGTAGTGACTTTAACCATAATGACTTTTTGGGGGTTCCAGTTAATAACGAAACATATCCTTTCCAATTTCCCGTAGGCCTATAAAAGCATGTCCTTATATATTCTAGAGCGAAATTTTACAATCAGAAAAGTTCAGGGGGTGCTTTGAGGAGGGGGGGGGGAGATTCAATTATTTTGCGTCCCATGTACGCCCGAGGGTTGTGTGTTCACTCTAACGCTTCCTGCTTTTAATTTATAATCAGAGCTTCATCATTTTTAATTTTACGTTCCCGTCATCTAAACTGACACGCTATAGTCGGGCAATCGAGGGCTTGGCATTCGCTGACAGTTCGTGATCAATGTTTTGGGGTCAGGGAATGTTTTTTTTGTGTGTGTGTGTGTGGGGTGGGGGGGGGTACAGGGATTTTAAAGGGGATTTGACAGTGTGAACACTAACTTTTATTACAAAACACAGTGAGAGCAACGAATTAAATTCTATAAAGAAGCGCTTTCAAGTATGGAATTAATAGGTTTTTGATTAATTTAACCCTCGGGGAAGCAACGTGAATTCTCCACATTTTCCAAATATGGTCATAATTTTTTTTCAATGGGCCAAAAAAGCCACGATTTTCTGTATTCGTCACCCCTTGTATACACCACAAGCCTGTAGACTCCCATTGGCCAGGCTATAACCACTGCCGAGTAAGAATTATTGAATGACAGCAGTCCCAAGGGACAGCAATGCCCTTGGGAATTGTAACTTGATATCTTAGTGAGCCAACTCCTTGTGCCATTATCTCTTTGTGTCAACCCTGTGCCGCCCAGAGCTAAAACAGGTCGTAAATAACACACACTGCTGGCCCAGACAAAAGCCCTTTGGGGATTAAAATTGCTTTGGGCTTGCAGGAGGGGGTCATTGACCTACAAAACTGAGTGGTGATAAAATCCTCCACCTGGAGGACACGCGTTATACAAAAGGGCCCGCTTCTCCGAGGGTTTTAAAGGCATTTTATACTTTTGGTAGGCTCATTGTCAATGACTAGTATCCCCACTCGGTGTATCCCAGCATAATAACAAACCTGTGAAAATTTGGGCTCAATTGGTCATCGAATTTGCATGAAAGTAATGAAAGAAAAAACACCCTTGTTGCATATGCAGTTGTGTACTTTCAGATGCCTGAGAATGGCTTCATGCCTGGAGCCTTTCTCGGATTCAAATTTTGGGGTGAAAAATTGCCTCTTCTTTAAAACACGTTTCTAACGATTGGTTATGACTTATCCTTGTAATCATGACTTGGTATAAGTCATAATTATAACTAACTTATCTCATAAATATGGCTTAATTGACACAGGTTTAAACTATGACTTATGCTAAATTATAATTAATATATGATAAGTCATAACTATGACTAATTGCACTAAGTCATAATTATGAGATATTAGTCATAAACTATAAATTTCTTTTATTTTCCTCAAGGTCCCTTTAACGTTTCCGTAAAAGTAAAGTAGTTAGCCTATAGCTAAGTCAGAAATAAGCTCTTCCGTAAAATCTAGGTCATAGTTCAGGCAGTTGCGTCCATGCTTCGGGAAGGCATTTATTTCAAACGGTAAACTTTACTTCTTGAACAACTTGAGAAAAGAACACTCCTCGATGAAAATTTGGTTGTTGTCAACTTAAATTTCAATAACCACTTCAGTGTTACATCTGTGGATAAATGAATAGGTTGGACAATAAGAATTTGTAACCAATAAAACCACACGAGATTCCACTGAATCCCACGAGACTGATGAAAGAGAGCTGAATTGAATCATTATGTTTTTTTTTAACGAGTATATGGATCAGACTATACTTGGTGCTTCATACGTGGCATGAGGATGTAACCCCCCCCCCCCTATTGTGTCTTTAATGTGTTCTGAGAATCTCAGTAGTTCTTTAGAGTAATTTAAGGGGTTACATACTTCTGTATTTATGAACAAAAGGAAACGAGTGTGTTAAAGTATATTGCCCTCTAACACACATAATAAATGGCATGGTATAGCAGACTTCACTGCCGATTGAACGAGTCTCGGCCCCGCAGCGCTCATTGTGCAAAGTCACCATCCCACAATGACGACAGTGGTCAGTAAACTTACGTTGAGCTCCCCGGCTATCTTGGATGAGCAGACTGTCTCCTGCATCCTTCCTGTCAATCCAACCGTATCCGCCAATCATACAACTGCAACACCTTGGGCTTAGTGTTTTTTGAGAAGTGGACCTGGGAGGGACCGAGGAGCAGGGTCGATGATCTGTCTGGCTCAATAAAGGAACACAAGTAGTGGGTCTTATCCAATTTTCCATTTAAACAATCACGAGCAGACATCAATGGGTGGGTGGGGGTAGAACACTAAGCAGAAAAACCCTTTACGTCGTGTATAGGCTTACACAGTTGTGTTTTATCAGCCATCTCGAATTAACAAAGAGTTGTTCAAGCATCTCTTCAAGCTAATAGACCTTATGCATTGACGTCATCAAGCGGACATCTTAGAGGTAAACGTATGATGACACTCGTCGCACAGGATTGGCCAATGAGCATCCAAAGAAAAAACGAAAACCAAGAGAAAAAACGAAGAAAAGAAAGCGCTGCCGGGCAAGCTCGGTGCTCTGGGGTCGATTTCACAAAGCACTAAGATTCATCTTAAGATGAGTTATCAGTATTATCATAGTGATTTGTATTGTGACATCACTCTTTGCTAAGCAACTGCGATGGATTTGCAGTTACGATCAGTCTGAACTCTTTGTGAAATCGAGCCCAGGTTGTATGAAAGACGAGAAAATTAAAGACTGTGTGATTCTTTTCCTCATACATGACTGGGGGATGGTACATGACAATTCAGTGATTAACACACACACCAGTATGGGTAAACACAGAATAGTTATATGCATATACAAGTATATGTATACAAGTAGGGGAGATGGCCTTAGTTTTCGATACAGACCGGACCTTCGTCATCAGAGGCATAAACAAGCACAGAAGAATACATATCCATTTATATAGCAAAAAAGAGAAGCAAAGAATAATGAGCTGTTGTTTATAACAGGATAATTTTGTCTTCCTTGTAATAATAGGAAATGTAACCCTGTTCAGAATTACTGAACGCTCGAAGAAATATTCCCCTAGGTGGTATACAGCTATATATAAGAGGATGTATGAACTCGTGCCAACGTCAGAGTCTGCTATCTACCTCGGTTTGGTGCCGTTAAGATGTTCTACAAACTACCGGGGCCCAAATTTAAGAGCTGCTTATCCCATACAAAAAAGTCCTATAGGAATCCTATAGGATCCTATAAGACTCTAAAGAACCCTATAGGATTCCTATAGGACATGTAAAAGGACCGTAAACATTCCTATAGGATTCTATAGGATTCCTATAGGACATGTAAAGGACCGTAAACATTCCTATAGGATTCCATAGGATTCCTATAGGACATGTAAAGGACCGATAACATTCCAATAGGATTCTTACAGGAAATTGTCCTATAGGATTTGTATAGGACATTTATGTGTCATATAAGATACGTATAGGTTTCCTGTAGAATTTGTTGCTGTTCTTATAAGCACTGAAAGTAGTTAAGCACAACAAAATTATGCTTACCAGAATAAGGTTACCAGCCAAAATACCATTTTACATTTACAATCTGTGACTGGTATCGTTCCAGTTTTGTTTCGCTCAGCAGAAAATGTTTGAGCAATATTATTAGGCAGCTCTATAAAATTGGGCCAAGGTGGAACTTTGACATTTGGAAGTAGGCCAACCGTTGAATTTCAAGTTGACCAAAACATCACTAAACTATTGCCTTGAAGCGTTCTGTGAAAGTAGCATGATGAACTTACACTTCCTGTGAGTTGATTTATTTTTTCCGGAAATTCTAGTAGGCCCTACTTATTGATGGTTTGCTAAACCCTCAAGCCATTGTTAAACTGGATGGTTGAGAAAGAGTTTACAATCAAGAGCAATGATTATTAGCGTCATGCTTAAAGGAACATTACAGAATTGGTAAGAAAAAAACTTGTAAAATACACTTTTTGATCACAGATTTACATAAAACTTACACGGTCTAATGATGATGATAGTAGAAAACATCCCTTGAAATATTTCTGTCCGAAATGCCATATTTGATGAGAAAAGAATAAACTAATTTTCCGATTGGAGTTTATCGCTCAGTGAGCGTTTTATTCATTTGTTGAATCTATATGATTTCATGGAAATGTGTAATCGGTTTTTTCACTGTTTTCTCGTGACCCAGATGGCCGATTGATCTCAAACTTCTACAGGTTTGTCAGTTTATGTATATGGTGGATTACATAAAGTGCTTACACTGCCAGCAACTGTTTTGTTAGCAAAAACCAATTCTGTAATGTTCCTTTAAAGGGGCATATAGATGGATTGCACATGACGTCATTAACGAAAAACTATGCGTGCACGCGTGTACGCGCTGCGCACAACTCTCACGCGTGCACTTTTCATCAACGATGGCGGCCGCAGCCAATGCAAGAGGGGTCTGTTAATTGCTTTCACAAATCTCTCAACATTGTGCCGTTAGGAATTTCTCCTCGTCCTTTTTAAAGAGTTGTCCATGCACTAACACACCTATAACAGTGTGTTTTAATCATTGGTGAGTAGTGATATATTATTTAAAACATAAATTTGCCTCTGGAAATACAACCAACGGTCCACCATTTAAAAAAAATAGCGGACCATGTTCTGTCATGAAATTACACAAAAACACACCATTTCAAGGGGTATGTCTGTGAATCATTAGATTCTACTTTTAAAATATCTTTCCAACCATATTAAGTTCATAAAATCATAGCAAATACTTTAAATAGCCCAAAAGCGCCCAAATCATAAGGCAATGGTGGGCATTTCGACACAAGCCTCCTTTTGGCTTCTGAAAATGCCCCCATATTGGTTTGCTCCGTATTCATTACATGATGTCACTTGTCATTTCCTTACCAATGTGGAAATAAAATGCTGGTTTGAATTGAATTGAGTTGAATTTTAATGTAACAATGGCCAAAATGGATTTGCACAGACGTGGGCTCCGGCAAAGGCTCCGTACTGTTCTTTTGGAAAAGCGTGCTTCGAGGATCGAGGCAGCCCGAAGCTGAAGCTTTGGATTCGAAAAGGACCATCACAGACTAAATGACACACATTTTGAAAAGGTCATGGAGATTAGGGACAGGCACAGGGCAACAGTTCGTTTGGTTCCCTCAGCCATAAATAAGGTC
This sequence comes from Pycnopodia helianthoides, assembly GCA_032158295.1. Classification (NCBI taxonomy): domain Eukaryota; kingdom Metazoa; phylum Echinodermata; class Asteroidea; order Forcipulatida; family Asteriidae; genus Pycnopodia; species Pycnopodia helianthoides. The sequence continues at coordinate 4,983,324 of CM063255.1, read as the reverse complement.
AACTTATGGTCGTGCACCCCGCCAGATACCGCGAACCTGGGGACTTGAATTGGTTCTTAAACAAGGGTAAATGTCACTTTCCTCAGTGTTGAAAAATATGAAGGCCCTTCAAAAAAAAATTATTTAAAATTATGATTTATTTTATTTTATATTTAGTGTGATATCGCCTTAACATCTTAAGACCGGACGAACACGTCAAGGTGAGGGCTACACTTAACTGATTTGGGCTGTCGACCCAATTCAACTGTCACCGTGGGCACGTTGCCACCTACTCCTGGGGCTGAAACAGGGTTACCCCCTTGAGCCTGGGATTCGTGACTGGGATTCGAACCCACACTATGTTGCTAAAACCATTAGTTGGATCAGGTGACCTAGGCCGCACGGCCACGACACGCCTACCGTTTATACACAATTTTTTAAAGCATGCAAAATCAATCAATTGTGGTTAATTTGCAATCGGGCCTTGTTCTTATAGGCAGACAGTTAAGCTCAGTTTCGTTCGATTTTACTGAGTTTCCTTGGACGAGTGTTCGGGTTGTCAAACTTCGAAGTTAGTTGTACACAAGCAGAGTGACATGCGGACAGGTTGATAGGTCGACAGAGTGACAGCCAGACATAAAGATGACAACAAAACGAAGGAGGAGTATAATTGGAACAACAGTAAAGTGTTTTTCAATTTTCTTTTACAAAAATTAGTTGTAATATTAACAATAATTAAAGAAGAAAACAAACAAATCTTAAAAAAAAAAAAATCTAACAAAAGCCCAACAACGTTAACTATCAATAATTCAAATGAACAGTTTATAATGTAACAACTATCAAACCCCAACCCCCACTAAAAACAAAGGTTAACACTTTAGTTAAACACAATCCAGCGGATTATGATGTCAAAACAATGATCACCCATTTGTGAGGACGTCACATCATTAGGTCAAACTCAAATGTCAAACTAGTCTTAAACAGTACACGAAGACGTCTTCACTAATTACCATCAGTGCCGAAAAATACTTCCGGTGACTTAGTACAGATAAGACCGAACAGCTCTGGTATTCCTTAAAGGAACATTACAGAGTTGGTAAGAAAAAAACTTGTAAAATAATACTTTTTGATCACAGACTTACATAAAACTTACACGGTCTAATGATGATGATAGTAGAAAACATCCCTTGAAATATTTCTGTCTGAAATGCCATGAAATATTTCTGTCTGAAATGCCATATTTGATGGGAAATGAATAAACTAATTTTCCGATTGGAGTTTATCGCTCAGTGAGCGTTTTATTCATTTGTTGAATCTATATGATTTCATGCAAATGTGTAATCGGTTTTTCACTATTTTCTCGTGACCCAGATGGCCGATCGATCTCAAACTTCTACAGGTTTGTCAGTTTATGTATATGTTGGATTACATAAAGTGCTTACACTGCCAGCAACTGTTTTGTTAAGAAAAACCAATTCTGTAATGTTCCTTTAAGTGTAATTAAAACCGAGTTAATAAGGGTATGTGGGTCAAAAACTTGGAAAATTGGGGGAGGGAGGAGTGGGGGAGGGTAGAGGAAACAGGAATTTGGAGGCCATCCTCGACACCTGACACTGCTGAGTGATGTCACCCTAGTGTTGGTTCACGCGGTGTGAAACGGGAGGAGTCCATGTTGGGTTCAACAACGAGTATTACATCGGACGCCATTGATTCGAACTTCCGTTGTCAGGAATTCTCGTTTGATTATATCAAACGATCTTCAGATGCGGGTCTGACAAATTCAATTTGACTGGCCACACTTCTGTGGCGAGTCTTTGGGGACTGCGACGGTTATAAGGTAAACGAAACGAATACGTCTTGGTGGCTATTTTGGGGATATCAACCTTTGTGTGTAAATTCCTAAGGGGATCGCGGGGCTTCTGGGCAATGAACTCTCAACAAATCTGAGCATATCTGGGATTACATGATTTTAAAGTATACTTGTTGGTTTTTGAAAGAGTTACAATTCAGTTCCAGTTCCTAGTTTTTGTTTGATCTAACTGCAAAGCACGGTCATTGGCGTACAACATTAAATATCTATTTAAAAAACAAAGGTTGGTGTTGTTTCCACTGTTCATGGGTTGATTGGGTGGTGTGTTAGGGGCAGTCTATACTTCCCAGTGTCATCATCATCATTTTTTGTCTTCTTAAAAAAAATATCGCTTAAAACTCACAAAGCCGGACGGCCACTTCAAGGTGAGGGCTACACTCAAAGGTCCTGTACACCAAGATCGAAAAACACAATGTTCACAGATTCACACATAACTTACATGATTTAAAGTAAGTAATGGTAGAAAGTGTTCCTTAAAATATTTCTGCCTAAAATGCTATCGTTTCTGAGAAACGAGTAAAACAATAGTAATTATCGCGCGCGATAATTTGAAAAAACAGAAAACACATAAGATCTCTTTTCACTATTTTCTCGTGACCTCGATGACCAATTGAGCTCAAACTTTCACAGGTTTGTTTGTTCATGCATATGTTTAATCACACAAAATGCGGACACTGATTTTGAGCTGTTACCAAAAGTGTACAATACCTTTAACTGATTTGGGCTGTCGACCCAAATCAACTGACACCAGGGGCATGTTGCGATTTACTCCTGGGGCTGAAACAGGGTTACCCCCCCCCCCCCCCCCTTCACACTCCGTAATGATGTAGGCATGGGTATCATCCACTAGGAGCCTGGCTGGTAGAGCAGAATGCACTACCTTCCCAACTTTTTACGAAGCAATAATGGTTAAAGGTACACGTTGCCTTGGATCGGTCGAGTTTGTCTATAAAAAGCGTTTGTAAACCGTTTGTTGTAAAATGCACATGGTTAGAAAGATGTTTTAAAAGTAGAATACAATGATCCACACAAATATGCCTCGAAATTGCGTGGTTTTCCTTTGACACCATGAACTAACACGGTCGGCCATTTTGTGGAGTCAAACATTTGACTCCATAAAATGGCTCGAATTTTGAGGCATATAACCAAACAGACGTATGATGCTCAACCACGAACGACAACCACTGATTCCGTTTTTCAGCTGGTAACCCTAACTTTTTTCTTTTTTTAAACCCCACCCCTACCCCTATCCAACTCTACCCCTACTGCTACCATAGAACGTGCACAATGGTTGTGGTTCGTGGTTTAGCTTTATATGTCTGTTTGGTTATTATATCTCCAAATTTGTGGGGCATACTTTAATTGATTTTTAAACAATGAGGGGGGGGGGGGTTCAGATAAAATAATTTCGCAGGATGTTTACTACCGTTGCCATCTGTTTAACAAGTTCTAAGCTTTCGGATAAAAATTACGCGATTTTTTGCTGGCGCCATTATACAATGTATTAGCCTACCAACCTTTCAACAGGTTCCCGGGGGAGGTTGGGGAATAACATGGTGTCAATGACTGGTATGTTATTTCCTCGGTCGATATTGTCCTTGTTTGATCTTGTGATCTTACATCTTTTATTAGTTGTCACGGATGTTCGTCTGGTTTGTGTTTAAAAAAAAATGACTCACCGCATAATATATTTTCGAAGGGTTTTTGACACTTGCAATGGGGCTGCCATATGTAGAAGTCGTTTTGCCAACAGAAGTTCACTAAGAATTCAACTGGGTATCACATATTTTGCGTTCGTACAAATTATCTCACTAAGCTACATCGGTAGGCATATCATTCTTTTGAACTTGAAGTTGCAGGACCCGAAAATCGAAATTTTTAATTTTTTTGTTCAGTGTTTTCAACTTGCTATGGAAGTATCATTTTACACAGTACGATTTTGCTCATGTAATTGAGTTTGTACTTATATGGAAGAAGAAGAAGAAGAAATGAGAAAAAAAAGAAAAGATTATCAGCTAATGAGCTGAAAAGTTGCATGGCTATAAATAAGCACAACCTTTAAATATCTTTAACTACCAAAGAAAACTGTAAATAAAACAAAACACAATCCATTTTAATTTCTATTAAGATGTTCGTTTTTATTGGCTTTCTGTACCAGTAATGTTAACATTTATATCACCTTTGACTATCACTGATTTTCCAGTGGTTGAATTGAAAGCAGGCGTTTGTATATTTCTTGAAAGTAAAAGCCATTTCCAAATTAGCCGCTTAGGCTACTGCTATGGGATCACCCTGGAACAATGCATTGAAGCATCTAGATTGACCTTAGTAAAACTATTCACAACAGGCAAAGCCACAGCCACTAATTCGGACACGGCCTAACGGTGTCTTGTGTGTGCAAAGAACTCTCCACTCTCTAACTCTCCGTGTCACGACTCAATTCATGTGACGGATGAAGTCGTTGATCTTGTCCTCTCTGTTGCCGTAGTCACCGCCCTCGACGAAGTGGTTTCCCTTCTTGCGGTAGCCGCCACGGGGACTGCTCAGCTTGAAGGGCCAGAGGAAGTTGTTGGCGTACTTGAATCTGGGACCTGTGGTGAAGATCTCGTGGATGAGATCCTCAACGCAGATGATGCCGTACTTGCCTGAAATGATAAAATCGACAACAGTTTAATTCACTCAACTATTAAGTTACCTTTTTCAAAGTAAATTTTATGTTTACATTATGATTATAGTTACTCTAGATTTGTTTACTTGTGAATAATAATTACAAAGACCTTTTTGCGAGAAAATAAACACCAACTAAAATTACATCTCTTTAATCAGCTATATAAAATGTTTCCATTAAACTGTCGAAGTTTAAAATGGCCGTTTCAATCACAAGGACACAACCCTGAAAGGTTTTAAACGGACGATTAAGAACAAATCACTACTCTTTTAGAAATGCTTTTTTGGTTAAAAAGCATACTAATGTTGGGAAACCTGTAAAACTTATCTGAAAAATTTTCAATTCCTGTTGTGTCCTCAGCCTCAAATTGCAAGCACACTTGTGGTACAAATGGATTTTACATTTATTACAGGTATGCATTAATTGCGTTATGCACATATCAGTGACCGCGTAAGCTTGCGCAACATGCATATAATGTTTAAAAACGTCTAACAGTGTTTATATTGCATGTTTAAACACGGCCACGTGATCTCCTCTCGACCAATCAGAATGGATTAACTGTCCCGGGTGTTTATGAAGGATAGATACACTGCGCCAGCCAGCACTCTTGATACCATCTGGTGAATGCATCTCTACACAGTACACACAAGGTTTTAGCCAGTGTTTTGTAAAAGGGTGTCCAAGTTTGCTGGAAATTTAAAAACTGGGTGTCCAAATCTGTCACTTACAATTCATTTACATGTAAGTGACAGATAAAACAGGGTGTCCAAATTTAAAAACAGGGTGTCCAAAAGTCACCCAGACACCCTTCTGGTTAACACTTTGAGTACACACATTTACACAGTTGTTTTGTGCACAGTTGTGCCACCATACACAAGCCCTGCAGTTGAATGGTTTGAAAAGGTTGGTCAACTCGCTGGAAAATGTTACCAAGAGTACGCGGGTTCAAGGATTTTTTTAATATATTTTGTATATATTTTGTTATATGAGATATCGCCTAACTCACAGGGCCGAAATGCCACTTCAAGGTGAGGACTATACATAACTGTACTGATTTGGGCTGTTGACCCAAATCAACTGACACCAGGGGCACGTTGCCACCTACTCCTGGGGCTGAACCAGGGTTACCCCCTTCACAGTCCGTAAGGATGTAGGCATGGGTATCATCCACTATAGGAGCCTGGCTGGTAGAGCAGAATGCACTACCTTCCCAACTTTTCACAAAGCAATTATGGTTAAGTGCCTTGCTCAAGGGTACAAGTGTCATGACTGGGATTTGAACACACACTGTGCTGCTGACAACACCAGAGCTTGAATCCGGTGAACTAGACCACTCAGCCACGACACGCCACAAAGGATAAAAAACATTGAAGCTAAACATACCTAGTGTTCCCTCAACGACCTCGTTGGAGGTGATGGGTACACGCCTCATCTGGACCTTGCCGAATCCACGCTTGTAGATCAGTTCACGTACAGACTTCAGATTGGGGTACCTATCAAGAAGAACAATTGTGAAAGTCTGGTCAGTGCTAGAATTTTTTTTTTGGGGGGGGGGAACACACAAGACCTCAGGGCTTGTAGCTCAAAATGTTTACTTAACCGGAGTTTTGAGTACAAGACCAGAATTGAAGCGAGAAGAAAAAATGCCTACAGGTTAATAGTTGAACTGTTTGAATTTGAAAAAGCACTAAAAGAAGATTTATCTCATTTGTACATTATGGGTAAGTAGTCTTCGATAATCAACAGAATTGTGTTTATCAGACTGAAGGTCAACATTTGAACACACACACACAAGACCGCCGGACTTGTCCGGACACGAGTTTACTGGCCCGATGCTAAAATCACTGGCCTCGGGCCAGCGGTCCAGTGTAAAATTCAAGCCCTGACTGGTTGGTGCAACTCTGGACATGGGAGTAGTCAGGGGTGAGAGTCATTGCTGGCAAAACGGTCTGACACTAGGATCCAAGGATTTAAGGAGGTAAGTTAAAATGATGGCATTTCCACCTTTTGGTAAACCCTGGAGTTACAGATTTTAAGGATCTTCTTGGACCAGTATCCCTTAGCGAGGGTCGCTTGCTTGGTTTGTTTACATTCTGTACCCACTATGAATCACGTGACTCAGGTCGCCAATCGTGTCTACTGCCTAAATGCCCCCAGAGTGCCCCTTCCAATCTTCAAGAGTAAATTTAAGGTTTACAACTTAAGAGGTGTAAGAGGTGCCCTTTACTTGAGGAAAACTGCTATGCCCTTACGTCACTAACAACTCGGGCTTGGGCCAACCCAAAGTAATATTCCTTTGTAAAGTTCAAGGCCTCCAAATAGCACCACTTAAATATTAATTTGGCGATTTTCCTCAAAACATGTTCGGACTGATTTGATTTGTAAGTAACAGCAGCCAAGATTTTACGACAGGAGTAAAAATACCCAGCTTCTGGCTCCTACTCAAACTCCTGCCATCCAAATTGACTTGTCATCTCCAGTTACTTTATTTAGCACTGCAGTATAGTCATATGTCAGAACCTACGGTAATCCAAGATTTAACGGACTCAATTTTAGACCCAACCTACCAGGTGACAGTCCAAAATAATTTTAAAGCCAACCACCTTTCAATCACTCTGGTATTTTGTGCTATATCATGTTAAAACATTTTTAACAATAATTGCACATATAGAACATGCAACCTTTGTTTACAGAGATAACCTTGTACATTCAGTCTTTGGCCTTTCTGGTCATATATGTGAAGTTTTATATTTTGTGTCATAACGTCCACACAAATTCAAGACTTAAGTTATAAAAGTAACAACTGAACAAAGTTTAAGATGTGCCCCCTTTCTTCATATCAAAAGTGGATAATCATCAGATGATGACATATCCATAAATTTAGAGATTTGATGTGTTCTTTCATCGAGCTGTGTACAAATCGTGCCTGTGAGAAGTCCAGGCTCTGTAGCTCTTTCGTAAACATGTGTTGGTCACAGGTTACATTGCCTATTATATTCACTTTTGTTTTATATGAAAAGTCACCCAACACAAGGCCAATGGGCCACTCAAAGTGAAGGCTGTAAGGAAAAAAGACAATTTCAAGAGAGATGAGTTATTTGTCTCATTCCTGGAATAGATTGTCAACAAATTCCCCCTCAAAAACATTCATTATTTGCACACGAGACGACAATTATAAACAAACAGCTACCTACCCCCAGGCAATGTAGGGTTCTACAAGACGCAGCATCTGGATTGTGGCCTTGTTGAGACGGATGAAGGTTCCGTTGTGGATCTGGCGCAGACGGAGAAGCTGGAGGATCTTGCGCACTCTTGGGCTTACACCATTGATACTGAGTGAAGGAAATAAAAGTATACAATTTTAAATTTTTACGTCTAACTCATTAGACATCATTATTGTCTAATTCCATAATTATTATCTTTGCTCTTGTTTTAATTTAATTTTGGCTTGAACGAAGAAAAATTGACTAGAGCGGGGTTTGAGCCAACGACCTTTGGATTAGCATGCCAGGGCTCTACCAACTGAGTTTGTTCGTGTGTGTATAATAGACTATGAATCTCCATACAGGTGAATGGGATGCAAGGCCAAAGGTACATCTGGTAGGATCCTGCCAGGCACTCAAGGCCGGTATCTGGCATTATCCACGAGCCTCAAAGTGTGACGTCAGATGTACAGGCTAGAAAATCTTATGCTTCAAGCATTTATATGACATCCACAAACAATAATCATGGCAGCTTGCATAAATGTATTTGAAAGGTTAATCCTTGAAAGGAAATACCCAGTACATGTAAATAAAGACAACTATAATCAAGAAAGTATTGTTTGAAGCTTTGCATAGTGTGGAAAAATAGTAAGGAACTATAAAAAATAAATGGTCAACTTGCGGTACAACCATGTGAATCTTCTGAAGACGAGCAGGGTATACTGTTCGAAACGTCGAGACCACACTATCTCTTTTCAGAGCCAACACTCTCTGCTCACAAAAGAGATTTACACTGGGTTGTGGTACCCGCAAGTTTACTATTCATTATTTATAGCTCCTTCCTATAATCAAGAAAGCCTTCACAGCATATATCAAAATTAAAATTCTCCTCATCTCAGGGTTCTGCCCACAGTGGTCGGTGCCGGAAAACCCGCCCGGCACTCAGGATTCCCCAACCACCACTGGCAGAATTTTCTGTTTCCGACCACCACACATTTTCCAAATTTTTTAATTATACTTGCAATTTCCTTTCAAAGGTTTTCAACGAAATGTAAAATTGGGTATTTTCCAGTAAAAATGGTGTCCGAAGCCATGAATTTTGAGTACTACTTTGATTTGAGTCTATTTATATGATCTACCGTGTAACTGATCCATCTCGCAGTGGTTTCCAGGGAAACATTTTTCCACCACTAAAAAATCCTGGGCAGAACCCTGTCATCTCCTAATGTCACTCACCCACGGATTCTGACGACAAAGCCAAGTCTGGGCTCGTCTGGAACGTAGAAGTTGTCGTGCTTTCTGGCGATACGCTTCAGTCTGATGGTGTCGCGTTCCTTCTTCTTGTACTCCGTGATGTACTGCTCGGCGCGCTTGAAGATCGTCTTTCTCTTGGTGGCATTTCTCTGTGAAACACAAAGACATTTTAAAAAGTTACAGGACAATTCATTCTATTTGATTCACATGATTTCCCACATCAAAGTAGATATGCGAGTTAGTAAAATAAAAGAAAAAAGTGATTAATGGTAACTAACGAAACTAACGATAAGGAGATCCCTCTGTTGCCCTAGACCCAGTTACTGGGGCGCTGTACTCCTTTATTCGAAAATGTTCACGTATATCGGTCGTACTAGCGCCCCAGGAACTTGTTGTACGTAACTACATCAATGCGATCACGCTCTCAGCAGGATCCCGGGTGCCCTGCCTCAACCATGAAACCACGCGGTTGACTGTTGCCCCTTCCTAGATTGTGTGATCAGTAAACCTAATCACTTATTTAAATGCCAAACACCTATGAAGCGCCAATTTGGCGCTTCATAGGTGTTTGGCATTTCGGTTCTTGCCACTCCAATTTGAAGGGACTGTATAATATTATAAGCAACCTTATTTTATTTTACCATCATTGGAAAGATGTGTTTTTTTTCCTTTATAATGATGGCAAGCTTGGGTATGGAGGGTGAACATGGACAAAACTACAACCTAGTCACAAGTTGACTTTGCGCTCGAGGCTGAATGCTTTTTTTGGTGTAAGCTTGGTCAAACAAAGTCGCCATATGGTATACACCATATTACATTTGTTTACAGAGTGGTGACCTCGTACATTATATTCCCGACGGGCAAGATACTACACAGGCTCAATGGGAAAATTTATATTTTGTGTCATAATTTTCACATAAATTCAAAAGTTACAAAGCAACAGCTGTACAGCTTTTGAGATGTCCCCCCTTTCTTCATATCAAAAGTTGAGGAAAATCAGACAGTGCGATCTCCATAAAACATAAGATTTGTTGTATTCTTCCATTGAGCTGTGTGCAAATGTGCCCGCCGGAAGTCCAGGCTCTGTGGCTCTTTTGTAAACATGTGATGTCACATGTCACATCGTCTATAGTCATAGAAGAGGGCTAAAGTTCTACATCACCAAGAACTAAGGCTTAAACAAAAAGAATTACCTTTTTCTTGAGAAGCCTGATCTGGGCCCTTCGTGCTTTCTCGGTTTGGGCCCGCTTCCTCTTCTTCAAGAGGGTCTCGGGTTGAGTGGGCAGCTTAGCTGGTGCACTGTAAAGTCAACCAATATCACAAACCATCATATTAAAAACTTGTAGAACATTATGGTCTACTAAGGTCAGTATAGTGATTAAAGAAAAGAACATACATGTATATTGGTTGCGTAAAATATAGTGGACAAAAAAATGAAAAGGAAGTGTCGGTCATTCTTTAACGGGATATTATCATAGTGTTCTCAACTTTGAATATTTAAGGCTGGCTCTGGTGTGGGGGGCTTTACGAGCGTGAAGCATTTATGGCCTTTACTTATTTACTCAACTCCCTTCTATAAAGTCCAGTTCACGAAAGCGGTGCGAAATTCTCTTGCGTCACAATTAGAAAAGCGGCGCGTACAGATTATTGTGCCACCAATATTTGCTTTGCATTCACTTTAGCGTAAAGTATGAACCAGGATTAAGTAGAGTAGGCATACTTTGTTAGTTTTTTATCAGGAATGAAAGGTACACTTTTTTTCACAACATTTGAGGTCTTTTTTCACAATATTTTTTTTTACAATATTGGAGTTGAATAATTATTCATTCCTTTCCCATATTACATTTCTTAATATGGATGGATGGTCTTGGCTTGGGGCATGGAGGTTAAAAAAAGAGATAGATTAGTATTCTGGCCAATACCGGCTTTTTAAGTTTTTTACTTCAATCATGTACTATTAAGTTGGCATATCGTACAGTGCCCCCTCTTTGACTTGAGGCGACTAGCCAACATTAAGTCATAAAAGGTATATAAATTATAATTAATTAGGTTTTTCGTCCAGATGCACGAGAGCCGAGGAATGATCCGCAAAATTAAGAACATTCTTCTCTTTGACTTTTAATATAAAAACTTGACTCCTGATCCTACATTTGAATGGATAGCATTACTTTTCTTTTTCTGATTTGTAGCTCACAAGGATTTTATTCAAAAGAGAAATGAAATGCGTGTTCAAGCCCGAAGTTGTATTTTTTTGCCAACCATCTCCAGTGAACATGGTGAAGAATAAGAAGCTACGAGTACGACAATGTTGATGGAAAACCAGCCCAACAATTGTCACACTCGGTACAATTTTAAAGTATCCCAAAGCAGTCACTGCACATGTTCAGTGCTCATCTGGCTTTATATCGTTTACTGAAGAAAGCCAGCGCCAGCAAAATATATACAGCAGCATGCCCACCCCGGGCGCACCACGTCGGCGGAGGATACCGATGTGCAATGCAAGCCAATACAATTAATTTTTTGTATTCAAGGGAAATAACACACAATACTTGACAGTTGTTTTCAAAAACAACACAATTAGTTCTTGATTTAAAACTGAAACTAACATGAATATCAGGTTTTGTGTCTAAATCGGACGACTGTTAAATAAAATCAACGTGACATGATTAACAGAACTGTTCGGGTTTTGTGCTGTGCGGTATTACCAATGCTAAACACTGTCCTTTCTTTCTGCCAAAAAATTATCTTTCCCCAAACAATATTTCCCAAACATAACTGAATCGATAAGAGCATCATTCTATCTTCCTTATGAAATGTTAAAATACACTATCAATTAAACGATTCTTAAGATGAGGATGGATTAACAAGTATAACAATCTTTCCATACCCTTCCGCCATTTTGCCCGTGTGTAAAAGAGAGAGATACATCCGGGCATTTCTCAAAGGTCATATGAATATTCATATTTTAAATGCCCTTTGTGCTCTCGTGTCAAACAAACTAACTCGCCACTTGTTTTCGTTGCAAATTTGGTGTTATCTGCTGTGTTTGCGTTGATGGATAGTCACGATAACACGGTCGAAAGACAGGGAAGATGCACGTTTAACCATGCCATCAGTCAAATGATAATCCATAATTCAGTCGCAGTATTGACCGAGCGATTGGAATCCAGGCAGCCGGCAATTTGTGAATGTTCGGGAACGATTGATGAAATCAATGGTTTGAGTGTATGACTGATTTTGAGAACGGTGAGAACTGCAGAGATTGAGAAGAACTCACGTAAGTCGTCTATTTCTTCCTCCATGATTTAAGTAAAATAATTATTCTACTCTAGTTTTCTATCTCCATGGTAACATTATGGAGTTTACATGATGGATACAGCTCAGTCAATAATTGAGTACATCCTTTCTCCATGGTTACTTAATATTGTACTTTGTAGTTGTACAAATATGGAGGTAGCCGCTACCTCCAGCATGTCCAGTCCACCATGGTACAAACTACTCCTAGAATTATGAGGTTCCATGAACCTCATAGAGGTCCATGTACAAACTACAATACAAAACTTTTTTTCATTTACGTTTCTGCACCTGGAGTTCTCATTTGAAATCGGATCTCGCCAAAATTAGGCTCTACGTGTTCCTTGGAATCTCATTGAGCGTTGCATGGGTCAAGAAAATCCACTCCGCAAATTTAAAATTGTTAAAAAGCAATAAATTCTTACCGTCATTCCCAGTCCTCTTCAAACAGTGTGAGTGTTATAACAAATATGGCGCTTGCTGCGCTCGCAAAGGTCTACCGAACAAACTGGTACTCCGCGCGCAGCAACGCTGGTCCCGGCAACTGTAGGTTGGTTTTGTACACACATCATGTGACTCCAGCGCCATATTTGTTATAACACTCACACTGTTTGAAGAGGACTGGGAATGACCGGAAGAATTTATTGCTTTTTAACAATTTTAAATTTGCGGAGTGGATTTTCTTGACCCATGCAACGCTCAATGAGATTCCAAGGAACACGTAGAGCCTAATTTTGGCGAGATCCGATTTCAAATGAGAACTCCAGGTGCAGAAACGTAAATGAAAAAAAGTTTTGTATTGTAGTTTGTACATGGACCTCTATGAGGTTCATGGAACCTCATAATTCTAGGAGTAGGTACAAACATGGAGCAAACGTGTAAACTATTTTAAACTTCTGCACGTACATGACGTAAGTTTAAAAGTTAAATTTTGGGGGGACATGTTGCCTTGGATTGGATGCTTTGGGGCTATAAAAAGCATCTGTTTATTTGTTATCAAATAAATATTGTTGGAAATATCTTTTAAAAGTGGAAAATAATGATCCACACAAAAGTCACAAATATGCCTCGAAATTATTGTGTGGTTAACACGGTCCACTAGTTTGTGGAGTCAAAAACTTGGTTCTAACTTCTACCATTGGTTCTACAAAATGGCAGACTGTGTTTTAGTTCCATATTTCCTTCCTCCATCGTTCCAACTTCAATCTGAGGACTTGGATAGCTGATGTGATGGTCGGTTGTTGCATGTTTTACATTCACTACATTACAGTACATAGTTGCATGTCAAGAAACTGGATCAAATCATTTGGGAATCCTACTCACTCTCAGTCTCAGCTGGATTAACTTTTAGGCAGGCAGGCAACACCCCCTTCTTCTTCTTCCTTTTGAGTGCAGCCTTCAAATGATTGGAGATAAACGCACTGCCAGACGGCTTTATGTCTCATCCGAAGGACGAACAAATAGTGGTCAAGTGTTTAAGGACACAAGGTGTCAAGACCGGGTCTGAACCCACACTCTACTGATCAGAGACACCAGAGCTTGAGTTTGATGCACTTTATTGCTGGGCCACGACACGCCCCTCTTCCATTGTGTCCTCTTGTTTTGGGAGGAATGAGGGGGGCAATTTCTGTATATGGCAGCCACTTTCTAAGAGATTTATTAGATTTTTTGAATGGATGTTGGACTCAATTTCCCTTTTTGAAATATTCCTTTATAGAGGAATTGGTAGCTAAAATGCTGAATTTTGATCTTGAAATTGAAAATTTAAGCGCATATTTCATTATGCAGACGGAACTCTCGCACACTCATGCCAAAAGGAACTAAAATGGAGTGTAGCGAGCAGTGTTGTCAAGACCAGAAAATGGCTTATTTTTCATGATTTTGACACTTTTTAATAGAACCAACTGCCTGTGTCTCTCTGCATGCTCTGTATACATTCTTTCAACCCTTCTGGACCCCCTGTAGGTAAAGATTTAATTTTCAATACCTAAATTAAGGGAGATAAAGTGGCGGCCTGATACAACATTTTAGCCGAATGAGGCAATTAGATGCTTGGCACCTCATAAACTCATGTTTGTTGTAGGTTTGAAGCTGTTTCTTTTGGGAAGAGGCTTGGAAGGAAGCTACATGTATTTTTGTTGACCACACTGTATCAGTTACAGTAGTTAAAGAGCTGAGTTCTTTTTGTGTTCATGTTTTTTCAGGATCAGAGTCAGACACACAGTGTCTGTAATTCTAATAGGCCTAATTGAAGAGCTGAATTCTTTTTGTGTTCATGTTTGTCCAGAATCAGACAGAATATTTCATTATGAGGCTGATGACCATGAGGCTAGTGATACCACTGGTCTCTTGGCCAACAATGTCTGATGATAATTGATAAATCAATGTACCCAACAAACATTGTTTTAGCCTCGCCCAGCAGACTACGAATGGAAGGGCTTAATGACTCGACCGCTGCTGTTTCAAACCGTGTCCTCTGTGCGTGGTATGAAAATCATGCACTTTCTGTTGTCCACAGCTTAAGTTCCAGGATGCTTTAGGCCTATATACTCTGACGTCTAAAACAAAGAAATCAGTGATTGTCAGTGCTGTGCCGGGTGGCTTTGCCTAGTCTTGGTTCCAAGACGATCCAGTTGTGTAGTCACGAAAACCTAATCCCTATCTAAACCGCGATCACCCACGCACCACTCGCCACTAGAGGGCGCTATAATTCATGTAACCGCTATCATAGCACGAACCGGATAGCGGTTTGTGGTGTGATAGCGGTTACTGGAATGATAGCGCCCTCTAGTGGCGAGTGGTTCGTGGGCGACTACACAACTGGAGCGTCTTGGAACCAAGACTAGGCTTTGCCTTGTGTCTCTTATTTTGTGTGGTTTTGTCCCAGCGGCGTGTTACTTTTTATAAAATACATTTATTTTGTCTTGTTTTCAACCAGGGTAGCCCCATCAGTTATCAAAGAACTGTTTTCCCTGGGGGCCCTTGAAGGTCAGCAAGTCTGTGACATTGCACTAATGCCTGGGCTGGGGCATTACAAAATACATGTAGCTCAACAGTGATATTTGTGGCGATTTTGTTTTGAACAAACGCCCAAATACATAGCCACTGAAAAACACAAAAAATAGCTGATCAGAATAAGGCTGGACAAAAAAAACTTCACGTACATTCAGGCCTACGCATCGTCTGTGACTAGAATTTTGTCAATTTTTACTTACATGTAGCACTACAGCAGAAAATTGTTGTTTAGCAAAATTTTCTGCTTAGGGCCTAAACATTGTTAATGGAACATTACAGAATTAGTTTTTGCTAACAAAACAGTTGCTCAGTGTAAGCACTTTATGTAATCCACCATATACATAAACTTACAAACCTGTAGAAGTTTGAGATCGATCGGCCATCTGGGTCACGAGAAAATAGTCAAAAACCAATTAATTACACATTTGCATGAAATCATTTAGATTCAACAAATGAATAAAACGCTCACTGAGCGATAAACTCCAACCGGAAAATTAGTTTATTCATTTCTCATCAATTATGGCATTTCAGACAGAAATATTTCAAGGGATGTTTTCTACTATCATCATCATTAGACTGTGTAAGTTTTATGTAAATCTGTGATCAAAAAGTATATTTTACAAGTTTTGTTCTTACCAATTCTGTAATGTTCCTTTAAGTTTTATTTTCTTCCTAGGGTACAAATGTAGGACCGACTCTGGCTTTGTTCTAAAAGTAAAAATCTATGAAATTTTGCCCTGGTTTTTCTGATTATTTTGTTTTTACATCAATGTACTCGGTGCTTTCTGAGTACACACGGTACTCAGAGAAGTTTGAACTCTGCAACCCCTGTATTCTAGAGGTGACTGACATTTATAACCACTAGACCCCCCCCCCCAACCCCCAGCATGCTTGATGACTTGAGAACAGTTTGCATCCTGCAATTAGCACTTGATGCTGCCAAGGTTTGAGGCAAAATTTGGTAATTTAAGGGTGTCCAAGTTTGCTGGAAATTGAATGCAACTAATTTAATGAGTAAATAATTCCTAATCACAGGCCTCGGAATTACCAACAGCACCGACGGCAATTGCCCTGATGCAATACGACCACTTATGTACTTCCTTGTTATGGCTATGTTCTTTAAGATTAAAAAATGTAATTTTTACTTACAATAAAAATTTACTCTACATTGAAGGCTTCTTTCTTTTCAAGTTCTAAATACTTTATTTTCCAGGTCAAATCTGAAGGTCGTAGCCTAGAGTAACAAACATCTTTAAGAATTGGTCAACTTGAGTGGTCACAATTCTCCAGCCAACATGAATGTGGTCCTAGGTGTGCTGTGGTTGACTCTGAAGGTTCTTGGCCTCCTGATCTGGTCTTGGATAAAGTGGCTTCTTCCATCTCGGAAGAAGTCTCTGGAGGGTGAAGTTGTTCTTGTGACTGGTGGTGGGAGCGGTATCGGCCGGCTCATGGCTCTCAAGTTCTCTAAGAAAGGTATGGACCTCTAGTATGAGGCTATCATTATCTTGGTTATTGTTCATTAAAGGAACATTACAGAATTGGTTTTTGCTAACAAAATAGTTGCTGGCAGTGTAAGCACTTTATGTAATCCACCACATACATAAACTGACAAACCTGTAGAAGTTTGAGATCGATCGGCCATCTGGGTCACGAGAAAATAGTGAAAAACCGATTACACATTTTGCACGAAATCATATAGATTCAACAAATGAATAAAACGCTCACTGAGCGATAAACTCCAATCGGAAAATTAGTTTATTCATTTCTCATGAAATATGGCATTTCAGACAGAAATATTTCAAGGGATGGTTTCTACTATCATCATCATTAGACCGTGTAAGTTTTATGTAAATCTGTGATCAAAAAGTATATTTTACAAGTTTTTTTCTTACCAATTCTGTAATGTTCCTTTAACCAACAACAGTACCTGGTAATGAATGCTAAAATTCATTGTGTCATTGTGTGTTATGTAATACTGTGCCGTGCGCATTTCAGCCAACACGAGCACATTTTTTAACCGACTCACCATGGCTCCCAAAATGGCTGTAGACTAGGGCCCTTTTCGAATCCACGGCTTCGGCTCCGGATTGGGCTTCAGACCCAGTTTTCTTGTCTGAAGCCCTGACCGCAAAGCATGTGTACGTTAAAATAATTGAGGGAGCCTAGCTAGCCTGAGCCGGTTTTGGAGCCGAAGCCGTGAATTCGAAAAGGGCCATAGTGAGCAGACAGCAGCCATGAATGTCTATGATACATTCAAGGTTCCGTACAGTCAATAGGTCACAAGCAACTGCTGTATTCCAAAGATTTTGTTACTCATATTTTGGCGATACATATGTATTTTTGACAAGTTCTACGGTGGGATTCGAACCCACAATGCCCTAGAGCAAAGTTGGTACTGCAAGGCTATAGAAACAAAATAGTATTCTTTTCCCCCCCCCTCCCCCCCCCCCCCCCCCGATACAATTGTGACAAACATGTGGCAGAGTGGTCTTGTGCACGGGGTACTCCAGTTCCCAAAATGGCACCCAAATGAGTCCCAGTCATGACCCTCAGTGTACTTCATGAGCAAGACACTTTAAAACTGTAATTGCTTTGGTTTTTATTCAGGGGTTTAAAGGAACATTACAGAATTGGTAAGAACAAATATACTTTTTGATCACAGATTTACATAAAACTTACACGGTCTAATGATGATGATAGTAGAAAACATCCCTTGAAATATTTCTGTCTGAAATGCCATATTTCATGAGAAATGAATAAACTAACTTGCCGATTTGAGTTTATCGCTCAGTGAGCGTTTCATTCATTTGTTGAATCTATACGATTTCATGCAAAATGTGTTATCGGTTTTTCACTATTTTCTTGTGACCCAGATGGCCGATCGATCTCAAACTTCTACAGGTTTGTCAGTTTATGTATATATGGTGGATTACATAAAGTGCTTACACTGCCAGCAACTGTTTTGTTAGCAAAAACCAATTCTGTAATGTTCGTTTAAATGGGTTCCTGGTGAGGGTAGAGGTGGTTCTTGTGGTTGATTTAGTTTGGTACTATAGTAGGCTACACTCCCCAGTCATGCAAGGGAGCTGAGATGAGTTAAACAAATGGCCCAGTGACTGGGGTTATTGTTCAAGCGCTAAGTTAGAGCATCACTGTGTGGCTGGTTTGAGCGCTATACAAGAAGCTACTAATGTTGTTGTTTATTTGAGAAACTTGACTATGCATGTACACAGCCCAGAGTTTGGTCTTGAATATATTTGGTTGGATGGTTTGTTTAGGAAGTACTTTAGTGTTGTGGGATGTAAATCGTCAAGGCAACGAAGAGACTGCGCAGATGATCAAGGAGGCAGGAGGTAAAGCTCATTGCTACACAGTTGATGTCTCCAAGAATGAGACTGTCAAGCAAGCTGCAAGGCAGGTCAGTTATCACGGCCCAATTTCATAGAGCCACTTAACATGCTTAAGTACGAAAAAATAAGCTAAGCACAACAAAACTATGCTCACTAGGAATAGTTTATCAGTCAAAATACCATGTAGCATGTACCATTTGTGACTGGTATCCTGCTCATTTCTACTGAGCAGGAAATGTGTAATGAATGTTTTTGAAAGCAGCTCTATGAAAATGGGCTCAGGTCAGGTTGGAAAGTAGGCATTGGCCAGATATAAGTACAGTTAATTATTAGTAGATTATTGTGCATTGTTTGTTAAAAATCCAAAAGAGAGAAAGTCAAACTGATTGTCTTTTTGATAAAATGTCCATTTTCCCTGTAAAGGTCATGCAAGATGTAGGAGAAATTTCCATGCTGGTCAACAACGCTGGTATCGTCATTGGCCGTACTCTACTGGACTTGACTGAAGAACAATTTACCAAGACGATGGCAGTCAACGCTATGGCTCATGTCTGGGTAAATATATCTATAAACTTGTTAGTGATAGACCTATCGGTCGATAAAATTCTTGATATTATTTGGTTTTACCCATTCAATGATGTTTGTAAAGCACTGTATACATTGTATACTCTTTCCTTTCCCAGAGTCCTGTTAACAAAATCCACAGACATATCACTCGGGTGGGATTCGAACCCACGACCTTTGCCATTTTAGAGCAGATGTCTTACCACTAGACCACAGAGTTTGCCGGTAGCTACATGTAGAGGCAGTTCATTTGAGCAGCGGGTACCACAACAATTTATGTTAAATCATGTAAATTGGCATAAATTGGGGATACACAATGTTGTTTGGTTTTACCCATATTTAGTTTTTCCTATAAAACCAAATAGTATTCTATATCCCCGATGCAAATTCTCTGCCGACCGATCTATGCACTACCAATCCTTAACTTTGTCTTTTAATTTCCATTCCGGACTCTAGACTCTGAAGGCCTTTCTGCCAGACATGATGAAGCGTAATCACGGCCACGTTGTGACCCTAGCCAGCGTCGCAGCCTATCAAGGTCTGCCCAAGATGGCCGACTACTCGGCCAGCAAGAGTGCCGCCCTCAACATCCATGAGGCTGTGATGCGAGAGGTGAAGATGGAAGGAGTGGATAACGTTCATTTTACAGTCGTCAATCCTTACCTCATCAACACCGGAATGTTTGAGGGGGTCAAAGTCGAGTGAGTTTCCTTCTTTAACACTGTTAGAAACAAAAATTACTTTCATGGCTTCAGTTTAGGTTGTAAAAAGGTGTGTCTGTTCTTTTTATCGTGCCCACACACAAGCTGAACATGGTTCAGCCAAAACCCAATACATTTTCTTACAGGACTCTGGAAAGTATCGAGTATACAGTACCGAGTGTATGCCGTTTTTAGCATTGAGTTATCACCTCATGGATGGCTCTGATTTGCCGTTTTTAGCGTTGAGTTATCACCTCATGGAGGGCTCTGATTTGTATCCTAATCCTTTCCTCATTTTGTATTTTTTTAGCAACGATGTACTGTTGACTTCACTTGAACCTGACTTTGTTGCTGAACGCATCTTACATGCTGTGCAGATCAACCAGGAAGTTGTGTTCTTGCCTCGACTGATGTATTTTATTCTTGGATTGCAACCGTAAGTATCACAAGAGGGATCACCTTGAGGGGATGCCACTTTTTATCTCAGAGATCAAGAAATAAAACCACAAGTTTCTAGTTTTGTTTTTTACAATAGATAAGACTGAAATTAAAATTTCCGAAAGTGTGCATAAACATCTCTCGCTATGATGGCGTGTCGTGGCTGAGGGGATAAGAACACCGGACTCAAGCTCTTGTGTTTCTCATCGGCAGAGTGTGGGTTTGAGTCCCAGTCATGACACTTGTGTCCTTAAGCAAGACACTTAACCATTATTGCTTCGTCCTTCGGATGGGAAGTAAAGCCTAGGTCCCGTGTGTTGTGTAATGCACGTTAAAGAACCCAGTTACACTTATCGTAAAGAGAAGGGGTTCGCCCCGGTGTTCCTGGTTTGATTGGCAGCAAATTGCGCCACAGCACCGTGTATACCATTACATGGTGCTATGTAAAGGAACAGGTCTCATACTTCAAAACTGAGTGCTTTGAGACGCCAATTGGTGTGATAAAGCGCTATGTAAGTCAGTATTATTATTATTATTACAATAGAATGATGAACATTTTTCTTTCAGATTTTTACCAGTCAGCTGCTTCTTGGAAATTGAGAAATTCTTCAACGTCTGGAGAGCCATGGATGCCTTTGTCGGCAGGAACAAGGGAAAGTAAATCAAGATGCAATAAACAAAAAATGACGAACGAAAACTAAAATGAGGGTTGATCTTTCCCTGGGAAGAACAAGAGAAGAAATAATATCAGGTGAAGAATTTATGCAGGGTTCAAAGAGGCCGTGTTGAACTTGTCTTGAAAACGGTACCTAATAAGGGAATAAAATCTGAATGATAAATGAAACGAAATGATAAATGAAACGAAACTGAGGGTTGATCTTTTTCCTGGGAAAAAAAGAGGAGAAATTAAATCAGGTGTAGAATTTTTGCAGGGGTCAAAGAGGCCATGTTGTGCTTGTCTTAAAAACGAAATAAAAGAGTGGTGACGAGTTCTAAAATGGTCGTTTAAAACTTAGTCACCACTCTTTTATTCCCATTTGTAAATACTTTTACGGCTAAAAACATCAAAAACCCTTTAAAAGTTGAGAACAGATCTAAATGTTTAGCCTTAGCTCGCCTCAACTGACTTTGCGTTGAATTACTATCCATGAGGGCTAAGTAGCTTAATTTTGAAACTTTCAAACTTGCACAACCAAAAACATGCGACATACTGTACCAACCTAAAATTGTGCCCTAAAGTCTGCGCTCTCTACGCACTCTTTTTGGACTTGGTTTCCTCAAACTGTGTTTAAACACTCCTCACCTTGTTTATATCGCATGTTTGTACATGGCCACGTGATCTCCTCTCGACCAATCGGAACGGATGAACTGTCTCAGGTATTTATGAATAAACTATTAAAAACTGTTCTCAGATATTGGGTTTCTAAATGGAATTGCAATACAACATTAGAAGCGTTCTCCCTTAACAGTGGTCAGCTGGCCAAATACAGAAAATATTGCTTAACAATTTTTCTGCTGAGCAGGAAATCAGTCACAAATTGTACATGTGACATGGTAGTCTGGCCGGTAACCTTATTCTGGTAACCATAATTTTGATTTGCCTAGCTAGTTTTTGTGCTTAAGCAGCTCTATGAAATTAGGCCCCGAGGATCAGACGCATGGTCTCTTGCAAGTGTCCTTAATGTTTTTGTACCAATGAACTAATGGATTCTTATTTACCTACGAATAAAGAGGAAACAAAATGACATTACTGAAATCGCTTTTTAATTGATAACTTTACTTTGTGAGTATACAAGGGTGTGTACAACATTGGTAAGATTGAAAAGATATAGATGTTCAAAGATTTGCACATAACTTATGTGGCATAAAGATGGTCATGGTGGAAAACTTCCCTTAAAATAGTTTTGCTTGAATTGCTGTAGTTTTTCGGAAATGAGTAAAACAATTAGTCATTATGGCTTGTGTCCCAAACAGATGTTTGAAAACTTATAAAAGAGTTTTTCACTGTTTTCTCATTACTCCGATGACCGATTGAACTCAACATTTCACAGGTTTGTTATTTCATGTATAATGTTGGGTCACATAAAGTGCGGATACTAGTCTTTGAAAACTACCGATGTTGTACAAGTGCTTTAAAAGAAATGTACTACCATCGTCAGATAGCGGGTAAAATGTATTCTTCAAGTGTGCTACTGTGAATCAATGATCATTCCAAATAATATTTTATAAATTTGAATATAGGTCAGTACGAATTAATTTGTTTTATGTCACCCGATCTGTCGAAATGAGGAATATATCGACCCCTTAATAAAATTGAGTTGTGCATACCGTGTTAACAAGTAACTCGCTGGCTTTCCAGCAATACCATTATTTTGTCCGTAGCTTATTCCAGTCCGAAGTTATCGGGAAATGAAGAAAGTCTGCAAGACAAGGCCACTTCCATTTTTTTTACAAAGTGTTTCTTTAGATACTTGTTTTAATTAACTTTGAAGAGAATCAATTGTGTACAAACATGCTCAAGAAAACATACTTTTTGTGGATTTATTCATCTTTTCAATTAAAGGTAAGACCACGACAAGAAAGATCAAGTTTTATTTAACCTAATACCACCGAAATCGCGTAATCGTTTTTTTTTTTTTTTTTTTTCATGATTTTCGATTGTGACCATCTTTCAGACTTTACACGCAAATTACACGCAATACGTTCTGTCTGACGCATTCCTCATTTCGATAGATCAGGTCACATATGTTCAATTCTAGACGGGTGTAACATAGGGTAAAGATTTGGGCCAAATTTCTTAAAGCCTGTAAAGCAGACTTGTTTATGCTTACTGAGCAACCCTTAGCACAGATAATCTTTTTCATAATGACTACTAACCGTACACAAATGGCGTGTCGTGGCCGAGCAGATAAGAACACCGGACTCAAGCTCTTGTGTTTCTCATCGGCAGAGTGTGGGTTCAAGTCCCGGTCGTGACACTTGTGTCCTTAAGCAAGACACTTAACCATTTATTGCTGCGTCCTTCTGATGGGACGTAAAGCCGTAGGTTCCGTGTGTTGTGTAATGCAGGTAAAATAACCCAGTTACACTTATCGTAATATGTTCCTGGTTTGATCGACAGCATATTGCGCCAAAGCACCTTGTAAACCATTACATGGTGCTATGTAAAGGAACAGGTCTCATACTTCAAAACGTAGCTTCGCATACCTTGCAGGAAAAAAATACTGAGTGCTTTGAGACGCCAATTGGTGTGATATAAGTCAGTATAAAAGCAAAGGCATGCCAGCTTGCCGGCAGTTCTTGTAAGCAGATGACCGCCAGGCCTGGAATTACACGGTGGTCTCTGTTGCCTGCCCTGGTCTTGGCCTTGGTGCCCCTACAAAAGTTTCCCATAGACTTTAAGATTTTCCAATGAAAGTGCACTTGGCAAAATGCAACTGGCCTTGCCCTCTCGAAGATGAAATTCCAGGCCTGGACAGACACAACTATAGAAGTCCATTGTGAACAAGCACACGCGCCGTCAAATCTTCTCGGTTGTTTATGAAATAGACTTTTGCTTAGGCATGTTTTTCAGCTATAGTAAGCACAAATATTTGCTTACCCGTAAACAGCTTTATGAAATTAAGTCTTGGGTCAGAGCTGGCAACATTTGCATCTTCCGATCGGAGAGATTTTTGTGCAACAATCAGGGAGGTGTTTAGAATTACATATAATATAAATAGGGAAAAAGTTTCCATAATCAGGGAGATTTTCAAATTTGTTCGTCAGAACATGAAAAGAGTGGTTTTATTTCAGGGAACTTTCAGCAGAATCAGGGAGAGTTTGCAGCTCTGCTGGGTACATGTATAATTACTAAAACTACCACTCTTGAAAATCGTTACTTAACAAATGCGTAATTTGATTTTATTTCATTTTTTGAGATTATGAATAAAGAATAATCACAAACTGCCTTTAAAAATTGTCTTGTCTATGGTTTTGTTATTTTGTATGGGGGTTGAACAAAGAAAAATTGACTAGAGCGGGATTTGAACCAACGACCTCCGGATTAACGTACCGGCGCTCTACCAACTGAGCTATCTAGCCCTATATTGGCAGTCTCCCTATTTTGTCAATATCTTTGTTCGGGGGTGCCAGTCAGAAGCCATACAACCGTTAACTGCTGTGTAGCCAGGGATCACACCCAAGTTTACGATACAACCTGGGAAGCAGCAGCCACGGGATCACCTTGAGGGGATGCGACTTTTTCAATTTAAATGTCAAGTAATAAACCACA
This sequence comes from Pycnopodia helianthoides, assembly GCA_032158295.1. Lineage (NCBI taxonomy): Eukaryota > Metazoa > Echinodermata > Asteroidea > Forcipulatida > Asteriidae > Pycnopodia > Pycnopodia helianthoides. The sequence goes on along the minus strand of CM063255.1, from coordinate 4,958,715 downwards.
AGGGAAACTGACTGGGTAAATATCAAATAGTATGGGGTTTTGTTATTTTCCTACATTTTTCATGTTTTATACTCTGGTACACCCAGCATAAACTCCTAATGATTTTTATCTGTAAGGAAAAACGAATAAATAAATACACTCTGGGAAAAATCAGTAAGTTTCTACAGCGCACACTGCAATGAATTGTCACATATTTATTTATTAAAGATGAGCTTGAAGGCGAAGTACACATTTGGATTTTGGAACCTTTTGATTGTTTTATTCCTATATAAATGTAGGTACATGTTACAATAAAACCAACCTGTGAAAATGTCATTACAAAAGGTGGTAGCATTTTTGAAAAAAAATCTGGAGCGGTTATGTCCTTTGCAGGAAGAATAATCCATCAATAAGAATACACATTCTGAGAAACTTTTCAAGTAAATCTCAGATTGAAGTTTTTTTATAATCCCTTTCTCTGACACCACATTCCTTACAAGAGAATTGTTGCTCAAAATGTTATACATAATCAACAGCTGCAGTGCTTCTTACTAAGTCAGTTTTGCTCGGATTTTAACATTTGGACACCTCAAAAGGTATACCGGATCGGTAAGGATAAAATACAATGTTTGATTTTAGTCTGAAAGCCTACTCACTATGAAGTTAATACTCAAACAATTTGTTCTGTGAAGTATTTCCGTCTGAAATGAAGTCAATATCGAGAAAACTGTGGATGTGAAAACCTTTTAAAAAACCCAACAGCTGATTTGGGTTGTTACAACAAAAATTTAGGACAATGTGTTTACATGCTGAAAAATGTGCATGGCTTTTTACTAATTTTTCTTGACTCACACAGCGGACTCAACCCCAATTGTCACAGGTTTGTTATTTCATGCGTATGGTTGATCGCACATAAGCGATTAACCTTCCTATTGACTGACCGGTTGAAACATAAAACAATCCATTCCTCACACTTGCCCATAGCTTTGTACAGGCCCTATTCCCCCTTTGCACGTTCAGCCATTTGCATGTAGAGCCTCGAATCGGGGACAGCAGTGAATGGAAGCATTATATAACTCTGTATTGTCATGGTAATGTAATGACACTTTCATCCAGACAGATTCATAAATACAATACAAATGAAGCATGAAGTCGAGGCTCCACACGCACATGGCATTCGTGCAAATAGCTTTACCACTGTATCAAAGTGTGCCCCCCCATGCATGGTCTGTGAAGCGAGCAAAATGGTTTTGATGATGAAACGGTGTTACATCAGAGAGTCACATCAGAGACTCTCCTTCCATCCAGACATTCAAAAAACATCTCAAAACCTCCCTCTTTTCTATTTTAGTTTAACTCTGTTAATGTTCTTTAGGTTCGCTGTGAAGCGCTTTGCTCTTGTTAAAGGCGCTATATAAATACTCATTATTATTTATTTATTACATTTATTTTATTTACTGCAAACCTCCATCTTAAAATCTGGATTTTAATCTGGATCATTAGAACTACCCTTATTGATGCAGGTTAATCTGAATAAGTTCCTGGTTAGTCTAGGTTCATTCCTTCTTCGTCATCTTTTCCTCCTTCGTCTTTCTTATCGCCGGTTCCTCCGCTCTGCTTCTGGAGCGCTTTGCCAAACGCTTCAAGGTCTGTGGATATGTCAAGATGAAAGACCCACATTAGAGGACAAGAATATGATGTCTTTTCGTTTTGACAGATGATGCTGTTTCAAAACAAAGCATATCGTCACCGTTTTCACGAAGAGCCACCTATCTTTTATTGACAAATTATTGACTGTTACAGGAAGGGGCCTTTATCTCAATAAATGAATTTTACGTTTTCACGAACAGCCATCGGCCCCGAAAACGCATTGCAATACGTTGTAACAGAAGAGCGTAAAATGTGGCAAAAAGTTGCTTTTCACGTTTTCACGAACAGCCACATATCTTCGCGCGCGCGTGATCACGTGACACCGCGCGCCCATTTCCTATGTTTAATACGTTATCAAGTGAGGTGTTTAAGTAGGTCATCTCACTTTTTAGTTTTCACGAAGAGCCACGTATCTTTGACTAATTACTACGGCAATTAACCAATATATCTACAGAAATGAGTTAGTCAATGTAGAGGTTAAACTTATACAGAATCATGATAGGTTTTTAACTGCAAACCGTGGCTTTAGTATTGCAGATTTTGCAGTTTTAAGCCAAGCATAGCGTAAAATGTAAATCTCAAATAAGCGTTTGGACATAAGTGGCTCTTCGTGAAAATGGTGACGATATGCCATGGACATGAAGTAGTTTTTACATGGTTGAGAGTCATTGCTGACAAAAAAGTCTAAAAACTGAGATCCCGCTCTCAGGAGGTACATTGGAATGATGGCATTTCCACCTTTTGGTAAACCCCTGGAGTTAAATATTCCAAGGAGCTTCTGGTGGACTAAAGAAGCACTAGAGAAGTGGGAGCACCAGAGAAGTAGACTTGTGTTACTTGGAGAAAAATACAACAATTTTTTTACCAGGCATACTTTAAAATAGTCTGAATAAAAGTCTGAAATTTCTCATCCCTGTTTCTATAGACCATGTGACCTGTGACATCACATGTTTACAAAAGAGCCACAGAGCCTGGACTTCCTGCAGGCACAGCTTGTACACAGCTCAATGGAAGAGTACAACAAATCTTATGTTGTATGGAGATTGAACTGTCTGATTTTTCTCCACTTATGATATGAAGAAAGGGGGGACATCTCAAAAGCTGTACAGCTGTTGCTTTTGTAAGTCTTGAATTTATGTGAAAATTATGACCCAAAATGTAAATTCTCCCATATGGCCCGTGTAGTATCTTGCCCGACAGGAAACGCATTAGAATGTACAAGGTCACCACTCTGTATACAAAGGTAACATTTCGCTCGTCCCCAGCGCCTTGCCTTAAAACCAAAGGCGCTGGGATGGGCAAACGTATCATTAACGTTAATGCTCAGTCCCATGCTCAGTCCCATCATGCATCACACTCACACTGCAAGCACTGCACGCATGACGTACTTCCTGAACAAGAATCTGTGCAAGCTGATTAGCCCATCCCAGTGGTCCTGGATAGGCCGCTGGGGCCGAGCGAAAGGTAACCTGGTCTATTGAATGGGATAGTAGGATTTCAGTCTTACCTCCTCTAGTGGCTGCATCTGTAGCTTCAGTCCCCAGGCCAAACTGACCCATCAGTGGTCCCAGCTGACCAGATTGGAATGCAGCGGTGAACATATTCAGAGCCTGAAAGTCAAATTGGTAAATTATTAAAGGAACATTACAGAATTGGTAAGAACAAAACTTGTAAAATATACCTTTTTATCACAGATTTACATAAAACTTACACGGTCTTATGATGACGATAGTAGAAAACATCCCTTGAAATATTTATGTCTGAAACGCCATAATTGATGAGAAATGAATAACCTAATTTTCCGAGTGGAGTTTATCGCTCAGTGAGCGTTTTATTCACTTGTTGAATCTATATGATTTCATGCAAATGTGTAATCGGTTTTTCACTATTTTTTCGTGACCCAGATGGCCGATCGATCTCAAACTTCTACAGGTTTGTCAGTTTATGTATATGGTGGATTACATAAAGTGCTTACACTGCCAGCAACTGTTTTGTTAGCAAAAACCAATTCTGTAATGTTCCTTTAAGACAAAACATCATTCTCCTGAAGACGAGCAGAGTATACCGTCCGAAACGTCGAGACCACACCGGCTCTTTTCAGAGCCAACACTCTCACAAAAGAGATTTACACATGGTTGTACCTGCAGGTTTACTATTCATTTATAGTTCCTTCCTACAAAACATCATAGCAAACTTTGCCAAAGAGATATTGTTTATTTGATTTTCTACTTTGCCGATAGCCAATGACTATGATAATATTAAAAGGGAACATTGCCTTCATATCTCTCAAAATTTTGCAGTTTAGAATTACTCTTTTAATCCTTTTCAAGAGTTGATCATGCTCAAAAGTTAGCGAGTAGTAAAATTTACCTCTTGAAATACAACTCGCAGAACATTTGGTCTGCCATTTTGTGGAGTCAAAATTTTTGTTCTACAAAATAGCGGACAATCACAAATTGTACATGTGATACGGTCGATGGGCTGGTAACCTTATTCTGGTAAGCATAATTTTGTTGTGCTTAGCTACACTTTGTGCTTAAGCAGCTCTATGCTGGGCCCATTTTCATAGCGCAGCTTAAGGGTAAGCAAATTTTGGTGCTAACTGTAGCAGAAAAATTTGTTTAAGCATTAGTGTATTTCACAAGTTAGCAAGAAAATAAGGCGGCCACCTTTCACATTCGCAATGGATTTGCATTGTTACGTCATTCATTTTCGGGTAGTAAGCACCGGAAGGTTAGCATGCCTTTTCGTGTGCTTACGGTTAGCAGCGCTATGAAATAGAAACTCGTACAAAAGCACAGAATCGGCTGTTAAGCAGCTCTATGAAATTGTTAGAGCTGCTTAAGCAGAAAATATTGCTTAACAATTGCCTGCTAAGCAGAAATGAGCAGGATACCAGTCACAAATTGTACATCTGATATGGTAGATCGGCTGGTAACCTTATTCTGGTAAGCATCATTTTGTGTGCTTGAGCAGCTCTGTATAATTGGGCCCTGTTCATTTCTGAACCTGCCATTCCACCCACCTGTTGAAACTGCGGGGACTGCAGAGTCTGACGCAGCCTCTCTGGGTCACGTGGCAGAGACTCCCCCTCTGGTAAGAATGGAATCAGCCGCTGTTGTACCTCGGGTTTAGCCATGATTGGTGCCATGGCCTCAGAGGTCAGGACCTTGGTCAGGTCCACTGCTTCAAAAAGGGATGATAATAATTGTATTTATTCACTTCATGGACTTTCTGGAGAAAATAATTGTAGTCGATTTGGTGGGGGGGGGTCTTAAGTCTAGTTTGGTTGTGTGTAAGGTATGAAATTTGATGCAGTTGGACATTAGCAGTGAAGTGTGGTAGTTTAGGAGGGGTCAATGTCCCTTTGGAAGTGATAGAAGGGTGTGGGCTAGGAGGGGTCACGTAGGTTAGGGTGTAGAAGGGGGTTAAGAAAGGGTCAGCGTAGGTTACGGAGTGGTAGATAGGTGTGGGATAGGAGGGGTCAATGTGGGTTTAGGAGTGGTAGAAGGGTGGGGCTCAGAAGGGGTCAGCGTAGGTTACGGAGTGGTAGATAGGTGTGGGATAGGAGAGGTCAATGTGGGTTTGGGAACGGTAGATGGGTGTGGATTGGAGGGGGTACGTGTAGATGGGTGAGGGGTAGGTACACCATGCCCGATATGTGGCAGGGGGTGTCCACCCCCCCCCAATGTTCCTATACTTTAATGCACTCTTTTTCTTTTGTACAAGAGTACCCCCCCACCCCCACTTAAAATTCTCTACAGAATTCCTGAGATTCCCAGAACACAATGAATGAAGACACAATAGGGTTGGGGGGGGGGTCGAATCATGCCACATATCAAGCACCAAATGGGTTTAGGAGGGGTCAATGTAGGCTTTGGATAGGGCAAAATGTTAGTCAATTTGTAGGTTAATGTAGACATAGTGAGGGTCAGATGGGGGTCAGTTCAGAAGGTTAACTAGGTACACTTACCAGGCTGTGCAGTATCAGTCCCTTCAGCTCCTGGAACGGTTGGAACTGAAACATGATACAATCAACGCAGTTAGATTAACAGTGACACTATTGAGGCTTTGCTTGACGGAGACTTCTTATCAATTCAGGTTTTTGCTGAAACCATATATCATAAGTTATCACACAAGCACGAGATTATATTGTGATGGAGCGAGTACACCGACGGTCGGCTTTTCTTTTGTAAATAATAACACAGTTACTAAGCCCTTTGAATAAAGTTGTATGCTGTGACGTTGATTTAAATCACCCTACTTTTTCATTAGTTACAAGTATTCTTCTACAAATGAGGTTTGTTTTGAGTTATGCACTACTGGCATCATACGATGATGTAGCCACCCGGTCTTTTGCTTGTAATGTAAATCACTGTAATAAAAGTACAAAAGTACAAAAGTACTTGTGGAATTTCAAATAGCCAAAGAAACACAGTTTTGGAAAGCCTTTTCTCTCTTTTGGATGATTTCAGCTTCAAAATTGTGACATTGTAAATTTTTCCCCGCCTTCATAAAAATATGAGTGTATAACAGGGTTAGAATTTGGGGGAAAAACTCACATTTACTGGACAAGAATTTTGAGTACAAGACCAGAATTGAAGTGAGAAGAAAAAAAATGCCTACACAGTTTAATAATTGAACTGTTTGAATTTGAAAAAAGCACTAAGAGAAGATTTATCTCTTTTGTATATTATAAGTAAGTAGTCTATGATAATCAATAGGATTGTATTTATCAGACTGAAAGTCAACATTTGAACACAAACACAAGACCGCCGGACTTGTCCGGACATGAGTTTACTGGCCCATGCTAAAATCACTGGCCTCAGGGCCAGCGGTCCAGTGTAAAATTCGAGCCCTGTGTAACAAAACTCAACATGACCCTCTTTACATTGTTTCGTCCAACTTACTATTCATGGTGCTGAGGATCGACTGGAGGTCTCTCAATTGGATGGCAGGATTCGAAGCAGAAGCAGAAGCAGTGGCCGGAGTAGGAGTGACAGGGTCCGGGGTGGCGGTGGTCACCGTGGGAGTGGTTGTCGCAGGGCGGGGCTGAGTGGTGGCAGTGGACTCTTGAGGGCGTGGTCCAGGGGAGGACTGTACACGCGAGGGTCTGAAATCAACGAGAGTTGGTCTTCAATGTCATCAACGAGTAAAAAACATTCTTTCTCTGATGATTTTATTTTTAGAATCAAAATGGCGTGTCGTGGCCGAGCAGATTTAAGAACACCGGACTCCAGCTGTGGTGTTTCTGATCAGCAGAGTGCGATTTCAGTCGTGGCGCGCCGCTCACTGGTTCGGGTACAGACTTGCACGTGTTTACACAGTACAACACGTTACAAAACGCATACATGTATCAGGCCAGCTGCGCCAACTTACAATTTCTGATTAGAGAAGAGGGACAAGCGAAATCCAAAAGTATACCCCCTACAACTCACCCCCAAATTTTATATTGAATTCACACTGAACTCGAAGACCACAAATTTGAAAGGGGGAAAACAAAAAATAGAATTCCAGTTAAAACCGGAAGATTTTCATGCTTGAGTATTCATTACTTACGCAGTGGAAGATGCAGTAGATTGAGAGCTAGCAGGACGACCATGTCCCATCAGACCTCCAAGTCCTCCTAAACCACCAAGACCACCTGAAACAAACAAAACAAACAAACAAACAAAACAATCAACAAACAGTCATCATAGGCCTGCTAACTCACAGGGGCGACAGAAGTGAACGCCTCCATACCCCTGGTCACTGCCTTGATGCCCCTCGAAATGTTCCATTAGAAAGGTAAACTTCTCTTATAGGGGAGCCACTTTGTAAATAAAAAAAAGTGCCTTGCCCCTCATATCAACAAAGTATCAGATGCATCCAGTGTTCTACCCTAATTTCATAGAGCTGCTTAAGCTGAAAACATTGCTTAAGAATTGCCTGCTAAGCAGAAATGAGCAGGACACCAGTAACAAATTGTACGTATGATATGGTAGTCTGGCTGTTAACCTTATTCTGGTAAGCATAAAATTTCAAAAAGAGCCCAAGAGCCCGTTCTCTGGAGATGAGTCCATGTACTCCTTTTTTAAAAAGCTTCTCCCCAAATGACCTTCGACATACTGACCTAGGCCACCGCTGTTGAGCAATTGCATCAACTGTTGCTGATCCATGTTTCCAAGGACATTCTGAAGACCACCCTCGCCTGTTGTGGAAAGAAAATATTTAAAAAGTTAATGTTTATAAAGCCTGGAAGGTTGAATTCAAATCATTGAAGAAGTGGACAACCAAACTGTGATATTACAGGTTAAATTGTACAAACATCTAGGGCTATTGGCAGGGCTCTTAATACCCATTGGACCACTTTGATTGGTTTGTTTTTCTTTTTATGAGATATCGCCTAACTCACAAGGCCGAACGGCCACTTTGAGTTAAGGCTACACTTTACTGATTTGGGCTGTCGACCCAAATCAACTGTTACCAGAGGCACGTTGCCACCTACTCCTGGGGCTGAACCAGGGTTACCCCCCTTCACAGTCCGTAAGGATGTAGGCGTGGGTATCATCCACTGGGAGTCTGGCTGGTAGAGCAGAATACACTACCTTCCCAACTTTTTACGAAGCAATTATGATGCCTTGCTTTGGGGCACAAGTGTCATGACCGGGATTCGAACCCACACTCTGCTGCTGACAACACCAGCGCTTGGGTCCGGTGAACTAGATCGCTCGGCCATGACACGCCGTTGATTTTTGCACTGAGCCAGTAAACTCATATCAAAACTAGGTAATATAAAACTTCCTCATTTGTTCTTCTTGTAAGGGCGGGGCATTTTTGCCTCTGTAAGGAGCACCTCTACGAGGTAAATATAAACTTGTACACGAACATTTTCAAGGGGCATGGAGACAATTGACTCCATCGCCTGCACTTAAGTATCACAGTCACATGATTTCTCCCTAATTCGTATGTATTGGCCTGTAATTTGCGTGTATCGGCCGGACACACTAGACTTTGCATCATGGGGAGAACTCCGATTGAGCTCTTACCTAAAGCAGCTCCGAGTCCGGCTAACTCTGGAGGAAGGCCACCAGCCCCAGAACGTCCTCCTCCGCCTCCTGAGCCAGGAGCGGGAGGGTTGTTCAGCATCTCATTCACCTTCTTGCAGTGTTCCTCATCCTTGTCCTTCTTCGGCTCCTGGTAAGATAAACAAGACAGTCAAGACAGAAATTTGAATTTTGTATTATATTCATTGTACTTTTATTCTGAGTTGCCCGGCTTTGCTTAAAGGAACATTACAGAATTGGTAAGAAAAAAACTTGTAAAATATACTTTTTGATCACAGATTTACATAAAACTTACACGGTCTAATGATGATGATAGTAGAAAACATCCCTTGATATATTTCTGTCTGAAATGCCATATTTGATGAGAAATGAATAAACTAATTTTCCGATTGGAGTTTACCGCTCAGTGAGCGTTTTACTCATTTGTTGAATCTATATGATTTCATGCAAAATGTGTAATCGGTTTTTCACTATTTTCTCGTGACCCAGATGGCCGATCGATCTCAAACTTCTACAGGTTTGTCAGTTTTATGGTGGATTACATAAAGTGCTTACACTGCCAGCAACTGTTTTGTTAGCAAAAAAAAATCTGTAACGTTCCTTTAATTGGTGGGTAATGCACATCCCTCCTGGGCCCAATTTCATAGAGCTGCTAAAGCATAAAATGTAGCTAAGCACAATAAAGTTATGCTTACCAGAGTAAGGTTACCAGCCAAAATACAATGTCACATGTACAATCTGTGACTGGTATCCTGCTTATTTTTGCTAAGCAGAAGATTGTTAAGCAATATTCACTGCTTCAGCAGCTCTATGAAACTGGCCCCTGGGGTGAGTTTGTTTGGTCCTTTATTGTCCGAATGGTTTTGAGAACCAAATGGTCAACCATTTTGAAAGTGACTTTTTGTCACTATTCGCTTTCCCTGCCAGGATTCTTTTGTTTCTGATTGTTTTGAGTGCACCATCCTCACTGGAGGTTGTTCCTACATAGTGTTAGCCAGAGTGGTGTCTGGGTGTCTTTTGGACACCCTGTTTTAAATTTGGACACCCTTTTTTATCGGTCATTTACATGTAAATGTATTGTCAGTGAACAATTTGGCAGCCCTTTTGCCAAATCCTGGCTAAAAACCTTGTGTTCCTACATTACAAATTACAAAAAGGTGGTACTCCTTGAAGATCATTCCTTCAAGGAATCTGAATCTGATCTTGAAATGACATACCTGCATCCAGAAGAAAAACTTGCGAGACGATGACTTGAACTTGAGAACGAAGACACGGCCAGTGGTACATTGTGAGACGGCTTTGAATTCACAGTCATCAGGAAAGATGATCAAATCCTGAAAGCAAACATTTTTTCATTAATCTTTTATTTTATTTTCACATTAATGTAGGCTTAATGTACAGAATTTTACACTGGACCACAGACCTAAGGCCATTGATTTTAACGGGTTAATTTTCGCTGATTGGTCGCCCACTATGGTTCATGGATAATTCGGTCAGTCTCTGATAAGTATTTTCTTTTTTTTTTACAAACATTTTCTAGGATGATGTTTTCAAGTGTTCTAAGTTGATTCATTACACACTGAAAATCTGAGTTCTTTGAATTTGTCAAAATTGCAAAAGTGTGCATTGATTCGTAACCCTCTGGTCTGTGACCATCGGGAGGAGTAAAAACATCACACGTTTTTAATGAAAATCAGAAAATCAAATGATTTTCGAGAGTGAACTTTTGGAACAATCTCAACGATCTTGATTATTTGCACTCGCGGGGTCTGCGAGTAAATCAGTCTGTAGTTGCAATAATCGTAACCCTCCATCCTCCCGACGGTCGGAGACCGGAGGGTTACGAGTCATGCAGTGCAAAAAAGTGGCGAAATAAAAATGTCGACTATTTTGGTCAGACTAGTCACCAGATTTACCAAATTTTTACCACTTTAAAAAAACATGACACACATTCTAAAAACATGGATATGATCATCAATGTGTCATGAATCCATTCGTATTACTCAAAACATCATTGAGAAAATATTTAAAGAAAAAAAGACAAAAACTTACAAGAGACTGAGCGAAATTTTCATGATGCGTAGACAATCTCAGGTCTGGTTTTCGAACCTCGCGATTCGTGACCTAGCAACATCTCGACCAATCAGCGTAAGCAAACTCGTTGTTGAGCGCATTTTGTTGAGTTGCACAATCACAGGATATTTATGAGGAAAAATTTACAGATTGAGCGCGCATTCTGGAAAGCTGTTCCTGCAATTAATCAGCGCAAACTGCAAATAGCGCAAATCCGTTAAATACATTAACTGCGTGCACGCACAGTCGCACACGAGACGATCGCCACGCCTACGCAACAGTTTGGTTTACGCTGATTGGTTGATGTAGGGGAAGTGCGGTCCATGGACATTTCGGTCAGTTTCTGGTAAGTTTTTGTTCGTTTTTTCTTTAAATAATTTTTCATCGATGTTTAGAGTGTTATGAATGGATTCATTATACCTTGAAGATCAAATCCATGTTCTTAGAATGTGTGTCATGTTTTTTGAAAGGGGTAAAAATTGGGCAAATCTGGTGACTAGTCTGACCAAAATAGTCGAAATTTTTATTTCGCCACTTTTTTGCACTGCATGACTCGTAACCCTCCGGTCTCCGACCGTCGGGAGGATGGAGGGTTACGATTATCGCAACTAATCAGTCTGGTACAAACTCAATCGTAGCAATTGATTGTTTCGTTGTTGGGGGATTCCTACCTCCAGTCCATGGTAAGTGAGTTGACAGGATTGGCAAAAGGCAAAAAAGAAGTCAATGGTGGATGGTTTTTTGAATATATTTTTGAATATTAGTAAGGCTTAGACCCAGTTATTGGGGCGCTGTACTCCTTTTTTGAAAATGTTGACGTTTATCGGTCGTACTAGCGCCCCAGGAACTTATTGTACGTAACTACATCAATGCGATCACGCTCTCAGCAGTTCAGTTCAGTTCTTTAATATTTTTTCCACACAATGCAAATTATATAATACATACAAACAAACTTTGAACTGTGACAACAACGCGGTTGAGGGAGGTAGGGCATTTGTCTAATTGACGGGTACCCTACCTCCCTCAACCGCGTTGTCGCCACAGTGAGTTGAGGCAGGGCACCCGTCTAAAATTTGACAGGTGCCCTGCCTCAACCGCGTGGTTTCACGGTTGAGGCAGGGCACCTGGTAAAATGAAGATTGATGTAGTTACGTACAATAAGTTCCTGGGGCAAGTAGTAGTACGACCGATAAACGACAAAATTTTCGAAAAAGTAGTACAGGCGGACTAGTACAGCGCCCCAGTATTCAGTAATTGGGTCTAAGTAAGGCTATGGTATAACAAAAATATGATCACAGTCGTAATGTTTAGGAAAGTGCAATTTCTTAGAGTGTAAAGACTTAGAGTTGGCCCTTACATCTTCAACCACGCCTGTGCCACGATCCTTCCAACAAAAATGCATCAACGAGTCGTCCGATTGGTGAACGTAGACTTGTCCCTTTCTCTTATCTGGGGTCACCGTTGTTCCCTTCAGTTGCATCTTTCCGGCCCGAAATTCAACTAAATTTTTACTACTGGAACGACTGCCACTTGCAGTGTTTCCAAACAATGCCCCCGACATTTTGGATTCTCGGGTAAAAGCGACAAAAAAGAGGAAATTTGTTGAAGCAAAATGCGGTTTGTTACACAGCACTTTTGAGTCTTATGAATGGCGCCCTCTTTAGTCTGAATGTGTAAAGGGGTCAGCATAGACTTCACACAAGTCGGACGTTCACTGCTGGTGAGCAGTGTCCAAATCTCCCAGTGCAAAATGCTAAATATTCAAAAATACTTAACAGTCTTAGTCTTACTGTCTGTAGGGCCTACAAAAAAACGTATGAGCTCGACGCTCTGTTTTCTCCTATTTGGTGGGGTGCACCTCTTCGGCTAAGGCCGTTATTAATTGCTTCAATGACAACATTAATTACTTTGCGTTCCGGACATAGCCAATATCGAAGTCATTCCGTGACACACTATCATTATCGGGCCGAACACGAGACACGACTTGAACCAAGTTTATGGTCCGTGGACTTTCTAAGGCCAAGAGCGGGCGAGCGGCATGGGGACTGGGTAGGGTTGGGCGGGGCGGGATGGGGCCGGGGGGATTTAAACTAAACTTTTCTTTATTACCATCGTTGTTAAAATGGAGGTGCAAAAGAAACAGAACATCCGACCAATAAAACCATACAAACAAACAAAGGAGGCATAGTTTTCAACAAATTTCAAAATGCAAGTACAATATTGAGTTTTCAAACTTTTTAATACCAAGATTAATTTACAGCAACATCAACATGCAATTAGTTTCTGACCAAAAATCATTGTTTCAATCCACATGGATTGAAAAGAAAAAAAAAACACAAAAATAAATAGAATTTCATGAAGTATACACCAAGTTTACTTTGTAAATCCGTAGGTTCAACTTTCCATACCATAAAATACTGTATTTCTCATTTATATTTTGCATGTTCCGAGCCCATAAACCACGAAGCTGCTTCAGTACAAACAGCAGCTAAAGCACACCAAAATTATGCTTACCAAACTAAGTCCATGATTACCGGCCAAAATACAGATTTGTGACGTTTTCCAGCTCATTTTCTGCTCAGCAGAAGCTTGTTTAGCAATACTATCTGCTTAATCAACTCTATGAAATTGGATTAATGTGTTAATCAGTAAGTTGTTTATCACTTTAATTCGAACAACCGATTTTAATAACATTCCACATGAAAGGCTCTAGTCTAGGATTTGAGCCAGAATCACCGGTGTGAAACACGGAAAAAAATCAAGACGGCTCAGTGATAAAGGTCTATTGTAGGAGCATCAGATTCAAGTTCTGGTGGTCGAGTCATCGGGGTGTGGGTTCGAATCCCGGTAATGACACTTGTGTGTCCTTGAGAAATATGCTTTACTATAATTGCTTCTCTTCACCCAGGGGTATAAATGGCTACTTGACTACTTTTATTTTGCACAATATATTATTTTGTGTAAGATAGTAGTACCACAGTTATTTGTTGTACAGTTTAGAATTATACATACTACATTGATGATATCCATTGCACATTAGAGTTATAAGTGCTGAGAACATTGCATTTAATTTTTTTAGACATGCCACAAGCAAACATTGAAAGTGTTCTTAACAAAGCTATACTGGGGTTGTGCTGTTGAACAACCTTTATGCTTTAGAATGTAGGGTGTCATGACCGAGCGGTTTAGAGCATCAGATTCAAGTTCTGGTGGTCGAGTCATCGGGGTGTGGGTTCGAATCCACGTCATGACACTGGTGTCCTTGAGCAAGATGCTTTACTATAATTGCTTCTCTTCACCCAGGGGTATAAATGGGTACCTGCAAGGGTAAGGGTTGATATTCTGTTTGAAAAAGCTTGGAGCGCCATGGCAGCTCAAGGCTGTATACTCCCCAGGGAGCTGAGAAAGATTACAGGAATGCTAGTGGCCCAATGAAAAGCACATTGATACTTATTGTAAAATGCACCGTATAAGAACTAGTTGTTATTATTATGAAACCATACAAGATAAATGTTCAATTAGACTTGTGTTTATTGAAGGAAAATGTTTCTGTTCACCAAAACTAGCTTCGACTCATTACTGCTTTCAAGTTGTTTAATTGTTTTTTTTCTTTTGCGCATATTAAACTACAGTATATTTACATTTCCTTTCATGTTATTCACAAAAATTGTTATCAAATTAAAATACAAAAGCAACTTGTTCACAACTGTACGCTCATCAAATGAAAGGACTAAACGGCCAAATGCCCATCTAATTTTAAAAAATAATTATTTGTTGTAGCAGTTTCCCTGACATGCACATGTACATGCATGTCATGATGCATATATTTTGTTTTAAATACTTCTTTCTAAAAGGATATTCCTCTTAAAAACGTACCTTTTTGCGACAAAGATAATTTTATTTTCAAGCGTAACCAAAATATTCTTACAAAAAAGCGTTTCGCTAAAATCTTTCCTTAGCTAATATGCAATGCTATAGTGTACATGAAAATAGACAATTTCAAACCAATGAATACTTCAATTAATGAGCGAAATTGTTTCCAGAAGTCAACAATTAAAAAATGTTGGTTAACTACTGAGATAAAAGTTTCACAATTAAAGGGGCTGTGTCGTCATGATCAAAGCCAGATACAAGTTTGACAATTAAAGGGGCTGTGTCATGATCAATGCCCGTTGTCATAATTAAAGCCAGATACAGTGCTTATCACAATTTACTTATTCTGGTTGTGAAGCCAAGGATTCTCAGAAACGCGAACTTAATCACTACACTAGCCAAGAACCCCGTTGAGAGAAGACAATGAAGGAAGTTTCAGTTTTAGATGTGGGAGGAAAACCCCAGAGAAATATTCCAGGGAAAACCCAAGCAATCAGGTAGGGACTGAAAAACACAATCCACATAGTGCCCCCGGCGGGATTCGAACCGGGGTCCGAGAGGTGGAAGAGGAGTAAGGTGTAAGGGTAAAAACAAACAGAGTAATATTATTAACCTGGGAAATAAAGGCTTATATATATATAAAATACAGCATTAGATATGGATGAAAGCTTTAAGGTTAACTCTAATTCTAATAATAATAATTTATGCAATCAGTCCCCGATAAATAGCGTCTAAAAAGCTTTCATCCCTGATGAAATGTGACTTAAGGGCTAGTTTGATCCATGGAAGTATAGACCTATGCACTTAATAATTTATGCCATCATACCCTGATACAAAGCGTCTAAAAAGCTTTCATCCCTAGTTTGATCCATGGAAGTATGGACCTTATGCACATGACGTCATTTGAATTGGGCGCCCCCGCCAAGAGGTCAAAGGGAAGATGTTCATTGGCCGATCCTGTTCCCGCCGGACAAATGTGTGCGCTGTCCATTGTTTCATCATCGGTTTACCTCCAATATGGCGGCTTGATGACGTCAATGCATAAGGTCTGTTACCAATTATAAAATCACCCATGATTTGAGTAAAAAACAAAACAAAACCACTTCTTTATGCACTCAGAATTTTCATGTGAGAAAGAAATCTTTGATATGATCAGCAAATATAAAAAATGGATACTTTCGAGATGTTGGAGACTTTCTTCATAGGCAGAAGACTTCAGGCCCTTTTCGAAACCGCAACTTTTAATTCCGCCCCACCAGGCCGTTTGAAGCCATGCACCAAAAGCGCAAGTTTTCTGGGCCTTAGCCAGAGCACAAGCATAAGTAGTGGTTTGACAGAGGGCCTTACAATCAATTTTTATTCAACTGTGAAAATGGAATATTCTATTGTACTCTCTCGTTCTTGAAGTTCAATGTATTTTCTATAGTTTATGAGAAAAATTAATTTTGCTTCCGGTAAACAAAATGCTCTTCTGCTTCCTTGAGTCGCCTTTCTTGCGAATTTACCACAAATTTTCTCATAATCTGTTCGTGATTAACAACTCATATTTGTGGATTGATGTACTAAAAAATAAAAAAAAGTGAGAATGTAAAACATCTTGTTAAGTCCGATTCCACTCAGCACTTAATGAGCGTGTGAACATTACCAGAATAACTTTGGGCAAAGCTAAAGAAAAAAATGGCTAGAATGGGACTTGAACCTGCAACCTCCAGATTAACGTGCTTACGCTCTACCAACTGAGCTATCGAGCCATATGTTGACAGTCTCAGTTGACAGAGCGGCATGTTAATCCTGAGTGCGCAGGTTCAAGTCCCGCTCCAGTCAATGTTTCATTGTTCAACCCCAAAATATTCTAAAATTTACCCAGTCAACTTCCCTTGTTGTTTCTAGCTTGATAGTTGAACATTATACTAGTTAACAAAAGTCGTGCCATTATAACCCTAGCTGTACATATCTTGATAGGTGCTTTTCAAATGTTTACGTAGTGACAGCACTCCCTGTGTAGTTGAGGAGTGGGTCGAGTGAGAGGTGTCGGGAGCCTAGTTAAATTCACGGTTCTTGAGCGCAATGGGTGCAACGAGAGACCAGATGTAGAGAATGACGCAGACCCAGCTGGATGATATCTTGACCCACATGGCACCGGGGCTGATCGTCAGACTGGTCTTTACGGCTAAATCAACAGCGGTCGGGCTGCATGAAGAAATAACAAACATTCATATCAGGTTTATTTGGATTGCAGCAATCAAAGTAAGCAAGTGTTGTCTGTTTAGATACTTGTAATTATTGTATATTCGGTTTGCGGTAACACCATGTGTATAACTATCTACTTTGCTGTGTAGGTTTTGTTCTTTAGAGAACTTGTCTTGCTATTTGTTCTACTACCGCGGAGTAGATTTTCGGAATTCAGGAGACTTCTCAGTTCTGAAAAGAACTGTCCTGCTTATTAACTACTACCTGGGCGAGAGGAAGGAAATCGGCCTGGACTATTACTTTAGCTTTGTGGATCGGGGGGGACTTCTCGTAATTAACTGTACTGCTGCGATTCAGAAATGCAGATTATAAAAATGATAGGCCAGGGTTCTGCCCACAGTGGTCGGTGCCGGAGAACCTGCCCGGCACTCAGGATTCCCCAACCACCACTGGCAGAATTTTCTTTTTTCTCCGACCACCACACATTTAAAAAATTTGTTAATTGCACTTGCAATTTCCTTTCAAAGGTTTTCAACGAAACGTAAAATTGGGTATTTACCAGTAAAAATGGTATCCAAAGCCATTAATTTTGAGCACTTCTTTGATTTGAGTCTATCTATGATCTACCGTGTAACTGATCCATCTCGCAGAGGTTCCAGGGAAACATTTTTCCACCACTAAAGAAATCCTGGGCAGAACCCTGATAGGACTCTGATATCTGTTAACCCTCTTGCTGTCTGACCATTCAATACCATTCACTGTGATTTTAAATGATAGATAAACTATGCCATCCTGCAATATGATACCATGAGGGAATGCATGTACACAGTACACAGTTAGTTCTGTGCACAGTTGTGCCACCGTACACAACCTTGGCAGTCGAATGGTTTCAAATGGTTGGTCAACTCACTGTAAAATGTTGCCAAGAGTCACTGAGAGTAGGAGGGTTAATCAGACAATCAGTGCTGCCAACGTTCTCCCTTAACCCTTTCATCCCCAAGGGTGACTTTAGTCGACTCTGACTATACCCTGCTTGAGCCCCAAGGGCGACTCTAGTTAACACACGACAAAGCACTCAAGCCTGGGCACAAAGGCCATTTGTTAAAAAGCTGTAGTTTTGCCCATGTTCACCCTCCATACCCAAGCTTATCATCATTGGAAAGAGAAAGATCGGATCTTTCCAATGACGGTAAAATAAAATAGGGTTGGTATTTTGCAATTGCTTCAAATTAAAATAGAAAGATCCGAAATGCCAAACACGTACGGAGCGCCAAAAGGTTGTGTGCAAAAAAATGTTTGGGTTTTCAGAGCACACAGAGGAAACAAAGACCAATCTTTGACTTTTTTGGCCGATTTCAATGATTTTTGAATTATATGAAAGGAAATTCATCGAGTAAGACAATTTTTATTACTCATTATGCTCTAAAACTAAATCTACAAGGTAATAATAGAGTTTGGTAAAATCAAACTTTGAACACAAGCTTCCTGATGTGTGAGAAAGTGTGCTTCACGCTTGAGTGGTCAAAGAACGTGGGCTCCAGCGGTTGTTTATGTCAAAAGAACTTAAAGGTACACGTTGCCGTGAATCGGCCGAGTTGGTCTATAAAAAGCGTTTGTAAACCGTTTGTTATAAGTTGTATATGGTTAGAAAGATGTTTTAAAAGTAGAATACAATGATCCACACAAATATGCCTCGAAATTGCGTGGTTTTCTTTTTACGTCGTGAACTAACACAGTCGGCCATTTTATGGAGTCAAATTTTTGACTCCACAAAATGGCCGACCGTGTTAGTTCGCAAAGTTCAAAGGAAAACCACGCAATTTCGAGGCATATTTGTGTGGATCATTGTATTCTACTTTTAAAACATCTTTCTAACCATATGTATTTTATAACAAACAATTTTATAGACCAACTCGACCGATCCAAGGCAACGTGTACCTTTAAGGCTGAAAGGGTTAACAGTGGTCCGCTGGCCAATGCTAGTTTAAACATCCGAGAACCAGTCAAACTTCTCTCCAAGTACTCCGGCTGGCTAGTACAGTGTTGAAAGCATCCGTTTTTCATATAAAATATGGGCTAGTAAAAAAAAGCTGACTGACTACCAACATGAAAAAGTAACTGGTCCTGCTAACCAGTCACTAAAAAATTAAAGGCACATTACAGAATTGGTAATTGTAAAATATACTTTTGATCACAGATTTACATAAAACTTACACGGTCTAATGATGATGATAGTAGAAAACATCCCTAGAAATATTTCTGGCTGAAATGCCATATTTGATGAGAAATAAATCAAACTAATTTCCGATTGGAGTTTATCGCTCATGAGCGTTTTATTCATGCATTGTATAACACACGTAAATTTGTAATCGGTTTTGCACTATTTTCTCGTGACCCAGATGGCCGATCGATCCCAAACTTCTACAGGTTTGTCAGTTTATGTATATGGTGGATTATATTAAGTGCTTACACTTCCCGCAACTGTTTTGTTAGCAAAAACCCAATTCTGTAATGTTCCTTTAAGATCAACGCATGTCGAGGCCATGATCTAGCCGCAGCCGTATCGGTAGCCACCAACAATTCGTTACACGGCCTCAGTTAGCTTAAACTACTCCACTCACTTGAACCAGTTGGTGAGAGTCATCATGATGTACAGGGATGCCAAGAACAGCATGAAATGGAAGAAGCTGTAGCTATAGGCCACTCCTTCCTCTTCGTTATCATAAACCGTCTGTCCACCTTTCTCTGCATCGCCGCTGGCATTCTCGGAGCTGGTTGGAGCTGAGTAGAAAAATAAGGAGATATTTTTAAATTTACGTCCCTCGAGAGGAAAAAATTAATAAAATAAACCGGGGTTGCATTATCCATAGAGTTTCTGTGCTAAGTTTGGGGCTCCCTACCCCACCCTCATTGCGATTTCTTTGCAACCTCTTTCCCAGTGGTGTACAATCTTGTCGCACAGTTTTTTCCCAGAATGCCTTGCTTTTAAGATCATAACCTCTGGAAGTGTGACACTGAAGTATCCAAGTATATTGGATACATTAGAGAGGTTTCGCAAGGCTACGGATACAGATACGGATACGGATACGTCAACACTTTGTGTGTTCACGTGACGCGTAACCGTGGCTTCCGTGTTTTGCATGCGCGTTAACAACGGATACGGGAGCTCATTCACGTACGTTAAAAACGGATACCGTTTTGCCCTAGATTGTTAACATTTCCCCTGGTATTGCTTTTAAAGGTGTCATTTATGACATAGATGGAAATGTTTTCATCATTTGTAAGCAAAATATGGGGAAAATACAGAACAAACAGGAGTCTCTATTTTTCCGTGCTTACCGGAAACTTTCTTTACACACGTTTAACGTGGGGGTCCGAAAACGATCATTTAAATAAAAATACTACTCAATCAAATTATCCAATGTAACAAGAACACACACACAATGTTTTTTGATTTATTTTGCTCGCAAAACCCATGCCAACGTATGTCTATAGTTTGGCCCAGGCTTGACACATAACTGTATGATTGCGAAACAAAATCTGAGGCGCATCTAACGTGAACGGATACGGTTATCGTATCTGTATCTGTATCCGTACGCTTGCGAAACCTCTCTATTAATCATTCCTGTGGTTGATCCATTCTGTGTTATCACGGTTGATATAATGGTTAATATATCATGGTTGATATAATGGTTAATATATCATGGTTGATATAATGGTTGTCTTAGGTTTTCACACCACTTCATTATTTCAGAGAAGCGCCTGACTTTGACATGGGGTGTCACATACATCATGCTAGTGGGACAACAGATTCCATTGTAATGTAAAATGCCTTAAAAAATAAAATTTGATTTTAATGTTTCTGGGTACAAGATCAACAAATTGTAAAAGTTATACTTACAGTCACTGATCAGAACTTTCTGTTGGAGGAAAAAGAAAAGAAAACAAATCAATAATTATTAATTTCCCAAGATATTTAGCTCTGATACTTACAAATGCTATTGATAACAACTAAATTCTTGTTTAATTTGTGGTGTTTTGGCTTTTTTTAAGGGAGGGTGCGAGGGGGAGTGGGCAGTGTAAAGACCATATTTTGAGGCATTTTGTACTTTCATGCATTTTATTTAACCCCTTTTGTGGCATGTATTACTTTGGGGTAAGACCGTGAGATGTTCACATTTTGACAACAATTTGTAGCAAAACGCTTGCTGTACTAATTTATTTCTTCACTACATTACATATGACATTGGGCAAATCTTAAAAAGAAAAACAAAAAGAAAGGCAAACTAAACGACAGGACATTTGAGGTAAAAACAAATATTACGTTTTAAGCGGATTAAAATTACCAATAAATGAACCAGAATGAAGACACTGATAATGACAGCTGCTTTTAATGCCATGGTTTAAAGGGGATGCGCCGACATGATCGAAGCAGGCCTGTGTGGTTGTACATGGAATTATGAACTCAGTTACTGCACGCAAGCGCCCTCCCTCCGTATCATATCTAGGGAAAACGCGCGCGCAGTAACTGGGTGAGAGTTCATGATTCCATGTACAGCCCAGGCCTGCTCGATCACGACGACAAAAGCCGCTTCAAGCAAAAGTTGAATGTCGTGAAATGAAATGTGGATGCAAACCTCACAGTACCCATTCCCCATACATATCACACGTGTAACCCTTTAGGGAAATCTTTTAGAAATTTCAAGTTTGGTTAGCCTGAAATGTCTTGTGGTTACGCTTACCTCGCCAGCCCCATAGTAAGCAACTTCCTACAATAAAAGACAAAGGGGTAATAATGTATCCTTTCCCATCATAGACCAAAGGGGGCACCAACCCTAACAAACATACCCAAAACTTACATTTTAAGCGACCCCCAAAAACTGACACTTTCAAGTGACCATGATTTGTCATTGATTCCCTAAGTTGGCAATTCATAACTTCAAAGGAACATTACAGAATTGGTAAGAAAAAAACTTGTAAAATATACTTTTTGATCACAGATTTACATAAAACTTACACGGTCTAATGATGATGATAGTAGAAAACATCACTTAAAATATTTCTGTCTGAAATGCCATATTTGATGAGAAATGAATAAACTAATTTTCCGATTGGAGTTTATCGCTCAGTGAGCATTTTATTCATTTGTTGAATTTATATGATTTCATGCAAATGTGTAATCGGTTTTTCACTATTTTCTCGTGACCCAGATGGCCGATCGATCTCAAACTTCTACAGGTTTGTCAGTTTATGTATATAGTGGATTACATAAAGTGCTTACACTGCCAGCAACTGTTTTGTTAGCAAAAACCAATTCTGTAATGTTCCTTTAAAGTTTCAACATACTTTGAACTCATTACGTATAAAGATCCGAAATTGGATTCACACCATGGCCCACATGGAAGACTTCCGTTTGAAGTGGGATTCGCACCATGGCCCACATGGAAAACTTCCATCAAAAGTGGGATTCGCACCATGGCCCACATGGAAGATTTCTGTCTGAAGTGGGATTCACATGGAAGACTTCCGTCAGAGGTGAACGCCAGGGAACCCCCTTGAATGCCCTTATCACAGTTAAGTTTATCACAATTGACCCCTTGCTCTTGCAGCCATCGTCGATGAAACGTGCACGTGTGAAAGGCTATCATTGGCTGAGACTTCTGCGCAATGACGTCATGTGCAATCCATCTATAGCTTAATTATACTGTTTGGACCCTCAATAATGATAACTTGTGGATTTTCTTGTGAGACTGAAACGACAAGTAAATGGAAATGCTTTGAAGCATTGTGTTATGGCTGTGTTAGCGGCATGGAGCGATGTGTTGTGTTGTGTTGGATTAACCCCTTAGAGCTAATGCAGCTTGGGGTTGTATGCTCCCCAGGGAGTTGAGAAAGTTAGAGGACTGGTCTTAAAGTATGCCTGATGAACAGGGATACAAATGTTGTAAAGCGCCTTGATCTAGCTACTAGGATATATGCGCGCTAAATAAGAACCAGTTATTATGGTTACTGTTAAAGAACGTGAACATGTCACATGAAATGATGAGTCAAGGAGTAATGTATCAATTATTTTGTTTTTTCCCTCAGACAAAAAAAAACAAAAAACAGGCATTTTTCTGTTTTCCTGAAAATTCTTTGCGAAGTCCCACTGAAACCCCTCCCTCCCCCGAAAAAAAAAAATATTAAATCTCTAATATGTATATCAATAATAACAGTTAAATAAATAAATGAATAAATACAAATAAGAAATGAATAAATAAAAATATTGAAATCAATAAAACAGGGGCAGTGAAAAGGGAGACATTTCATGGAGGCAACATAATGCAACTGCCTCCATGCCCCAGGCCTCTAGCCCCTTGGTGCCCCTTGAAATGTTCCAGTCAAAATCTTAATTTCCCTCACAGAGATGCTCTTCACTAAGGAAAAAAAAACTGCCTTGCCCTAACAAAAAGATGAAGTCATGTATTGTATTGGGCCTGAAAGGAATGCAAGTGAGATGATTGGAATGTTGAGCCATGTCAAAGTAATTTTTGTTCATACCTCTTTGTCCATATTCCCGTATTGAATATTACCATCTGTGCCATACACGGCAAACTGTAAGAAGGTAGGGTGTTGAAAACAAATTCAGCCACTGTTTTTTTCTATATAATTTTTTTTAATGAGATATCGCCTAACTCACAAGGCCGACGGCCACTTCAAGGTGAGGGCTACACTTCACTGATTTGGGCTGTAGACCCAAATCAACTGTCACCAGGGGCACGTTGCCACCTACTCCTGGGGCTGAAACAGGGTTACCCCCTTCACAGTCCGTAAGGATGTAGGCATGGGTATCACCCACTAGGAGCCTGGCTGGTAGAGCAGAATGCACTACCTTCCAGTTTTTCACGAAGCAATTATGGTTAAGTGCCTTGCTCAAGGGCGCAAGTGCCATGACTGGGATTCAAACCCACAGTCTGCTGCGGACAACACCAGAGCTTGGGCCCGGTGAACTAGACCACTCGGCCATGACACACCACTGTTGTTTTTTCCAAGGTACAGGTTAAGTTTGAATATGATAAAAAACTTTAAGAAATGTTACTCTCGCCTACCCACAAACGCAGTGGCTGTTTTAATTGAACCATAATTCCATTGTCAAAAATGTGAATTGCTTCCACTATGATTATTACCACCAGTGGTCATCTGTTTCAACTTGGACCCAAAACCCTTCTGACCACCTGTGTGTATTGACCACCTGTCGCTGGGGTGACTACAACTCTCGATGTCACCTGACCAAAACTATCCATTGCAACAACAACCTCTCGATTATGGAGGTCAAAGGTTAAATCTCATACACCTGTTGTTTAAAGCTGTGTCCAAATTGGCAGCTACGGTTACGGCTAGGACTGTTGCTATGGGTGTTGCTAAGGATGTCCTGTACTTCAACGCATGATATCGCTGTAATCTAGCCGTAGCCGTAGCTGTAGCCGCCAATTTGGACGTGGCCTTAATCCGCCACAAACTGACTGACTAACACTATGAAGCAATTACTCTAGGAGTTGTGGTGGTTAGATCAAGGCCCAATTTCATGGCTCTGCTTACTGCCAAATACTGCGCTTGCGATCACCATTCTTCGCTTACAGGACAAGCGCCAAATTTCTGCTAGCTGTGTCACTGTAGTTTGCCCAGTAATGTGAACCATGCGTTGACTACGCACGCGCACAAGCATAAATTCCCTGCTAACCTGTGAAATAAGCTTGACGTAAGCGCGGATTTCCCTGCTTCTGAAAGCGCTGATTCTTTGCTTACGGTAAGCAGAGACATGAAGTTGGGCCCAGATCAGAACCTTGAGTTATTTAACTGCCACTTATTTTCAGAACAACCACAACCGAAGATTATAGAGCGCCAGAGAACTTGGACTGAAATGTGAAATGTGCACTGAACGCCACTTCACAAATGTGCACTGAATGCCATTTCACAAATGTGCACTGAATGCCTTTTCACTTTCAGCAAGCAAACTCTTCCAACGCAAAAAAGGTTTTGTTTTAAAAAATGTTAAACCCTGGTTTTAAGAGAAAGGAAAAACTTGTTCTTACATCTCCACCTGTCAGCTTGCTCACATTGTTGGTACTCGCAGAACGGATGCTACAAGAAAAAAAAATAAAAATAAAAACCCAAAGTTAGAATCTACGACATATCATTTTGGATGGTAAACAGTTTGCAATCGGCTTAAAACTCAGCTAATTTGGTGTTAAGGAGTTCAATCACTGCCACTCATGTCCCCGACAAGCCACCCACCATGACAATACACGGAATGGTCTCCCATCCGTTCACTAACCGCAGTCAAATAGTGCTCAACTTGGCAGTTTTTTAAATTAAAAAAATATTCTTTTTTTTATGAGATATCGCCTTACTCACAAGGCCGAACAGCCACTTCAAGGTGAGGGCTACACTTAACTGATTTGGGCTGTTGACCCAAATCAACTGACACCAGGGGCATGCTGCCACAGTCTGTAAGGAAATAGGCATGGGTATCATCCACTAGGAGCCTGGCTGGTAGAGCACAATGCACTACCTTTCCAACTTTTTAAACA
The DNA here is from genome assembly GCA_032158295.1 of Pycnopodia helianthoides. NCBI lineage: Eukaryota > Metazoa > Echinodermata > Asteroidea > Forcipulatida > Asteriidae > Pycnopodia > Pycnopodia helianthoides. Next base: position 4,933,334 of record CM063255.1, on the reverse strand, counting down.
CTAGTTATACCACTAGCTCTTCCATTAGCCTTTTTGAGATACAGTGGAACACATTACCAGGGCAGTATTTAGAATGAGAAAATCTGTTCATATACTCAAACCCAACAGTGCACCAGGGCTAAATTGACACTGAACTGAAGGACCGAGGCCAGAGATTTTTTCGCATCAGGCCCCGTAAACTCATGACCAGACAAGTCTGGCGGTCTTGCGTTTTTCAATTTAACAATAATACGCCACCATCTTGAACAGAAACAAACTATGTTCAGTTGTTGACTCTGGGTCTGATAAATACCTTTAAATTCTGTTGAGTAATGAAACATACTTTAACCCTCTTGCTGTCTGACCATTCAATACCATTCACTGTGGTTTTGAATGATAGATAAACTATGCCAGACTGCAATATGATACCATGAGGGAATGCATGTACACAGTACGCAGTTTAGTTCTGTACACAGTTGTGCCACCGTACACAACCTTGGCAGTCGAATGGTTTCAAATGGTTGGTCAACTCACTGGAAAGTGTTGCCAAGAGTCACTGACAGTAGGAGGGTTAATACTCAGTTAGACAAATGAGATAAATCTTCTACAGATGTACATGTCTAAGTACTTGTTGAAAAAAATAAACAAAGTTAAATGCATTTTAAATTGTGTCAGGAAGTATTTTCTCATTTTGATTCTGGTCTTGCTAGCAATTTCTGGTCCAGTAAATATTTCAAGCTACAAGTCTTGTGGACTTGCCGCCCTAATTCAAGCCCTTAGTGCAATTACATGTATGTAGTGTCCACCATATCTCAACAAGGCTAATTGAGCTAACTGTCTTACTCTTGCAAACCTGCGTTGTTGTTGTGTGTATTTTTTTTATGATGGAGAAAAACTCGTCTTGTTCAACTTACCAGGCATAAACGATACAGACCAGGAATACAGTGAGTGAGACCCAGTCCTCGGCACCGAGCCCTGGGCTGTCCGTAACAGACCCACCAGTGGTGATCTGCTCCAATCCTGGGTTGCATTCTAGGAACAGAAAGGACCGTTCATGTTTTACATCGTAAATGTAGGTCTTAAATCATAAATAGGATTCAAACTGCCTCTAGTTTAAAGACAAGCTTGGTGGTCCAGTGATGAGATATCTGCTCTAGAATGGCAATGGTCACGGGTGCGAATCCCATCCAGTCAAAAGCCAGTGGAAATTTTCACGAGACTCGGGAAAGTACCGGGAGAGTATTCAGTGCTTAACATGCATCAGTGTATAGGTAGTACACTAATAACATTCTTTATCACGATGCAAATTTAAAAGTTACTAAAATTATGTTATTATTTGTCTAGCTGTGCTAGAAATATTACATGGTACACCCAGAATTTCATATAATACAACAAGGGTTGTTGTGAGTGACATGCTACTGAGCTTGTACCTCTCATCAGTTTTCCCCCTAACATATTTGACAGGGAAGGTGCCTGACCTCGATTGTGTAACCCCCGATTCCAGACCCTTATTCTCTTGTTAAGCAAATTTGGCATATTGGACAGGCTGTCATCATTGTCCGTCATTATAGTTGGCCCAATGGGAGGTAAGTCTGAGCGTTCCGAGATTCCAGCATACCATGGCAGATTGTTTGCCCGTGCCTCACAGTCGAGGTTCTGCAAATCACGGTGAGTGCCTACTCAATATTTTCACATGATAACATCAAATCCCACAGGTGATTATGAGAACCTTTGCTGGCTTTCCTTTGTCAAGTCAGGGTTTCATTGTAGCAACAGTATTTTCAAAAGAAAATGAAATACTCAAGAAGCTCCAAAATATATTAATAACGCAGGTGGGCACTTTCCGCACAGAAAATAAAAAAAATATACAGAAGTGAAGTAGTTAAGGAGGAAGAAGACAACTTACTCATGTTTGGGTTACTGCTCAGTGCAGACCAGGTCAGATACATGGTGTAGGCTGATATCACTGAGGACTGAAGCAGGCCTGATTGTGGAAGAGCTGCCATAAACAAAACAAAAACAGGAGAAAGGTGATGTTTCAGGTAAAGTTGTTTATGACCGAGGACCCATGCCAATTTGATGGCACTACTTATTAATACAGGCATGCAACTGCCTGATGAAAAAAACAGAGAGGGCGCAACGCAAGCGCGGAGCGAGGCAGCCAATATGCCAAGCGACATGAGACCCACAATTTTTTTTTAGTGCTGATCATTTTTAAAAAACGCGGAAATCCGCAGAAACGCGGAAGAGTTGCATGCCTGTTAATAACAATAGTAGCTAGTTCGTATAGCCCATTTTGCAAGAACACATCCTTGCTCTTTTCATAAGCGACCTGGTCATTGGGCCAATAGCATTCCTGTAATCTTTCTCAGCTCCCTGTGGAGCATACAGCCCCGAGCTGCCATGGCCCTCTGAAGGCTTTTTCAAACCCAATATCAACCTCTACCCTCGCAGGTACTCCTTGATACCCTGGGTGAAGAGAAGCAGTTGTAGTAAAGCATTTTCCTCAAGGACACAAGTGTCATGACCGGGATTCAAATTCACACCCAAATGACTATTTCAGTTTAGTAGTAAGTACAAGAAACAATCTCTCTTTGAGTTGTCGTGGACCCTTAAAATGTTCCAATACAAATTTCCACTTCTATCATGGAGGTGCCCATTTACAGAAGAAAAACTGCCTTGCTGTTACAAAAACGAACCATCCGATCTGCAAAATAAATCAGGGCCAAATATCATAGAGCTGCTTAAACAAGAAATATTGCTTACAAAATGTCTAAGCAAAAATAAGCAGGAAACCAGTCAATTTTTGGCAGGTGACCTTATTCTGGTGAGCAAAAATTTGTTTTGTACATGGCAACTTTTTGTGCTTAAGCAGCTCTATGAAATTGGGCCCAAGATATGGCTAAAATCCTGCCCTGCTAACACTCTATAGGTGATTAGTTGCTCTGTATAGACGTCACAAGACCAAACAGCGCCCTCACTGAGGTCAAAGGAAGACCTATCATTAGACTGGTACGCTGTCCTTATCCGCAAGGATAAGGACAGGCACCGGTCTATTAGTCAAAGAGATGGTCACTGCTACTGGTCCCTGTCCAACTGGTCCCCTATCTGCAAGACCGCAATGGGATGCGAGGTCAAAGGTGCGTTTGTCAGGATTTTCCAAACGCTCGAAGCCGGTCTCTGGCGTAAACACGAGCCTCGAAGTGTGACGTCAGATGTTCGGGCTAACCTATCATTGGCTAAGAGTTGAGCGTGGCGCATACGCACTTGCACGCTTCCATTGTTTGACCTCAGCGATGGCGGCCTATGCGAGGGGTCTATTGGGCTCACGTCCTTACCTTCTTGTACTTTGGGCAAGATGCTCACAATGGAAAATCCAATGCACAAGATCATGTTGAATGAGATGATGAACTTGTGTGTGGCACATCCATCGTCAGTCTGCAAGAAAAAAAATATATATAATTTTGAGTGAACAAAGAAAAATTTACGAAACGGGACTTGAACCTGCGACCTCTGGACTACATGCCGGGGCTCTACCAACTGAGCTATCTAGCCCTAATAATGGCGGTCTCCCTATTTTGTCAATATCTTTGCTCAGGGGTGCAATTCAGAAAGCATTCAACCTGTAACTGCCGGATAACCAGGGATCACACCCAACAGCCTTAAACACAAAAAACCTGTCACAAACTTATAGTATTATAATAGAACTGGCTGGAGCCCTCGTTATTACAAACACACACAACCACGATAAGCATGAATGAATCCCTGTGGGTAAATTACATACAGATGTGAGCTACGCCCAATTTTATAGAGCTGCTTAAAAAGCAGAAATATTATAAAATGTGCAGAATACCAGACAAAAATGGTTATATTTTGGCTGATAACCTTTTGAATCTGGTAAGCATAATGCTGACTGTGCTTTTTGTGCTTAAGCAGCTATGAAATTGGGTGGCCCTGGTGCGAGAGAGTGTATGTACTGGGCCAGTGCCATTTTCTCAATGGTCAAAAATCCTTCTTGTTGGGCTGTGTCACATGGTTTTGTAGGGCCCAATTTCATAGAGCTGCTTGAGCAGATAATGTCGCTTAACAAATGTCTGCTCAGCAGAAAGGAGCATTTAATACCAGTCACAAATTGTACATGCGACATGGTTGTTTGGCTGGTAACTTTAATCTGGTAAGCATAATGTTGCTGTGCTTAGCTACTTTTTGTGCTTAAGCAGCTATAAAATTGGGCCCTGGTGCGAGAGATTGAATAATAATAAATATAATGGCTTGCATTTATATAAGTGCTTTAAAATACAGGCATTTCTAAGCGCTGACATTTTTTCCCTGCCAGGTATGTGGAGCTACGTTTTTGAAGTACATACATGTATGAGGCCTATTCATTTATAGCACCATGTAATGGTTTACAAGGTGCTGTGGCGCAATAATGCAGCCGATCAAACCAGGAACACCGGGGCAAACCCTTCTCTTAACTGGGTTCTTTTACGTGCATTACACAACACACAGACCAACGGCTTTACGTCCCATCCGAAGGACACAGCAATAATGGTTAAGTGTCTTGCTAAGGACACAAGTGTCAAGACCGGGACTCGAACCCACACTCTGCTGATCAGAAACACCAGAGCTTGAGTCCGGTGTTCTTATCCGTTCGGCCACGACACGCCACTCGTGTATGTACTGGATCAGTGCCATTTTCTCAATGTTCAAAAATCCTTTTTGATGGGCTGTGTCACATGGTTTTGTACGACCTCTAGTTTTATACAACTCTATGATCAGAAAACAAAAGATCATGTCCATGACCTTCAAGTCATCTGTCTGGTATGTTTTGACTTTTCAATCAATCAATCAATCAGTTTGTTTCCAGTATCAAAATTAAAGACAATGTAAATTGGAATTTCAGAGATAAATAGTTGTTTGATAAGTACAGAATAAGTATGAAAAGTTAATTAAACTGTGGATCAAAAGGTGAAAGTATTGAAAAATGTAAATTGGAAATTCAGAGATAAACAGTTGTTTGATAAGTACAGAATAAGTATGGAATGTTAATGAAACTGTGGATCAAAAGGTGAAAGTATTGAAAAACAATCAACTATAAGAAGTATCTTAGTTTACTTTGGCATTTTAGAACATTATGAACTTACTATGTAGAAGACATAGAAGAGAACAAATCCGGTAATGGTTATGATGTAGTTAAACACGGTAGCCATCAAAAGAGCTATGGAAACAAAATAAGTAACGGTTATCCTCAAAACAAACTATACTTTAGTAAGAGAAAAGTTAAAGGCAAGTAACAACTTTGAAAATTAAAAAATACATTCTGACAAACTTATACCAGTGGCCTAACATGAAATAGAAACGTATTTACATTGTCATCTGATTTTGTAATTGTTTACTTAGAACCTGTGGAAACGGAACAAAAGATTTAACCCTGACCACTCTCAACCAAACAAAATCCTACTGCTGGTGTCGTTTCATTCTGCTGGACTGAGGACTTCACAGGTAAACTGATGCATGGGATTAGGCATACATGTACCTCCATAATCAGAGCTTCATAGTTTGGGTGCTGAGTTTGGTGTTGGGTTTTGCTAGAGAACGAACGATCCTAATAAAATACCCAAGCAGGACTGGAATTACATGGAGGCCACGCTGGTCTGTTGCCCTGGTCATGGCCTTGGTGCCCCTTCAAAAATGTCTCACTAACTTTAAAGATTTTCTAAAGGAAGTGCCCTTTGTAAAATGAAAGTGGCCTTGCCCTCTCCGAGATGAAATTTCAGGCTTGCCCTAGGGAGAGTCAATCTGACCTTACCATAGTACCAGCCCTTGCTCTCCCCTTCCTCCATTCTCCCCACCCAGCTCTCGTTCCAAGAGTGAGCAAAGTCGATGATCAGAACCAGCTGGATCAGGATGAAGGTGAAGGCGCCGACCATTCCAAAGTACATCCAGACTGTAATGAGAACACAGTATACACATTAGCATACACATTAGATGGCATGTTTTGGTGTTTTTGTTCAGCAGAGTGTGGGTTCGAGTCCCGGTCGTGACACTTGTCTCCTTAAGCAAGACAGTTAACCATTATTGCTGCGTCCTTCGGATGGGATGTAAAGCCGTAGGTCCTGTGTGTTGTGTAATGCATGTAAAAGAACCCAGTGCACTTATTGTAAAGAGAAGAGGTTTGCCCCGGTGTTCCTGGTTTGATTGGCAGCATATTGCGCCACAGCACCTTGTAAACCATTACATGGTGCTATGTTAAGGAACAGGTCTAATACTTCAAAACATAGCTCCACAATACCTTGCAGAAAAATACTGAATGTTGAAGCTCCTTGAGCGTCACTGAGTGACGGATATGAGCGCTATATGAGAAGCCACTATCAATAATAGAAGGAGGAGGCTGCAAGAAGGAGGAAAACTGAAGACAAGACCCTTACAGCAGGGCACAAATTTTTACACTGGACCACATGCCCCGAGGCCAGTGATTTTTAGTGTTGGGCTCGTTAACACATGACCGGAAAAGTCCGGCAGTCTTGTGTTTTTCAATTGAGTAACAATACCTCACTGTGTAATATCTTCAACTGAAACAAATTATGTTCAAAATATTGACTTTGAGTCTGATAAATACCTTTCAATTCTGTGGAGAAATGAAGCATAATCTACACCCATAAAGACAAATGTGAGATAAATTTTTCATTACATGTTTTGGTGGCTGTTCATTTCCAAAGAATCATGAAATCTCATATATTTTTTTTGTAAGCTAGCTCCAGGCTCAAGAAATATATCTTACCATTTTCAAACTCTCCAGGTGGAATGAAGAATGCTCCCACTCCGATTGCAATCAAGAGCAGAACTTTGACAATCCAGAATCTAAAGGAATGCAGAAAAATGAGAAAAGAGCATGTACATGTAAAAGAAAAACACAGCAAAACCATTCATTACTCCTCCTGTCCGATCAGTCCATATCATCCACTGTGGTTTTGAATGATTGTTTAAATACACTATTGACCTTTATACACTATTGGCCTGCAATATGAAATCATTCGGTGAATGCAGGCCTGGAAAGGACCTTTCCCATAAAATATGCTAATTACATTCAATGGGCGTTTTTACCCCATGGGCGTTTTTATCCCATGGGCATTTTTACCCCATTTTATCCTACTTTGTACAGTGCTTATCACACAATGGTATGATGAGGGTACGACTAAAACGAAAAACACACAAGACAATAACGTACCCATTCTGAAAGCCAGACCTAGGATCTTTACTGCTCTTGACCTTGATCATGATGACAGCCATGAGGAAGAAGAAGCAAGCCATGGCAAAGCAGACTCTGTAGACCCCAACGTAGCCGCCGATCGCTGACAGGTGTCAGGAAGATTGTCACAAAAAAGTGGGATCTGAAACACAGAATCAACACATCCAACTTAAAGGCCCTGTACACTATTGGTAAGATCGAAAAACACAATGTTCACAGATTCACACATAACTTACATGATTTAAAGTAAGCAATGGTAGAAAGGGTTCCTTTATATTTTTTTCTGCCTAAAATGCTATTGTTTCTGAGAAACGAGTAAAACAATAGTAATTATCACGTGCGATAATTTGAAAAAACAGAAAACACATAAGATCTCTTAACACTATTTTCTTGTGACCTCGATGACCAATTGAGCTCAAACTTTCATAGGTTTGTTTGTTCATGCATATGTTTAATCACACAAAATGTGGACACTGATTTTGAGCTGTTACCAAAAGTGCACAATACCTTTAAGATTTACATCTTTGATTTTTTTTTTAAGGCCGTGTCCAAATTGGTGGCTACTAGCTAGGGCTGGATTGCCATGTCATCATGCGTCCAAGTATAGGACGTCCTTGGCAACACCCTTAGCAACGATCATAGCCATAGCCGCACGGCTAGGACTTGATTGCCGTGTCCCCAATAGGGCGTCCTAAGCAATACCATTAGCAACAGTCGTAGCCGTAGAAGCCAAATCGGATACAGATCTTAAGCCAGGGTTCTGCACAAGATTTCTTTAGTGGTGGAATAATGTTTCCGTGGAAACCATTGCGAGATGGATCAGTTACACGATTGATCATAGACTCAAATCAAAGAAGTACTCAAAATTAATGGCTTCAGCTACCATTTTTACTGGTAAATAATTTTACATTTCGTTGAAAACCTTTGAAAGAAAATTGGACAAATCAAAATAAGGTACTTGGTGTTGTTTGCTTGAAGATTAGTTCTGCAATTTACCGATTTGATAGCATCCTGGACTCCGGGAATTAACGCTATGCATGCCAGGAAGGTCCCAAGCAGCAGGATGAGGCCGTACACTAGACGAGACGCAGTAGAGTTCTTACATCCTGGGCAGAAACTGCAGCAGCAGGAGCATGCTGCTGATGTGCAACAGCATGCCAACTGTTGGATAAGAAACAAACAACACAAGTGTTCATTGATCTAGGCATTTAAGGATACTTTCATAAAAATTAATCAAGTAATAAATGTAACTACAGTAGTTTTATAAAGCAAATACCAGTACATCAATGATTGAGTAGGCAAAATAAAATTTTAGTGCCTGCCTTTTTGAAAAAAGGAAGGAGGAGGGCTTTTTCTTCTTCTTTTTTTTAACGGTCGCCTGACATATTTTTTAAGACAACCGGCCGGCCGGGATATTTTTTAAGATAAAGCCAGCTTTTACCCTGTTTTTTTGTTGGTGTGCTAAAGTAAATCATTTTACACAATCTTTTTTGTCAAAAAAAAAAAAAATTTTGTCAGAGATTGCTACAATGTATCATTAAAAAAAGAAAAGAAAAAGGAAGCCGGCGGGGACGCTAAACATGTTTTTTTTCTTTGGGGCCATAGTAGTTTCAGCCTTACAAATGGCTCAGCAGCCATCTTTAAAACTTCACTTAAAAGTTTTAAAACCTACCATTTTTCAAGAGCTTATTTTACAGCACTTTATAAGCAACAAGCGACTGACACCTTTGTACGATTGATTGACATACATGACGTGATGAATAATAGTCTCACATAGACCATGTAGACCTTTATTTTTAAGATGAGTGAGTGCAATCGGTAGTCAGATCGTCAAAATATTGAGGGTTGCGAACGATTTTATCACAATTTCGAGATATAACCAAGCAGACGTATGAAGCTCAACCACGAACCACAACCACGCACAGTCTATGGTTGCTGCCACTGGTTCCCTGTTTCTCAGACGGTAAGCCTAACTTTTTTATTTTGTTGTTATTTTTCTAACCCTACCAGCCTACCCCTAACCCTATAACCCCTTCCCTAACCCTACCCCTACCCCTATCTACCCCTAGGCCCTAACCCTTCACCCCAGTAGAACGTGCAGGATGGTTATTGTTCGTGGTTTAGCTTCATTTGTCTGTTTGGTTATTTATCTCCATGAGCACTTTCTTATTGTTATGTTCTTGTCTTATTGAATGTGTAAAGTTTCAGCAGGTGGCCTTTATGCGTAGCGCTTCGTGGGAAGCGGGTAGACAGGGTTTTATGAAGTACAGACGGTACAACCGGAAGAAGACAAATTAATGGAATACAAATGTAACGTTCGCCAAGTCCTTCTGATAATTTTATTCAGCTCTCAAAGATTACGTCTTTCCTCCTCAACAGCAAAATCACAACTCCCTTCTTTCTTAATTACTTCCGCTTAATTCCAATTAATAATATTATTTTGGAGTTCTATCGCATGCGTGCCTGCATTTACGCATGCACGCACACAGCTCTTCACCACATGTATAATTTCACATCACTACAACTGTTATGCCGTACAAGTTGTAGTTGTTGGTCTCAATTCAATTTTGAACTTAATCAAGTTATTTAATGTATTGTCATGGATGGTCATGTGCCCAAAATTGGGTTTATCATTCAATCGGACATAATTAAACCAATCACATGACACATGACTAAAAAACAACCAACCATTTGAATTTGAGCAATAACTTATCAAAACATAAATTGCTGGTATGCAAAACTAATGTGATTGCAATAAAAAAAAATTAACAACAAACATGACAAAACACACGTAAAATCAAAAATGATCACATTCATAAACGATGATGAGATCAATATAAAGTTCTACAAAAATATTCAATTACATCATGGAATTTGCTCTGAGTCTAAACTTCCTACGGTGTACATTCATTGCAATTGTTTTATTTAAGTACATACCTGCAATGCATTGCCATTGTACACAACTGAACTATGCAGGAATAAGGAATAAGATATGAACACTACAATGCACACTGTACTAGTAATAGACTATCTGAGTGAAAATCTAAAACGAAAAAAAACTTACCCCTGCAAGCCCACACGGGATACACATTTTCTCTCAAAATTAATCGATTTTGAAAAGCACCTCTTGACCCCAGTTGTTTCGGGTTTTATATCCACTAGACACTTAACAGTTAACTTAGGCAGTTATGGCCTATTTTGCAGGAGACTTTGTTCTTCGTAACAGGAAAATGGCGATGGCGATATTTCTGTCTTGTTTATTTACGCAGTGCAGTGACGTCATTTAGTCTGGTGTGTGTTCATAGGCAGTGTGCTTGTTAATTTTTATGTGCACATTATAATAATACAAATGGTAGGCGGAAGCTAGACGATTCAAATCGTGACTATTCGTCACCGAGCTGAAGCTTGCACAGTTGGGCCCAATGTAGCCGCGTATTTTTTTTCTTCAAATTTTGTCTTAATGTAACAGCATGGAGCAATAAAGTAGATTTATTGCTCCATGGTAACAACATGGAGGTAGAAATAGATTAAAGAAGAAAACACATCCGGGTTCTTTATAACTTATTCACTTTAATTCACCCACTATTAAACGGGTTAGCGCGCCCTCATCGACCGCAAGACGTCGGAGGGTCTTTCTCACCTCTGACGTCGAAAGACTGACAACATAACTTTCCCCGTCTTTGATACAGGAATGATCTTCCTATTTTCATTTATTTCCCCCCGGATTTCACCTTAATTACATTTGTATAAATTATTTCTTGTAAACACTAAACTATCATAGCAGGTGTTGTTTGTAAGCCCCCAAATGCCAATTTTAATGATTGTATTACTTGTTTCCACAAAAGAATCCATTGTTATAACCAACGAAAACAAGTCTTGACTAATTTCTGGTGATTTTAATGTCAACCTTATCGACTGTGATCATCACAGCCAGCAACAGGAATTTGTGGATCTGATATAATCCTCTTCTTGCAAACCTACCATGGATCACACAATCATCTGTCACTCTCATTGACACATTTTTTCCACCCCAATCTTGTCAATTGTAACCGATATTTCTGATCATTTTCCTATATTTACAAAGCTCCAGTTCAATGCCAGACACTCTAACTTTCGCTACTGCTATTTCATTTTGGGAGTCGAAAAGCAACACGTATATAGCGCATTTGTCATGTATTTGGCGCATAGAAAGATACAATTATATGATGCAGTTGCGTGCAAATCATTTTGACTCCAAAACGGTGGACAGAACTGAAAACTTGCGTGGTGTAACGAATTTGATTTATAATATTAATGGGATGTTCACATAGGGAAGAGTGAAATCAAACATGCAGCCGTGTGCAAATCAAGTCAAAGGATGAGATCATGTTGCCAGGAAAATTCTTTTTGATGGTATTCGAAAGAAGAATCATACAGAGAGGTTCTATTTATTTATTGATTCTGGTTGTGAAGCCAAGGGTTCTCAGTAAGCGAACTTAATCACTATACTAGCCAAGAACCCCGTGGAGAGAAGACAATGAAGGAAGTTTCGGTTTTAGATGTGGGAGGAAAACCCAGAGAAATATTCCAGGGAAAACCCACGCAATCAGGCAGGGACTGAAAAACCCAATCCACGTAGTACCCCGGTGTGATTTGAACTGGGGTCCCCAGAGGTGGACATACAATCAAAGAAAAAATAGGACCGGAACGCACTCACAATGTTCAAAAAGCAGGGTCGTAGGGGGGGGGGGGGGGAGGAAGCGGTAGGGCAATGGCCCTACCAATATTTTAGATCCCCCCCCCCCCATTTTTCCCCCTCCTTGTTTTCTCTCTTCCTTGCCCGTAAGCATTTGTTTGCCCGATATCAAATTTGAATCAAGTGAAAAAAAAAGAAAAAGAAAATCTTCAAAATAATGTTTGCCCTTTGTTTTCTCCTGCAATGAATTCAAGGGAGAATACAATCTGATTCTGGTAACACATTCCAACTTTCAGTGAACTCATTTTTCATATAGAAATTCATTAAAGGAACATTACAGAATTGGTAAGAACAAAACTTGTAAAATATACTTTTTGATCACAGATTTACATAAAACTTACACGGTCTAATGATGATGATAATAGAAAACATCCCTTGAAATATTTTTGTCTGAAATGCCATATTTGATGAGAAATGAATAAACTAATTTCTGATTGGAGTTTATCGCTCATCAGTGAGCGTTTTATTAATTAATTTTGTTGAATCTATATGATTTCCTGCAAATGTGTAATCGGTTTTTCACTATTTTCTCGTGACCCACAGATGTCCGATCGATCTCAAACTTCTAAAGGTTTGTCAGTTTATGTATGGTGGATTACATAAAGTGCTTACACTGCAAGCAACTGTTTTGATAGCAAACACCAATTCTGTAATGTTCCTTTAAATGAGCCTTGAAAGTGACATTTGACCGTTTATTGTTGCAAAAATAATTCACCAAGATTAATTCAAAATATTTAATACAGAGTAAACCAATAAAAATAAGTTTTAGAATTTGCTCAAAAAGTGAGGCCGGAAAAATTGCCAGGAATTGCGTCATATTGCACTACAGAGCATCTAGAATGAACAAATTTTCCGGGGCCCTTTAGCGGGCCCCGGACCCCACGACGTAATGGGGGATTTGAGCATAATAAAGCTGCAGATACTACCATCAGCGGGGGTCAAAGTGCTGGATATGATGCCCCAAATCGGCACATGTTCAGGCAAGTTCACCTCTAAATTTTGCTTGAGCTCATTAACTCTATACAGTAAATGAGATGGCCTTAATAAGCTGTTATAGTGCCCCCATTACCCAATTATGTCCAGGGATAGTGCCACATGCATCAATACATACAGCACCTTCCCCCTCCCTATTTTGAAGATGGAAACATTAGTATAGAAACATTATTAGAGAGTAAACCAATGAAAATGATTTTTATAATTTGCTCAAAAAGTGAGGAAAGTGGCCAGGAAATACGTCATATTGCACCACAGAGCATCTAGAATGAAAATTTTCCCGGGGTCCTTCGCGCTCGCATTTAATCCCTAACTCCGCTTCTCAAATGGGCCTGACCAATGTTTTTTTGAGCTTCCTACGGGCCTGGAAAGCATACAAAATTGTCAGTTATGTAGATTTTCTCCGTGACGAGTGAGAATCATGTATTGAAATGCAAGCTTTAAAAAACGTTTAAGGCGTCAGGTACAGTTCTTTATAAATATTTAAACAACAGGGAGGGGGGGGGGGGCAAAAAACCGCCGGAAGCCCGGGGGCTGGACGGAATGGAGGGTGGTGAGAGAGAGGAGAGAGAGAGAGGAGAGAGAGAGAGAGAGGAGAGAGAGAGAGAGAGAGAGAGAGAGAGAGAGAGAGAGAGAGAGAGAGAGAGAGAGAGAGAGAGAGAGAGAGAGAGAGAGAGAGGAGAGAGAGAGAGAGAGAGAGAGAGAGAGAGAGAGAGAGGAGGGAGAGAGGAGAGAGAGAGAGGATGAAGGAGAGAGAGAGAGAGGTTGGGGGAGGAGGGAAAGAGAGTGGAGCGTATAAGGCCAAGTAAAAAAAGTAACTTGTTTCTCGTCGGACTTTTTCAAAAAGTGGAGGCAGCAGGGCGTTACTATTTACTTTGTTTCCAATTTTCTTGCTGTTTTATCCAATATGGTCGCCATGCTAAATATTTACTTTGTTTCAAATATTTTTTATTTATTTTTTTAAATTTTTTTATTTATTTTTTTATTTTATTTTTTTTATTTTTTTTATTTTTTTTAAATTTTATTTTTCTTTTCTTTTTTTATTTTATTTTATTTTATTTTATTTTATTTTATTTTATTTTATTTTATTTTATTTTATTTTATTTTATTTTATTTTATTTTATTTTATTTTATTTTATTTTATTTTATTTTATTTTATTTATTTTATTTTTTTATTTTTATTTTTCTCCGAGACAAATATTTAACGACTTGTCAACAAGTCTACTATCAACACCGAGCATCGTTATCACCGCGACAAACATTTAACGACTTGTCCACAAGTCTAAGCTTTTGCCAAAAAAGGGTCGTACTGACAACGTAGACAAGACTAACAATGCGCGCGCATCAACACGAAACACTCCACAGACATTTTAACGACTTGTCCACAAGTCTACGCTTTTACCAATAAAGGTGCGTACTAACAACGTAAACAAGACTAACGAATGTATATAGAGATAAGAAAAGCATTTTTTTTACGAGTAGGAAAGTTAGCACAACTAGACAGTTCATGGTAACTGTAGCAGAAGGTCCTTGGTTCGAATCAGCTGGACGCAACAAACTTTCTTTTTACTTATTAACGAAAACAAATTGTTACTTATATTGAACAAAAAATAGGGTGGTGGTTGGGCAGTAACTTAGGGCAAACGGTAGAGTCACCGACTAGAAGAGAGAAGGTTAGTGGTTCGAATCCCCCGGCTCCCGGTGCCTCGGGCCGGGTAAAAACTTTCTCCGGGCCGGGTAAAAACTTTCTCCGGGCCCTGGGGCCCGGGTAAAGATTTTCCCCTGGTTAAGAAAACACCATGCATTGTTATCACTGCGAAAATCATTTAACGACTTGTCCACAAGTCTATGCTTCGTGTCAATAAAGTTGCGTGCTGACAACGTAAAGGAGACTAACAATGCGCACGCATCCACACGAAACATCACGCATTATCACAGTGAAAAACATTTAACGACTTGTCCACAAGTCTACGCTTTTGCCAATTTAATGTGCATACACACGAAACACCCCGCATTTTATAATGTTTATAGAGAAAAAGAAAAACCTTTTTTACAAGCAGCAAAGTTAGCGCAACTAGATAGTTGATGGAACTCAAATAACAGGACCATGGTTCGAATCAGCTAGAAGCAACAACATTTCTTTTTACTTATTAACGAAAAGAAATTGTTAATTTATATTGAACAAAAAATAGGGAAGTAGTGGGCAGTAACTTAGCGGAGCCGGGGGCCGGGTTAAGACTTCAACCGGCTACTCGGGTCAGGTAAAAAAAAATCCCGGGTGCCCGTGGGCCTTAAGCCTTGTAAAAATTTTAACCGGCTACCCGGGCAGGGTTAAACTTTTCCCGGGTGCCCTTGGGCCGGGTAAAAATTTTAACCGGCTACCCGGGCAGGGTTAAACTTTTCCCCGGTACCCTTGGGCCGGGTAAAAACTTGAAACGGCTGCTCGGGCCGTGCAAAATTCCCCGGGTGCCTTTGGCCGGGTAAAAACTTTAACCGGCTACCCAGGCCTGGTAAAGATTATCCCCGGCCTGAGGAGCGGGGGAAAATGTTTACCTGGGCCACGGCACCAACCTTGGTAAAGCACTTTCCCCAGCTCCTCGGTTAAGTAAAACACCACGCATTGTTATCACTGCGAAAATCATTTAACGACTTGGCCACAAGTCTATGCTTCGTGTCAATAAAGGTGCGTGCTGACAACGTAAAGGAGACTAACATTGCGCACGCATCCACACAAAACACTACGCATTATCACAGTGAAAAACATTTAACGACTTGTCCACGAGTCTACGCTTTTGCCAATTTAATGTTCGTACTAACAACGTAACCAAGACTAACAATTCGCGCGCATACACACGAAACACCCCGCATTTTATAATGTATATAGAGAAAAGAAAAACGTTTTTTTACAAGCAGCAAAGTTAGCGCAACTAGATAGTTGATGGAACTCAAATAACAGGACCATGGTTCGAATCAACTAGAAGCAACAACATTTCTTTTTACACATTAACGAAAAGAAATTGTTAATTTAGACTGAACAAAAAATAGGGTAGTGGGCAGTAACTTAGCGGAGCCGGGGGCTGGGTTAAAACTTTAACCGGCTACCCGGGCCGGGTTAAAAATTTTCCCGGGTGCCCTTGGGCCGTGTAAAAACTTTAACCGGCTACTCGGGTCAGGTAAAAAAAAATTCCCGGGTACCGTGGGCCGTGGGCCGTGGGCCGTGCCGTGGCCGTGTACAAATTTTAACCGGCTAATCGGCCCGGTACCTTTGGGCCGGGTAAAATCTTTAACCAGCTACTCGGGCCAGGTAAAAAATTTCCGGGTGCAGTGGGCAGGGTAAAAAACTTTAACCAGCTACTCGGGCCGGGTGAACTTTTTCCCGGGTGCCGTGGGCCGGGTAAAAACTTTAAAACCGGCTACTCGGCCGGGTGAAATTGTTGCCGGGTGCCGTGGGGGGGTAAAATCTTTAACTGGCTACTCGGGCCGGGTAAAAATGTTCCCGGGTGCCGTGGGCCGGGTAAAAACTTTCCCCGGTCCTCGGGCCGGGTTAAAAAAATTTCTCGGTGCCGTGGGCAGGGTAAAAACTTTAACCAGCTACTCGGGCCGGGTAAAGATTTTCTCCGGTGCCGTGGGCCGGGTTACTCGTGTTGTCTGGTGACAAAACTTGCCTACACTCTTTTGTGGAATTGTTTTCCTAGATGTCCTGTAAGATAAGAACTTGAGTTGTTTTCTGTACTTGTCGGAGAAAAACTGTTGACTGTTGAAAAATGTTTTTTGTTGTATCAATTCATATGTGGGAAAGTTTTTTTGTGTGAACCAGAAACAAATCAAGTTATGTTCTGTTGACCAGTAATGATTTGAAAGGAGTTGTGTATGTAGTGATAACTTTATCTGAAAGGTGTCCTTTGTAATCTTGTAAAATAGCTCTTCAATTAAAAGGTGTTGATGTGTATTGGTCCGATAACTTAAAATATAAAAGCATGCATATAATGTACTGCATATTATTAGACAAGCTTTATGTGCCTATAAATAATGTCAATAGAGGGATTAGGGTTTGGCCTTTGTTGTATTGCGATTAGTTTGTGATTTTTTTTTTTTTTTTTTTTTTTTTTTTTAAATCCTATTCAATTTAAGGACACACTGGCCCTAATAGGTAGTAATATTTAATAAATATGCAAATGTGAACTTGTCGGTAGTTGGAACAGATTTCCTTTGTAAACTTGGAAAATAACTATTCAAACAGGTGTTTATAATAAGTAGGGGAAATAGTTCATTCTGATAATTAATTGTGCAGATGGACTTACTGGCACTGTTTAGTGTTATGTTTGGGGATGAGCAGATCAATTGCCTTTGTTAATTAGTCTAAACATGATTACATGGGTTATGTCACTAATATTTAGGGAAACGGTGACAAGTTGGCCGGTGTGATAAATTTTGTCTGTTTTGTATTTTTATTTTTTTTATCCGTTGAGACTTACTGGCCTAAGCTTGTTTCAGAAAGGATTTAAGTAGTTGCCGATGTGAACCGGTTTGGTACTGAGAACTGATTTGAAGGATGTCCCCTACCTGTGAACTTAAACGAAGTATTCAGATGAGTGTTTTTGTGAGGTTGGAAGAGAAATTGGAATGTTTGGTTGTTAATTTTGAAATTTGTATGGACATTTGATAGATTTTCTCCTTGAGCTGCTTATTATGTAATGGTTTGTAAACTAAATAAGTTACATAATGTATGTAATTTGTACTTTTAGTTTTGTAGAAACAAATGATTGGAAAGATGTCAAGTTTTATGAATCTTCCTGTTGTTGTCGGTCTTCATGCATGAGTTTGTTATACGACATTAAAGGAACATTACAGAATTGGTAAGAAAAAAACTTGTAAAATAAACTTTTTGATCACAGATTTACATAAAACTTACACTGTCTGATGATGATGATAATAGAAAACATCCCCTGAAATATTTCTGTCTGAAATGCCATATTTGATGAGAAATGAATAAACTAGTTTTCCGATTGGAGTTTATCGCTCAGTGAGCGTTTTATTCATTTGTTGAATCTATATGATTTCATGCAAATGTGTCATCGGTTTTTCACTATTTTCTCGTGACCCAGATGGCCGATCGATCTCAAACTTCTACAGGTTTGTCAATTTATGTGTGGATTACATAAAGTGCCTACACTGCCATCAACTGTTTTGTTAGCAAAACCAATTCTGTAATGTTCCTTTAACTGATGCATACAATGTAACATATAAAACATCATCAGCCAGCACCTCTTCTTCAAGTCAAATCAAAGGTAAGGCACTCAAGCCACAAAAGAAAAAAAAAACGCACAAAGTCATCACCTTGCGTCACCCTCTTCTTAAATCGTAGCAGGTCCAATGCAAAACAGTCTTGCTTCACGAGTTCGAACGCATCAATTTAGCATCTGCTACCCCCCCCCTCTTCTTCAAGTCAAGTCAAGTCAAGTCCTCAATACTTAACACACCATGTTATCATCTTCAGTTGCACTTTTTCTTCGAACAAGTCAGATCTTCGGTGAGTCAGTCTTGCGTCACAAATTGGAACAGATCAATTGTCACAATCTTTCATTATTATACCTTCTTCCAACCAAGTCAAGTCATCTGTTACAGACAATCTAGTCTAAAAAATAGAACACATCAAACCTCACAAGCCAGCAAGGTGTAACACATGAAGTCTTCATTTTCCATCATCCTCTTCTTCAAGTCAAGTTGAGTTCAAAACACTCAAGCCACACAAGAAAGATGGGTTCCTATTCAAGCGGGAAGACCCACTCGCCGTAGACTTGACTTGATGACGGGATAGAGTGTATTCACAAAAACCCGAGTTGAAAAACAGGCCGATGAAGACAATGGCCCTTTTCGAATTCACGGCTTCGGCTCCGAAATCGGCTCAGTCTAGCTTTGCTCCCTCAATTATTTTAACTTATACGCATGCTTTGCGGTCAGGGTTTCAGACAAGAAAACTGGGCCTGACGCCCAATCCGGAGCCGAAGCCGTGGATTCGAAAAAACAAAACAATAACTAGATGGGTTCCAATTCATAAGGCAAGACTGACTTGCCGTGTAAACTTGGCTTGGTGTGAAAAAGAGGGTAATTTGACATGATAAATTAATGTGTTACATCTTATGTGGCTATAAACTGTCTTCCCGAGGACTTGACTTCATTTAAAGGTATTGTACACTTTTGGTAACAGCTCAAAATCAGTGTCCACATTTTGTGTGATCAAAGATATGCATAAACAAACAAACCTGTGAAAGTTTGAGCTCAATTGGTCATCGAGGTCTCGAGAAAATAGTGAAAAGAGATCTTATGTGTTTTCTGTTTTTTCAAATTATCGCGCGCGATAATTACTATTGTTTCACTCGTTTCTCAGAAACGATAGCATTTTAGGCAGAAATATTTTAAGGAACCCTTTCTACCATTACTTACTTTAAATCATGTAAGTTACGTGTGAATCTGTGAGCATTGTGTTTTTCGATCTTACCAATAGTGTACAGGGCCTTTAAAGACACTTTTGCCTCATATTGGAACACACATTGGCTCACCATCCTCTTCGTATCAAGTCAAGTCTTCGGGAAGACATTTTATCCTCACATATAGGTAACAAATTAAACATCACCAGCCAGCACCCTCTTCTTCATTCCAAGTCCTTGGCAACAGACGAAGTGGTGAGAACAACTTTTCATTTGATGTGTAAGAATTTATTGCAGGTCCGGTTGCACTGCTGTAGTCGCACGGATGACATCTTCTTCGGCAAGCCTTATCCATGAGAAAACTAGAAGAGCACATAATTATGTGTCAAGCCTGACTACAGTAGAATTGCATTGATGACATGTATTCATTAATTTTGGACAGACGAAGTGGTGAGAACAGCTGCTTCCATTCACCCTTTAATAGTTGGCGCTGCTCAAGTGGCGACACGGCCTTTTTATTTCTCTTCTCCACCGCATTTTTTTTAATTTTTCTTTACTAATATTGTGTGTATTTTAGTGCAATTTTGTTAAGTTGTATCATTTCGTTACTGATCTGATCGTTTGTATTGTATTTGCATACAGTTCTTTGTCAAGGCCATTTTAATTTCCCCCAGTGAGGGATAATAAAGTTTTTATTTATCTATCTATCTATTTATACGTTCAATCCACAGGACCAGTAAATTCATGGCCAAAAACTGCACAAGAGGCACCTTTTTAATGTTTCCTCTCTGCACCATCTACATTTTCCACAAGGACTGGTTTGATGCCTGTTCTTTAGTCCTGGCTAAAGTATTCACTTTTCACAGACCATTGCCGGCATTGGATCCCTCGTGGAACAAGTTCCAACCCAAAACAACTTTAAAGGAACATTACAAAATTAGTTTTTGCTAACAAAACAGTTGCTGGCAGTGTAAGCACTTTATGTAATCCACCATTTTACATAAACTGAAAAAACCTGTAGAAGTTTGAGATCGATCGGCCATCTGGGTCACGAGAAAATAGTGAAAAACTGATTACACATTTGCATGAAATCATATAGATTCAACAAATGAATAAAACGCTCACTGAGCGATAAACTCCAATCGGAAAATTAGTTTATTCATTTCTCATCAAATATGGCATTTCAGACAGAAATTTATCAAGGGATGTTTTCTACTATCATCATCATTAGACCGTGTAAGTTTTGTGTAAATCTGTGATCAAAAGTATATTTTACAAGTTTTTTTTCTTACCAATTCTGTTATGTTCCTTTAACTTTCGTTTTGGGTAAGAATTGCTTGCAGGTATCTCGCACTGCTGTGTCACACGGATGAAACCATGAAATGCGGGGTTGGTTTCTTTGATAAATTGATCATCTATAGGTTATCAAACTTCAACTGCCTAAATGTTCCTGTTTCAGGGTTATCCTGGAGTGGAATTGGACATTTCTTTTGTGACGTCACACAACCGCGAGGGCAATGATTGTCATTTGTTTATACAATAATGCTGTAAGAATTTTGCTTACAAATCACTACACACAATTACTAACAGTAAACACAGGTTTTCAGTATTCTATTGAAATAGGGCAGATTTGTGCCTACCCAGTAATAAAATCATTATTTGTGACACTCGGCGATGCCATTGCAAGATGGCGGTTTGTAAAAAAATAAGCGTTTTAAAAGTTGAACAAGTGTTGTGAAGGCGTTGAGTTTTAAAAAAGCTGCGCAATTTTTGTTTTAAGTGCTTCGGGTTGTGTTCAAAAAGACGCCATTGCTTGGTACGGTGTTGTGGACATAATAAATGCATAGATTTTCAGTTATGTTTGTGAGTAATAGCGCCCTCATTTATAAACACACCATCCAACCAACCTGCCAAAGGGGTTTTCAAAGTTGGTTATTCCGTCTTATTGACACCAACGGAAAACAGTTGGGTATGTTTATCAGGCGTTTTGTGTAACGTGCTATAACATACATACTTATTTATATTTTGGTGATCGAAATAAGTAATTATTAACTTGTGGATCTTCAAATACTATTTTTTTGTCTGGACTTTTATAGCGAATCGGAGGGAACTATTTCTCTAGAGGATTGATGCTGGGGTGAAATTGATCATCACTGAGCTTTTAGTTTTGAACTAGCCATTTCCCTTCAACTGTTTAAAGGAACATTACAGAATTGGTAAGAAAAAACTTGTAAAATATATTTTTTGATCACGGATTTACATAAAAGTTACACGGGCTAATGATGATGATAGTAGAAAACATCCCTTGAAATATTTCCGTCTGAAATGCCATAATTGATGAGAAATGAATAAACCCATTTTCCGATTGGAGTTTATCGCTCAGTAAGCGTTTTATTCATTTGTTGAATTTATATGATTTCATGCAAATGTGTCATCGGTTTTTCACTATTTTCTCGTGACCCAGATGGCCGATCGATCTCAAACTTCTACAGGTTTGTCAGTTTATGTATATGGTGGATTACATAAGTGCTTAACACTGCCAGCAACTGTTTTGTTAGCAAAACCAATTCTGTAATGTTCCTTTAACATTGCAAATCCGGTATTTTGTGTTACAACAATGAATCTTGTCCGCTGCCTGGGGCAATAAAATAATATCGTCTCAATTTTTTCAAGCCGCGGTAATTTTTTTTTCTGAATCATCATAAACAAATGACCATATTTCCAATTCGTTTTTTCACGGAAGGTGGCTCTATTTTCAACAACGCGGGGTGGAAATTACAAAAGACTATTAACAGAGCGTCACAGGTCATGACCCTTACTAAATGCCACCCCTTTGCAAAAATGGAACGTCTCCTCTGCAGCCCTGCTAATTCCTTTCCTTAATTCACCCTTCCTCTCTGGTTTGCATCGTGCGTCAACTTTTCCTTCTTCCCCACTCCTGTCACTAACACAGTTTTCCTATGTGGGCTCTTTTTCTTCGAGATTGGCTCCGTATAAATTACCGGGCAGATAGACTAAACTAACGTGATTGAGGGATTGGCTGCCGGCCCGTCGTGTACCCACTGCCAACGGTTAAAAAGACGGCTTCGTGTGGCGCAGTAGACGCACCTAGTGCTCGTGAGATTCAGGTCAGGCAGCTGGTCACTAAGTGCTTCCCGAATGCATGTCGTCCCGTACCGGGGGGCTAACTTCGTTTCAGGAGAAGCCCGAGCGACTGGTGCCGGTCAAACATCGTCTCTAGGGCGTGGACAACGATACCGTGACAACTACGCCAATCGAGTGGACCACAATCGACCCCCTAGTATCAACTTGGCCTCGCTGCAACAGAACTTCAATTCGCTGTGGGATCGCACTAAGAAAAAAGTAAACAAAGGTAGGCTCTTTTTGAAAGATACGGTTATACTTTGTTTCATCTGTAAGTTTCGCTTACAATTTAAACTTTAAAAGCATGAAACTTTGTCAAAATGAAAACACTTTTAGTGGAACAAGCTTCAGTCAAAGTGTTAAGACGAAAAACAATTGAGTTTAGGCGCAAGCACATGCAGGCAACTTCTGGCATGGTAAATTTAAACTAAAATTTAAAACAGTTCAGAAGTAATCTGAACGGTAATTACTATAACCTGGCCAATTATCTTAGCCAAGAATTTACAAAAATAGTAAATTGAAAAAGAAACATCTTTCGTCCCCTTTGGTTTGTCCCGCTAATTTTTGGGGGGTTAAATTCTTAATCCCCATTTTCCATATATAAACACAGACTACAGGTATTTGCGCCGGGACGTGCCAAGAGTTGGGGTAACAATTTGCCGGACTCCTGTCTATTTTGACAAACCTACTGGAAAAATAATATAAAGTTCACAACAATAGTTTCCATATAATTATGTTCTCGTCAAATTTAATTTACAAAGTAATGTGGTTGTTGATGTTGAAACATGTGAAGTTATGGTGGACCGGTTATGACATTTTAAAATATTTATTAACAATACTTAATGAGTATTATTGCAGGCTGGTTACGTTTAGTCTCTTAATTGAATGGATTTTGATTTAAATAGTTAATCACGCAGTTTGTTCTGACCGCAACAATCCAATAAGATCCACCAATTTTGATGTATTTGTAATCTACCTGTCCAGTGTGTTGTTAATCCCTCACACAATGTTTTGTTTGTGTTCCCCACGTTACTAAAATTTTGTTAACTTACACAACCCTCGTAAATTGATTAAACTTTTGACATAAGACTCTCTTGTTTAGAACTGAAGTGTTCATAAAACAGCAAATAAATAAATAAACTCAAATCCATAATTAATCAAGTGAGGATAATTTTATATATTAACCTTTTTGTGATTTCATTGCAGAGATTCCCTTTTGAGATTAAAACTGACCTAGACCAGTAGTGACTAATTATTTCTATCCCCAAAATGTTCTTTGGGGATAATGTTTGACACACAATTCGTCACGAGAACAGGAAGTTACGCCAGCGCGCAAAGCAACGGGGTCTGGGTCACAGCGACTCAACCTTTCGCAAATTTGACTGTAAACCTTCTCCCCGCCCACGTGTTCAAAACTAGCCTGGGATATAATTCTTGCATGGATGTGCTAATAACTCCCTTGAGGCAAGGGTCTGTGACAGGCTAGATTGTGTTGTGCCTCGTATGATTCATAACGGGTCGCTTCCTGGATGATAACGGCTCCCTGAATATTTCAGCTGTAGTTATATAAAGACGTTTTTGAAGGCGTTGTCGAGAACGAGACTCTAGTCTTCAACTACAGCTTTTAAAGTGGGCGTTTTAAGACTCTATCAATGTGCGGCCATATTGTTTTTTTTGTTGGAAACAAGTCGACGCAGCCAACTCGAGGCTGAAGGGCAACATCGTCTTGGCCTTGCGTTACAATGTTTATTACTGCGCAAGGGTGACACTATAATATGGCAACATGGGGAAAGGTCTGCTGACCGTGTAATACTGTGCCAAAAGCATTTATTCGTTCCATTCATCGTTTTCAAATCGTACAAAACTGAAGCTGGAGGGAATCCAGGCTGGCGCCTTTTTGTAAACTACTGTCGTTTGTGATGTATGGACAAGTAGCAGTGACTTTATGATCAATTTCCGTAGACCTACTGTATACATCGGTAGAAGAGACCATTGTCTTTACCATACACATGAAACTTTCTGTCATCGAACATAACAAAGACAAAAACCCATTTAAAAATGTAAATAATGTCCTGGTTAACTTCGAGGATTTTATTGAATAAATACAAGATGACTGAAACGTGCCAAAAACACATGCTGGTGATCACATGCGGCGTTTCAACTGAGTGAGGCATGTGATATTTCTCAGGATCTTTTCTTAATTCATAATTTTCTCCAAACTTCCTTAAGCCTTCAAATGTTCTTGAAAGAAGTGAAACAGTCACCAAAGGGAGAAAGAAATGGTCCACACTGTGCCGAAACCGGTACAGTTTTGTAGTCTGGTGATGCACAGAGTCTGTCAACCTCCTGATTTTTTGCATCTAAGTAGGAGGTTTTGGGTCTAGAGTGGGGGAAACGTATATAATGACAACATGCCATTTTCCAGGAAATGTTACATTTGGTAAGACCCATCCCCGTTGAATTCTAAGTCAAACTGCAGTTTACTGACTCTCACTGCGTCCAGTGGTCCAGTCTAAATAAACAATGAACCTCTATTTGATATACAATTTTTTTTTCTCCATAGTTGTGCGCATGATTTGTCGCGTAGATGTTTTGATTTGGGGGTGGGGGGGGGGGCGGCTCATTGATTCAACTGATTTGAAATAAATTGATTTTGTTTGTCAAAATATGAATGAAATTCGTTTTCTTGTTCTGCACAGTAAGAGTAATATAATAAGAGTTATTATAAAGAAAAACGCTTACAAATAATGCAACAATGAAAGTTAAATGTACATCAAAGGGAAACACTGTAAAAGGCAAAATAAAACATTTAATGACACCATACAAAAATTATAGAAAAGTTTCTTTCAAAAATAATGTTTAAACAAAAATAAGCTATAGGTAAAAAGAAATGCGTTGGTGGTTCGTGTTCGGCTTGAGTTAACGTGTTCTATCAGACCAGAAATAAAAAAGAACTGTCTAGTTCAATATTGCTCACAATGGCTTGTAAAAGTTAACTTTGCCGATAAAGTTAAATGGCGTGAACCTTAATTAAAGTAATAATTAAACTGAGTTGAATTAAATAACAATATGTATTGTTGTTATTTCCTTTTCGCAATAGTCTCATTGGAATACAGCAACAATGTGTAGTTGACCGTCTTTAAAATATGTTTAGTTATAAAATCAACCTGTGCGTTTTTTAAGCTTTATTCATTTATAATTATTTGTAACATTTTTGCAAAGAATCATATGATATTTGATTCTTCAGCATAAGTGTTGTCGAATGTTTTTTTGACAACCATTTCTTCTTTCAAATAAATAGGCCTGTGTGTCAGTCAAGTTCTTGCAGGTCATTAGGCTACAGTCTGTAGTGATGACGCATGTTGCGGCCCACCAAACCAGGCCACTTTGGGGTTAATTTTAGCTCTTGGTTTGGGGACATCAAGAGTATACTAGTATAGCCCACAGGAAACCCCGGGACGGGTGCTAATCTGAAACTGCTTAAAGAAACCCTCTTCTTACAACGCAGGTTTAAATTCTATTCATTTTGCCCAAATATTGCTCAATTTGTCTTATTCATTGATAAAACCCAAATTGACATGAAATGTAAATTTGTGTCAGGTAACACAAACTACGTACCAACATTCTTCAATGTAGATGTGCGAAGGACTTTACTGGTAATTGATGAACCTGTTCAACTTCGGAATTGTTAGAGAGCAAGCAAGAACATCATATTTCAAAGAAAATTTAAAATTAAATAAAAAGAAAAAATGACATTCCAGTCTTTCTATTCAACCAAGAATCTTCTCGGTGACAGCCAAAATGCACCACTATCGTAAGAAGAAGAAGAAGAAAAGACCACCATACTACTATTTTTATCCACATATTTGACATTTTAAAAATCTTTACCTTTAACTGAATGATTATTTTTTTGCATCAGAATGTGCCCCTTTGAACTTTACCAGATGTCAACAATCAGGCTCCCCGTGAGTCTGATATCACAACGTG
This sequence comes from Pycnopodia helianthoides, assembly GCA_032158295.1. Taxonomy (NCBI): domain Eukaryota; kingdom Metazoa; phylum Echinodermata; class Asteroidea; order Forcipulatida; family Asteriidae; genus Pycnopodia; species Pycnopodia helianthoides. Next base: position 4,906,819 of record CM063255.1, on the reverse strand, counting down.
GATATTACTCACGTGTTGATCAACGCATCAACAATTAATGTGTGACTCTTAAAGGAGGTGTACAGTATTGACAGATTTCAAAAACTATTTTATTACTTTTAATCTAAAAAAAAACCAAACCCACCTCACTTTTGAAATTCACCATCACAAATCCTCCAAAGAATCATTCCCCTCTTAAAGGCCCTGTACACTATTGGTAAGATCGAAAACACAAATGTTCACAGATTCACACATAACTTACATGATTTAAAGAAAGCAATGGTAGACAGGGTTCCTTAAAATATTTCTGCCTAAAATACTATCGTTTCTGAGAAATGAGTAAAACAATAGTTTTCATCACGCGCGATAATAAACTCGATGTTTGAAAAACAGAAAACACATAAGGTCTCTTTTCACTATTTTCTCGTGACCTCGATGACCAATTGAGCTCAAATTTTCACAGGTTTGGTATTTCATGTATGTGGTTGATTACACAAAACAAGAACACTGTTGTGATTATTTTGTCAGCTCTACCAATCTTGTATAATACCTTTAAATACTACAAAAGGAGAGGCAACCTTTCGTAGATCTCGCAAATAACCGTTGCTTGATTCGATTATCACAATCAACATAAGCCACAAACAACGTGCACATAATCCCAAAACAAAACAAAAACTGATTGAGTTGCATCACTACAAAACGTGTCTAGCTATACTTGGTGGAATTTTTACTGTTTGTTACTAGAATGATCCCTGGCATTGACGTCACAAGCGGCTACTGTATGACACGCCCGCCATTTTTAAAAGTAAAATTACGCATAACAAAACATTTGGTTAGCTTGTAAACGCCGCGTCGCCAAAAGAATGCAGACTGCAGTGTATAGCATAGGTCAACCTCGTTCCCAGCCAGAGTTAGCAACTGTATTTTTTTTTTTTTTACAAAAGAGACAAAGGCACAAGAGTAGGAACATTAGGGCCTACCTGGTTGTCTTGAATAAGAAAATATTACGTTTCCTGAAAATGATGAGATGAAGCGTCCCTGAGTGATGGGAATGGTGTTCCAAAGTTTGGGACCACAATTTTTGCAAATCTCTGAACATAATCATATTTTCAATCTTACCAATGTTGTACACATCCTTTACAGGCATGCATCTCTTCAGAAACAACTGACGTCCACTGTAGACTTATTGGTGACTTCACCACTAACCGCAGATTGAAAATTCAACATTTCCCCCTCGACCATTTTTTTTATTACCCGCAACAGAGATATCCGTCGATGAGCTTGTTTCATATTATAAGGATATCTATGCTTAATGTCATTCTTTAATAAATGGCTCATGAGTTATACTCTGTCAATTGAACTTGGAAGTACTTCCAATTAAACAAGTTTGAGTCAAATTTATCTCCGATGCGAAATTAACATGTACTAAATTGTTGCAGTACCCCGCTGCAAGAGTCCCACCCGAGTGATATGTCTGTGTGGTTGTGTTTGTTGTTTGTTTGTTTGGTTTGTGTTGGTGTTGTTGTTGTTGTTGTTGTTGTGATTTCATTTTCACTACCTTATGGAGACCGAGAACAAAACAGAAAAGGGAAAACAAAGGGTCTCCATAGGGAAATTCTAAAGACTGGGTTGCTCCACAAGGAATGTTGTGTACAAAGTCTATGTGGGGTTCTTAACTACAGGGACAGAGGAAAGAACAAAAGATGTCTCCACAGAGATGCAAAAAATAGAATGTGTGTTGTTGTTGGTAGGTATACACATTCAAACCGTGGACCTATAACAAAAGAGGACAATAGGGTCCCGTTTGGGGAAAGGTCCCCAGTTGGAAAACGTGTACAAAACCAATGGGAGCTGTTGCCAAAATGTTAGGGTACAAAACAAAAGAGGGACAATAGGAGGTCCCGATTGCAGGTGTTTACACACTGTCACCTAAGTCTGCTGCCACCTAGCGTTACAAAGTCCCTAATTACAGTGAAATTTATTTTAAAAACGTTATGGTCAGTAAAATACAGATTTGTCAACGATTATGCAAGTTGTTAATTAAAAATAATTTTTCGGCATGCGAAGCGGGTTTTGGTAAAGTTTGAAATTATATTATTTACTCTATAATCAATTTCTTTTTTTCAGCCTATAATCTTGTCTACGGCCCCGAAGATTCTTCCAACTACCGTGTACAAGAAGCAGACGAAAACGAGATGGGAACTTTGGAACTGAGTCTGAGATACCCGACTGGGGTTCACATAGGAGTGGAACCCGAGATGCCATATAATGATAGGCTGGTTGAGGACGAACATGACGAGGACAAGTGAGTTAATGCTCTGGGGGAGGGATTGCCTGTGGCCGCGGTTACCAAAAAAAAAACAAAAAAAAACGTCCAAGCGGTCTAGTGCATCGGACTCACATTCTGATGGCCTTGTCATCGGAGTGTTGGTTCGATTCCCTGTCATGACATTTGTGTCCTTGGCCAAGGAATTTAACTAACCATAGTTGCTTCTCTACCCAGGTGTATACACAGGCCTTGCGCTTAAGCCTTTTGTAAAGTAGCCCGCCGGGCCAGTAAACTGCGCATTTTACATGCCCCCAGGAAGTTTTAGTAGCCCAGATTTTAAACAGGAATTGCCATAAATGTAATGTTCTGATGTGTTAATGTTAACGATCACAACCAGTTTAATGATCAAGTGGAGTTATATTCACACACTCAATAACAATTAACACATTTTATACATTAATTATTCACATCTGAAAAGGAAGAAATGAGCATTTTAAACAAGTAGGTTGCACATTTTTTTTAGTAGCCCACAGGGCAAGTTGAGAAGTGGTGTTTACACTAGCCCATAGCATTTTTTTACTAGACAATGTACGCCGGGCTAGTGTTAAGGGCAAGCCCTGATACATGAAAAACTTAGAGGGTTGAGGCAGTCTTTGATTGAATACGTAAAGCGTCTCGATCTACTGGGACACGTGTGCTGTATAAAAAGAACCAATTCGTACTATAACAGACAATTAGTTTGCGTTTTGACGGAAAACGTTTGCAGTGGTCAAAACTTAGGCAAACCCCTGAAATATTCCTCCCAATCGCCACTGGAACCTAAACTTCTAACTTCAACATGGATTTTCATGCAAATCCTGAAAAGTGCCTCATGAAAGACAGAATTTGAAAGCTTGAGCGCAAAAGTGCTTTTGGCATTCGAAGTGAAAAAAACCCAACAAATACCCCAAAACCGCGAGCGACCATGGTTTACAAAATACTTATAGGCAATGGACACTATTGGTAATTACTCAAAATAATTGTTAGCATAAAAACTTACTTGGTAACAAGCAATGGAGAGCTGTTTATAGTATAAAACATTGTGAGAAACGGCTCCCTCTGAAGTAACGTAGTTTTTGAGAAAGAAGTAATTTCTCAGTAAAATATTTGAATTGATTTTGAGACCTCACGCGTGAGGTCTCGAAATCAACTTATCAAGCATCTGAAAGCACACAACTTCGCGTGACAAGGGTGTTTTTTCTTCCATTATTATCTCGCAACTTCGACGACCAATTGAGTTCAAATGTTCACAGGTTTGTTATTTTGTGCATATATGTTGAGATACACCGAGTGAGAAGACTGGTCTTTGACAATTACCAAAGGTGTTCAGTGTCTTTAAGTGGATTTTTTTTATGGGCGTAACACGATACAGACAGTTAGCCTTACTTTATTGAGTCTCTAATCTGAATACTAAACGTGTTGTCAGTAATTACAGAAACCTTATCTTTTTAGCTTATTTAAAGTCCTCTTTCAAAATGTTCAATATCTGAAATTAGTGCCTACAAAATTAGTTAAAAACCTAGTATGAAACATAAATTATGTTTTGTTTTACAAAGGTAAATGTTATGTCCAAATGGGAAACAATTGGGATTTGTCAAATCTGGGCATGACTTTCACCATGACGTATTTCTGTGAATTGAAGTAGATCAAATATTGCAGCCGTTTTCAGCCTCTTTTGTGACCGCTATGGTCTCTAAAGGGTGAATATTACGTATTCACGTTCATTATTTACAGTGATGACGTGTGGACCCTCCTAAGTATGATGCATGCTATGATAGTGGTCATCCTCGTCATCGTCCTCGACACCGCTCAGATATTCCTGCGCTACTCAGAGGGGCTGAATGCAGTCACACCTGCCCACGTGGAGGGTTTCTTCATCATGCTGTATATCGTGGCCATCGCCTGGATCCTGGTGGTGGTGGTACTGAAAAAGCCACTGCCCTCTAGCGACGATGAGGAGAGAACTGATGCTCAGGCCGGCAGCAGATACCTATACGGTATGTGAAGCGACTTACCTTATAAGAAAAAGGTCTTCTTTTGATATTTTAATATTTTACCAGAAGAGGCAAAGACACCTCTTGACGAAGTCAAAACTGTAGTAGGCTAGGCAAAGCGCATGGGAGAACCACGATGATTGTAAAATCAACACTGATGAGGAATACCCACCAGGGGAAAAATAGTTAGCAGCCAAAATACGATGTCACATGTTCACTCGGCCCCAGCGGCCTATCCAGGACCGCTAGGATGGGCTAATCAGCTTGCACAGATTCTTGTTCAGGAAGTACGTCATGCGTGCAGTGCTTGCAGTGTGAGTGTGATGCATGATGGGACTGAGCATGGGACTGAGCATTAACGTTAACGATACGTTTGCCCATCCCAGCGCCTTTGGTTCTAAGGCAAGGCGCTGGGGACGAGCGAATGTCACATGTGCCATCTATGACTGGTACCCAGCCAATTGTGTTTAGCATGAAATGTTGAGCAATTTTTTCTGCCAAAAATAAGCAGCAAGACAAAAATTTGCCTGCACAGCTCGATCATAATGACGTCAGACAAAAGAAAGTTGCTTGAAAGTTGTCTTTCAAGGTAATTCACGATGCAGGGGAACGCCACAGGTTATAACAATCTCGTGTTTTAATGAGGCGGACTCCCTCTAAAAGAAAATGCTAGAAGTTCAAAACTGGGCCCAAATTTGAGCTGCCTAAGCATAAAAAAGTAGCCGAGCACAACAAAATTATGCTTACCAGAATAGGGTTACCAGACACCACTGTGCATGTACAGTTTGACTGGTATCTCGCTGGTTTTTGCTTAGCAGAAAATTATCAACCAGTAACTAGCTGGTTATTAAGCATCTCTATGAAATTGGGGCGTGGTCATGGTGCAATTATTACTATTTATTTGTTGGTAATCGCTAAGCAAAACTGGCTGGGTACCAAGTCATAGATGGCACATGTGACATCGTATTTTGGCTGCTAACTATTTTTCCCTTGGTGGATATTCCTCAGCAGTGTTGATTTTACAATCATCGTGGGTCTCCCATGCACTTCGCCTATAGCCTACTACACTTTGGACCTCGTCAAGAGGTGTCTTTGCCTGGTCACGGTGCAATGATTACTGTTTATTTGTTGGTAATTGCTTTTATTCACTGTTAATTTACAGTTGGGCTTCTCTTTTTCGGTATTGGTGGGTGCTTGTGGATGATCATGCGAACGGCTTCGTACATCGAGATGAGCAGTGGGCCGTGTGGTTCCCAGGGTATCTTTGCTTGCGGTTCTATCCTGTGCGTGACATTCACCATGCTGCAGATCTACTACTTCTGGCGATTCTCCAAGTACTGCCTGGTGCGCTGGAAGCCCGTTGCTAAGTAAGGACGGGGTTCAGGAAGGGCGTAGGGGAGGGGTTTCGTTGGAGAACAATAACTCGATGTATCATAATTAAAACTTGCTTTTGCAACACTTTGGCCATACACATGACCCAACTTTGACCTTTCCTTCCGGTCTAAACAGGAAGTTCAAATTATAAAAATCTCCTGTTCTGAACCACAAAGTCCTGTCAAAGATCAAGGGTCTTCTATCTCAAAGTCAGGCTCACTTTAAAGGTTTGGAGCGTTTCATCAAAGTTTAAAAAAAAAACGGAACAGCTTTGTGACAAACACCTAATGTCTAGTTAAAACTTGCCTTTGAAACACTTTGATCTTGGTCATCTTGCTAAGTGGAAAGATGCCCTCAAGCTTGAAAATATTGTTGGCAATGCTGTTACAAACGTATACGATTGCACCTAATACTTTGATTTGATTTGCGCTCAGTATTGGCATTGAAATGTCCTTTGAAGACCTAGCTAAGATATTTTACACTTGATGCTCATAATTGCCCTTTAAATCTTCATTTTCTTTGGTTTGTAAATTCTTGAAATCATAGAATGGCCGTCATGCACCTCATGGCGACAAACATGGCGTTGTGCGTCAGAACACTTGTTGAGGAAACGTGGGAGGACTTTTTGTTGGACTATCTCAAATCTAGTTCGAAAAAGGAAGGTAAGGTTGATTTATGGAAGATCCCGGGGGCTGATTTCACAAAGAGCAAACATTTATCTTAAGTGTGTATCAATCCTAATTGATAAGCAAAGTGTGATGCCACAATACAAATCACTATGGTAATTATCTTAGGATGAATATTATGCTTTGTGAAATCGAGCCCTGGTCGACTAGTGATTCAGTTTAAATGAAATATTTTTGTTGATACTTCAGTTGAGGTTACTCTCTTAAGTGAAATGCTGATAGGGTCAGAACACATTTTTTTCTTAAATGACATACCCCCAGATCTCACCTTTGAAAATGTGTACAGAATTTTTGCTTTTTTTGCTAGAGCCACTTGTAAAAACAATAATAAAAAAAAAACAACAACAACAACAACAACAACACGACAATATCCATCACAGTATTACGGTAAAATGACACTTGTACTCGGTAAGTGGCGTAAGTGGCGTAACTTCACATTTTCATTGGGGGTGGGGGGGGGGGAGGGGTCAAAAAGGGGCAAAGACATTATTTGGGGGATTTTTGATGCAATATTTACTTGTGCATTTGTACCATCTCATTTTTTTTTTGGGGGGGGGCAAGAGGGCAACCCCAATCCGCTCCGCTGGTCTCCCCACGGTAAATAAAACTTAAAGGAACATTACAGAATTGGTAAGAAAAACAAACTTGTGAAATACTTTTAATCACAGATTTACATAAAACTTACACGGTGTAATGATGATGATAGTAGAAAACATTCCTTGAAATATTTCAGTCTGAAATGCCATATTTGATGAGAAATGAATAAACTAATTTTCCGATTGGAGTTTATCGCTCAGTGAGCGTTTTATTCATTTGTTGAATCTATATGATTTCATGCAAATGTGTAATCGGTTTTTCACTAATTTCTTGTGACCCAGATGGCCGATCGATCCCAAACTTCTACAGGTTTGTCAGTTTATGTGTATGGTAGATTACATAAAGACATGATTTCACTTTATTGTTGCAGGATACACGGGGAAGCTTGGTCACCTGCAGTTAGAACCCACGTTGGATGTGGGTTACGGTAATCTGATCGACCCGGCTGGATTTATGTGTGAGTAGAACGAGTTGATTTCGTACAATATTTTATTTTATTTATTTGATTGTATTTATTAATTCTGGTTGTGAAACCAAGGACTCTCAGTAAGCAAACTTAATCACTATATTAGCCAAGAACCCAGTGGAGAGAAGACAGTGAAGGAAGTTTCAGTTTAAGTTGTGTGAGGAAAACCCTAGAGAAATATTCCAGGGAAAACCCACGCTGAAAATCCCAATCCACGTAGTACCCCGGTGTGATTTGAACCGGGGTCCAAAATATCATTTAAAGGTATTATACAGGATTGGTAGAGCTGACAAAACAGTCGCAAACAAAGATCATGCTTTGTGTGATTAACCATATACATGAAATAACGAACCTGTGAAAATTTGAGCTCAATTGGTCATCGAGGTCACGAGAAAATAGTGAAAAGAGACCTTATGTGTTTTCTGTTTTTCAAACATCGAGTTCATTAAAAACTATTGTTTTATTAATTTCTCAGAAACGATAGCATTTTAGGCAGAAATATTTTAAGGAAACCTTTCTACCATTACTTACTTTAAATCATGTAAGTTATGTGTGAATCTGTGAACATTTGTGTTTTTCGATCTTACCAATAGTGTACAGGGCCTTTAAACCTCACAGAATAAGGCCGTATTGGCAGCTGCAGCTGCGGCTAAAACTGTTGCTGAAGGACGTTCTATGCTTCAACGCATGATGACGCAACAATCTATCCATAGCCATAGCCGTAGTCGTAGCTGTAGATGCCAATACAAGCGAGGGTTTCTATTGCTTTTGAATGCATGGGGAACAGGGACAAAATTCATGGCTCTGCTTTAAGCAGACAGTAATGCTCGACAGTTTCATGCTAAGCAAAAACAAGCAGAATACCAGTCACAGATGGTACATGTGACAGTGTATTTTGGCTGGTAACCTTTAGGAGGTAAGCATAGTCATGTTTAATGTGCAGATCTGTGAAATTTGACTCTTGCTCAGGCTGCATCCGAATTGGCGGCTTCGGCTTCAGCTACGGCTGTTGCTACGGGTGTTGCTAAGGACACCCTATACTTCAACGCATTATGACTCGGCGATCCAGCCGTTGCCGTTGCCGTAGCCGTAGCCGTAGCCGTAGTCGTAGCCGTTTATTAAGACGCAGCTTTAAATTACATCACGACCATGCTTGTAAGGTTCCCTTTATACGACCCATCGGTTTTCATTACTATACCGAAAAAGGACCAGACTACTATTTTCCTTTTCAATCTGTTTGCGTGCAATTGTATGTAATACCAAACTAATGTCTCCGCCGTGATGCAAATCTATAATGCACTTTCGAGTAATCTCGTAAAAACATTTTGAGGTATGTTTTTCGTCTTCTTTTGGAAAAAAGTTATAAGTCTGTTGTCATCTCATGGTCTGTATTAAACAGCATGTTACCACGGTCATCATTGTCTCTTTTTTTAGCTCCAAACGCTCAATTTTCACTAACACTTTCTTGTGTGTGGAAACAATAGCTCAAGCGGAAACAGAATTCTCCTTAGCAAAAACAATTACCTAAAAAAATCCCCGGAATACCTGGTTCCATGGGGCCTGAACCATTTCTGGGTCAGGTTGACACGGAGAGTTGTTAAGAAGAGAGATTTTATCTCAGGATTCTGCGTCAGTTTGACCCATGTCTGGATCATTTCGACAATGATTTGTAATCTGGGGATTTTGGGAGACATACGCCTTTTGGCGACAGTTAATTTTTTTTACTTTTATGCTCTCCTGGGCATCCCACCGTTGTTTTACGTTTGGTTTCAAAAAATGTATTTTTTGTTTGTATTATGTATTCTTGTGTACTTTTTTTGCCCGAATAAATATTATGATTTCGGGTCATATTGACTTAGAAATGGATCAGGCCCAACGGGCCGGACCTGGATCCGAGTCCATTCTGACCCGGATATTTTTAGAGTGCAAGATCCGTGATTTTCAGGCAGAACGATTTGTAATCTTAATGTTATTTGTAACTTGCAGTGGTTTCAAGGAACAGGTAGTGAGTTTGTCCCTTTGACCAAATACACCTAATGTCATCATGCCATCCATCTTGCTTGCGCTATAGACCTTATAGACCTTTTCGCAAATACTCAGTGCGCATGCGTTAGCCGTGGAATGAGGTGCATGCTGGTCTAGCTAGTGACAAATTTTGTCGTTACCTAGACCAGCATGCACCTCATTCCACGGCTAACGCACACGTACCGAGTATTTGCGAAGTAGTCTATGCACATGACGGCATGTGAGTAGGGCGTCCTCGGTTAGAGGTCAAAGTTGCTCATTGGGCCACCCTATGCGCCCTGCGTGCATAGATAATGTGCGTTTTCCAATGATGCATCATTGTTTTACTTCTATTTTAGGGAGGCAGATTTCGCGTGTGTTCTGTGCAGTGCGCATGTTGGGCGAAGCGCGTGCAGTTAGACACGCGTCATTAATAGGGCCATGTCACACAAGGCAATTTACAGTCAACCAGTTCCAACAATCTCTAAACAGAAAATTCATTCACATTTCAGTTTTCTCGTTGTTTTGTTAGGGATAGTGAGTCACAGCTAAAAGAATATCGCTTGTGCTGCCAAAGTGTTCCTTTTGCATACAGTGCATTTAGTTGCCTCCTCTTTCCTAAAAACCCCCCATTGCCCTGTGTGATATGGCCTTTACATACATTTTGACTCCCAAAGGCAGACCGTGGGTAGAGAGTATCGGCGTTTGACATTGGTACAATTGTTCAATATTGACAAGGGCATTTTATACTCCTCTTGCTGTAACCAAACATTTTGCGTCTTTTCCACCCAAAGATAACGCCACGCCGAACAGTTCCTACCCCGGAGACGGCTACGATCCGTGCTACATAGGCAAGACCGCCAAAGGCCTCAGCGGTGCTGTGTACAAAGCCTCGGTGTTCCTGTACTCGTTTGTAATCGAGTACACCATCATCGCCGGTGCCATGGCGTACATCATGTGGCAGAACATCGGACGGAGGGTCCACCACCCGCACAAACAGAACAACTCCAAGAATTTCGGCTTCAGCTTTGAGGGTGGCCTACTCCTCGGTGTGCTTTGCACCATGTGCGGCGTGATCATCCTCATCCTCAACATAATCTACCTGTCAGACTACGAGAAACGCGAGCAGAGCTTCAACAGCTACAGAGGCTACAGGGTCTTCCTCAATATAGTCTGTATCGTGGCCTGCATCGGTTCGTTTATTGGAATACACAAGGGAGGTTGGGTGCCGGACCACCACTCTGGCCCGGCTCATCGGGTGGACGCGGCGTTGCTGTTGATATGCGTCTGCGGTGGATTCCTTCAGAGCACGTACACCTTTGTGGCGGCCGTTTCCACCCTGGGCCAAACCCACAGCGGCCTGGTGTTCTTCGACGATTTTTCCCACATTGTTCAGACGGTCCTACAGTGTGTATTAATTTTAGACGCCATGTCCCGGAAACCGCCGGCTGATTTCCGGAACACGCGCACTAAACAGTTGATCATGTTCCTCCTCGTGTGCAATATCACGTGGTGGCTGATCAGCACGTACGAGTTGAAAGGAGGCTACGACTTGTACGCACTAGAGAACGGTTACTATGGGGCTACGACCTGGTACGTCATCGTCCACTTGGCGGCACCATTGGAAATTCTGTTCAGGTTCCATTCGACGGCATGTTTCTTTGAGATATGGAATTTACCGGGTGCGGATGGCGGTGGGAATGGTCACCACTAGAGGGCGAAGCATCATGATTCCAAAACGGCTTGTGAACGAGACCACTACGTGAAATACATCAATAATCAATTATCGGGAGCATAACTAATTAATGCTTAATTTTTATATTTTTTTATTTTTGCTCTTTACACTAGTGGCTACTATGCCTGGGTACCATGAATTTTAAATAAACTGTGTATCTTGTAGCAAACTTGGCACTATGCAAGTATTTTTTCATACACATTTTAGCATTTTCTGTCAACGAGCAGAGTATACTGTTTGAAACTTGTTGAGACCGAACCAACTCTTTCCAGAGCCACCACCACCCCTCCAAACAGAGATTTACACATGGGCCCAATTTCATAGAGCTGCTTAACGGCCGATTCTGTGCTTACGTACGAGTTTCTATTTCATAGCCCTGCTAACCGTAAGCACACGAAAAGGTATGCTAACCTTCCGGTGTTTACTGCCCGAAAATGAATGACGTAACAATGCAATCACTTGGTGAACGCGCAAGATGACTGCCTTATTTTCTTGCTAGCCTGTGAAATACGCTTATGCTTAAGCAAATTTTTCTGCTACAGTTAGCACGAAAATTTGCTTACCGTTAAGCTGCGCTATGAAATTGCGCCCTGGTTGTAGCCGCACATTTACTAGTTAAAGTTGCTTCTTAAAGTCAATTCAATGAAACTAACCTGGGAATTTCATTTTAAAAGGTAGTAGCGTTTTTGAGAAAATCTGGAGCGGTTTATGTCCACACAGGAAACGTTTCTCAGATTGAAATTGTTTGAATCTTTTTCTTAGAAACCACATTCCTTGGAAGGGAATCGTTTCTCAAAAATGTATACATTATCAGTAGCTTCAGTGCTACGTATCAAGTAATTTTGTTATGGTCATTATGCATTGACGTCATCAAGCTGCCATCTTAGAAGTATGGAAAACGCTCAGCTATGTTCGCACGGATCAGCCAATGGGATATTCTTCTTTTGACCTCTAGCCGAAGGCGCCCTACTCAAATGACGTCATGTACAAAACTACCCCACACTTGCTTCTCTGCAACATGACTTTTGTTCACGTCTGACGTATATGACCGAGAGCCGGTTGTCTCTAATTCGGATAACGACCGCGGAAATGGTCCGTGACCCCACTTTAAACTCAAGGAAGGAAACCCTCCTTGGACAGCATCACGGTCTTAAAGAAATGAAATCCTTTCCGCACTGTTCCGGTCTCTAATTGGCCAGCACAGTGTGATCCCTCTGCTGGTAATGGTGGCCTCGAACCACTTCATACGTCATTGTTGCCCGTGGTTAAGGTCAATATTGTGGTGTTCTATTTTTGACGCACCCTTTTTTTTTGTAGTGGTGTCCAACTAGTAGGCGTACATTTTGTTCGTATTAAAAAAAAAACTTTTGGTTTGAGGTTAATTCTTTCAAGTTTCACTGCGAAATAAACTCGACATTCTCCCAATGTTGACAAATAACGCAGAAGGATGAAAACAGTTAAACCAACAACACAATCGAACAATATTTTTGGTTATGTGCTTTTTTATTGTTCTTTTAAAAAGCATTTAGAAAACACACAAATTAATAGTCGTATCTTTAAAGGCATGCTGGAAATGAGCCTATACTGCATTTTGTTTTTATGCGTACCGCAGTGAACTTAAAGGGGCACAGTGCCTTCGGATTGGGCGCTTTAGGCTATAAAGGCGTTTGTCATGAAATTGACATGGTTTGAAAGATGTTTTCAAAGTGAAATATAATGAGTCATACAAATACCTCTTGAAATCGTGTGGTTTTTCCTTTAACTTCTTGAACAAACACGGTCCGCCATTTTGTCGAACCAAAATGTTGACTCCACAAAATCTTGCGTAGGCTGTGTCGGTTATTATTTTACACCCTGGCGCTTTCTTTACAGATTTGAGTCAGGGGGACGGTCGAGCCCAAGCCCAAGGTGGTCATTAAAAAAGGTGTATGGCCCTTTTCGAATTCACGGCTTCGGCTACAAAATCGGCTCAGGCTAGCTAGGCTCCCTCAATTATTTTAACGTACACATGCTTTGCGGTCAGGGTTTCAGACAAGAAAACTGGGCCTGAAGCCCAATCCGGAGCCAAAGCCGTGGATTCAAAAGGGGCATATCGTTACTTATGATTTCTCTATCAATAGGCTAACTGACATGATCCTAACAGCCCAAACATGCATGCTTTACACGTCAGGTTACTAGTCTAAAATCTCAATATTAATGAAAGATGATCTGAAATGTTCTAATAAAAACCTTAAAATGCATTACCAAAAACCTGTAATTCAAATGTTAAAAGCAACATTGTGCTATACTACATTCATTATCAGGCTGTATTCATTCAGGTTTGCTATATTCATACAGTGTAAATACATTTCAATTGAGTGCTATTATTTATGGTATATTATCAGTTGCATGAACCCGGCGAAGTAAAACAGTTATAAGAAGTATTTTTTCTTCATGGAATTCATGGGCATAATACCTTTAAAGACACTGGGCAACTTTGGTAATTGTCAAAGACCAGTCTTCTCTCCCCGTGTATCTCAACATACATGTATGCACAAAATAACAAACCTGTGAAAATTTGAACTCAATTGGTCGTCGAAGTTGCGAGATAATAATGGAAGAAAAAACACCCTTCTCACACGAAGTTGTGTGCTTTCAGATGCTTGATTTCGAGACCTCACGCGTGAGGTCTCAAAATCAATTCAATATTTTATTGAGAAATTACTTCTTTCTCAAAAACTACGTTACTTCAGAGGGAGCCGTTTCTCACAATGTTTTATACTATCAACTGCTCTCCATTGCTCGTTACCAAGTAAGTTTTTATGCTAAAATTATGTTGAGTAATTACCAATAGTGTCCAGTGCCTTTAAATAGCATTTTAATATAGATGAGTGATAAAGGGTAGACGCTTTTAATGGGAGATTTTTTAAGGACGTGAAGTGGCAGTGCACGTATCAGGTAAGAATTATTAAACTAAACAATGGACAATTTCCTGGTTATTCTGCTGTCACATACAGCCTTTTAAAGGAACATTACAGAATTGGTAAGAAAAAAACTTGTAAAATATACTTTTTGATCACAGATTTACATAAAACTTACACGGTCTAATGATGATGATAGCAGAAAACATCCCGTAAAATATTTCTGTCTGAAATGCCATTATTGATGAGAAATGAATAAACTAATTTTTCTACAGGTTTGTCAGTTTATGTATATGGTGGATTACATAAAGTGCTTACACTGCACGCAACTGTTTTGTTAGCAAAAACCAATTCTGTAATGTCCCTTTAAAGTCTCTCGTTGGATTTCAGAAGTTTCCACGGCTATTCGGGGCAGGCGCTGCTTTGAAACGAAATCCAAATAGTGTATGAGAATTCGGCCTTAACTTTGAATTCCCTCTAATATTATACAGACGCGTCATTTTTTTGGTTCAGATGAGTAGACTTCACGTGGTCGCCGGAAATCTATTTTACGATATCCGAATGCATCTTCTGAATATAAAGGAAACTGAAATATTGATAATCGGATGACTGAGTCGACGAAAAGGAAGTTTAATTGTAAATTGTGATCCTATTTCGTAGCGGTAACGCCCTTTGCTTGACATTTAAAATAAAGTTTACCCACAGAGTTTTTTAAAGTTACTGAAAAATTAATATGATTTTTGTAAAGGTGATTCTGACGTGCATTTTATTAGTTATTCTTTAATATGAATTATTGTGCATATGATTTTTGTAAAGGTGATTCTGACGTGCATTTTATTAGTTATTCTTTAATATGAATTATTGTGCATAAATGATAGGATTAAATACTGATGAATATATTTCGTAATTACCATAAATACAAATTATTAAACATGTACACATTCACGCTATGATTTACGAATAAAAAAAAAGCTATTCTTCCAAATGTATGGTTCTTAACAATGTTGATGAAGGACGTGTGTGTCTACGGACTGGTGTCCAAAACGAACATTGATTTTGAAAACCACAACAGTTTTTCTTTTCTTCAAAGAAACTATGGTGGTCCTAAAGGGACATCGTGAGTCACAGTAATAAATTTTTTCGTTTTTTTTTTTTTTTCTTTTTGATGTTGTATTTGAGCCACCATAATAATTCTGAGTAACAAACATAAAACATCGAAATATTTGACAGTTATAATGTTAAACTCTGCGTAAATACCAGTGAAATCGAATCCGAATCAATTTGTAACAGTCAATTTTTAAATGCGAAAACATACAAATCAAAGCACAGAGAAAAGTTCCAACATTGGTGACTAAATTAGATTAAATCCTTGCCTCACAGTAGGTGTTGTAGTCGATGTTTTGGTTTCTTGTTTGGGACTTTTCTTCTGTTGGTGGTTATTTGAAATAGTTGGTGTAAAATGAAACTGTTCGTTGTCTTATTATATCAATAGGTTGCCGCCTTATTACTGAAGAAGCCGCTCATTTGTTCATGATACCGAACACTGAGATAATGCTGCGAAATTGTAGTTTACAACACCTGAATAAAAGTGTGGCGACGAGGTCTTAATAGCCGTTTAAAACCGGCAGGGTCGTGGCAGTGCGGTAAATGACCTCGTCTTGGGCTAAGGCTAAACAATCCAAAAAAGCTTCTTACATTGTTTATTATCGCAGGCTTGAACATGTCCACGTGATCTCCTCTCGACCAATCAGAACAGATGAACTGCCCCAGGTAATTATGAATAAGGTTTCACATGTCAAGTTTCAACAGTCAGGTAAATTACATCTACTGGTTTACTTTGTAACTCAGCGAATCAAATCTGGGCAAACCTCGCTGCCTTTGCCCCTTATCCACATACCACGCCGATAAGTGGCAGAACACCCCCCCCTAATTTTTTTTATATAATAATTAAATAAATTAAAAATAATTATAGTAATAAAATAATTTAAAAATGTATATAAATAAAATAATAAATACTAAATAATAAAATAATAAATTTATTAAATAAACAAATAAAAAATTTAACAAATGAAAAATTAAATATACAAAAAGATGAATAAATAAATAAACAAAATACAAAATCGCATACTCTCATACTGGCTCCCCTTTTGTACGAAGACACAATAAGGGAGGGGTACACCATGCCACGTATCGAGCCCCTAAACGCTAATTGACTACTGGTTCCGCTACAATCTAGCGAAAGGGTCAATTAAAAAATGCTTGTTTCCAGCTGGATTCAAGCTCCAAACAATCATTTAAAAAGATGTCTCCAACAATTTCATTTTCAACTGACATTTCTTCCCTTCATGACTTCATTAATATGTGCTTAAAAGTGCCGAAATATATTTTTAAAATGACTTGAAAACATTTATAAATAAGTCTTAATTTTGCAACAAGTGTCACTTTCTTACTTCTTCATAAATCAGAAAAGCGAGCCCTCTGAACTACTTTAAATCACCCTCAAGCGCATTACAAGTTTCCGCATGACTTTTTTGCCGGAACATTCCGAGCCAAAACGGTGACTGCAGGTCCTACATATAGACTTGTTCCATCTTAGCATTAAACTAAGACTTCCTGTGGCGGCTATTTTAAGGCAGTTGAACTTCTCAGCCTATATTGTTAAAGGATGGCTGACCAATACCTCTAAACCAGACGGGTGTTTCCATAAATATCCTGCTCTGGAGAACCATGGGTTATATAGTCTTTCTACAGAGTTGGAGCACCCTTTTATGGTCATCAAGATATAACTAGTCTTCCTTCCCCCTCCTACTTCTAACTTACTGGCCTGAGTAGGCAAGGTGTATGGATTTTCTAATCACTTCATTTGAGTTGTATGTGGGGAATTGGAACAGGTGTTTTGGCAGACTCTCAAGCTTAGTTTCCCGAAGAACAGCAAGCTGTAATTTGATTTATTCGTAAATTGTAAGCAATTGTCTTCAAGTTCCCTGAAAAGAATTAATTGGCTCTAAAATAATTGGAGTCTTAATTGCCCTTCGCATTGTTTATAAACACGGCCAAATTCAAGTTTAAAGTGGGAAAACAGGTGTATCGACGAACCCGCATAAAAAATGACTAGCTCGACCGAATAAATTTTAAAGCAATTGTCTCCACTTTCTCCGAAAGTGACAATCGTTCTTTACGTACTGATTCACTCTTGCCTTCCGATTACTCAAGGTAAGGCACTTGTCACGTTGGCTTACGTGAGATGCTATGAAACAATGTCACATACGGTATCATTACCCATAAACGCTCACCACCACCCCAACATTCAAGAGTCGTCATTCTGTGCTTGCTTACCTTCTTCGTTTAAAAAACAATGAGTAGATTATTTTTTTCTTCTTTTTCTACGTGCCCTATTAATTGTTGATTTAATTTAAAACTTGAAAACAGGGAAACTGTCAACATAGGGCGAGATGTCTCAGTTGGCAGAGTGCAAGCGCTTTAATCCAGAAGTGATGCTTGTTTTTTTTTATTGTTCATATCCAAATCAAGACTTATCTTCTTAAAATCTGCATAATAATATTTAACAAACCTTTCAAAGCAAATTAGACAAAAAACAAATCACATTGACTCAAAAAAGGTCACTAGGCCTATACTTTAAAACTACACAAAAAGATTATACATTCCATTTTCGTTTCCAATTGATACCTAACTTTAGGTTTCTCCTTTGCGTAATGCTCGTTTCTGTGGCCTCTAGGTCCAGACAGCAGTCTTTCTGATCGGTACTGTTAAAACACGATAGACATCATAATAACGACATTATATAACATATTTCAACGCTAACGTTGTTCATAGTTTCATTGCACAAATTACGATTCAGTTTACATTTCGAAAACGAAGACAGAAAGAGAGGGCTACTGTGTTGCAAGCCAGAGGAGGACGACATGATTCGGACCAAAAAGTGTTGAAATGCGAAAAAAAATCATTGTTTCAAATGAGCTTTACACTGCTGCAGCCCTCGCAGCGTTAAAGAACTGATGTCTGCCCAAAAGATAAAGAAATTGGCGGCAGTGCTGTATCTGAATTGGCGGCTACAGGTAAGGCTACGGCTGTTGCTAAGAGTGTTGCTAAGGATGTCCTATGCTTCAACGCATGATGACGCGACGGTCCAGCCGTATAGCCGTAGCCACAGGCATTGGTCTAGCAATCCCAAATTGTTTCATTGGATTTACATGCAATGACGCATTTAACTACAGATCAGTCTCAATAGGACTGTTGAGATATCCCGAATCTGCTGCTGTGAGATTGTAAACTTGAAAGAAATGTTTGCTTATGACGTTTAATTAAGTTAACTCTTCTGTAGTTATCCTTGTGTTTCTACTTTGAGGCAAATCTTGCGCGCTGCCATTCGTAGCTGTATTGCAATTTTAAGGTGATCCGGTTTCTTAGTTTTTGTGTTTTTTTTCCATCTAGGCGTGTTACATGGTGTCAATACTATTTTGTCAAAGGTTGACAAAGAGGGTGCGGACATCAGAGACACGCACTACAATAGACTACTTCGCAAATACTCAGTGCGCATGCGTTAGCCGTGGAATGAGGTGCATGCTGGTCTAGCTAGTGACAACTTGTGTCGTTTCAATACCTAGACCAGCATGCACCTCATTCCACGGCTAACGCACGCGTGCCGAGTATTTGCGAAGTAGTCTTTGTTGAGCTGAGCATTCCCCGTG
Source organism: Pycnopodia helianthoides (assembly GCA_032158295.1). Classification (NCBI taxonomy): domain Eukaryota; kingdom Metazoa; phylum Echinodermata; class Asteroidea; order Forcipulatida; family Asteriidae; genus Pycnopodia; species Pycnopodia helianthoides. The sequence goes on along the minus strand of CM063255.1, from coordinate 4,888,067 downwards.
CCAACTCCCGGTTTCAGAATTTTACCCGGGTTTCAGTTCCAGGGGGGCTGACCAACTACACTGGGTCAGGCTGGCCAAGAAGAAGTGGTTAAAAATGGGGGTTCAACTCGGACTCTGCGTAAGTTTGCCGCATTTCTGGGTCATATTATTAACGCGGATTCTGGGTCATACCAACCCGGGAAAGGGTCACACTATGAAAATCTTCATTGTGAAACCACCATGAAGTCTCAGTGAAGTGAATGCAGGGTTTGGCTGAAATTCAAGGATTTATTTTTCTTTCATTATACTTAAGGAATTTCAGTTCCCTTTAAATCACCTTGAAAAAAGATAGACTCCAAACATTGATGAATTGCACCTAACAGATAGCCTTGGGCTGTTTTCAGCAGTACAGCAAAGTGAAAACAGCTTAAAACACTGTCTAGTTAGAAGAGAACTCCGTGAAATCAAGGTGCAAGGGGGAAGCAACAACTTCATGGAGAAAAGTGGACTCTCACACCATTTTCAAGACAAAGATTTTCAAAGTGTCAAACACCACAACACCTGGATCTGGGTCAATTCTGACCCGGAAGTTTTTCAGAGTGTGTTCTACTTCGTTTGGGGAAAACCTCCCCTTTCCCTCACAATCGAAAACCCACAACGACCCACATGACTGTGGGTCATGACCCTCCTGTCAGAAACGGGTTCATTTACGCATTACATACCTACTGATGTCTGCCCAAAAATAAAGAAAATTGCGGTAGTGCCGTATCCGAATTGGTGGCTACAGCTAAGGCTACGGCTGCTGCTAATAAGAGTGGTTCTGAGGATGTCTTTCAGAGTGTGTTCTACTTCAGCGCGATGTGTACTCACCTGAAGAGGTTTTACTGTCACAGTTTGTGTTTTGCGTGCGACTGTTGTCTGCACTCAACGTACTCATCTGAAGCTGGTTTGGCAGATGGTCAACTCGTCCCGGTGATATCTTTTTCTTGAGTTTTTTTAGAACAGTTTGGACCTTGGAGCAATGGAGTACAACATCACTTGTTACCAAATTGATTCACAATAAATCGATCATTGCCTAACCTTGCTGTCTTCGGAGATAAACATATTTGCTGTTTGTTAATTAGGCCGGGCTAACCATTTGTTTTTCGGGTGTGGACGATGTTTGTCTTGTTCGCCGGTAATTTGCCGTATTTTTGACCGCGTAAGGGCGCACGTGAACCAAGTTCACGTAAACAAAACAAGGAAACGAATTTGTTTTATTCGTGTTGTTATTATATTCGTTTAATATGTATTTCGTCATCGAAATAAGAAAACAGCATATACTGCAGTTAAAATATAATTATGATGTTTAATTCGCCATTGTGCGGTCAAAAGGACGATCAATCGATGCAAACAGTACTTTGACTGGTCAAATAGGGACTTTAGGATAACGGAGGCCTTTTCCAAACCTCAGCTGGTGGGCTCCGGTTTATACTTCCTTAGAATCCAAAGGCGAAGCGACTTTGGCGTCACAACTTAGTTTTCGTTGCGAACTCTGGCGAAATTCTCGTTGCGAATTTTGTGACGTCAAGTTCGCTTCTCATTCGCATTCGCAGGAAGTACGAAACGGGCTTCACGATACGAGATAGTTCACAGAATCATTTTTGGATCACTGCAGCCCATGCAGTGGTCTGGAATAATGAGTAGGCCTACTAGCACTGACCCTGTTTTTCAGTGTTTTTCTAGTCTTGACGTTCGTTTTTTTTTTAATACGTTGTCGCCGATATTGCAATACAAATGACTGGAGAAGAGATATCTGTATCAAACAAACAGCTTGCCCAGTCCTTCTGAGCCAGTCTATGCTGCGCCCTCTAACGGCGACTCATACAAAATAAACACTAAAATGACTATCAAACGAGTGGGAAACTTACCTCATCAGTCCTTAGACAGAACAGAACGAAGATGAAAACTCCCTGAGATTAACACAAAAAAAGAAAGTAATAAATGCATTGACTGTCATGTTGTTAAATATTTTAAAGCTAATTTTACCCGTAGTGGACTATTGGTTTTTCAGCTATTGAAACCACAGAATCTGTCTTATTGAACTAACGGAAAAGTCAAGAATCGGGGGATTCCAGGTTTGCAAAAAAAATCCAACTCCCTTCTGTCAACAAGCTTTGTATTAGCTCTCTAGCACATGGCCCTGTGGCCCAACGGATAAGGCATCTGACTACGAATCAGGGGATTCCGGGTTTGAATCCTGGCTGGGTCGTTTTTTGTAACAGAAATCCACTATATCCTAGTGCAAAAGAGCTATGTATTAGCTCTCTAGCATGTGGCCCTGTGGCCCAATGGATAAGGTATCTGACTTCGAATCAGGGGATTCCAGGTTCGAATCCTGGCAGAGTCGCTTTTTGTAACAGAAATCCACTATATCCTAGTGCAAAAGAGCTATGTATTAGCTCTCTAGCATATGGCCCTGTGGCCCAATGGATAAGGTATCTGACTACGAATCAGGGGACTCCAGGTTCGAATCCTGGCAGGGTCGTTTTTTGTGACAAAGACCAATTCTCTTGTGCGAAAGAGCCATGTATTCGCTTTCTAGCACAAGGCCCTGTGGCCCAATGGATAAGGTATCTGACTACGAATCAGGGGATTCCAGGTTCGAATCCTGGCAGGGTCGTTTTAGTAACAAAGATCATTCACTACATCCTAGTGCAAAAGAGCTATGTATTTGCTCTCTAGCACATGGCCCTGTGGCCCAATGGATAAGGCATCTGACTACGAATCAGGGATTCCAGTTCGAATCCTGGCAGGGTCGTTTTTTGTACAAGACAGTTTCTTATTTTTAGTAAATCAGCATGATCGCTTTCTAGCACATGGCCCTGTTGCCTAACGGATAAGGCATCTGATACGAACAGGGATTCCAGTTCGAATCTGGCAAAGTCGTTTTTGTAACAAAGACCATTTCTTGTGCGAAAGAGACATGTATTCGCTTCTAGCATATGCCCTGTGGCCAATGGATAAGGTATCTGACTTCGAATCAGGATTCAGGTTCGAATCTGGCAGGTCTTTGTAACAAAGACATTCTCTTGTGCAAAAAGCCAGTATTTGCTTTCTAAAACATGGCCCTGTGCCAATGGATAAGGTATTGATTCGAATCAGGATTCCAGGTTCGAATCCTGCAGAGTCGCTTTTGTAACAGAAATCCACTAATCCTAGTGCAAAAGAGTTGGATTTGTTTCTAGAATGCCCTGGCCAAGATAAGTATCGACTTCGAATCGGATTCAGGTTCGAATCCTGGCGGGTCGTTTTTTGTAACAAAGACCAATTCCCTTGTGCGAAAGAGCCAGTATTTGCTTTTAAAACATGGCCTGTGGCCAATGGATAAGTATGACTTCGAATCAGGATCCAGTCGATCCGCAGATCGCTTCGTACAGAAATCATTATATCCTATGCAAAAGAGCTATGTATTAGCTCTCTGATATGGCCTGAGGCCAACGGATAAAGCATCTGACACGAATCAGGGATTCCAGTTCGAATCCTGCAGGGTCTTTTGTAACAAGACCAATTCCTTGTGCGAAGAGCATTATTTGCTTCTAGCACATGCCCTGTGGCCCAATGGATAAGGTATCTGACTTCGAATCAGGGATTCAGTTCGAATCTGGCAGGTCGTTTTTTGTAACAAAGACCAATTCTCTTGTGCGAAAAGCATGTATTTGCTTTTAGCACATGGCCTGTGCCCAATGGATAAGGCATCTGATACGAATCAGGGGATTCCAGGTCGAATCTGGAGGGTCGTTTTGTAACAAAGACAATTCTCTTGTGCGAAGAGCCATGTATTTGCTTTCTAGCACATGGCCCTGTGGCCCAATGGATAAGGCATTGATACGAATCAGGGATTCCAGGTTCGAATCCTGGCAGGGTCGTTTTGTAACAGAAATTCATACATCTAGTGCAAAAGAGCTATGTATTTCTCTCTAGCAAATGGCTGGGCCAATGGATAAGGCATCGACTAGAATCAGGGATTCAGGTTCGAATCCTGGCAGGTCGTTTTTGTAACAAAGACCATTTCTTGTGCGAAAGAGCCATGTATTTGCTCTCAAGCACATGCCTGTGGCCCATGGATAAGGTATCTGACTTCGAATCAGGGATTCCAGGTTCGAATCTGCAGAGTCGCTTTTTGTAACAGAAATCCACTATATCCAGTGCAAAAGAGCTATTTATAGCTCTCTAGCATATGGCCTGTGCCAACGGATAAAGCATCTGACTACGAATCAGGGGATTCCAGGTTCGAATCTGCAGGGTCGTTTTTGTAACAAAGACCAATTCCTTGTGCGAAAGAGCTGTATTTGCTTTTCACATGGCCCTTGGCCCATGATAGTCTGACTTCGATAGGATTCAGTTGAACTGCAGGGTCGTTTTTTGTACAAGACTTTTTGTGCAAGAGCATATTGTTCTCAATGCCTGTGCCAATGGATAGCATTGACGAATCAGGATTCAGTCGAATCGGAGGGTGTTTTTGTACAAAATTCAACATCATGCAAAGAGTATGTATTGCTTTAGCAATGGCCCTGGCCAAGGATAGGCACTGATACGAATCAGGATTCAGGTCGAATCTGGAGGTGTTTTTGTCAAAGACCATTTTTATTTTTTTTGTAAATGCATGTATCGCTTTCTAGCTGCCTGTTGCCAACGGTAAGCTCTACTACAAGGATTCCGGTTCGACGCACGTTTTTTGAACAAAGACCTTTGTGCGAAAAGAATGTTGCTTTCTAGATGTCGTAACAAAATCCATATATCCTAGTGCAAAAGAGCTATGGATTTGCTTTCTAGCACATGGCCTGTGGCCCAATGGATAGGTATCGACTTCGAATCAGGGATTCCAGGTTCGAATCCTGGCTGGGTCGTTTTTTTAACAAAGACAATTCCCTTGTGCGAAAGAGCATGTATTTGCTTTCTAAAACATGGCCTGTGCCCAATGGATAGGTATCTGACTTCGAATCAGGATTCCAGTTCGAATCCTGGCAGAGTCGCTTTTCGTAACAGAAATCCACTATTCCTAGTGCAAGAGCTATGTTTAGCTCTCTAGCAAGGCCTGAGGCCAACGGATAAGCATCTGACTACGAATCAGGGATTCCAGGTTCGAATCCTGGCAGGGTCATTTTTTGTAACAAAGACCAATTCCCTTGTGCGAAAGAGCCATGTATTTGCTTTCTAGCCATGGCCCTGTGGCCAATGGATAAGGTATCTGACTTCGAATCACGGGATTCCGGTTCGAATCTGGCAGGGTCTTTTTGTAACAAGACCAATCCTATGCGAAAGAGCATGTATTTGCTTTCTAACATGGCCTGTGGCCAATGTAAGGATCTGATCGAATCAGGGGATTCCAGGTTCGAATCCTGGCAGGTCGTTGAAATTCACTACATCTAGTGCAAAGAGCAATGTATTTGCTCTCTAGCAAATGGCCCTGTGGCCAATGGATAAGGCATCTGACTACGAATCAGGGGATTCCAGGTTCGAATCCTGGCAGGGTCGTTTTTTGTCACAAAGACCATTTCTTATTTTAGTAAATCAGCCATGTATTCGCTTTCTAGCACATGGCCCTGTTGCCCAACGGTTAAGGCATCTGACTAGAAAGGGGATTCCAGGTTCGAATCCTGGCAAAGTCGTTTTTTGTAACAAAGACATTCCTTGTGCGAAAGAGACATGTATTCGCTTTCTAGCATATGGCCCTGTGGCCCAATGGATAAGGTATCTGACTTCGAATCAGGGGATTCCAGGTTCGAATCCTGGCAGGTCGTTTTTGTAACAAAGACCAATTCTCTTGTGCGAAAAAGCCATGTATTTGCTTTCTAAACATGGCCCTGTGGCCAATGGATAAGGTATCTGACTTCGAATCAGGGGATTCCAGGTTCGAATCCTGGCAGGTCGCTTTTTGTAACAGAAATCCATATTCCTAGTGCAAAAGAGCTGGATTTGCTTTCTAGCACATGGCCCTGTGGCCCAATGGATAAGGTATCTGACTTCGAATCAGGGGATTCCAGGTTCGAATCCTGGCAGGGTCGTTTTTTGTAACAAAGACCAATTCCTTGTGCGAAAAGCCATGTATTTGCTTTCTAGACATGGCCCTGTGGCCCAATGGATAAGGATCTGACTCGAATCAGGGGATTCCAGGTTCGAATCCTGGCAGGGTCGTTTTTTGTAACAAAACCATTCCTGTGCAAAGAGCATGTATTGCTTCTAGCAATGGCCCTGTGGCCCAATGGATAAGGCATCTGACTACGAATCAGGGGATTCCAGGTTCGAATCCTGGCAGGGTCGTTTTTTGTAACAGAAACATCATCCTGTGCAAAAGAGCATGTATTTGCTTCTAGCAAATGGCCCTGTGGCCCAATGGATAAGGCATCTGACTCGAATCAGGGATTCCAGGTTCGAATCCTGGCAGGGTCGTTTTTTGTACAAAGACCATCTATTAGTAAAAGCCATTATTGCTTCTAGCACATGGCCCTGTGCCCAACGGTAAGGCATCTGACTACGAACAGGGGATTCCAGGTTCGAATCCTGGCAAGTCGTTTTTGTAACAGAAATTCCTTTGTGCAAAGAGCATGTATTGCTTCTAGCATATGGCCCTGTGGCCCAATGGATAAGATCTGACTCGAATCAGGGATTCCAGGTTCGAATCCTGGCAGGGTCGTTTTTTGTAACAAAGACCAATTCCTTGTGCGAAAAAGCCATGTATTTGCTTTCTAACATGGCCCTGTGGCCAATGGATAAGGTATCTGACTTCGAATCAGGGGATTCCAGGTTCGAATCCTGGCAGGTCGTTTTTTGTAACAAAATCCATTATCCTAGTGCAAAAGCATGATTTGCTTTCTAGCACATGGCCCTGTGGCCCAATGGATAATATCTGACTTCGAATCAGGGGATTCCAGGTCGAATCCTGGCGGGTCGTTTTTTGTAACAAAGACCAATTCCCTTGTGCGAAAGAGCCATGTATTTGCTTTCTAAAACATGGCCCTGTGGCCCAATGGATAAGGTATCTGACTTCGAATCAGGGGATTCCAGGTTCGAATCCTGGCAGGTCGTTTTGTAACAGAAATCACTATATCCTAGTGCAAAAGAGCTATGTATTGCTCTCTAGCAATGGCCCTGGGCCAAGGATAAGCATCTGATACGAATCAGGGATTCCAGGTTCGAATCCTGCAGGGAAAGACCAATTCTCTTGTGCGAAAGAGCTATGTATTTGCTTTCTAGCACATGGCCCTGTGGCCCAATGGATAAGGCATCTGACTACGAATCAGGGGATTCCAGGTTCGAATCCTGGCAGGGTCGTTTTTTGTCACAAAGACCAGTTTCTTTATTTTTAGTTAATCAGCCATGTATTCGCTTTTTAGCACATGGCCCTGTGGCCCAACGGATAAGGCATCTGACTACGAATCAGGGGATTCTAGGTTTGAATCCTGGCAAAGTCGTTTTTTGTAACAAAGACCAATTCTTTTGTGCGAAAGAGCCATGTATTTGCTTTCTAGCACATGGCCCTGTGGCCCAATGGATAAGGTATCTGACTTCGAATCAGGGATTCCAGGTTCGAATCCTTGCGGGGTCGTTTTTTGTAACATAAATCTATTACATCGTAGTGCAAAAGAGCTATGTATTTGCTCTCTAGCTCATGGCCCTGTGGCCCAATGGATAAGGTATCTGACTTCGAATCAGGGGATTCCAGGTTCGAATCCTGGCAGGGTCGCCCTTTGTAACAGAAATCCTCTATATCCTAGTGCAAAAGAGCTATGTATTTGCTTTCTAGCACATGGCCCTGTGGCCCAATGGATAAGGTATCTGACTTCGAATCAGGGGATTCTAGGTTCGAATCCTGGCAGGGTCGTTTTTTGTAACAAAGACCAATTCCCTTGTGCGAAAGAGCCATGTATTTGCTTTTTAGCACTTGGCCCTGTGGCCCAATGGATAAGGTATCTGACTTCGAAACAGGGGATTCCAGGTTCGAATCCTGGCAGAGTCGCTTTTTGTAACAGAAATCCACTATATCCTAGTGCAAAAGAGCTATGTATTTGCTTTCTAGCACATGGCCCTCTGGCCCAACGGATAAGGCATCTGACTACAAAACAGGGGATTCCAGGTTCGAATCCTGGCTGGGTCGTTTTTTGTCACAAAGACCAATTCCCTTGTGCGAAAGAGCTATGTATTTGCTTTCTAGCACATGCACCTCTTGCCCAATGGATAAGGTATCAGACTTCGAATCAGTGGTTTCCAGGTTCGAATCCTGGCAGGGTCGTTTTTTGTCACAAACACCAGTTCTTTTTATTGTAAATCAGCCATGTATTCGTTTTCTAGCACATGGCTCTGTGGCCCAACGGATAAGGCATCTGACTACGAATCAGGGGATTCCAGGTTCGAATCCTGGCAGGGTCGTTTTTTTGTCACAGATACCAGTTTCTTTATTTTTAGTAAATCAGCCATGTATTCGCTTCCTAGCACATGGCCATGTGGCACAATGGATAAGGTATCTGACTTCGAATCAGGGGATTCCAGGTTCAAATTCTGAAAGGGTCGTTTTTGTAACAAAGTCCCATTCCCTTGTGAGAAAGTGCTATGCATTTGCTTTCTAGCAAATGGCCCTGTGGCCCAACGGACAAGGCATCTGACTACGAAACAGGCGATTCCAGGTTCGAATCCTGGTAGGGTCGTTTTTTTGTAAAAAAAATAATACAAATTTTCTAAAAAAAGACCTATATGTTCGTGTTCTAGCACATGGCCTTGTGGTCCAACGGATAAGGCATCTTACTTCGAGTCGGGGGATAAGGCAATCGTCTACGAAATAGGGGTCGATAACCTTTGCCACCCGTTTCGTACCTGATTTCTGCACACGCAACTTTTGTTTTTACCTGAAGGGTGTTAAGAATGACGAACAAAATGCAGGCGACGATCTGCCCACTCGCACCAAAACCCAAGAGCCACGTGAATCCCATCAGAGGTTGAATAATCATCACAGCCTTCAATACGCCCCTACAAGAGACCAACAAACTCACAGCTTATAGTCTAACATTTATACTCAAAGACTTGGAGTGTTGAAACGGTTGAGTTGGTATGTTGACAAATATACACGTAATACATTGTATAATGCTCTAATCTTGCCCCACATTGATTATTGTTGCACAGCCTGGACTCAAGGTGCTGATAAATATGTTAAAAGAATTCAGATCCTACAAAACCGGGCAGCAAGATTAACATTAGGCTACAGGGTTAGAGATGTACATGTGAATGATTTATACACTGGATTAAATTGGATGCAGGTTCGTCAGCGGGCCGAGTACTTTAAAAACATCCTTATGTACAAGTGCGTTCATGGCCTGGCTCCGGAGTATTTGTCGAATGGTATACAATCTCAAATGAACACTCACTCCTATAATACCAGATCCAATACCGGTAACAACATCTCTCATTCTGCAGTACGAACTGAAACTGGCAGACGTTCTTTCAAATTCTCTGGAGCCAGGTCATGGAATGAGCTTCCACCTGCCATTAAAAGCTTGCCAACTATCCTGAGTTTCAAAAAGCATGTCAAGGAACACATTTTAAATTCAAATGATCTGTAATATAAAATAAGGTCTTTTATGGTACATTTGGTGTTAATTTCTATGTATATTTAATTGGATTTAATTTGTTATTGTTATATATTTGGTGTTATAATTTCGTTTTACTTAATATGTTTATTTTTATAATCTTTGTTTAATAAAATATGTACTGAGGGCCCCCATGGAAAGCAGTGCTGAGCACTGATTGGAGTTTACCCTCATTAAAGATGACATAAATAAATAAATAAATAAATAATAAATACCTGATTTTAGAGAGCTCTGTTTTGTCCATGGTCACCTTCAGGCGCAGGTAAGATCGAATTACTGCGATCACGAACATGATGTTCACCTGTAACAATTAATGTTACAGCATAAATTTAACTCATTTGGAAAAAGGAAGCATAACATAAACATGTGGGGGAAACTAGTACAGTTGCAGTGTTAGGAAATTTTGATATGAAGTTTACAAATGGACCGAACTAAGAGCTAGGACCGGCTTCATTTCAATTCAAATCAATTAACATTAATTTCCACAATACTGGTGAACACGAAGGAAAAGTTAGCTAAACAAATACAGAACAAGTATTTTTAATGTAAAGACAATCAAGACCTCATTGGAAAATAATGTTAACAGTAATATTAACAATGAAATGGATTTATAGGAGAACACCAATATTGTGGCATTTTCACTAGCCAAAACGAGGATTGTCTTGTAATGCTTAGGCCTACTGACAAAAACAAACCGGCACTATGATGGGCAAACGCCATAGAGCCGTGCCCTATATGAAAATACGCGCAAACGTGTATGGGCAATATAGTGCAGTTTACATAGTTCACTGGAATGGTCTACTTACAGCAAACAAATAGTAGTAATACATTACTTCTACAAATTTTAAAACGCTAGCAGCTGATTTGTTTTCGGTGGTGAATAATCTATTTGAGACGAGTAGCCTACAACGCACTGTTCAATACGTCGAGACCACAAACGTTCTTCTCAGAGTCAAACGTAAATTATTACAAATTTGTTTCTTTTTTTTTTAGCAGAAAACTTAAAATGAAAAGTACACAAATTAAACTTCACGGTATTTGAGTATAATTTATCAATGGCACTATGGTGTACGACAGTTTACCAATCGATATAAATAATTCTTTATCAAGACTTAATTAGTTTTTTGCATTTTTCTTACCGTTATGATTACAGTCACTGGGCAAATAAATGCCCAAATTGCATCGTCATTTAGCCAACATCTGAAGAAAGAAGATGACATAAAATAATGTTAATGTGGAGAGTTTTTTCCTTCAGGAAAAAAACCCCAAAACAACGACTGTTATCGTCTGTTTATAGTTATTAAAAAAAAAAAAATGTCCTATTGTGTAGTAATAGTATACACTGAGCACATCGAACAATCCCAAAAATGCACCCCTTTTAAGACTTGTTTTTCTTTCCTTTGTACCGGTGGTTAACATCCTTTCGAAGACTTTGTACAGAAAAATGTCTTGTGGAGCACCCCAGTCTTTAGAATTCCCCTATGGAGACCTTTTGTTCTCCCTATTGTGTTTTTGCCTTCGGTCTCTTTTTAACCCTGCACCGATGCACCTGTTTTGGGCCAACGGTGTTACGTCATCCTGCCACAAAGGAGTGGCAGGCCCATTTGATAGGTTAAGAGGTTAAGAGGGTCTGTTCTGCCTTATCTCAATGATTTATGTCTGCTAAACCTGTCTGCTGTCGGCACAAGATCACAAGACCTTCATTCACAAAAGGCTATTGAACCTAGAGCGGTCAGACACAACATGCCTTACCACTAGTGATTTGTGGCGCACGTGCCGCAGAGATAGGAGTTTGTGCATGAGCTATGGGGAAACATTTTTTCCACCACCCCTCTTGACCAAATTGACGATCCCCGTTGATTGACACCCCTCCTAAAACGTGTGTATTGGTACACTGCAGGATATCACGGAGTATCACGAGGTTGGGATCTACCATTTTGAAATTGTTATTTTTTTTCTTGATATGTGCCAAAGCACTGTGGTTGGGTGCCTCGCTGCAAGTTAATGTATAGAATATGAGCAAACTAGTTTTCCCAGTTGGGATTAGATTCAAGAACATTATCAGTTCCAATGCTGTTGAAAGAATTTGAGCTTTTAGTTCTTATACTATCCACTGTAGCTGAGTTGATTTTAAAATTGGCATTTAGTGCACTTAAACATTTTTACTTGTATCATGTGGACCTAATTTCATCAGACATCCCCATGCAAACAATACAGGTACATACAATACACTGCGAGGCCCATCAAATTGTTGGGTTTTCTTGAAAATGGCATAACATATTGAAGTATTAAAACCAAGGCATCACCAAGTACATTTTATTAGGACTTACACGGGGGAATTGTTAGAATATCCGTAGCCGTCTGATTGTGTGGCAGCAAAAGTCACTGCAACAACTGGAATAGGCATACCTGAAGACAAATATAACAGGTGTATTAAAATGTTTGAATCAATTTATTTACTTATAAACGAATGTAAAAGCGGGAATCAACTTGAATGAACGAAAAAAGTGTAGAATCGTCTTTATTCAAAACGTCTAATAAATGCGCCATGTATTTCAACAAAAAGTTAGAAAATTTTAGTACACAAAGGTATTTTTCAATAGACCCCTTGCATATGACGTCACATGCCAAAAACAGTCTTCAAACTATGATCAATGAAGAGCTACCATTTGGCTGAGAGTCGTTCGCAGCGCGCACAAGCGCGCACGTTTCCATCGTTTGCCATTAAAGATGGCGGCCGATGCAAGGCAACCATAGACCCTTCCCATGAAAAATTTAAATTGCACGCCACGCGTGCACAATATACAAGTTTGTGCGTCTGCCTAGTGCCTAGATAGTGCACAAGTCTATTGCGTTTGCCAACCAAGTCTAGCTGTACACATGCCAAATCAATGTATTTACCCTATTTCATAGGAATGACTAACTTGAGCAGTTTTGTACAATTTTCATAACAAGTCTACTGTAACCTGTATTTTCTTGTAAAATTAATCAACATTTTCCTAAAATGTTTGACGTCACAGACACAGTTCACTGAACTTACCCCATCCAAGCGCCATAAGCTTGAGTGGGTGAAGCTCTCGGTGGAAAACAAACACAGCCTTGACGAAAAGCAGGGCGCCCTCTATCATCATCCAAGAGAAGGAGGACAGCAGAAAGTAGTGGAGACAAATGGCAACGGCTGAACAGACAGTTCGCTGAAGATAAAAAGGTCCAACAATTTTGTTGTAAAATCAGTTATATAAAATGCAATTAAAGATGTTTAGATGGAAAGACGGGGAGGGGGCTCGAAGGGAGGGAGAGATTGCTAAACAAAATTATGCGTATTGTTGTTTTGCACGAAAACGACAGTATTTTCGTTTTCGCGAACTGACACAAAGGTTCCCTTTACCATTGCAACGCTCAGCGCGCAAGCCGCGCAACACAAGCTCAAAATGAGAAGAAAAACAAGTTTTCACGAACCTACACCAATCTTGTGTCTGGGGTGCGCGCCCAGACTTCTGTTTTTCACGAAATGACACACACATGGTGTTGTAATGGAATGTGTCACTTCGTGAAAACAGGAGTTGTCTATTTTACCGTTTATTTGGGTTTCACGAACTATATCACGAACCTTTTCTTGTTGACTCATTGATTTTACACGTAAAACATTCAAAACAGTAAGCGTGGTGTGTCGTGGCCGAGTGGTCTAGTTCACCGGACCCAAGCTCTGGTGTTGTCAGCAGCACAGTGTGGGTTCGAATCCAGTGACACTTGTGTGCCCTTGAGCAAGGCACTTAACCACAATTGCTTCGTAAAAAGTTGGGAAGGTGGTGCATTCTGCTCTACCAGCCAGGCTCCCAGTGGATGATACCCATGCCTACATCCTTACGGACTGTGAAGGGGGTAACCCTGTTTCAGCCCAAGGAGTAGGTGGCAACGTGCCCCTGGTGTCAGTTGATTTGGGTTCAACAGCCCAAATCAGTTAAGTGTAGCCCTTACCTTGAGTGGCCGTTTGGCCTTGTGAGTTAATAGACGATATCTCATTTAAAAAAAATCAATAATTGTCCCCAATAAAACAACTAGCTGCAAACACTATGCACTTTTGAAGGATAGTGGAGTTTTAAAACACGTTTAAATTAAGACGCCGTTTTCTTCGATTTGTTTTTTGCTTTCTAGAAGGTAGGTGTGTGTGTCAGTTCGTACGTGGTGTCGGTGACGGATTATTTTGCCAAAAAGTAAAATCTCAGTTAAAACTCACGTTGTCTACCGCATCGATCCCTTTGAGAAAAATTATCTGAGAGACCAGAAGAGCAAATGCCAGGTTGCCGTGCACAACATTGCGTTCCACCTTGAACATTCTGAAGGACAATGATACAAATAACTATTATGAATAGCACGGATGTCCCACGAACAACATGCAATTGACCTTATGCACAATGATGCATATTATGATGCATATGACGTCAACTGAGTAGGGCGCCCTCGGCTAGAGGTCAACAGAAGGTAACCCATTGGCCCGAACATCTGACGTCACACTTCGAGGCTCGTGTTTTACGCCAGAGACCGGCTTTGAGCGTTTGGAGGAATCCTGACAAACGCACCTATGGCCTCGCATCCCATTGCAGTCTTGCAGATAGGGGGACCAGTTGGACAGGGGACCAGTAGCAGTGACCATCTCTTTGACTAATAGACCGGTGCCTGTCCTTATCCTTGCTTATAAGGACAGCGTACAGGTCTAGTAACTCATTGGCCTAGCCTGCGCGCCGCGCGTACATAGATGTGCGTTTTCCATTGTTGCATCATCGTTTTGGCTCCAAGATGGCGGCGTGATGACGTCAATGCACAAGGACCATTGATCTACATTATTCAGTATAATGTAGATCAATGATATGGAATATACTGAAGTTTGTTGTCTTGCTTCGAACCAAAAGCGATACATTTGGGTGGGGCTTCGGCCAAAGAGTAATTATGACCTTTTATAAATATCTATTGATTTTTCTGGTTTTCTATCGACAAGCTTCAAATCACATAAAAGAGACTCCTCACAGGCTCTCAATAGACTTAATAATTTGACGATGGGACGAGATAATCTCCTAATCGCACTGGACATTGTTTCAATGTACACAAACTGCCCACAGAAAGAGGCAATAAACTCAGTCTGTGATGCTTTTGTACTAGCGAACTCTGGAGTGTACACCATACCAAAACCTACAAGAAAACACACGCAGTGTCTTCAAGAACTTATAATGGGCGAAAACGTCTTCAAATTCAACAGTGGCTTCTTTATGACTTGCATTCACATCCAGAAAGGCCTTTGAATTGTCATGGCTTTTACTCCCCTTCTTGTCGTGCCTTTCCCTTTGACCATCCATACCATACTGTCCCTTTGACAAGTGTATTCATTCTTACTAGTGCCTTTCTAAGTCGATTTCCTTAATATTGCTTTGTAGTGTGGTTGTAATTTTATAATGAATGTTGATTCAATGTAAATTTAGACGCAGTTCAATCTTCTGATTGTGATGTCTTTTTTGTATTTTGAAATAATAAATAAACAATTTATCTGTAGATAAACATTTGTCGTGGCGATGGCTAGTGAATGCAGTCCTGAAATAATGTGACATCACTTTATTCAAATACGAAAAAGAAATCATACTCCCGAACAACCCAGCATTGTTGAAAACATACCCCCTCTTTTTCAAACTTCTGTGTATGCATGCTTCATGTTTATTTATCTGCATTCTTGTGTACCAGTTTTTGTAATTGCTAATTATTGTTAATCTGTTTTCATATTGTTAAAGATTTCGCAATGCGGCCCTTGGCTGCAATGGAATGTTTCTAATACACCGATTCAAAAAAAAAAGAGAAAAAAAGTGGCTTACTTAAGGCACAGAGATGATGCGTCAATAATCTACAGAGGCAACCGAAACAAAGGTTAGTGTTGTGGAATTGCAGCAAAAGTGCGCCACCGCGCGGCGAAAAAAGTTGCACTCACATGTTCGCCACCAAGGCTAAGATCGGATGGTGAGTTTCTCCCAATTAACGTAATCTTATTGATTAATATAATGATGTTGTGATAAAACCCAGTCTGTTATTGTTTCTTATAAATGATATAGATTGTTAATCATTCGTATTTGATACATTATTGTTGCATAAATATCGTGAATTTACAGCCTAACCCAGTCACGATTCTCTAGGTGTCGGAAATACCATCCTTTTCGCTAGATGCACAAACTCGATGGGAATTATTGTAGCGCATTTCAATCGATATACTAATCGCCTTCTAGTAGTTATCTTGCATAATTGATTTAGTTATGCCTGTGTCTTTTCTTTGGTTTACAGACTAATTAATCTACAGCTATATTGTATTCTACGATCAACAGCTACAACACCTTCCGAGTGATCCAATTAATAGCCTCAAATTTCCAAATCAACATTAGTCATTACTGTTCCAGATTTGCCTGACTGATTGTGTTGAACTGATTACTGTTTAAACTGAACTGAAAATTATCTGAGATGAATGCTGCCTCCAATGCTTATTTTTCACTTAGGATTATCTTATATTCAATCAATTAGACTTGCCTTGGATCGGTCGAGTTGGTCTATAAAAGCGTTTGTAAACCGTTTGTTATAAAATGCTTATGGTTAGAAAGATGTTTTAAAAGTAGCATACAATGATCCACACAATGCCTCGAAATTGTGTGGTTTTCCTTGAACTTTGCGGACTAACACCGTCGGCCCTTTAGTGGAGTCAAAAGTTTGACTCCATAAAATGGCCGACTGTGTTAGTTCGCGATGTAAAATGAAGACCACGCAATTTCGGGGCATATTTGTGTGGATCATTGTATTCTACTTTTAAAACATCTTTCTAACCATATGCATTTTATAACAAACGGTTTACAAACGCTTTTTATAGACCAACTCGGCCGATTCGAGGCAACGTGTACCTTTAAGGATGAAGTAGTTTTTATGTTGGTTTGGTTCTCTGATTCAGGGAGACAACATGGCGGCAGACACAGGCGCTGTTGTTTGGGTAAAATAGTTCTTTTGCAGCAAGAAACTGAATGAAATAAACACGCTGTGTTCAACTCGCGCTTGCGTCGGATACGATGTAGCCTTTATTCAAGGCGCACGCGGTAGCGGCCCCAAGATTTCACGCACGAAATCGCGCTGCTAGCCCATTTTCGTGTGTTACATTTGGGGGGGGGGTGTGCGTGCCATCCGGTGTGCCGCGTGCGCCTTGACTAAATTAAAGGCTAGGTACGATGACGCACGCCTCACAAAGTCCTGTGTCATCGGTGCAAGGTCAGTTCATAATCAGCCGGGTGTCCTCCATCAGGTTCTTGATCATGATTTCGGAAGGACGCGCAACTTTTCATCCCCCCCCCCATGGGTCCGTTTCCAGATGATACCTTTAATAACTGGTAGGTATCGCCACAGAAGAATGGAGACATGTTTTTTTCCGTGTCTTTTTTAGTGTTTTGTCTTCTTGAGTGTTCTTTGAATGTATTAGGGATATGTCTTTTTATATAGAGGACCACAATGGAAATAAGCTTTTTTGTGAAGCTTTTTTGTGTTATCCTCGACAATTCCCCAGTTTCCAATGTCTTTTATGATTCTTGTATGTAATTTTTGTATGTAATTTCCTTGTATTTGTCCACTTGTTTTGAAGAATTCTGTGGAGATTGTCAAGTAAAAACAAACAAGAGTCATTATATCACCATCATAATGATCATCTTCGTTTGCATACAACTAACTTGCACTTGCGTCAGGCACGGTGTGACGGATGCACCGCATGTTAAACTCCTTAACCCTGCACCGATGCACCTGTTTTGGGCCAACGGTGTTACGTCATCCTGTCACAAAGGTGTGGCTGGCCCATTTGATAGGTTAAGAGGTTAAGAGGGTCTGTTCTGCCTTATCTCAATGATTTATGTCTGCTAAAGCAGTCTGCTGTCGGCACAAGATCACAAGACCTTCATTCACAAAAGGCCATTGAACCTAGAGCGGTCAGACACAACATGTCTTACCACTAAGCTGTGGTAGTGATCTGTGGCGCACGTGCCGCAGAGATAGGAGTTTGTGCATGAGCTATGGGGAAATATTTTTTCCACCACCCCTCCTGACCAAATTGACGACCTTGTTGATTGACACCCCTCCTAAAACGTGTGTATTGGTACACTGCAGGATATCGCGGAGTATCACGGGGTTGGGATCTACCATTTTGAAATTGTTATGTTTTTCTTGATATGTGCCAAAGCACTGTGGTTGGGTGCCTCGTTGTTTTGAGCTCATCAGCAGCCATCTGTCCTCCATCGGGGTTTTTGACCATGGTTTTGGAAGGACGCGCACGGTTCACCCTCTCGTGGAACGGTTCCCGTATGATTTGGCCGGCGGGAAACTCTAGGCTGTCACACAGGACAATACCCAGCGAATCGCAGCCATTTACGTGCAGCCTTTTGCTCAATAATAAAACGGATATAGATCGCTTAGTTATTTCACTAATTGGGCAATCTTTGAACTTACTTGAGTAAAGTGAAGGCACACAGGGTCAGAGCCAGACAGATGATGGAGATTACGCCCCCAACGACAGAGAGAACGTCAATTGCCTTAAAATTGCACGCCTGTTGAGAGAATGACGTAAAGACGTTGACTAACGAAATAATTTTAAAATTACTAACAATTAATAACATCGAAGCAATGCCAGCACCAAGAAGTACGAAAGCGATAATTTTCTTAAGAAGTTGTAACTTTCCTTGATGAAGCACCTACTTCAATTCTACCTAAACTTGCTGACTGGTTTTCCCGAGTCAAATAAGGTTCACGGAATGGAGTTAAGAGCTAATAAGCTGATTTTCAAATAAATTATAAGGGTTCCACTGAAATATTTCATAACAGCCTTGTTTCATATCTAACTGGATTGTTGAATGGCAGAGAGTAGCCGCGTATGACGTCAGTGGAAGCTGTTGTGAGATTGTAGCTATGAATGCTCTTTCGAACTGCAATGTTAAGCAAAAACAGAAAATGTAACAAAACAATTTCTTCTTATTACAATACATTTCTGGTTATGAAACCAAGGATGCCTCGTAAGTGAACTTAATCATTGTAGCTCGCAAGCCTGAGCAAACATGTGCATGAGGGTGCTTGCTATGAGAAACAGAAACACCGGGGTTAGCCCTTACTCTTCCAACAAAAGTGTTCTGGGTTCTTTTATGTGCGTACCAACACACACCCCGCTGATCAGAAACACCGGAGCCTGAGTCAAGTGTTCTTAACCACTCAGCTACGTCATGCCACGACACACAACAAATATTGCTAAATGTGACAAAGTACCTACATTTGATTCTGGATCAATCTGCATCAGGACAGCAAAGTTTGTCAGATGGCTACAAGAGCATGTAGTGGACCCGTCCCCCTCTGCTACAACGTCACATCCCTCAGTTAACCATGGTCCGTTCTCACTGAAATGCAGAAATAAAAGTAATAAAAACATCATCACAATTAATTTGTTGTCTTTTTGTTTTTCTGTATCCCTTTCCCTTTGTGCATTTCTTGAAGACAAGCAGGCCACAATGTACGAAACGTCGATGCTGTACTTATCTCAACAACTGTTATTCTCAAAACAAAAACCTCAAATCTAAGTTAATCCGCTTTACGATTTGTGAACATCACCCCTTCATTTTGTGACCCTTCCTTGAATAGCCTTTTTATTTTCAATCTACACGTTACCCAAACGTGGAAAGTAGAAGATGCAAAGACTTGACCGCGTGTGATATGGGCCCTAGAACCTAGTACAGGCTGTCAGTAAGACATCTGGAATCCTACAAAGAAGAGATGGCTCCACTTTATTAGAGGGTTACATCTGTACAATTTTGTGCACGAAGTTTTAATGGTAAGTCCCTTTAACAAAAAGGGGATTTGATCCCCTCTTAGATATGTGGAATGGCCCAGTCTAGGATATCAAGGGCATTGCACTTTGGAGAAAACAGTGAAATAAATAACACGTGCCATGACTTTGTATTATCAGCCCTCAATGGGGTTTTAAAAATAGCACTAGCGAAAGTTAATTTTTATTTTTTATTTTATTTATTTATTTATTTATTTATTTATTTTATTTTTGTTGGGGGGGGGGGAATCGTGATGTAAAACTTACTTATCATGGTAGACGCAAGTCCTCTTGAGCTTTCCTGTTAGAATTGCTCGATTCTGCAATAGGTATAATGTTTAATAATATAGTACATTAGTCATAACATCAAAATAATACAATGAGTTGTGCTTATAACAAAATCAGTGACGTCGGTTTCGAAGTCTGTCTCGTTATCGGTTTCAACGCTTGCAGTAAAAAGGTCGAGAGACTCGTAAGAAATCCGAGACCAGTCAACAACCCCATCAACAAATGTCCAACTTCTGTGGGGGGAAAATAACCCCTCAGACTCCCCTCTGCGTCGCTGCGCGATGGGCGGCGCTAACGAGCCGATGTACTATTTCTTTCATATTCGCCCCCCCCCCCCCCCAATAAAAAAAAAAAAAATAATAATAATAATAATAATAATAAAAAAAAAAAAATAAATAAATAAATAAATAAAAAATAATAATAAAAACAATTAAATAAAATATATATATATATATACAAACAAAAAAATAAGTAAATAAATAAATAAATAAATCACAAATTCCTGGTAACGGGCCTGCTGTCGTGGTATCAAGTACAGAAATGGCATTTTGTGGAAAATTTTAAAACACAATTTTTAATACTAAAAAATTGCAAAATAGTGTCACTTGACGAAATCAAATTAGTTTTAATTCCGTACGTGCATATGGATAAGTTCTACTTGGACGGGATGACCTTTGAGATCAAAAGTAGCATTGTCGCCATCTTTTGGTTCCAGTGAGACGGACACGATGGTAGTTCCTATGAAGGATTCATTGCTTGGATTCTGTGGTAACTGACCGACAACCTCAAGGGTAGATATCACGGAGAGGGCAGCTGAAACAAAAAGATGACTCCATTATTAAAAGTAACAAGGCCTGATTTTTTCCGAAATAATTTTGTCTCTGAACGACTTTTTTTCTCGGAACGAATTTTTGATTTCAGAACGAAAAACATACCAACATGAACAATGCGTAATGTAACATGGGAAAAAAATAGTTGTTTCAAGTAATAAACCAATAAGGAAACTGACTGGAAAAAAACTTTAAAAAAAATTGGTTCAAACAAAACTGGAACCTGCGACCTCCGGATTAACGTGCCAGCGCTCTAAAAACTAAACTGTTTGGCCGTAATGTTGGCTGTCCCCAACAAAATTGTTTGCACATGGCCGATGGACGTGATATAAGGTTAGGATCACGACACTAGTTCGTTTTTAGTTTTTAATTGACTACCACTTATCAAGCAATACCTTAAAAAAAAGTGTAACTTTCTTTAATCCATAAAAATAGCTTTCAACAACTTTGGCTCAATTCGACCACAGATCGGACCTAGCATCTTTTAAAAAACTAGGGCAGAAGATTTTAGAAATACATAAACTTATCGTGTACGCACACGTACACGATAAGTACGCACACGTACACGATAAGTACACGATAAGTTATCGTGTACGTACACGATAAGTCCAAACTAATCATGTACGTACATGATAAGTCCAAACTTATCATGTACGTACATGATAAGTTATCGTGTATGTACACGATAACTGTACGTACACAATAAGTTTGGACTTATCGTGTACATACATGATAAGTTTGGACTTATCGTGTTCGTACACGAACGTACACGATAACTTTATATAGGTACACGATAAGTCCAACTTAACATACGTACACGATAAATGTTGGACTTATACCGTGTACGTACACGATACTTATCGTGAATGAATACAATAAGTTTAGACTTATCGTATATGTAATGTACACGATAGAGAGATATTTCTTGTATTTATGTGGCAGCAATATTTCCGGTAAAAATCGGACCAAGCATCTTTAAAAACAAACATGGCTGCAGTAGATTTTAGAAATACATAATTATACTACCTGAGTTTGTATTGAAACTCACATAGCAGTATGCAGGGCCTATGTTTACTTCAATGTTGTCATTAAAGTGCAGAAATCTTTATTAAATTATTTACCATGACGAAACAAAATCACGTTTACGAAATAAGACTATTTGGAAAAAAAATGAAGATTTGGGCGCAATTGGTCATCAAAGTTGCAAGAAAATAATAAAATAATCGAATTCGTTGCTTTTGCGTGGCACCAAATATCTTACACATAATTAACTATTAATTGTGCACCAGAAAATGGGCTTTGAAAATTAACAGAAACATACAATGAATGGAAACACTTTGGTTGGTGTCTGGTTTCATACACGGTACATTATCCCTATGCATGGTATGCGCGTGCACGCGGCTCAATCTGTCCTTGCAACAACAACAAAAAAAAATGTACGAAAAGAACAGTGGATTTGATAGTTCCAGCACAACAAGCACATAGTGCATACACAACTTGTTCAGGGGCCACTTTTCGCTAGTTAACAGAGCCGGTCTTTATATAACATGTAAATACAACCCCACGTGACCAGTCTTCGACCAATCAGAGTGCATAAACTTTCCAAGGTAATTATTAATGATCATAGTTAGAACTTACCAACTTTGACGCCCTTTAGTGCTTTGATAGGTACGGACACGATGGCCGAATTCAAGGTGACCTTACGTGAGTCAGAGGTCAATGTGGTAGTTATACCGTCGTTGTTTATAGGTAGGAACCCAGCCTCTGCAAATAAAAAAAAAATCACCCATGTGGTTGCAGCACTAAAATAGTGAGGAAAACATGCACCACATGAATATTATTGCAAACCCATTTTTTTTCTGTAAATCGAAGATTTGAAGGTCATGGCTTTTAGGGCAATGGTCCGATACACTGCAAAAACTGGGGTGTCAAAATTGACACCATGGGTGTTGTCACATATAGATACCAAAAAATAATCAACATTTACATAATAGGGTGTTAAAATAACACTAATTTCTGCCAAAGCAATTACATTTGAGTTGTTTTAACACCCTATAGTGTTCAATTCAATTCTTTTTTGGGTATCTATATGTGACAACACCCATTGTGTCAATTTTAACATCCCAGTTTTTGCAGTGTATAGACTGTGTAGGTCTTGCCGGTATTCGAACTTCCGGGATCATTGTAGTCCCTATAGTCCCCTTATGGAGTTTTACGTGGCCGAGATTTTGTTTCGTCAATTAGTTTAGTTCAATGTATAGTTTATGGCCATGGACATTATATATGTTGTTGGGAATGTAATACTAAGCGGCAGAAAATATGAAAGTGAAATCAATTGAACAATGAAACAAAGAAACACCGAGAAATAAACTTGACCTCAGCTTCCGGTTACTTGCAAAAAAATTAAGAGTTTTTGCATTAGGGAATAACAGTGCGATGAGCCGGTCTTCTCTGCGCGGCAGCAGCAAGCCACCAACCAAGGTCATTACCACGCAGTGAAGACTGGCTCATCGCACTGTTATTCCCATTAATTAATGCCTTATAACGAAAACAAACCTGTAAAAATCGTCAGACAAATTGACAAAAACAGAAATTTATAGCATCTTCACTTGCGGATGTTGTTTCCTCTGGGGCAGTAATTTTCTGTAGAAAATATTTCAGAAATTTTGGGAAAAAGCTAAAATAAATTGTGGCCGCAAGCTTTGGCAGATTGCAGTTTTGGCGGTCGTATTTATTGTTCCCGGGAGACACTGGTGTTGTCAGCAGCAGAGTGAGGGTTCGAATCCCGGTCATGACACCTGTGCCCTTTTTTTTAACAAGGCACTTAACCATAATTGCTTCATAAACAGTTTGGAAGGTAGTGCATTCTACTCTACCAGCCAGGCCCTTAGTTGATGATACCCATGCCTATACATCCTTACATCCCATGCCTCATGACGTGCTGTATCCATGCAGCGTGTACGCGTGGGGCAGCTGCCGGTGTCAACACAACATGGCCGTCGCTAGCTTTCGTACGCTGCTTTTTTTCTGCTGCAATTTCCTTACTTGGTTCATCACAGAAATAGGGTAAAACAAATGGAAATCAACTACATAAGAAGGACACTCAATACTTTGAGAAGACATTATGTTCGGTCGAAGGGTAGCACGATCTCGATTATGGCTGACCGAGTGGTAAAAAAGCCCGGGACGCATCAATCCTACGCACGTGCAGTTCAATTACGTCAGGATTGGTACTAATATTATTTCACTGGTACATCAATTGTGCGTTGGGTTACCAGTGATGTGTGCACTTGTATGGCGCACAATGGTTGCTAGTTTTTTTTTTTTTTACTTTGCCGCGTGAAAGCTCACGAAACCAGTCAAGCACGGTGACAACAAATAAACAATCCCGCGCTCGTAAATTTTGTAGCAAGGGACACTGGCTTTATTTTCGCCGTGTGAAAATGATTTACAGACTGTGAAGGGGGTAACCCTGTTTCAGCCCCATGAGTAGCAGGCGCGGTTCTAGAGCCACAATTTTCGGGGGGCTAGACCTTTTGCACGTGACGTCACCCTTTTAATTTTCGCTACTGCTATTTCATTTTGGGAGTCGAAAAGCAACATTTCAGCGTATTTTTCATTTATTTGGCGCGTAATAAGTAGAAAGATACAATAATCATACAACACATGATGCAGTTGCGTGCAAATTATTTTGACTCAAAAACGGTGGACAGAACAAAAACTTGCAGTGGTGTAACGACTTTGATTGAGAATATTATGGGATATGTTTATAAAGGGAAAGGTGAAATCATATAATGTAGCCGTGTGCAATCAAGTCAAAGGATAAGATCATGTGGCCACGAAATTTTTGTTTGATAGTATCCAATATAAGCATCATATAGAGAGGTTTTATTAATGGACAGGCAAAGAAAAATAACGGGACCGGAACGCACTTATAATGTTCAAAAAGCTTACAAATTTGTCAGTTATGAAGATTCTCTCCGTGACGAGTGAGAATCATGTATTGAAAGGCAAGCTTTAAAAAACATTTGAGGTGTCAAGTATAGTTCTCTATAAAAAATAAAAAAAAACGAGGGGGGGGGGGGGAGGAGGGCACAAACAGCCGGAAGCCCGGGGCTGGACGGAAGGGAGGGAGGGAGGTTGGTGAGATAAAGAGAGTAGAGACTGTATGACCAGTCGGCAGCGAATTAGTTTGTGTTAATTGGAGTGCAGGAAAATGAAAACTATTATCTCCAGAGGTAGCCATCGAGGGATAAATAGGCAGAGAAACGTTTTGAAATTAATGTCCCATGGCTCTGGTGTGGTCTCGTAATCAACCATCCTATGACTGTTTGTTGCTTAAGTGGGAGACAAAGGTCTCTGTCTTTTGAAAAGTCAGTGGGCGATGTTTAAGACAGACCTTTGCTTTGATGTTTTAAAGCCCCCTTAAACTAATAGAAAAAAGAAGGTTTTTACGAAGGGAGGGGAGGGGGAAGGAAAATAGGATAGAACTTTTCTAAAAAGAATATTTTTACGGTGATAATTTGTTGAGCCACTTGTGTTTTATCACCGCATCGTCTTAATATCCAAACTGAGATTGGTTTTTATGTTCATGTAATACAAAACAAAACAAGGCGGAACCGCGCTGGCATAAACCACAAGTTCTAAACACCGCGCTTGTCCGACGTGAAACATTTAACCGTACATGTAGTCTGGTCCAAGACCATAGTACATGTGAAAAGACCATGCAAATCTATTTATTTTCAATTTTTAATGAAGATCCAGTATTTTCAAGCATGTATCTTCTTCTTCTTTTTTTCTCTTGCATTTTTTTTTTTGGGGGGGGGGCTAGACAAAAGTTTTTTTTATTATTTTATTTATTTATTATTAATTTTTTTTTTTTTTTTTGGGGGGGGGGGGGCTTTAGCCCCCCCTAGCCCCCCCCCCCCGTAGAACCGCGCCTGATTGAGTAGGTGGTACGTGCCCCTGGTGACAGCTTATTTGGGTCGATAGCCCAAAATCAGATAAGTGTATTCCGCAACTTGTGATTTAGGCTATATTTCGAGAAAAAAATAATAGTAATGCGATGATCATTTGATATTCTTTATTCAAAACTGGCCTAAAGAGTAAGAAACAGAAATACTCAAAATGATGAAATTGATAGAAATGCCAATACGTATTGCAGCAACAACATTTCAAGACTGAAACCAAATAAAAAATTTAAAAAATGGCTGCCAGCTTTGTAGTATTTTCAGTTGCCGTGATCGAGTGTGGTGCATGTAACAACAATCAATAACGTGGGAAGTTGCCCAACCGCGGCATCATTATTTTAATTAAGTGGTTTGCGTATAGGCCTATAGTGCCAGGAAGGTTTTTAGTTTGTTATCATAGGCAGCATTTCGCTCCTCAAATTGCAAAGACAATACGGCCAAGCCTGTCACATCAAGCAAAGCTTAAAGGGATACGATTGGTTTGGGCATAAGTATAATTCATTTACAGTCTTTAATCTTTTAGAAACAACATAGTAACAACCCCCAAATAAATCATCAAATTGGGTTGTAATCACGTTTTTGTTTACAGTATTGTGTAAACAATATCGGCCACCATCATGAAACTTAGTAATAAACCGATTTCAATAAACCGATTTAATAAATCAACTCAATTCAAGTACAGCACTAAACATTTCCGATAATGTTTAAATTTGACCAATAACTTTAAAAGATGAAAATGAGCACAAATTCCCTCAACAAAATAATTTAAACAAAATTAATTAATCGCATTTTCGTTGTTTTCTCGAAAACCAAATCAAGATTTTAAAAGTAATCACGATAGATTCCGCTCGGTTGATGGCCCCCAGCTAAACTTTGTACCGAGAACGATAATCGTCGATGGCTGTCAGCACCCGGGGGTGTGGCTCCATATCCATGTTGAAAAGTGCAGCAGATTATTTTGGAAATAACAACAATGATAGTATGCTGTTTATACATTTGTGTTATGAGACTGTCTGGCTATTTTATCAACTGTCGCGGAAACTTAGGCCAGTGGATGCTTCCACATCTATACATCTTGTGGTCTAAGAAGCCCCTTCCTTCCCAACCTTGTCTCATTCTTCATTGTTCACTTCCCTCCCTCCCTCCCCTCCCTCCCCTCCCTCCCCCTCCCCCTCTCCCCCACCCCTCCCCCTCTCCCTCTCCCTCTCCCTCTCCCTCTCCCTCTCCCTCTCCCTCTCTCTCTCTCTCTCTCTCTCTCTCTCTCTCTCTCTCTCTCTCTCTCTCTTCATCTCTTTCCACTTGACTGCTTCTGTTACAGCAGCATAACTGTCTAGGTGTTCTGGGTTTGTGTTTTAGCCTTCGAGAAAGACTCTGCTATAGGGGCGAAACATCAGGCTGCTAACTAGTTTGTGCATTTAATACCACAGGTCATTTTGGTTTGTAAGCAGTTTGCAGCAGCTAATTTTTTTCTCTCTCGTCTTTTACAAGAACAACATTCTGAAAATATGCACAAATTACCTTTAAATTAATGGTTTTTACGGAGCTCTAGCAATGCCATGTCACATATACCAAACTAGATCATTATTATCAGGAGTAAGTATAATAATAATTCTTATTTGTTGGTTTGTTTGGGGTGTTGGAGTGGTTTTTTGTTGTTGGGGTGTTTGCTGGTTGAGGTGTTTGTTTGTTTGTTTGTTTGTTTGTTTGTTTGTTTGTTTGTTTGTTTGTTGGGGTGTTTGTTTGTTTGTTTGTTGGTTTGTTTGTTGGGGTGTTTGTTTGTTTGTTGGGGTGTTTGTTTGTTTGTTGGGGTGTTGGGGTGTTTGTTTGTTTGTTTGTTTGTTTGTTTGTTGTTTGGTTGGTTGGTTTGTTGGGGTGTTTGTTTGTTTGTTGGGGTGTTGGGGTGTTTGTTTGTTTGTTTGTTTGTTTGTTTGTTTGTTTGTTTGTTTGTTTGTTGGGGTGTTTGTTTGTTTGTTTGTTGGGGTGTTTGTTTGTTTGTTTGTTGGTTTGTTTGTTTTATTGTCTGTTTGTTGGGGGTGTTGGGGTGTTGGGGTGTTTGTTTGTGATGTTTTTTTAGGGGGGGTTACGGATTTGCTTTTGTTCATTAACGTTGGCTGTTTTAAATAAATTATAGCATAATATCCATTATGGCATAATATTATTATTCAGAGCCTTTACAATACAAAAGGGCAGA
Organism: Pycnopodia helianthoides; assembly: GCA_032158295.1. Classification (NCBI taxonomy): domain Eukaryota; kingdom Metazoa; phylum Echinodermata; class Asteroidea; order Forcipulatida; family Asteriidae; genus Pycnopodia; species Pycnopodia helianthoides. Next base: position 4,860,327 of record CM063255.1, on the reverse strand, counting down.
AGCGGTAACCTGTTTTTCATGTGGAGACCTTTTGCCGAGAAAAGGGATCATCGACTAATTGCCAACGATAAACAGAGTCATCGTAAATTATTTTGACGTTATCAGAACATGTCATTGTTTGATTTAATCATACGTGACTTTCCCGGTAATGATGAGGGATGTTTTGTTTGTTTGCTTGAACGCACCGCGACAAGCGCCGAACTGTCGTGAAAGCATAATGAGACACGCCATTTGACGTTTGAGGGTAACAGACTCGTTATGTCCTTGGCAATTATAACATCTCTTTAAATTGATGACAAATTGCGAACAAAGCGATTTTTGTATGGAGAGTTCAGACTCTACTGACTGCCAGGAACCGGTTTCAGAGTTCTACCGTTATTACTGCGTCGTTTATCTTTATGTTTTTTTATTTATATAGAATTAACCACTAATTAAGTAATTTAAACCATTCAAATTAATATTTTTTCGTCTGAAATCGTTTCGGAGTAGAGTTAATTAAGGCGGGAGTGCCGATGAATCGTGTGTGAAGTTATAAGGAAAGGGAGCTTATTTCATATTCAAGAAAACTCATTACATATTTTCTGGAATATCTATTGTATTTTCCATTCCATTTAAGTTTTCTACGACATTTCAGGGACCCAGTTCGACTAGCCATACGGGGGAAACGAGGTAAATTCGCGGCATCCACAGTTGGAAATCCAACCGAAACCCAACCATACAGCACTAACGAAACACTATGAATATATCATAACAGGAAGTGCATGTCATGTATTTTATCTAAATATAATAAGAAAAATGATAACATGAAATAATATGCTTAAATGGACAAGGAAAAATAATGACCACAATTGTATATGCCAAAAATAACATGATAGTAGTTGTTGGGGTTTAGTGTTTCATGGTCAACCTCACCAAAAATTTATTCATTTTCAGAAACAAGCATCTAAATTATCGCATTTAAATTCCCAAAATTCTTAAAACTATGCTTTTTCTTGATCTACTGTTGCATTCACTTTCGTTTTCGTGCACACATGATTTCGATCAACTTATTCAGGTTTGGTTCAGTCATTCTATTTTATTTCCAGACATTCAAGACTACATTTTACTCCATTCTTCAGTTGAATTTCTTTTTAGGACTGCTCTATATACAATTGATGAAGATGAATGGTTGACCAGCCTCTTGCAGTTGGCTTTGGCGAAATTCAATGATCCTTGCGACCTAACGAACTTGAACGATTATTGACCAGTGAATTTAAACTGTTGACATTTATTTACTCCTTGTGACTGATGAAGGCTGATGCAACGGAGCATTAATTTTCAAACGAAATTGAATGAGCCGGGTGTTAACTAAATTGAATTAATTAATGCAGAAGGAAGAAGGGTAGCCTTTAATCAAGGCGCACCGCGGTACCCCCAGCCCGTTTATCACACACGAAAAAAAGACAAGCGCTTCGCCGCTCGCGCTTGTCTTCTTTCGTGCGTGATATATGGGCTGGGGGTGCCGCGGTGCGCCTCGACTAAAGGCTAGAAGAAGGGTAACTCACCAATATGATTCACTTGTGCGCTCATCTTCGCCAATGATAAGGAGGCGTTGTCAATGCCTTCGTGGAACTTCTTCGACCCAATCTCTGACTGAGAATTACAAGCAAGATCAAACAATATAAGTCAGTAGATTAGACTCAGGTCTGAGATTCATTTGGACCTGTGATTTTATTGTACAATCGCAAAAGTGCCGGGTCAGATTTGATCACCAGAAGGGACCGGTTCTTAGGTCTCCTGTGGAGACATCTTTGGTTCTTTCATTTTTCCCCAGTTCTTAACATTCTCCTATAATTTATGCACAAAATACCTTGTGGAGCACCCCAGTCTTTAGAATTCCCCCATGGAGACTTTTGATTTCATCTTTTTCGTTTTGTCTTCGGTCTCTATAATACAGCATGACCTGTTGTTGAATGCAGCATAACCTAGAATCTCGGTAAATGTGAATTTTGACTGGTATCCTGCATATTTTGCTGAGCAGAAAATTTCTACTCAAAATTAGCTGCTTAAGCAGCTCTATGTTTCATAGAGTTAAATAAGCATAACATTTAGCTATAAGCACAACAAGGGTATATTTACATTATAAATCTTCTTATGCTTGCCATCTTTTGTTTACTTTTTACTACCATTTTAGATTTGTGTACATTATGAATTGTTATTCTTAATGAGCAAGGTCTGGGAGGGCACATCTTTTTTGATGACAGTTTTTTGACTTTTGCCTTTCCCTGGACGGCCTCTGCTTGTATATTGTATTGTCCAAAGAATTAAAATAAATAAATAAAAACAAATAAGGGTATATGCTTACATATTACCAGAACAAGGTTACCAGCCAAATACCATATTACATGTATAAACCTGTAAAAGGGTATCCTGCTCATTTGTTGACTAGCAAAAAATGCTTTAGCTTTTTCCCAGAGGCTAAACCTTTTTATATATCGTTGAGGTTATTGACCTGTTTATTGCAGCCAATTATGAGTTTTTGTCATGAGAACTGTTGCTATTTTCTAAAGGGTAGAAAGAGTGAACATTGCTAAAAATGACCACGCGCTCTAAAAATGTCCAGGTCAGAGTTGACCAGGATCCGGGTCCCGTGGGGCCTGACCCACAATGGTCAGTATGACCCGGAAACTGTGTCAAAATGACCCACTAATATGTCAAACTGACGCAGAATCCGAGGTAAAAATACACTTTTTAACAACTGTCCGGGTCAGCCTGACCTTGACCCCTCGCTTACAGAATCCGGGTCAATTCTGACCCGGGAGTTTGTTGACTGCAGTGTTTACTTACAAGCGATATTTTAGCAATCTCCTGGATAGAATGGCCAAAACTATTTAAAAGTTCAGCCAGATCAGTTGAGGGAATTCCGTTGTTGGTGTTGGTTAACAAAGATGTAGTCACTGTGTCTAGGTTGGGTGTCTCTACTAAGTTTGTGGGAGTAGAGATGCCAGTGCTGACTGAGGATGTGGTTTGTAAGTCTAATGTAACTGAGGATGTACGTTCGACAGTTGGTGTCGAGCTGGTCGAAAACATCCGACTAGAACTAGAAGTTGGTTGGTCGGTTGACGAAATGGGGGGAGACGTCACTACCTTGGTTGTTATGTCAGCTAATATAATAAAGTCAGAATAAAAGATAACTAAATAAATGAAATAAATTAATGTAATGACAGGAGGTGAACTACATTGAATTTTAAATAAGTGAATTATAATAGCCTTCTGTTTTCAATGTGCCTCCACTTTTCATGTTTTCGTACAAAGCAGGCCACACTGACAAAAGACTGAATGGCGATCGTTCAAATAACCCAAGACTAATTAAGGCTTGTTTGTGTAGGAGTCAATGGGGGAAATCCCCTGAGTCCAGCCAACCAGTACAAGTTTTAAGCAATGTAGCGGGTCAATGACATTACCCTGGCCACTCAAACTTTAAATTATGTTTCTCAAGCGTATTCTCTTAAAAGTCAAGGAAAATGGGATTACAGCCAAATTCTTTACCAGACTAATAAAAAAACACACGCTTAATCAGCCAGTTGCTGACTGGTAGGCTTGCGCACTATAGAGAAGGTTTTAAGGCGTTGGTTTAGAGGGTGCACGAACTTACTTTATGCAGCTAGCTCAAACCACGCACGCACACGCATGTTGTACATGTACAGAGCAGTGTACACGTACACACAGACACGCAGACATGCACACACACATACCTCAGGCGAGAAACAAATAAATAAATGGAAACAAAACACCAACGCCTTGATCAAGGCTAGTTTTTGAACGGATAATTTGTTGTTCATTCCTGAATCTTGATGATAATAATTAAAAACAGCATTGGATTTTACCTTTTAACTGCCACAAACAAGTATCTTTTTGCAATGTACAGACCCATATATTACGTCTTGGATAATCGATGACGTCACGTTTCAAATTTTTCTACGACAGCGTATCAGATAAAATGACACTGTACACCATTTTAACGCGAGTTTAGACCCTTGTAAATTGTTTGTCCCTTTTTCATGAGGACTCTATCTATTGAAAGATGATTGCATCCCCAAACTCAATTTGACATTAAAGCCCCTTTATTAATTAACTTTGTGAAACAGAAACACACGATGTGTAGGCCTACTTGTAAATTTAAAGTTAATGTAGCAAATAAAGTTAACGTTTAAATTAACCTATTTCAAACATCACAAAATGCGCTTCTAGCACGGGCGTAAACCCTGGGGTTGAGGATATATCCCTACACGTTTCGGACGGGGGATGATCCATAGGATTGCCCCCCCCCCCCCTTGTGTTTTGCAAGTTGTGTCAAAAATATTAGCTAAAAATATTTTGATTAAAATGTGTAATTCACAAACAATAAACATATAGCAAATGAGAAACGAATGAGAAACGCCTCAAAATACTGAGGCAGATACATAGGATAATATTTCAATGGTTTTCCAGGGTTCGGTTTCACAAAACCCTTCCTAACTTAGGATCGATCCTAGGATTTAGGGACGAGTCCCAGCCGTAAGATCGATCCTAGCTAAGACCAACCTCGTCCCCAGGGTGTGTCGAGCAGTACGAGGTTAACCGCTCTCTCACCCTGGTATTGGATCATTTGCATATCCAAAAATTTTGGATACGTATGTAAATTAGATTAGTCTGGCTGCTTTTCGAAATTCCCATCTTAATCATGGTCTCGTGGTCCGGTACCAGATTTAATAGCATGATTTTACACGGGTTGCCGTCCGGCTGTTTTGACAAAGGTTAACATTTGGTTTTGTCCAATCAGGGTCCGAGTAAGGAGTTTTCCTCCCAGGGTTTACTATTGTAAACATGGTTGGAAATAAAGTAAACCATAGGGACGAGGTTGAGCTAAGACCGATCCTAGGATCGATTTCACAAAACCCGTCCTAAGCAGGACGAGTCCTCAATATTATAAACCCACAAACAAGTTCTCAGACGAGGCTGAAATTGCTAATGCAACGGCTATTTGGTGCCCCTATCGCTTCGTTAATGAAACGGCCGTCTGAACCTTCAAATTGCACATCACAATAAAAAACAGATCGTCAGCCATTTTGTTTTCGCTTTGGCGAAAAGAAGTTGACAGTTTACGGTTGATTTTAGGCCTTTATGAGTAAACAATCAATGTGTGTGTTTATATAGAGCTGAAGTAAGCTGGTTTGTGTATATTTGTTGATTAAAAGGAGGGAGAAAATGTAATTTGGGTGAAAAACATGTAAAGAAGGTGCCGTGAGTTTGATAATTGTGTCCTCCGTCTGCTGAATTAACAACGTCTTTTCGCATTGTACATCATAAGGTGACAATCTCGTAGCTTTTTACAGTCTAATTCCTGATGTTTTTTAATAAATATAAAAAGCTTAATAAACAACACTTTGTTTAATTCACATGCCTGATTTTTTTTATTCATTTTCAAAAGGTTTGGCGTTTATAACAAGAAAAATAAAACAACGGAGTGTTTGTCAATTTTCCACTATCGCGGAAAATCATTGGCCGGCCGTGTTTCATGCTTTAATTGTCAACCAAACCTGTCTAGCAGTGCAGTATCCCCTGCCTCGTAAATCTGTATCTATGGACGATGTCCTCGTCTAGTTCAGACTATCTTACGGATTCCGTCTGCCACTGAAGAGGCATTCTCTTATAGTAGCTCCCGTCTCTCTTCGTGGTCAGCCAACAGTAGCAGCGCCATTATTGTATCAAGCAACGTAGCGTTAACGTACAAATATAACGCAAAATCATCCGCTAGGACGACCCTCGTACCGATCCTAATTTAGGACGGGTTCCGGGCCGTTTCCAAGGTAATTAGGACACGTCGAACCCTTCCTATCTTTTGTGAAATCGTTCCTAGGACGCGTCCCAAGTTAGGACGAGTTAGGACGAGTTACTCGTCCTAACTCGAGATAAGAGGAGTCCTATTATAACTCTTTGTGAATTTGGCCCCAGGCTTCCAATGACAGCTTTAGTATAAGGATTATTATTTTCAATCAGAAATTCGATAGAGAGACACTTTTCATGGACATTCGTACGGTGTTTTTCCCCCCATCTATCAGTGGAACGAGGTTGTCAAGATTGACCGATGACAACGAAACAGCACAGACGATTTTTAAGAGGCTGGTCGAACTGTTTTAACATTGGTTAAGCTGAATGTCAACAATGACTTTTCTTACCTCGCTTGCATAGGAACGCGTCTTTACATTCACAATGCAAGTGGTATTCTTTAGTTTGATAGTGCAGGTAGACACATTGATCTATAAATAAATAGATAAATAAACAAAAAAATAAAAAAAATAAACAAATAAACAAATTCACAAATAAACAAATTAACAAGTAAACATGTAAACACGTAAACAAGTACAAAAATAAACAAATAAACAAATAAACAAATAAACAAATAAACAAATAAACAAATAAAAACATAGACAAATAATACAAAATAATAATAATAATGTTACTTAAACTGCGCTTTCTCCATATGAAAAATGACCAAATGCGCCTTACAATAAGACGAATTAAAATTCCAAGAAACTACCTAAGTGAAAAACAAATTCTTAAAAACACACTCTCAAGAAAGGTATTTAAAAAATAAAAAGTTAAGCCGGACCAGCCAGGGTCTTAATACATTGAGGTACAACACCACATTAGCACACAATAAACAGTGGTGAATTAAACCTACTATAATAGAAATAACTTAATTAAAACAATCATACATTAAAAGCTTTCTTAAAAAAGTATGTTTCAAGATGACTTTTGAAACCCTCAATTGTTTTTTGCTGTTTGATCATGAGTGGAAGTTCATTCCAGAGTCTAGGACCAGCTACCTCAAAAGCTCTATCACCTATACAATTCTTTGTCTTAGGAACTTGTAAGAATACTTGGTCAGAACATCTAAGTGAATACATCGAGTGTTTACGCAGATGAATAAGATTACAAAGATAAACAGGGGAAAGTTTGTACAATGATTTAAAAACGAGTAACAACATTTCAAATTGACACGATAAGGCAACCAATGCAATTGAAATAACAATGGAGATATGTGGCAAAATTTAGATTCGTTACAAATTAGTTTTGCTACGGTGTTTCTAAATCTGTTCTGAAGACTTAACAAACTTTTTACTAATGTGCTTTCAGAGTTCCTCTCCTAAGTACATTTGTTTATCTACTGTCTTTATGTTTATGCATTTTTACTGTTTGGGAAGTCCTGTAAGGGTCTTGTGTTAACATTTTTACGGATTTTACCAGTTGATAGCTTTTTAACCATTGTCTACTTGTTACGCGCTTGTGTACATTTTATGGAATAGGCGCAATATACATTAACAAATTATAATTGTTAAACGATTGACATCAAGTGCATGGGTCACAATAAAGAACTTGCTCACCTGAACACGAAGAGTCCTCCCCAGGCTGCATGGGGGGATACAAATAGTAATTTTGTTAATGTAATGTTTTACCCTTGCACATAATGATAATGTTTTAAAGCAAATTAATGTAAAATAACAGCAGATAATGTAGAAGAATAACTATACCTCATTACGTATTCCAATGCTAACGTGGTCGCAATATTTTGTTGACTCACATGTTTCGCACCACCAGATAACAGGGTAGATCCCGTCACATGAAGGGGGCCTAGAGATGTTGACTCGGGAATCACCGGTGTCGCACGTCGCTGATGTACTCTTGCATTGTTGTTTACCTCGTACGTAATAGTTGCCGCATGAATCATTACTGTAAGAACTCTAAAGTTATAGACAAGGATAACTGCGTAAATTCAATGCAGTAATTCAAACAATGTTAGGCCCCGAACCCATGAGTGAACCCATGATGTGTGATTCGTATTATAACACCCCTTCCTTTGATTCTATCTGTTGATTTGCCGAGAGCGTGTCACATGGTGTTGTGTATTTTTACTCTTGTACATAATGTTCACCGACCAAACGTACTATTCAACGAACTATTCAACGCCTAGCCTAGCAACCGATGTACTAGTGCATGTATACCATGATGCCCTGACTACATTGACTTCAGACATTGATTTAAACGAGCTGCTTGACAACCTCGAACCCGGTGTAATGAACAAAATACTGCATTTAAAATAAGGTTTAGAGAACGAACGTAACAGCAGTAGTCTGGTACCCTCTTATTTTGTCGAAACTCGGTATTTCAAAGTAAGATTTTACAGTTCTTGTTTGACGATTGATTGCCACGTACGTAAAGTTGTGTGAACTAATTTTATTAAAGTAAACAGATAGAATCAAAGGAAGAGGTGTTATAAAACAAGTATTGACTGCTTTGTCTCGTGGCGTAGTAAAACTAGTCACTCTCGGTGATCCCCGGAGCCGCCTATCTTCCCCTGGCTCAGGGGATCACCAGTTTTACTACGCCACTCGAAGTAGTCAATATTTGTATATTGTGACATCACACTTTGCTTAAAGGGACACTTGAGTGAAGTAGAATCATAAACAATAGTTTTTTTTTTTTTTTTTTGTATCATCAAAATGTCACGTCATTACGAAGAAATATACGACAAAACAAAAGCGGTCAAAGGTCAGCGTATACGCTTTATCAGCCGTTGCAAGTGTCAAATTAACGTGATGATGCTGCCCACTGTTGCAAATAGACTGGTGCGCTGTTCATGGTTTATGTAAATATTATATCTATAGCGAGGCATGAGGTTTCAGTCGGTATATCCAACAAGGGTGCACCCCACCAACTAATCTCCTATAGCATACAGTGCAAAGTGCTAAATATTCAAAAATACACGAAAAATACTTAAAAGTCTCACAGCTTTGAACAGTAAAAGGGAAAATTATTAAATAACTCTTGAACTTTTATTCTCTGCTCAATTTTATATGGAGAGTCCCTGGGCCCGTCGAGTTATTCTCCCTCCAAGTAAAAACACCCCTACACAGGTGTAATTTTCAAAACGTCCGAGCATTAATCTTGACAACTTTCCCTGCACCTCTCAGCAAATAGGACCATTTATTTCAGGGCCTATGTCATCCAAAATACCTCAAGCTGGAAGTCAACAACTCCCAGGTCTTGACTGATACACTTTCTGGGGGCTCTCAAATCTGTCTAATAATATTTTGAGGGCCTACAAAAAATTAATGAGCTCGAAGCTCTGTTTTCTCCTATTTGGTGGGGTGCACCCTCAAACACATACATGCCTTTATAAACAACCAACACACAATGCACACTTCATCAATCCAATCTACGTTCCTTCGATACCCAAAGATCGTCCCCAGATCATAAACGAAACAAACCCACGATATGGTAGAACAACGAGTAAAAGGTTAAAAAAGTGTGATAATTCTAAAGGCGATCAACGTATTACAATAAGTACGAGTACATGTAGCTCTACTAGTCCGGCAGCCAGGGGGGTGAACCATGTTTTTTGGGATGAATAATGTTTTTTTGCATATTCCACATAAGAAGGTCACACTGTATAAGAATCCGATTGATGACCCCTCCTCAGGGTTGGGCAATTTGTGATATCGATTATTTAATGTTTTTATTGATATTTATCAATACTTAAGGTTTAAACACAACCAATACAATTTTGTAACCCCAAAATGGCATTAAAACATACAATTAGCTTTCCAAGAAGTATTATGAATAAAAAAATATATGAAAAAGCGGACGAAAGAGGGTGTAGGGTGCTGAGGGGGCGTGGCTAGTGGGATGGAGGCGGTAATTGTGTCCAACCACACATAATATTAGAAAACTAAGTACATTTATTTATGGAAGAGTTTCTTGTAATAAATCTTTGAAAGAGATTCATACATTAATGTATTTAAGGATGATGGATGATGGGTGGGGTATGATCCATCAAGGGGCGTGGCCAAGGTATAATAATATGTACAAATCCAACCAACGTAAAAATTAAGGTAAGTTTACAAGTTTAAAAAGAAACCCTGAAATACAAATATGTACATGTACCCTCTTCTACATTGATTTTTTGGGAGATAGAGCTGCATTTTAAGACACCCAGAAAGGGGGGGGGGGGGTGGTTCCTGACCAAAGATCGAAAAAGAAACAATCCATTCTCGGCAAATCCTTTAAAGTTGAACCTATCCAATAATGACATAACTTTTGGTGCTATCCCATCCAGTGACGCTGTATCTGTTGACTTGTAATTTGAAAACTAGCACTTGCGTTGTTTTAAAGGGTAAGTGGTGGGGAAAATAGTTTAACCAAAATGTTGTGGGTCGGTATAATATAAGGGAACCTTTTTTGGGGGGGGGGGGTCGAGATAAAGTATAACTTTCCAGATTCATTGGGTAGCAGTAGCGAGCTTTCGGAAGTCATGATTGCTTCCTCATCAGTTGCATGTTGGTCGATTTAAAGAATCAGGCAGATCTTAAAAAGATGTTGGGTTGCGACAAGTGTAGCCCTATGGGAAATAAAGACATAGCCGTGGGTTATTGTGTTTATAAATAACAGGCGTTTATCCGTTGCTGGACTGTTCAAAGTAAACGTAAGACAAGAAAATTATCAGGTGTTTTGTAATTCATATGAATTATTTGAGGGAGAATGATGATTGATATTTAAAAGCAATGAACACGCAGATCGTTAAAGTATCGCATCGTATGAAACCAGTAGCAAAACAAAACTCCAAAACACCTCTCGTGTTCTCAACAACCTAAAACCCGGCACTACATCACGGGTAATCAACAAATTATTGCCTCTAATTCAGAGCGACCACAGACTTTCAGAAATATTTTTGGATCCCCCTTTTATTTCTTTAATGACAACAACGGATAAACGCCTTGTGACTCCTAAACACAAACATACCCACATACCCACGTTTATGCTTTTATTTCCCATACAATTGTTGCATTCCCACATCTTTAACAAAAAAAGTACAGAGATTTGCCCGATTCTTTTAATCGACCCACATTCAACTAATAAGGAAGCGTACATGACTTATGAAAGCTAACTTTTGCTACAGTTTCTTTGGCAGCGAACGATTAGATTAGTAGAAAAGCCAGCAAGAGTTAGAATGCGAAACCCTCCATACTCCAGACGGTCGTTGAGAAGAACCACGGGCAATCTCGTCCCCACGGTTTACTTTATTTCCAACCATGTTTACAATAGTAAACCCTGGGAGGGAAACTCCTTACTTGGACCCTGATTGGACAAAACCAAATGTTAACCTTAGGCAAAACAGCCGGCCGGCAACCAATGTACAAACAGGCTATTAAATCTGGTACCGGACCACGAGACCATGACGAAGATTCGTGAATTTCGAAAAGCAGCCAGACTATTCTAATTTGCATACGTATCCAACAATTTGGATATGCAAATGATCCAATACCAGGGGGAGAGCGGTCAACCTCGTACTGCTCGACACACCCTGGGGACGAGGTTTAACCACGGGTTATATACTTTTGATACGGAGCCCCTAAAGGGACAGGTGAACAAAATAATTTGTGCGCTGGCATTAATTCATTGCAAGCACTCGAAAAAAAATGTCCAAACATTATTTCGTTCCCCCAAAATATTTCGTGGGATATTTCGAGCGCTCGAACTAAATGATTTCGTGCGCTCTAAAACATTCGAAATATTATTTCAGTCCCTCGAAATGTCCATCGACATATTAGTTCGAGGGGACGAAATACTTGAGGGAATGAATTGCTGCATTCGTCCCAGAAGTTCATAGAGATGTCAAAGTTACTATTTAACCGAATTTTCTCCTGAGACCCAGTCATTCTTACTGACTGGGTCTGGGGAGTGTAATAGTTTCTCACAATTCTTGTTGATTGGGATTTAAAGGCAAGGTCTACCTTTGGTTTTTTGAACCGTTCGATTGTTTTAACTCTATATAGATGTAGATATTTACAATAAAAACGAACCCGTGACAATTTCATTTCAAAAGGTGGTAGCATTTTTGAGATATCGCCAAAAATCTGGAGCGGTTATGTCCACGCAGGAAGAATAATCCGTAATTAAAATACACAATCTGAACAAACGTTTCACGCAGAAACGTTTCTCAGGTTGAAACGTTTGAATCCCTCTCTCCTAAACCATTATCCACTGAAGGGAATTTATTCTGAAATTGTTATACATTATGAATAGCTGAAGTGCCTGTTACCAAGTATTAATAACTTTTAAAGGTAGCTTTTACCCTCCCTTTAAAGGAACATTACAGAATTGGTAAGAACAAAACTTGTAAAATATACTTTTTGATCACAGATTTACATAAAACTTACACGGTCTAATGATGATGATAGTAGAAAACATCCCTTGAAATATTTCTGTCTGAAATGCCATATTTGATGAGAAATGAATCAATTAATTTTCCGATTGGAGTTTATCGCTCAGTGAGCGTTTTATTCATTTGTTGAATCTATATGATTTCATGCAATTGTGTAATCGGTTTTTCACTATTTTCTCGTGACCCAGATGGCCGATTGATCTCAATCTTTACAGGTTTGTCAGTTTATGTATATGGTGGATTACATAAAGTGCTTACACGGCCAGCAACTGTTTTGTTAGCAAAAACCAATTCTGTAATCTTCCTTTAAACTGTTATTATTTATTTATTATTTTTTTTGGGGGGGGGGAGGGTTACCATAGTTTTATTTGCCCCCCCCCAAAAAAAAAAAAAAAAATAATAATAATAATAATAAATAAATAAATAAATAATAAAATAAAAATAAAATAAATAAATAAATAAAAATGTAAATAAATAAAATAAAATTTTATAACATTTTTTCGTAAGTACCAATTTAAAAAAAAAACTTTTTTTGTAACGTGTCTTTTTGGAAATGTTTCCCGATAGTAATCAGTTCACTTACGTAATTGGCATAATCCAGAACGTTGTACTCATTATTATGACAATTACGAGGACCGCATAAATCATCACTAACACCACCACCATGGACACAAGCTCCAATTACGCCTATGATCAATGCAGCTAGTATAGTATCCGCAGTCATATTGACTGAAGGAGTTATGAACAACTGCGATCAACTCAAAGATCTGATAACTTGAGGTTTAACTTGACATCATAATGGGCTCAATCTGACACAGAACGGAAAGTCTGTCCACTGCAGCTAGTACGGTAGAGGCGACTGGGTTGGCACGGCTGCAGCGGCTGGGGGCTTCTCCTGCAGTGCGCGTGACGTCATTACAACTGATCATTTTTATAACAATGATAATGATTTATTCTTCACATAGCGTTTGACGTAACAATCTCAAAACGCTGTACAGGGAAAATCCAACAAAACATTCAGTAAACCAGTTAAAGCTGTAAACCCCGAGCTGTGTTTTGAGAAAGTTGCGACAACTTGCATTTAGAGGCCATTTTGGTCAAAAAACGCATGTGCACATGAAGGGTGCAAGACTAGACTGCACAATGGGTTGTACTACATTTTAACCAAAAATGGAGTCCAGTGACCGAAGAAAAGTGATACCTCTATGCATGGAGGTAGAAATTATTTCTACCTCCATGCTCTATGTCACAGCTCTTCCAAGTGCACAACTCTGGTGTCCCCCCCATACGGCTAACGTACACATGTTCTGTCTGATAGCGCCCTCTTTTGAATCAACCTCCTTCAGCCCATACTTATTTCCCATGGTGGACAGATTTCCCTCCGACAAAACATAGATCGAAGAAGTGTTGTACGCGTGTTTAACTATTTATAAACAGTATCGGACAAAAACATGTATCTAAATGAAAGAGAAGATATTGGAGCATATTCTGAAAATAAAAATTGACTCTCCCGTATCCCCTTTGAAAAGTCCGATAACGCCCTCATCGTGCAATTCCATCAAGAGCCTGCGTTCGTTTAGACTGGTCTCCTGTCTTTAGGACAGACACTGGTCTTACGGCCCAAATATTTCATTGCATTATTATGCAGTAACTGGTACATGTAGTAAGGTATGCTACCACTTTCGATCGTCTGCACGTGTGCACAATGCTTGTATGTAGGCCTATTGTTGTTTTATTCACTGTGCAATGTGCGCACATTCTACGTATCTCCCTCCGTGTGAATAGGATGCGAGGTCAAAGATGCATCCTGGCAGTGGCCTACCAGGCACTCAAGGCCCGGGTCTGGGGTTATTCACGAGCCTCGAAGTGTGACGTCAGATGACCAGGCTACTGTTTGTTGTCCACGTTATGTAGTCCCGTCGATCCAATTTAGGGACGACGAATTTGCTGTTGTTAGAGCATGGTGAAGTGTGGGTCGTTGCCGAACCCATAAAGTATGACCTTATCACATGAGGCTAGGAACACGACCAGCACACCCGCCTAAAAGGGAAGAACGCCTTTGCAACGCTAGGTGGCAGCAGACTTATCACCCAGGAAACAAGTCAGACGCAATGTTAAAGGTAAGGTCACACAGTGATTTTTGTTCATGTAATGCTGATTTATAAGAGAATTATAAAGAAGATACAATAAAAGTCATAAGTGTCATCTAAATACAGTGTCTACTTGTTAACAGAACAGAGAAAAAATAATAATAACTGTGAAGGTATTTTCACAAGAACGTGGTATCCAAGTTGAGAGAGGTGAAAGCGGGTACCAACCACATCTCTGGCCGCAGCATTCGCGAACGGACACCAACCCTTAGATTCGTGCATGAATCATTTCTCAGATTCAAATGCCTTTGGGTGAAATATTATCCAAACCATATTACTTCGGGAATACTTCCAATTTAGTTCTCGACAGCTGCATTACTTTTTTTATCAAAGTGGGCCTAAGTTTTTATGGTCAGTAATTTGTTCAATCTATGACCCTACCTTTAAGTCCATTACTGCCAGGAAAGCGTTATTCTGTACTCAGTGCACAAAGTGTTTTGAGTAGTTAAGATTGTTGTTTTTATGAGATATACAAAAACAAAATGGGCATAAGTTCTTTATTGTTTTATCTGTAGTTGTTGTCGATAGGCTTTGTCATCTAAAAAACTATGAAAACGTAGTAGATAAAATTTGGGTGAACGACCTTTAACCTCCTCTGTTCTGATATGGGGAGTCCCAAGGTCCATCGAGTTATTCTCCCTCCCAATAAAAAACACCCCTATCCCCTGCGTAAATTTCCGAACGTTCTAGCATCAATCTTTAAAAAATATCTCTACGCCTCTTGGCAAATAGGACTTTTTTCCAGGCCTTAGTCATCCAAATTACCTCAAGTTGGAAGTCAACAAACCCCAGGTCACCAACGGGCAAACTGTTAACACTGGACCCCTTTCATTTTGCTCTCAAATCTGTCTAATATACTTTAGAATATTTTGAGGGCATACACACAATATTAATGATACCGCCGCTCTGTGTTCTCCTCATTCGGTGGGGTGCACCCTTATAGCGTGTGCCACACGAAATAACCTTCCCATAGCCGAAAATCCTGATAACATAAACTGTAAATATTCATAAATACTCACACCAAAAAATCAATTTCTTTCATCAGCTTCCTGAAAACTAATCAAAAATATTTACCGACAATTAAAGTTTTAAGTTTTCTTTGTTGTTGTGGGTTTACATTTTATGAGACTTGGTGTAGTGTATTGATTAAATTACTGAGTGATGCTGAGTCTATGTGAATAAATCCTTTTCCAAGATGGCGGCTATATGTGTGCTTGTGGCTACTCTGACTAGCAAATACATCACACTTGGCGCGTGAGTTTCTCTCTGATTGGTATTGGTGTAGTGCACCCTTTAGGCTGCAAGACTTTAAAGGTTTGGGTTTGAATTTAATATTAGTGAGGAGGACATCCGGAATTAAATTACTGATCACATACTTTGAATAAATGTTGAACAAATATTGCTCTTCTGAGAAATGACAGCTATAAATCTATAAGCCGTGCTATTGTCATTTTGAAGGTCATGTGAATAATAGAGTACGCATAATGCATGTTTCATCCACGTACATAATGCTTTTTATCCCCTCTCATCTAGACACAATTTTAATCAAAATGTTGGTCTGTAGAAGACCCCGGTAGTACTCAAAGGTTCTTCTATAAACAAATCTAAAAAATCAGCCATCTCCCCCCCCCCTGCATTCGTACCCCTTGGGTTGGTTACATGTGTTTGGGGAGGGAAGGGTCATCATAAGGCTTGTATGATTACTGGTGGAAAAAATAAATGCAGAAGATTTTAAGGTTCGGTGCTTAGGGTCTGATTAGACATGTAATCTACTAGAAGGAACCACCTAGACTTCGGCTAGGCAAATAAAGCGAATTCCTAATTTTAAAACAGTTAACAAATAATTTGTATAACACTTCTGAAATATCCTAGATTGCACCAGAGACCAAGTATCACGTATCAAATAAGACGACAACGCACAAATAATAGAATACATTAACAACCAAAATTTTCCCTGGGTCTTTCTGCGGGCCCCCGGACCCTTAAAGGAACATTACAGAATTGGTTTTGCTAACAAAACAGTTGCTGGCAGTTTATGTAATCCACCATATACATAAACTGACAAACCTGTAGAAGTTTGAGATCGATCGGCCATCTGGGTCACGAGAAAATAGTGAAAAACCGATTACACATTTGCATGAAATCATATAGATTCAACAAATGAATAAAACGCTCACTGAGCGATAAACTCCAATCAGAAAATTAGTTTATTAATTTCTCATCAAATATGACATTTCAGACAGAAATATTTTAAGGGATGTTTTCTACTATCATCATCATTAGAACGTGTAAGTTTTATGTAAATCTGTGATCAAAAAGTATATTTTACAAGTTTTTTTCTTACCATTTCTGTAATGTTCCTTTAAGTGGGCCCGGACCCCACGCTTCCAGATATTGTTATCGAAAAATCATTTTTATCTGTTAGGAGTAATCGCCCCTTTATACTAAACGACCGATAATCACCTGTATTATTATAACGTTCAATTCGCAGATGTAATGGTAATTATATCCGGATATTGTGTGTAAGATGTTCTTAAAGGCAAAGTCTACCTTTGGTTTTGGTGACCGTTTGATAATATTTTTAATCCTATTTAAATGTAGATATAATATACAATAAAACTACACTGTGAAAATTTCATTTCAAAAGGTGGTCGCGTTTTTGAAATATCGCCAAAATCCGCAGCGAATAATGTCCACTCATGAAGAATAATCCCTAATAGGAATACACGATCTGAGAAACGTTTCTGACAGAAACGTTTCTCAGATTCAAATTTTTGGGGAATAAACACTGACATCTTTTTCCATATCCACAGTATTCTTAACTGAATTTTTTCTCAAAATCTTTTATACTATCGAAAGCTGCTGTACTTTTAACCAAGTCAGTTTTTTATTGCCATTAATTTTTTAGAGTGATTACTTTCCCTAAACAGTTGGATGGGGGAGGCGGGGCTTTTCCTTGGGGGAGGGGGAAATCCCTCCTCACAGGCCCCCCGTATAGCCAATGGGTACATAGTCTTTTGTCAAGGCCTTCGCGGCTTAGACAGCTGTGTAGCTGCGAAGAGACTGTAACAGGAGACCACATGCGCGCTTCGCCACTCACGCATGGTCTCAAGGCAGTTGGATGGGGGAGGCGGGGCTTTTCCTTGGGGGAGGGGGAAATCCCTCCTCACAGGCCCCCCGTATAGCCAATGGGTACATAGTCTTTTGTCAAGGCCTTCGCGGCTTAGACAGCTGTGTAGCTGCGAAGAGACTGTAACAGGAGACCACATGCGCGCTTCGCCACTCACGCATGGTCTCAAGGCACAAGGGGTTTCAAGGGGTACAGGTAGACTTGATTTCAAGTCTGAGATCGCGGTATTTATCTGCATTAGCCACGCAAGTCCCCGCGGATTGGCTATCACATGCTCTCACTCGCAATCTCAGGTTAATGTCGGAGGTTAATCCGCAAGAGGGCCCAACTTTAAGCAATATTATATAATTGCCATCAAATGGACACAAAAACCACCACCACATACTTGGAAACAAGTCTAATGAACAGGTAGCTGGTATTCATTTTCAAACCGTCCATGCCCATTGAAGACACCCAAGCAAAAGGTTCAAGGAACAAGTCCGTCATTCACTAGAAATTTCCTGATTGTTTGAATGTCCAGTATCAGGGCGTCAGTCACGAGCAGTGTAGTGATGACGTCAGATGTTCGGACTGCTTCTACCCCACCCCTAGTCTTGGTCCAAGACGTCCATACTCGTGATAACCCGACAGAGGGCGCGCTTTTCTTCTTGAATTCGTCGCGGTTTTACGACTGGCTGTAGTAACGTCTTGGCTATCTTGTTTTAGAGGGCGTGGCCAAATTATGGTAATGAAGCATCAAGTCATGTACTATTCATATTAGTGGCTAAACGACAAGCTTGCAAGACAAGCAAGATGACGGGGTCGTCGAGACGAGCTAGTGTGTTGTGCATTCTAGCTGTGCTAGCTCTGTTGAACTCGCATGAACTCTCGTTTTGATTGACCACCATAATATGGCTTCTATCGCATTATCAACGCATTTAGCAAGTGGTTCTGAAATTATTCAAGCTAAATGATGTGCATTGCTTGCAGTCGGAATTAGGTTTATCGGTTGGTCATTGTTATTGGACGTTTGAATTTTGTACATCGTCAATGTCAAACATGTTATTTGGAAAAGGTTATCTTTGCATACGGCATTCTACCATCCGACGTGCCATGAAAATAAACTATTGGCAATGAAACAATTCTACCATGCACTACACCTACACGAATGATGATTTTTGTGTAGCAGTAATATTAATATTCTGTAGCGGGATAATTTACTGCATTATGTAGGCCTAATTCACTAAAATGTGTTCACAAAGAGAGGTGAACTCAAGACTGTTTGGATCATCTGTTTGTATGGCCATCACTCCAACATGCTACTTTCAACAGTACGTATTTTGCTGCATATATAATGAGCGTTTCAAGTACCGCGCGCCCTGTGCATGCATGGCCTACATGCAGTTTCTCTATTGCAACTAGGTTAAAGTGCATAAATAATTGTAATACATTTTACGCACTAGCCAGCCTACTGTGCATAGTGTGAAAATCTATGTCTGTTCAACAATCCGTTATCGTAATCACTATTAAAATTAATGGCAATAAACTTACTTGGTTAGAAGTACAGCAACTTTTAATTGATAGTATAAAGCATTTTGAGAAACATTTCACATCGAAATAATGTGGTTATCGAAAAAGATATTAGTTTTTATCTCCCAAAATTTAAATCTGTGAAAAGGTACTTGTCGTATCCCGTAACATTACATAATAAGGCTATTCATTATAAATAGTTTTCCAAGTGACCAGATATTCACTGGACTGTAAAAAGTGTATATAAAGGAACGTAGTAGTAATAAAGTGGTGGAAGTCTATCCAGAGCTCTGCGAAGTATTTCTGTGTATGTCTACTGAATACAACAGTACTGCAAAACTATCAGATTGTGTATTCCAATTACGTATTATTCAAAAACCAAACGTATAGTTTCCCTGTAACTCACACGAACTCCATTTTACTTGTGAAAGCATCTCGGCAAATAAACTTCCTCGATATTAAACAATTCCTGCACTGTTCCTGTGAACCTTCAACAAACAAGGACTAAGTTAAATATTGTTATAAACAAAATAAGCAATTCCAGAATAATCTATAGAATTGTTCAGTCCAAAACTTAAGGTAAACCCATTGTCAAGCTCTATTCAGAATGCATTTTATTCATTTGGGCCTATAATAATTCCTGACGAGAAGGTACTTTTCGCCACAATACTATTCACAACAACGTTCCCTGTTATAAACGCATGGCGATTCATGAATAATTCACGAAAATGTGCAAACTCGATCGTTGATTGGCTCCCCGGAAAGTCGGGGAAAAAACAATGAAACACTTAAGCACCCTTTTACAAGATACCCAAGACCTTCGTGGAAGCTAGAAATCAAACCAAGGATCGTGACGCCCTCTGTTGTTGGAATTGATCCATTTCGATGCGTTGTTGGAATTGATCCATTTCGGTGCGAAGGTCTTGGAACCAAGACTACCCCATCCCTTGCAACGATTGCGTTCCATAAACTTACAAAAAGTGTCGTGCACAGTGTATTTGCGTTTTTAAATGGAACGAGATTATTTATTTTTTTCTCGGGTTTTTACATTTTTATTTTTGTTTACTCTATGGTTAATTATTTAAATATTTTGTTTACAAATTTAAAGTGGAAATAGAATTATTTTTTTTTAAACATAAGAGTTTATGTATATTAACAATAAAACAATTTTGTTGAGGTAATTTTTTGTGAGGATTTATATGTAAAAACATAGATAAAGTTGTTCGGGGGTGACTCCCGCCCATCCCCTTTTGTGACGTCAATCAAGGCAGACTTCGCCTCGATCGAACATCAACCCCCCTCGAATTTGCTTGCGTTTACGTTGTAAACACACGTGCAAGTAGGTCCCAGGGTTTTTTTCTTGCATTTTCCGGCCATGCCGACCAAGTGTATTGCTGCTGTATGCAGCTAAACAACTAATGATGGGGTCAGTCTGCATTTGTTTCCTGCAGATCCCAAGTATAACTGGTTGTGGGCCGCGAAAGTCAGACTAACGACGTCGTTTTCGGCGCCATGTGCCAGCTAGTATACGCTAGCTAGTACATGTATACTGTGATGTGGGTTACGTCCGCATACGCACAACAATGTTTTTCTTCTTCAAATATCGTGCCTTGATTGACGTCATGAACAGCGCCACCTTGTGTCAAGGTAAAGGGGGCCTACTCTTAAGTTTGTAAATAAAATAAAAACTAATTTTTAAAAACCTTAATTAACTGTTTATTCACATTCCACTCATCGAAATACATATATTAATGACAAAAGCTTTGTTTTTACAAAATACCACTGCCAGTGCCTTTTACTGGTTTACTGAATATTTTGTTGGGATTTTGCTGTACAGCGTTTTTATATTTTTTATGTAAAACGGTATGTGAAGAATAAATCATCATCATTATCATTATACTGATCGGTTGTAATGACGTCACGCGCACTGTAGGACTTGTTTAAACCTGTTCAGCAGAAGCCCCAAGCCGCTACAACCGTGCCAACTCAGTCGCTTCTACCGTACTGCAGTGGACAGACTTTCTGTTCTATATCAGATTGAGCCTTTCATGATTTCAATTTAAACCTCAAGTTATCAGATCTTTTAGTTGATCGTCGTTGTTCAAAACCCCTTCAGTCAATATGGCTGCGGATACTATACTAGCTGCATTGATGATAGGCGTAATTGGAGCTTGTCTCTATGGTGGTGATGGTGATGGTAGCGGTAGCAGTAGCGGTAGCAGTATCGGTGAAGACACAGACAGTGACATCAGTAGTCTTTCTTGGTGCATTCGGGTTAATGCCAATTACGTAAGTGAATTGATTACTATCGGGAAACATCTACAAAAAAAAAACACGTTACGAAAAGAGTAAAACTTTAATGTGGGTACATACGAAAACAAAGTTCTATAAAAAAAAATTGGGGGGGCAGGTAAAAATATGCTACTCTCTCTCAAAAAATAGCACTTTAAAGGGAGACTTTACCTTTGGTAGTTATTCTAAAAAATTAAGGACCATCAAAACTTACTTGGTTACAAGAACTGCAGCTATTCATAATGTAGGATTAAAACAATCGAACGAATCCAAAGGTATACTTTGCCTTTAAATCACGATCAACAAGGATTGTGGGAGAATATAAAACTCCCAAACCCAGTCAGTAAGAATGACTGGATCTTAGGAAAATTTTTGGTTAAATGGTAACTTTTACATCTCTATGAACTTGCGGGACGAATGAAGCATTTCTGCTAAAGATATATCGATAAGAAATCAGAGTATGTTTTCTACTTCCCAATGCGAAACCTGGCCCAATTGTATAGAGCTACTTAAGCACACAAAGTTTACAGCTAAGTACGAAACAATTTCACCCACCAGCCAAATTATCAAACCACAAGTACAGTTTGTAACTGGTTTCCTGCTTAGTTCTGTTTAGTAAATAAAATTAAATATTAAGGTGTCACAATACAAATCGCCATGGTGATATCCAAAGCTCATCTTAAAGATGAATTTTGGTGGTTTGTAAAATCTAGCCCAACGTCCGAAGGTGGGACCTGTCATTATGGGTTCGGGGCCTAAAATTGTTTGAATTAGTGCAATGAATTTACGCAGTTATCCTTGTCTTTAACTTTTAGAGGAGTGTTCCGTGCGAAAACTTTCACATATCGCCAAACACAAACAAAGCAGAGTGCAATGCCGGTTATTCCCCAGCCCACATATCTACATGTGAAGAGGTCTACCTTGTTTACTGGTGGTGCAAAACATGTGCGCCTTCTGGACAAAATTGCGATGATGAGGTACAATGATTCCTTTATGTAATCATTATGGTATCTGCTGTTATTTTAGATGATTTACTTTAAAATATATACATGAGAGAAAATAATAAATCAAAAAGTAAAAAAAAAAAAAAAAACCATATATATACACAAAATCTTTCCAAAGTACTCCAATACGAGCTCGACTTGCAAAGTTTAATATAGATAACGTAAATATTTTAAGTTTTATAACTACCATTTAATAGTTTGTTGTTTCCTTTTAAGAAATTAAATCCTTTTTGTTTTAATCCAAGTTTTGCTAAAATGTTTGCTTTTGTTGTCAAATATAGTGCACTAGATTATTCTTTGGCTGTTGGCTGTTGCTTTCGCGAAGAATGGGGACATCATTCCATAAAATTTTACTCTTGTTAATGATTCCTTGAAGCGAGGTGTTTCAATGTCGATTGTACTCTTCAAAAAGCTAATGCACTTGATATTAGATAGGGTACAATGTTTCATTGGCACACCCATTAATACAATCAACTCATCTAGTCAATGACCAACTATTCATCCCGAGACCTTAAGAGTCAATTAACTGTAACTCATTATCTAGGTTGGTAAAGTGACGGCGTATACGAAGAACCTGCGATAAAGTACTTAAAACAATTTTTTTTACGCGAACCGTACATGATAATTATTGTATTTTAGACCCAATTTAGATTTGACATAATTTATTCATTGATCTGTTCATATCTCAATCAAATTGGATACTGTGCTAATCACACATCCTGTGTAAGTGTTAAACATCACAACAAAATAAAACTGTTTTCCCCCATGCAGCTTATCCTACATCGTTTGCAATCTTCTTTGTGTACAGGTGAGCTGGTTCTATATTTTGATCCATGCACTGGTATCAATCTTTAGGTAATAATTTAACCGCATTGTATTAAAAGGTTAAACTAATTGGTTTTTTTTTACGAGCTGGCATAGTTTAATATGTTCGTTGTATTGTTGTCCTAGCCACACTGGTCAGCTCATAATGCAATGACATCCTAAGCTGGACCGTGCCACACGTCTGGGGGGGGGGGGTCGTCATTCAACAGGGGTTAGTGATTTGTCAGCATCCTTCGGGTACAAAACCGATATGTCAATTGTCACTATAAGAGATGATACCAATTATAAAACTTTAAAACATTATTTAAAAAAAAAATGAGTTTAAATGAACCAACGCAATGCCTAGGTGTTGCATGTTAACAACACACTTATGATATACAAAACATTCGTTAAAAAGAAATGCAAAACAAACCCTCTTATAACCTCTGGAATAAACTTGTCACAGACAGTGTACCACAAGAATGTTGCAACCAAACAGGTCCCTCGCTCCAACCACAGAGCACTGACACTTATCAAGAAAAACATAACCACTTCAAAATGGTAGATCCCAACCCCGTGATACTCCTTAATATCCTGCCGTGTACCAATACACACATTTTAGGAGGGGTGTCAATCAACAGGGGTCGTCAATTTGGTCAGGAGTGGTGGTGAAAAAAAAATTCTCATAGGTCATGCACAAACTCCTATCCTTGCAACGAGGCACCTGTTTGGTCCCAACGGAGTTCCGGCATCCTGTCACAAAGGTGTGGCAGGCCCATTTGATAGGTTAAGAGGGTCTGTTCTGCCTTATCTCAATGATTTACGTTTGATAACCAGTCTAAGCAGAAAATATTGTTGAACAATTTTCTGCTCATCAGAAACGATAAGAATTCCAGTCACAAATTGTACACTTGACATAGTAGTTTGGCTGGTAACCTTATTGAAATTGGGTCATGGTCTTTTTTATTTGTATTTGTTTGTTCAATTGTTGGAGATGTTTGTTTATTTGTTTATGTATGTAAATATTTGTTTATTTGTTAATTTTTTTATTTGTTAATTTGTTTAATCGTTATTTGTTCATTTGTTAATTTGTTCATTTGTTCATTTGTTCATTTGTTTATCTGTTTATTTTTATTTATTTATTTTTAAATTTATTTTTTGTTTTATTATAGATGTTTGTGTCACTTTGCATACAAACCACTTGCTTGTTAAACCATGTACGAACCAAGTGAAATTCTTTTGTAAGAAAGGTAAGAAAATTAATCGTTGCCATTCAGCTTAACCGATGTTAAAACATTTCGACAACCTCTTATTAATCGTCTGTGCTGTTACGATGTCATTGGTTAATCTTGACAACCTCGTTCAAATGGTAGATGAAAAAACACCGGAACAATTTTCTTTGAAAGTTTCTCTTTCCCCTCATTTTTTATTAAAAAATAAAACCCTTTAATTCCCAGGGCCCTGAAGCGGGCCTCAGTCCCAATGCGTTCAGCGTTCTCGCTGCGCTCTTTACATTGCTGGCCCTATACTGCGCCATTGATCCCCACTCGACACAACACAAACAAAAATAGGCGGGCAAGCCTATAATATTATGCCTTAATAAATAGTCCTTAAAAGCTGTGATCTAGAGGAGTGGAAAAACCATTGAAATATTATCCTGAGCTGGAAAGCAGATGAAAAAACAGTGTAGGGCCTACAAATGAAAACAAACAAAACGGTACAAATGTTCTTGAAAAGTTTCTCTTTTCCTCATTTTATGTTTTAGATAATAGTCCTTTAAGGCTGTATAGCTAAAGCCTGGACCAAAACCATTGAAATATCATAAGCTGGAAAAATTAGTGATGCTTCGGTATTTTGAGGCGTTTCTCCTTCAGTATCTAGATTACATTGAGTAGTCAGTCAATATATTTTAACTCGAAAAAAAAAAGTTAGGTGGGTTTGAAAAACCCAATGAAAAAGATTATAAAAACATTCCCTAGCATTGGTTATTCTTAATGGTCCCTTAAAATCTTAAAGCTTATCACAACAGAGTTTATATTTTTTATAGATGGTTTTGAAACCACTGGCGTAAGTACACGTTAAAAATTATGGGGTGGCTTAAAAAATTCGGTATACTACCAACAAAATGTGTGAATTAGGCCTACCGCAAGCATTTTGTTTGTTTGCGTGTTAAGTGGGATCAAGGGACAGCAATACGCAGAGTGCGGCGAGAACTTGGGCAGCGTTTGGACTGAGGCCCGCTCAAGGGCCCCGGGAATTAAAGAAGAAGACAAATAAGATGAAGAAAAAACTAAAACATTATTCTGTTCCATTTTGAGTTATCTTTTAGCCAAACTATTTTTATTCCAGGGGAAAAAACCCCTCATGTAGGGGCTAGAAAACTCAATCTACAGTGCCGCCGGCGGGATTCGAACCCAGGGTTCTAGAAAAAGGAAGATGTGGAAAGATACCACTGCGCCAAAACAACCGCATTTTACAGAGCAATAGGTTTATCTTACTTTACATCACTGAAACTATGGAATTCCATATCTGCCGTCGCCCGTCGCCCGTCGCCCGTCGCCCGTCGCCCGTCGCCCGTCGCCCGTCGCCCGTCGCCCGTCGCCCGTCGCCCGTCGCCCGTCGCCCGTCGCCCGTCGCCCGTCGCCCGTCGCCCGTCGCCCGTCGCCCGTCGCCCGTCGTCCGTCGTGCGTCGCCCGTCGCCCGTCGTGCGTCGTCCGTCACCCGTCGCCCGTCGTCCGTCGTCCGTCGTCCGTCGTCCGTCGTCCGTCGTCCGTCGTCCGACTACTATATCACCGGAATACTCAGCAACTCAGAGACCAGTTATCAGAGACCATCTAATTCTATTTTCTAAAGTAGTGTTGCTATAAATTGTCGATAATCAATAACCAATAAGCCAAGTTAAGCCAAGTCAAAAATAACCAGTGTACACAAATTTATCAACATTCAAGCCGGCATTCTAGTTTATTATAATTCACCTAACTAAGAATCAATATTGATTGTAAATATTAAGTATTTGTAAATAAAACCGTGTTGTATAAAAGAAGATATAGCCTGAAGGGACATCTAACATATTAACGTTAATATTTACGGAAATATTCACGATTTTTTTCCCAAATCGCAAACCCAGCCATCCGTGAACATTTGCTAGCACAGTATTTGGCCCGAAATTCAGAATATTAGAACACATGCAGTACAGGGAGGTGACAAAATAGCTCATTTGGCTCATTTCTGTTGGCGAATCCGTTATTTTATCCGAAGGAATATTAAAATATTAGCCATAACTTACAGATTTTCATGTGATAGCTAAAAGTAATTGGAAAACATTAAACAAAGAAAAATAAACCCGCTAAATAATACAAAGAAGCCGACAGATACGAGCCAAATTAGCCATTTGTCACCTCCCTGTATTGCTTGTGTTCTAATATTCTGAATAAGCGGCTGGCCATTCTGCGAATACGCGGCTTGCTATTTCGGGCCCAATACTGTGCCAGCAAATATTCACGGATGGCTGGGTTTGCGATTTTGGGTAAAAATCGTGAATATTTACGTAAATATTAACGTAAATATTTATGTTCGATGTCCCTTCAGGGCCACCATACCTCCCTCTATTTGGTCGCGCCGTAATTCCAACAATGGGGGCTTGTCATAGACTCCTCATCTTCTTAAGTTAGTCTCATGTGTTTTCCTTTTTTTTTTTTATGTGTAAGTATCTTTCCCCTCTGTAATTGTAGTTCCCCTATTTTATAGTGGATCAGACCGTGAGCTTCTTCCTTGCTCTACGCCTATACTGAGAGGTCTTAACTTCGGGACGGACGACGCACGACGGGCGTAGGGGGACGGGCGACGGGCGACGGGCGACGGGCGACGGGCGACGGGCGACGCGCGACGGGCGACGGGCGAAGGGCGACGGGAGACGGGCGACGGGCGACGGGTGACGGACGACGAAAAATGGCATATATGGAACTGACAAATGGAAGAAATGGGATACAATATAGAGCAAGAGGCGACGGGCGACGGGCGACGGGCGACGCGCGACGGGCGACGGGCGAAGGGCGACGGGAGACGGGCGACGGGCGACGGGTGACGGACGACGAAAAATGGCATATATGGAACTGACAAATGGAAGAAATGGGATACAATATAGAGCAAGAGGCGACGGACGACGGGTGACGCACGACGGGCGACGGGCGACGGACGACGGGCGACGCACGACGGGCGACGGGCGACGCACGGCGGGCGACGCACGACGGGCGACGGACGACGGGCGACGCACGACGGGCGACGCACGACGGGCGACGGACGACGGGTGACGCACGACGGGCGACGGACGACGGGCGACGGACGACGGGCGACGGCAGATATGGAACACCATACTGAAACACATATGAACTAAAGTATGAACACGGTGCATGCTATTTTGAGACTATTGGATCACCCTGTGCTCGTTTTCAAAGTTAACTTTTTGTGAATTAAAAATGTTATCAAAATGTATTGGGCTAATTGTTTTTCACAACTTGGCAAAATACGAAGGGGGCGATCCTATAGATCATCCCCCGGTCCAAAACGTGCGTTGGGATATTTCCTCCACCACAGGGTTTACGCTCATGTTAGAAGCGCCTTTTGTGATGTTTGAAAAAGTTAAACGTTAAACGTTAACTTGATTTGATACATTAATTACCTTTAAATTTACCAGTACACATCGTGTTTTTAGTTAATAGAGGGGCTTTAATGTCAAATTGAGTTCGGTGATGCAATCATCTTTCAATAGATAGAGTCCTCAAGAAAGTGGGGGACAAATTACAAGTCTCTAACCGCACGTTAAAACGTATTCCCCCCCCCCACCATTTTCGTGCAAACTCTATCTATTGGAAAATGAGTAGATCACAAAACTGAAATTGATCTTGGAGCCATTCGTGGCCTGCTGTGGACGAAAACATGAAAGTGGACAAAGATTGACAAACAGAAAGCAGTCTTATTAACTCACTTACTTGAAGTTCAAAGTAGTTCAACCCCTGTTTTTACATTAATTTATTTTATTTATTTACTTATCTTGTAATACTGACTTTACTATATTAGCTAACACATCAGCCGAGGTAGTGACGTCTCCCCCCATTTCGTCAACCGACCAACCAACTCCTAGTTCTAGTCGGACGTTCTCGACCAGCTCGACACCAACTGTCGAACGTACATTCTCAGTCAGCAGTGTTATCTCAATTCCCCAAACCTTAGTAGTGACACCCAACCTAAAGAAAGTGACTACATCTTTACTAACCAACGCCAAAAACGGAATTCCGTCAACCAATCTGGCTGAACCTTTAAATAGTTTTGGCCATTCTATCCAGGAGATCGCCAAAATACCACCTGTAAGTAAAACACTGCAGTCTACAAACTCGGGTCAGAATTAACCCGGATCCGGGTGCGAAGGGGCCTGGTCTATTTCAGGGTCAGGCTTATCCGGAATGTTGTTCAAAATTGTATTTTTACCTCGGATTCTGCGTCAGTTTGACATATTAGTGGGTCATTATGACACCGATTCCGGGTCATACTAAACAGGTCAATAACCTCAACGACATTAAAAAAATTATCATCTGGGAAAATGCTAAGATAATTTCTGCTAAGCAAAAAATGAGCAGGATACCCTTTCACAGGTGTATACATGTAAGATGGTATTTGGCTGGTGACCTTGTTCTGGTATTAGGTAAGCATACCCTTGTTGTGCTTAATTAAGCAACTCTATGAAACATAGTAGAGCTTCTTAACAGTTAATTTTGCATAGACATTTTCTGCTTAGCAAAATAAGCAGGATACCAGTCAAAATCACATTTACTCAGATTCTAGGTTATGCTGGCTTCAAAAACAGGTCATGCTGTATTTTAATTCGCTACCTTGTAGAGACCGAAGACAAAACGAAAAGAGGAAACAAAAGGTCTCAACAGGGGAATTCTAAAGACTGGGGTGCTCCTTAAGGAATTTTGCGTATAAAGTCTCTGGGAAAATGTTCAGTACAGAGACAAAGGAAAGAACAAAAGATGTCCCCACAGGGATTAAACAAATAGAATGTGTGACCTAAGAACCGGTCCCTTCTGGTGATCAAATCTGACCCGGCACTTTTGCGATTCTACAATAAAATCCCAGGTCCAAATGAGTCTCAGACCTGTATCTAATCTGCTGACTTATATTATTTGATCTTGCTTGAAATTCTCAGTCAGAGATTGGGTCGAAGAAGTTCCACGAAGGCATTGACAACGCCTCCTTATCATTGGCGAAGATGAGCGCACAAGTGAATCATATTGGTGAGTTGCCCTTCTTCTAGCCTTTAGTCAAGGCGCACCGCGGCACCCCAGCCCAGATATCACGCACGAAAAAAGACCAGCGCGAGCAGCGAAGCACTTGTCTTTTGTTCGTGCGTGATATACGGTCTGGGGGTACCGCGGTGCGCCTTGATTACAGGCTACCCTTCTTCCTTCTTCATTGCTAATTTACTCCAGGCCCAATTTCTACAATAATTTATTAAATTTAACATCCGGCTCATTCAATTTCGTTTGAAAATGAATGCTCCGTTGCATCAGCATTCATCAGTCAAAAGGAGTAAATCAAATTCAACCGTTCAGAATTCACTGGTCAACGATCGTTCAAGTTTATTTAGGTCGCGAGGATCATTGAATTTCGCCAAAGCCAACTGCAAGAGGCTGGTCATGTTCATCAATTGTAAATAGAGCAGTCCTAAATAGAAATTCAACTGAAGAATGGAGTAAAATGTAGTCTTGAATGTCTGGAAATAAAATATAATGACTGAATAAGAAGATCGAAATCATGTGGGTACGAAAACGAAAGTGAATGGTACAGTAGCTTTTAAAAAAACACTATTTTTAAAAAAAGTAAATGCGTAAATTTAAAGGGAAGGTATACGATTGGTAATCACACTAAACATTTATGGCAATAAAAACTGACTAGGTTAAAAGTAGTGCAACTTTCGATAGTATAAAAGCATTTTGAGAAATATTTCAATTCAAAATAATGTGGATATGGAAAAGGATGTCAGTTTTGATTTCCCAAAGTTTGAATCTGAGAAACGTTTGTCAGATTGTGTGTTCCTATTAGGGATAATTCTTCATGCGTGGACATAACCGCTCCAGATTTTTGGCAACATCTCAAAAACGCGACCAAATGAAATTTACTCAGGTTAGTTTTATTGTATATATCTACGTTTTTATACCATTAAAACAATCGCACGGTTCCAAAAACCAAAGGTATACTTTGACTTTAAATTTGTGTCACTGAAAATTAACTAAAAATTTTACATTATATGCACTTCCTGTTATTATATATTCATAGTGTTTCGTTAGTGCTGTATGGTTGGGTTTCGGTTGGATTTCCAACTGTGGATGCCGCGAATTTACCTCGTTTCCCCCGTATGGCTAGTCAAACTGGGTCCCTGAATATGAAATAAGCTCCCTTTCCTAATGACTTCACACACGATTCATCGGCACTCTCGTTAATTAACTCTACTCCGAAACGGTTTCAGACGAAACAATTACTACTTTGAATGCTTTAAATTACTTAATTTGTGGTTAATTCTATATTTAAAAAAATACATAAAGATAAATGACGCAGTCAGAAGAGTCTGAACTATCCATACAAAAATCGCTTTGTTCGCAATTTGTCATCGATTTCAAGAGATATTTCAAATGCCACGGGGATAACGAGTCTGTTACCCTCAAACGTCAACGGAAGGATTAAATAAATGGCGTGTCTCATTATTCTTTCACGACGGCTCGGCGCTTGGTGTGGTGCTTCAAACAAACAAAACATCCCTCTCATTACCGGGATAGTCATGTATGATTAAATCCAACAATGACATGTTCTTATAACGGCCAAACAATTTACGGTGACTTTGTTTATCGTTGGCAATTAGTTGATGATCCCTTTTCTCGGCAAAAGGTCTCCACATGGACAAACGGTTACCGCTTCTGCCCCCTTTTTTTTACTGTAAGAGCTCTGAACAGTTATCAGAAATTATCCTTGGTGTATTAAAAACAGCTAACGTTAATAAACAAAAGCAAATATGTAACCCCCCTCCAAAAAAAAACACAAACAAACAAACAAACAAACAACAACAAACAAACAAACAAACAAACAAACAAACAAACAAACAAACAAACAAACAAACAAACAAACAAACAAACAAACAAACAAACAAACAAACAAACAAACAAACAAACAAACAAACAAACAAACAAACAAACAAACAAACAAAAAAAAAAAAAAAAAAAACAACAACAAACAAACAAACAAACAAACAAACAAAACAAACAAACAAACAAACAAACAAACAAACAAACAAACAAACAAACAAACAAACAAACAAACAAACGGACGGACGAACGAACGAACGAACAAACAAACAAACAAACAAACCTCGAAATAAGGTAATGCACACAACGTAAGTGCATGCGTCCTTTTCTTGGTTAATCATGTTGAGAATTGTTAGCACGCGTCGATTAAAAAAGAAAATGTTTAAAAAAAATTAATTAATTTATTTACTTTGTTATCATTATTAATTGTTGGGTTGTTTGTTTGTTGGGTGGTTATTTGTTTGTTTGTTTGTCTGTTTGTTTGTTGGAGATTTGTTTTTACTTAAAATAACTGCTACCCATTTTTATTGATTTGACAGTATTTATCTCTCTCTACACAAAGTGATGGTAGACAGGCTCACAATAATGAATACATAATTTCCGTCGAGGAAGTTGTGAGAACAAAATCGGTCAACGATAATTGAGCACCACTTGACCGTTGACCGATTTATTATCAGTCTCTCACATTATGCAAATGATTTGTTTTTTCATGGCGGCGCATGCGCAGCGGAATGGCATTTGTACGCGAACGTATAGTAAAAATTCGTTCTGAGAGATAGCCTTAACGAGGAAATATCGTGCGATGCAACAGTCTCTCTGTGGTTATCTAGTGCCTCGATTAAATATGTATAGATGTAGATGCAGCCACTGGCATGGGCATTAAAGCACGTCAGCCTATTGAAGGCTCAACCTTTGGCATGGCTGACAAAAACCAACATGGGGATAGTTGAATTATGCTCATTCAAAATACCGTAATAAATGAAGTCATCAACAAATAAAGAAGAAAAACACTAGATTTAGTCAATCTAAAAGCCTACTGGGCCCAATTTCACAAAAAAATACTAAGCACAAAAAATATTGCTTACCAGAAACTGGCTACCAGCCAACATACAATAAAGTTTACATTGTTGCGACTGGTATAACCCCACTCATTTTGTGCCTAGCAAAGAAATGTGTTAAGCACTATATTTTCTGCTAAACAACTTTATGATTTGGTCCCTGGTTATCAAGTTCAAACCAAGTTCAATCCTCCGGAGAACTATGACATGGATTTTGAATACTGTTAAAGTTGGAAAAAAACACTAAATTAAAGACCGTTAAATCAATGAAGTGAGCCCGAGAAGAACTTAAACAAGCATTACCTTGTTGTGATGAACACCCAGTTTGCTGATTTGTTCCATATTTTGGTTCAGCAGAGTGTGTTTCTAACAAATGATATGGTGTGGATGAATATACTATAACCCAAACCAATGCTGTACTGTCCCTTTAAACGAAACATAAGCTTTCAGTATGATATTGAATAACCTTGATGCAACAGCCTCGACAGTCTTTCCTATAACCAGGAGCAGAATAGTGTTCTGTGATAACAAACTACAAACCCTTCCCGGTACTAAATTATTCACACAAAAACCACCTAATTAAATTTTTGCGGACGTTTGCCAGAGAAAACGTCAACATTTAACCTTTTTACACAATAGTATTATAGACAAAAATATTATTATTATTATAACATGCACCGCACTCGTTCCAGGCAACTGGAAACAAAAACGGCAAGAGCTGCGGTCATGCTCAATTTCAAGGTGTTCCCGGCCAACAGCCGGAAACCTATTGTTGTTGTACCGTTTTTTCTGCGTCTTCCTTCTTATCCCTGAACCTTCTCTCGCAATTTTCGCAATAAGTAAAGGTCGTACAGACTCGAAACTCATATACTTAGACCTAAGTGTATCGATGAACCGCAATTTTATTTGGATGATGACGTCATCGATGAAGTCATAACGTATAGAATTAATGTTTATTATTTCAAAACTGGAGACCCCTCTAAATGCTATATGAAATATCTTTTTATGGTAACTCTTGATGCTCTGTACAAATTTACACATTATGACACCCCGTCTGGCCTTTACTTTTGGTCGACACGGGAAGTTAAAAATGTCAAATAATTTTTAAAAACGGTATATCTTATTAACCAACTGTGGTAAATTAATGACTATTACATCATCTGAAAGCCCTTTAACGATTCTACAACTCTTTTAAAAGGTGCGACCTCGTTTGAACTTCACTTCTGGTCGAAACCGGAAGTTAAAGTTTCGAACTAAAAAAGTGCACAATCACATCCCATGAACCAAACTGGTTTCAGACTTGAAACTTATCATGTACTTAGACCTGAGTGTAAAGATGAAACTGCTAACGGTTTCGGCATAATGACGAAATCGATGACGTCACAATACTTAATAAACAGTTAATATTCAAAAGATCATAGCTGGGGAAGCGTTATTGCTACATACAAGATCTTTGCACCTTATGAAAGCTCTTGAAGTATTGTAAAGATCTTACACAAAATATGACCCCGTGTGACCTTTTGTTCCGGTTTCGAGCTCTTTAAGTATTAAAATATGCTAACAAAAAGTTAGTGGCCTGACGTTTTGACCCTACCAGAGTATTTTTTGAAGGCTAAATTACAACACAACTCACACAAGCAAGCAGGGCCCAATTTCATAGCTCTGCTTACCGTGGATTTCTGCGCTTACGTATCAAAAAATTATGTGCTACAAGGGCTCCGTAAGCGCAGAATTCCGCGGTAAGCACTAAGCAGAGCCATGAAATTGGCCCAGGTATATTACTAGTGTAACAGAAGCAGTCAAGTTGGAATAGATGAAAAAAGAGAGGGGCAGAAAGCACAAAGAAAAAGCCTTGGGTGAACAATGAAGAAGGAGACAAAGGGGGAGGGTTTGGAGGGGAGGTGTTTGCTAGACCACATGAGGTTGGAAATACAACGGACAAAATTAACGGGGAAAAGAGGGAGAAAAGTAATTAATTGGTGACTGGGGCGGACCAAAAAGGGGGATTTCTCTCTGGGGAAAGGAGAAGGCAAAGACAAAAGGATGTTCGTCATTTCCTTTTTTGGATGCTCAGACCATGGGGTTGAAAGGTCTGGAGGCGCTTTATCCACAACTTCCCCCTACTCTGAAAAACAGTCTCTCTGTGGTTATCTAATGCCTCAATTAAACGTTGATTTAATGTTATGATGTCATTGATGTCGTCATTATCCCGAAATATTTAGTTCTGTAATTGGATTGAAATGAATTGGCTGTGGATGAATTCTACTTATCTTTAAACCAATAGTATCGTATTCCTTTAAGCTTTGCTTGATTTGGCAGGCTCGGCGAGTCTTGCCTTTACAATTTGAGGAGCAAAACGCTGCCTAGCTATGATAACAAACTACAAACCTTCCTGGCACTATAAACGAAAACCCCTTAATTAAATGCTGCCGCGTTTGCCAGAGAAACATCAACAGAGTCTATTGTGGGCAACTTCCCACGTAATGGATAGAACTCGACCATGGCAACTGAAAATACTACAAAGCTGGCAGCCATTTTTGAAAGTTGGTTTCTGTTTTGAAACTAGGTTGCTGCTATACGTATTGGCATTTCTATCGGTGTCATCATTTGGAATATTTCAATTTCATACTCTTTAGGCCAATTACGAATAAAGAATATCACATTGTTTTTTCCCCAAAATTTCTGAAATGTTGTTTACAGAAAAATGCTCCCCCAATGGAATGAACCGCCGCAAAAACAGCAAAATATAATAACTTGACCCAAGGACTATGGGAAATATGGAAAAACAGTCATGTTCTTACCAAAATGGGCAAATTAAAAACATCAAGCCGTACAGTTGCAATTTTTGAAAAACTCTTTGTATTAAGTATTGACTATTAGTAGAATTGGGAATAATTATGGAAAGTTTTATGAAAATCCGCTATGAACTTATGACAAATACGGAAAGAGATGGGCATTAAAACACGTATTATAGGCAAGCATTATTATTTGAAAATGAAAAAAGATTCTCGCGCATTATTATTATTTATTATTTATTATTTATTATTTATTTTTTCGGGGGGGGGGGGCTTGAGGAGAAGTCTTATAGTTTCCCATAGACTTGATGACAAGTCATAATAGTCAGTGTCTATTTATCTGCCAGCGCTGCCTATTACAAACGCACACATCATGCCGTTCATGCAACAGTCACAGTGCGATTATACATTTATGCAACGGTCGTAGGTAGCGCGTGGCCTGGGCTCGATTTCACAAAGAGTTCAGACTGATCGTAACTGCAAATCCATCGCAGTTGCTTAGCAAAGAGTGATGTCACAATACAAATCACTATGGTAATACTGATAACTCATCTTAAGATGAATCTTAGTGCTTTGTGAAATCGACCCCAGGTCCGTCAGCTCTACGACTGACTCACACACATATTGGAATCGAGGATGTGTATATCGTCCCCGCAACTAGACCGCACAGCAATAACGAGACCGCACAACAATTACCGACTTGATTTCAAGACTAAGTTTCCCACTGCTTTCTGCGTCCTTGAGTCAATATTTGACTGACAAAAAGAAACATGCGGATAGTTTATGTATGCTAATTTAAAATACATGACTGTAATAAATTAAGTCATCAATGTTATAAAAGGAAGAAAACACACACGAAAGCCTACTTGGCATCAAGGTCAAACCAAGTTCAATCCTCCAGGGAACTATTACATGGATTTTAAATAAAGTTAAAGTGGAAAAAATATACTAAGTTAAAGAACATTAAATCAACGGAGTAAGCCCGATAAGAACAAAATCTCTAAAGCCTGCAGTTCTTCGTTTCACTAAGACCTGATAACCACAAAGTATGAACAGTAAGTTGTGTTAGTGGATTTCTAATGTAAAATCTATAAATTGACTAATTTATAACCTATCAACTGTACAAAAATAGTCATAAAGTTGTAAATTTTAAGAGCCCAAGTATTTCTTAGTGAATTCTGATAGATGAAGACATGCTCTATCAAGTCATTTTAATTTCGTTGATTTTCGAAATGATACATTATTACAAAAATTGGGTCAAAGGTCATGATGACATATTAACGGTCACGGTCACCTACTTTTCACAAAATTAATTTTTGACAAAAGAATTTAATTGAGCATGCAATTTTCATTATTTTAATACCAAATTTGCATATATTCGATGAAAATTGACATAGTTTTGACATATTTGTACCAAAATGGTGGTGTTTTACTAAAAAACACATGGTAGGTCGGATCGGGCTAAAAATTGGTGTGCATTCATTGCTCATTGGGAACTACAAGCACAGCAATTGTTATCAAAATCGGAAGACATGAGGTAAAAAAGTGCGTTGGTCTGACATGGAATGACCCCTTTACAAAATCAGGAGTGAAATAGTGTTTTCTGATAACAAACTACAAACATTCCTGGTACTAAATAATACACACACAAACCACTTAAATAAAATTTTGCCGAGGTTTGCCAGAGACAACGTCAACAGCGTCTAAAAAAAAATATTTATTATTTACCAACAGTGGTATATTAATGAGGTTTAACTTAAGACAATCTGGAGTAAAAAAAAGTTTAACCATGAACGTGAGAGGGTTAACGACTGATGCATCATCTGAAAGCCATTTATAACGGTTCTACAACTCTTTTTAAAGGTGTGACCCCATTTGAACTTTACTTCTGGTCAAAACCGTAAAATAACATTTCAAACCAAAAACCCAGTCAGTTTCACTTGTGGTTTATCCCCTAACCCTCTAGTCCCTGCACCACCCGAGTTTGCTGGGGGGGGGGGGGGGAATAGTTATCAAGACTCATGCAGAAAATTGCTAGAATCGTGGATCAAATTTTAAAACATACCCAAGGCTTATAAGGCCTATTTTCGAAAACAATTTTTTGATCTTTTTCGTTAATATTGTCATTTAATAATTACAGCTTATTTCAATTCGGGAACTGATAAGTCCCTGGGAAAAAAACAAGTGCCTCTCGTTCACGGTTACCGGTAATTTTTATGGTGGCTATTTTTAGTGCAAAACACAATATACTTTTGTAAAGGCTTTTTACCTGAAATTCTTTTTATTAATGAGCGTGGTGTTGATGAGAGCTACGATTATTTCATCATTATTAGCGTTGACAATAGAAGCAAGGCAACTGTGAAACGGGGGAATTGAAAATGATTGCTATTGACTTGACCTAGTTCATTTTGATGTTACTTTTATTTCTTCTACCGCGATTTCTCCTACTGCGTGTAACAGTGTACTGCTTTGGGACTGCTGGGTGGCCCAGTGGCTAAAGGGTGATCCCCTGGCTGCCGCTTCCCAGGTTGTATCGAGAACTTGGGTGTGATCCATGGCTGCTGGGCGGCAGTTAACGAATGAATGGCTTCTGACAGGCATCCCCGAACAAGTGTTGACAGTCTCTCCCTCTTGTATTGGTCTTGGTCTCGAATTACTGGGTCTTGGTCTCGGTCTTGGTCTCGGTCTCGGGTGTTCTGGTCTTGACTACAACACTGCCCCGAACAAAGATATTGACAAAATAGGGAGATCGACAACATAGGCCTAGATAGCTCAGTTGGTAAAGCGCCGGCACGTTAATCCGGAGGTCGTCGGTTTAGATCCCTCTCCCGTCAATTTGTCTTTGTTGAACCCAAAATTATAATAAAAAAAATTCCCCGGTCAGTTTCGCCTGTGGTTTATTACATAAACTATAACAATAAAAATAAAAAACAATCATATCTCATTAAACCAAAGGGAGTGTAAAATGAAACTGCAAAAGGTTTTCAGGATAATGACGACATCGATGACGTCATAACATTAAAAAAAAATTAACATTTAGTATACACAAATAATAGCTGGAAACCGTAATTGCTCACACAAATTAAAACCCCGTGTGACCTTTACTTCCTGTTTTGTGCTCTTTAAAAGTATTGTACAGATGCAAAAACTGTTCGACCCTAGCAGTGTCTTTTTCGAATAACTATGTGCAACCACTAAAAAACGGCCCATGCACGCACGTACGGTGGTCGCACGTACGGTGGACGCGTGGCACAGTTTTAAGAGGACGCTGAGGCCGGTATTTAAGAGGACGCTGACGCCTCAGCGACCATAAAATGCAAGGAAAATGCTAGGCGTCTGGCAATGGACCCTTCCCATAAAGTTTGCTAATTACATCCACGCATGCGTACAGACACTATTGGTTTGAAAACGCCGTAGAGTTGTGCACATTGATCTCCATTATACTGGAGATCAATAGACCCTTCCCATGAAATATGTAAATTACATTCACGCATGCCTACAGACGCTGCTGGTTGGCAAACGCCATAGAGTTGTGCACAAGGCAGACGCAAAAACGCGTGTGCGTCACGCCACCATCAGTCCAATGCAAAAAGGCCCGATGTTCACTTATTTTGCCAACCAGTAGGGAGAGTGCGCACGCGCGATGTCTAGGCAGACGCACAAACGCGTGTGCGTCACGCCACCATCAGCAACAAACAAAAAGGCGCGATAATCACTCATTTTGCCAACCAGGGCCCAATTTCATAGAGCTGCTTAAGCACAAAAAATAGCTAAGCACAACAAAATTATGCTTACCAGAATAGGTTACCAGCCAAACTGCCATATCACATGTACAATTTGTAACTGGTATCCTGCTCATTTCTGCTTAGCAGAAAATTGTTAAGCAATATTTTCTGCTTAAGCAGCTCTATGAAATTGGGCCCACGCGTGATGTTACATTTGCATATTTTATTGGAAAGGTCTATTAGAGCGTCTGGCGATTATCTTTGCTCAACCGAAGCAAGCGTATAAATAAGTTTCATAATAAGGTAGACAAAAACTCTTAATTTTTTGGCAAGTAACTGGAAGCTGAGGTCAAGTTTATTTCTCGGGTTTTCTTTGTTAAATTGTTGATTTGAATTCACTTTAATAATTTATATCACTTAGTATTACATTCCCAACAAATATATAATTTTCAAGGCCCATAAACTATACGTTAAACTAAAATAATTGACGTAACAAAATCTCGACCACGTAAAACTCCATGGTAAGGAACTCAATGATCCCGGAAGTTCGAATACCCGTGAGACTTTCACAGTCTATATCGGATCATTGCCCTAAAAGCCAGGACCTTCAAATCTTCAATTTACAGAAAAAATGGGGTTTACAATAATATTCATGAGGCGCATGTTTTTTTCACTATTTAGTATTTAGTGTACCCCAATGCCCATGGGTGATTCTCTTTTATTTGCAGAGGCTGTGTTTCTACCTATAAACAACGACGGTATAACTACCACATTGACCTCTGACTCACGTAAGGTCATCTTGAATTCGGCCATCGTGTCCGTACCTATCAAAGCACTAAAGGGCGTCAAAGTTGGTAAGTTCTAACGATGATCATTAACCCTCCGCTGCACTATGACCTTGAAAAGCGTCCGTCCCGCCCTCGCACAGTCATCTGCAGTACGGTGTGAAATTGCACATAACACTAATTTGGCTGCTCACAAACTCTTCTAACATGGTACCATTAGACTCAGAATCGTTCACTCAATCCCAAGAAGAAAAAAAAAATCAAAAAAAGTGAAAAATCAATTTTTGTTTAATTTTTTACCCAAATCCATCAAAATCACACCGTTACACTATCGCACTGTTTGCTGCAGTACCATGTGAAATTGCGTGTAAAACTATTTTGGCTGCTCACAAACTCTTCTAACATGGTATCATTAGACTCAGAAACGTTCACTGAATCCCCAGAACAAAAAAAAAATGCAAACAAAATGTTCATAGGGGGTAAGCACACTCAGTTGAAACAAAAAAAAAACTAATTTTTGCCCAAATCCATCAAAATCACACCGTTACAGTATCGCACGGTCCGCTACCGTACGGTGTGAAATTGCGTGTAAAACTATTTTGGCTGCTCAAAACTCTTCTAACATGGTATCATTAGACTCAGAAACGTTCACTGAATCCCAAGAACAACAAAAAAATGAAAAAAATGTTCATAGGGGGTAAGCACACTCAGTTGAAACAAAAAAAACGAATTTTTACCCAAATCCATCAAAATTACACCGTTACAGTATCGCACGGTCCGCTACCGTACGGTGTGAAATTGCTTGTAAAACTATTTTGGCTGCTCACAAACTCTTCTAACATGGTATCATTAGACTCAGAAACGTTCACTGAATCCCCAGAACAACAAAAAAATGAAAAAAAATATTCATAGGGGGTAAGCACACTCAGTTGAAACAAAAAACAAATTTTTACCCAAATCCATCAAAATTACACCGTTACAGTATCGCACGGTCCGCTACCGTACGGTGTGAAATTGCTTGTAAAACTACTTTGGCTGCTCACAAACTCTTCTAACATGGTATCATTAGACTCAGAAACGTTAACTGAATCCCCAGAAGAAGAAAAAAAATGCAAAACAATGTCCCTGGATGGTAAGCACACTCAGTTGCAAAAAAAACAAAATGTTACCAAAATCATTTTTTTTTTCATTTTTTTTTTTTTTTTTGCACTGCTTTCCAGTGCTTACCAGTCTTCTGAGAAACAAGGTATCTTATTTACTTGGCCAACCCGAAACCACAACCTGCACCTGGTGTCTGCCCGATGTCTGGAACAGTGACAGGATGATTGATTGCCCCAAGTAACAGCGGCTAGATCTAAGACCTTGGATCGTGTTTATGGGGTTAGGGATAGCCTCAGGGGAATTCCTTGGGCCTCAGGGGAATTCTATGGGGCTTCGAAATTAAAGGTGACTGTAGGTCGAAGACTCACCCCAAGCTAAATCTGCTGGTACTAGTGTTATCCGGCTATGGTCCATTGAGGAACTTAAAAAATTTCGCGTTTTTTGACCGTACCGTTAATGAGTAATCACATTTTTTTTAAAACGGTACAGTCGATGACTGTGCGAGAGTGCAGCGCAGTGTTAATAATTACCTTGGAAAGTTTTTGCACTCTGATTGGTCGAAGACTGGTCACGTGGGGGTGTATTTACATGTTATATAAAGACCGGCTCTGTGAACTAGCGAATAAGTGGCCCACAAACAAGCACACTGTCGTGTAAAGGTTGTTTATGCACTATGTGCTTGTTGTGCGGGAACTATTAAATCCACTATTCTTTTCGTACATTTTGTTTTCCTTTTTTCGTAAGGACAGATTGTCCCGCGTGCACGCGCATACCTTGCATAGGGATAATAAGGTAGCTGGTACGTGCATGAAACCAGACACCAACCAAAGTGTCCATTAATTTTATGTTGCTGTTAATTTTCAAAGCTCACACTAGTCTGGTGCACAATTAATAGTTAATCATGTGTAAGATATTTGGTGCCAAGCAAAAGTAGCGAATTATATTGTTTTCATTATTTTCTTGCAACTTTGATGACCAATCGCGCCCAAATTTTCAAATTTTCTAATTTCGTAAGTGACTTTGTTTTGTAATGGTAAATAATGTAATAATGATCTTTGCACTTTGATGACAAAATTGAAGTGAACATAGGCCCTAGATACTGCTAAGTGAGTTTCAATACAAGCTCAGGTAGCATAATTATGTATTTCTAAAATCTACTGGCCATATTTTTTATTAAAGATGCTTGGTTCGATTTGTACAGAAGCGTGTTGCCGCCACATGAATAGAAAAAATCTCTCTCTTAACGTGTATGTTACGTACACGTTAAGTCCAAACTTATCGTATACGTACACAATAAGTCCAAACTTATCGTGTACGTACATGTAAATTTGGACTTATCCTGTACGTACACAATATACTTTATCATGTACGTACACGACAAGTTTGGACTTAAAAGATGCTCGGTCCGATTTGTGGTCGAGTTGACCCAACATTTTAAAAAGCTATATGCATAGATTCAAGAAAATTAAAAATGTTCATTCAGGTATTGCTTGATAAGTGGAAGTCAATTACAAACAAAAAATGAAATAGTGTCGCGATCCTAACCTTATATCACGTCCATCAGTAATGTACAAACAATTTTGTATGGAGACCGCCAACATAAGGTCCACGTAGCTCAGTTGTTAGAGCGCTGGCACGTTAATCCTGAGGTCGCAGGTTCCAGTCTCACTCTGGTTAGTTTTTTTTTTTTTTTTTTTTTGAACCAATTTTATTTTTAAAGTTTACCCAATCAGTTTCCCTATTGGTTTATTACTTGTGGTATTTTATTTTTTGGCAGGCTACATTGTGCATTGTTCGTGTTGTATGCTTCAGTTTGTGTATGTTTTTCGTTCTGTCAAACCAAAATTCGTTCCGAGAAAACATAATTCGGCAAAAATCAGGCCTTGTTACTTTAATGGAGTCATCTTTCTGTTTCAGCTGGCCTCTCCGTGATATCTACCCTTGAGGTTGTCGGTCAGTTACCACAGAATCCAAGCAATGAATCCTTCATAGGAACTACCATCGTGTCCGTCTCACTGGAACCAAAAGATGGCGACAATGCTACTTTTGATCTCAAAGGTCATCCCGTCCAAGTAGAACTTATCCATATGCACGTACGGAATTAAAACTTCGTCAAGTGGCACTAATTTGCCATCTTTTATTACTAAATGTTGTGTTAGTAAATCTTCCCCTAAATGTAATGTCTGTACTTGATACCACGACAGTTGTCTGATCAGCGGAGTGTATGTTCGGGTCCCGGCCGTAGCAGTTGTGTTCCTAATAAGCCAGACACCTTACCATTCATGCTTAGTCCTTTGGATCGGACATAAAGCCGTAGGTCCCGTGTGTTGTGTAATACACAAAAAAGGCCCATTTACACTTATCGCGAAGAGAGGGTGTTTGCCCCAGTGTCTCTACGGGTCCAACAAACTATTCTGTCTTGTTGTCCAACCATTAAGTCCAATCCATTGTGTCCGACAAACCATTTTGTCCGACACAGTGTGTCAAACAAACCTTGTCGCAATGAATGGTCCATGTTGGACATAACAGTGGATAATAGACACGACAGATTAAATAGAACGAAGTTAGAAGTTTACAAAATTAATAAAAACAAATTTCAAAAACTTTAGATAATTTCTTTTTTTACAGTAATGCAATCGAGTTGTGGAATTCCGAGACTAAGGGTCGATTTCACAAAGCAC
This sequence comes from Pycnopodia helianthoides, assembly GCA_032158295.1. Taxonomy (NCBI): domain Eukaryota; kingdom Metazoa; phylum Echinodermata; class Asteroidea; order Forcipulatida; family Asteriidae; genus Pycnopodia; species Pycnopodia helianthoides. Next base: position 4,816,914 of record CM063255.1, on the reverse strand, counting down.
TAAGATTCATCGTAAGATGAGTTATCAGTATTACCATAGTGATTTGTATTGTGACATCACTCTTTGCTAAGCAACTGCGATGGATTTGCAGTTACGATCAGTCTGATCCCTTTGTGAAATCGAGCCCATGACTCAGACCTGTAGATAAAAAAAAAGACAAAGAAAAATGAAAATCGAATGCCAATAATGGAGAAACCAAACTCATTTTTATGAATCAAGTGTTGAGTTGGGTATAGGTATTCGCCACTTTTACGGTCGGCCATTTGCGTGTAGAGCCCCGAATTAAGGACACCAGCGAATAGATAGCATTATACAACTCTATATTATTGTCACAGTAATGTAATGACACTTTCATCCAAACAGATACATAAATGCAATACAAATGAAGCATAAAGTCGAGGCTGTACACGCACATGGCGGATCCGTGCAAGTAGCGAGTAGCGATGGGGTTGTTGACCGGTATCGGATTTCTTACGAGTCTCTCGACCTTTTTACTGCAAGCGTTGAAACCGATAACGAGACAGACTTAGGGACCGACGTCACTGATTTTATAGTCATATCTGATGTTATGACTAATTAACCATAATTTAAAATGATACTTATTGCAGAATCGAGCAAATCTAACAGGAAAGCTCAAGAGGACTTGCGTCTACTACGATAGGTAAATTTTTACATCACAACCCCCCCCCCCAGGTTTCAGTTTCGCTATTGCTATTTTTAAAACTACAACGAGGGCTGATAACACAAAGTCATGACACATGTTATTTATTTCACTGTTTTCTCCAAAGTACAATGCCCTGGGGGCCAAAGCCCTTGATATCCTAAACTAGAACATTCCACATATCTAAGAGGGGATCAAATCCCAGATTTCTTTTTATTTGTTATTATTTTTTTTTTAGGAACTAACACTCATACTTCGTGCAATTTTACAGATCTAACCCTCTGATAAAGTGAGGCCATCTTATCTTTGTAGCAGGCTTCCAGATATCTTACTGCCAGCCTGTACTGGGTTCTAAGGTTTCCAAAACCCCTCCCTCTGCCAATTTTTTTTTTTATTTATTTTTATTTTTCCTCTCTGTGAGCCAGTCACTAGTGGAACCTTCCCAAAATGTGTGTAATTCCAGGGGTTACTCCCTCACTTTTAATATCGATTTAGCTTTTCCCAGAATAGTCATACGTCATAATTTTGATCCTCTTTCAGTAACATTGTCTATTTGGACAGCCCTCGCCGTCAAGTCTTTGCATCTTCTACTTACCACGTTTGGGTAACGCGTAGATTGAAAATAAAAGGCTATTCAGGGAAGGGTCACAAAATGAAGGGGTGATGTTCACGAATCGTGAAGCGGACTAACTTAGATTTTTTGGTTTTTCACAGAGAAGTGTTGGTTTTGAGAATAACAGTGGTTGAGATAAGTACAGCCTCGACGTTTCGATACAGTGTGGCCTACTTGTCTTCAAGAGAACCAGAATGTTACGTTGTTGAACACTTCATCCAACTCCTCAGTGTTAATAAAAAGAAGAAGGGGAATCGTTACATTTTTAAATATATATTGCACCCTTTACACAGATTTGTCAAAAGCGCATAATATTTTTTAAATACACAAGGGGGAAAGGGATACCGAAAAACAAAAAATCTACAAATTAATGGTGATGATGTTTTTATTACTATTATTTCTGCGTTCAGTGAGAACGGACCATGGTTAACTGAGGGATGTGACGTTGTAGCAGAGGGGGATGGGTCCACTACATGCTCTTGTAGCCATCTGACAAACTTTGCTGTCCTTATGCAGATTGATCCAGAATCAAATGTAGGTACTTTGTCACATATAGCATTATTTGTTAAGAACACCTGACTCAATCTTTGGTGTTTCTGATCAGCGGGTTGTGAGTTCGAGTCCCGATTGTGGCACTTGTGATACATTACCATATTTATTGATTTGTCCTTGGGATGTGACATTGAGCCGTAGTTCCCGTGTACTAGGGTCGGTATGCACATTAAAGAACCCAGAACACTTATGTTGGAAGAGTACGGGTTAACCCCGGTGTTTCTGGTGTTCCCGGTGGTTCATCTACATGTTTGCTCAGGCTTGCGAGCTGCAGTGATTAAGTTCACTGATGAGGCCTCCTTGGTTTCATAACCAGAAATGTATTATAATAAGAAGAAATTGTTTTGTTATATTTTCTGTTTTTACTTATCATTGCAGGTCAAAATTGCGTTCATAATTACAATCTCACAACAGCTTGCCCTGACGTCACACGCGGCTACTCTCTGCCATTCAACAATCCAGTTAGATTCGAAACAAGGCTGTTATGAAATATTTGAGAGGAACCCTTATAATTTATTTGAAAATCAGCTTATTGTTTCTCAACTCCATTCCACGACCCTTATTTGACTCGGGGGAACCAGTCAGCAAATTTTAGTTAGAATTTAAGTTAATGCTACATCAAGGAAATTTAAAAATGCTTAAGACAATTATCGTTATAGTACTTCTTGGTTCAGATTGCTTTTGATGTTTTAATTTAAAACTAATTTGTTTCCTACGTCTTTATGTCATTCTCTCACTAGGCATGCAATTTTAAGGCAATGGACGTTCTCTCTGTCGTTGGGGGCGTAATCTCCATCATCTGTCTGGCTCTGACTCTATGTACCTTCACTTTGCTCAAGTAAGTTCAAAGATTGCCCAATGATCGCGAGTATGGTTTCTTTTGTTGTATTTGAATAAAGTGATGTCACATATGTCGGGACTGCATACACTACCAATCGCCACGACAACTGTTTGTCTATAGAACCCGTTATTGGTTTTGAAGACGTTTGCGCCCATAATAAGTTCTACCTAGAAGACATTGCGTGTGTTTTCTTGTGGGTTTTAGTATGGTGTACACCCAGAGTTCGCTAGTTCAAAAGCATCACAGACTGAGTTTGTTGCCTCTTTCTGTGGGCAGTTTGTGTACATTGAAACACTGTCCAGTGCGATTAGGAGATTATCTCGTCCCATCGTCAAATTATTAAGTCTATGAGAGCCTGTGAGGAGTTTCTTCTATAATGTGCGTTGATGCTTGACGATAGGGAGCAAGAAAACTCCATAGATATTACATTTGAAAGGTCATACTCTTCGGCCGAATCTCCACCCAAATTTATCCACTTTTGGTTCGAAGCAAGACAACAAAATTTCAGTATAGATAGGTTGCAGTATGACGTAAATCGGCCATCTTTACGGGCAGTTTAGAACAAACAGTCGTGCGTTTCGTGTGAGAACGGCGTGCAACACGCGCGCATTTCACGAAACTCATTGCAGGATTGGTCAGTGAACAACGCGGCTGCGTTAATAAGTTGAGCGTTTGACGCACATGCAAGCTAAAATGCAACTTGCCCGTAAAGATGGCGTCTACTGGGAACTATCTATAGATCCATTGCACAACGCGCAGCGCGCATACACGCGCGTCTCCTGTCCACCATTTTGGGTGTCAAAACGTGCACAAAAGGATAGTACACATGTTAACGCACAAATGCGCATGTAAACACGTGTGCCGTCCTTTTGTGCACGTTTTGACACCCAAAATGGCGGACAGGAGAAGCACGTCGTGCAAGTGCGCTGCGCGTTGAGAAATAGGTATATCGTTTTTCAATGAAAAACGCATGTCTTTGTACTCGCGGCGCGCAGGATAGGCCAATGAGTGACCTTCTTTTGACCTCTAGCCGAGGGCGCCCTACTCAGTTGACGTCACATGCATCACATGCATATAAGGGCAATGTTATGTTGTTCTGTAAATGATGGGAACATCCGTGCTAGACATAGGCCCCTAATAGTCATTTGTATCATGTCTTTCAGAATGTTCAAGGTGGAACGCAATGTTGTGCACGGCAACCTGGCATTTGCTCTTCTGGTCTCTCAGCTCATCTTTCTCACAGGGATCGATGCGGACAACGTGAGTTGGAACTGAGATTTTACTTTTTGGCAAAATAACCCGTCACCACGAACTGACACACACCTACCATTCTAGAAAACAAATCACAAATCGAAGAAAACGGCGTCTAAAGTTAAAGGTACACGTTGCCTTGGATCGGGTGAGTTGGTCTATAAAAAGCGTTTGTAACCGTTTGTTAGAAAATGCACATGGTTAGAAAGATGTTTTAAAAGTAGAATACAATGATCCACACAAACATGCCTCGAAATTGCGTGGTTTTCCTTTGACACCATGAACTGACACGGTCGGCCATTGGAGTCAAATTGTTGACTCCACAAAATGGCCGACCGTGTTAGTTCGCAAAGTAAAAGGAAAACCACGCAATTTCGAGGCATATTTGTGTGGATCATTGTATTCTACTTTTAAAACATTTTTCTAACCATGTGCATTTTATTTAAAAAAAAACGGTTACAAATGCTTTTCATAGACCAACTCGCCCGATCCAAGGCAACGTGTACCTTTAAACGTGTTTACACTCCACTATCCTTCAAAATCTCAGAGTGTTTCCAACTAGTTTTCTTATTGAGGACACTTGATGCTTTGAAATTGATAAAAGTACTAGTTTTTGAATGTTTTACGTGTAAAATCAATGAGTCAACAGGAAAAGGTTCGTGTTAGGTCGTGTGAACCCCAAATCAACGGCAAAACAGACAATTTATGTTTCTCGAAGTGGCACATTCCAATACAACACTACGCGTGTGTGTCACTTTGTAAGAACAGGGATCCGCGCAAGCACCCCAGACACAAGAATGGTATCGGCTCGTGAAAACATTGTCTTCTTTCACATGTTGAGTTTGGTGCCAGCTGTCCGTTGCAATGGTAATTGCAACCTTCGTGTCAGTTCATGAAAACAAAAATTGTCACTTTCGTGCAAAGGTTGCAATGCTTAATTATGTAAAAAAAAAAAAAAAAAAAAAAAAAAAAAAAAAGAACTACAAAATAAAAAATGGTTTGTGCACCAGGTGTTAGTTCGTGGCATCAGTGACGAAACATTTAATTGACCCCCAAAAGAATAGGGCAGATTATAATTCTTCGATTGGTATTGATTTAGGAACACACAAATTTGCATAAGTTTTAAAACAATTTCACCCTCCCTCGAAACTCCTCCCCGACCTTCCTTTTAAACATTTTTTTTAATTTGTTCAGTTTTAATTGATTTTACAACAAAATTGTTGGACCTTTTTATCCTCAGCGAACTGTCTGTTCAGTCGTTGCCGTTTGTCTCCACTACTTTCTGCTGTCCTCCTTCTCTTGGATGCTGATAGAGGGCGCCCTGCTTTTCGTCAAGGCTGCGTTCGTTTTCCACCGAGAGCTCCACCCTCTCAAGCTAGTGGCGCTGGGATGGGGTAAGTTCAGTGAACTGTTTCTATGACGTCAAAACAATTGATTAATTTTACGAATATACAGGTTACAGGCTACAATAGATTCGTTAAGAACTGTAGAAAACTGCTCAGGTTAGCGCTGCACATGAAGTAAATGATAATATTATTGTTTGGCAAACACCACAGACTTGTGCACTATCTAGGCATCGGGCAGACGCGCAAACTTGTATATTATTGTGAACATGCGACGTACAATTTACAAAATATTTCATGGAAAAGGTCTCTTGTTGATACCTCGGCCGCCATCTTATATGACAAACGATAGAAACGTGTGCGCTTGTACGCGCTGTGAACGACTCTCAGCCAATGATAGCTCTTCATTGACCTTAGTGTGGAGACTGTTTGGGGCTTGTGACTTTTGTACTGACTTCTTGTTCAAACAGGGCGGATTTATTAGTTTTTAATGAGGAACGATTCTACACTTTTCTCGTCCATTCAAGTTGATTCCCGATTTTACATTCGTTTATAAGTAAATAAATTGATTCAAACATTCTAAGACACCTGTTATATTTTGTCTCCAGGTATGCCTATTCCAGTTGTTGCAGTGACTTTTGCTGCCACACAATCAGACGGCTACGGATATTCCAACAACTCCCCCGTGTAAGTCCTAATCAAATGTACTTGGTGATGCCTTGGTTTTAATACTTCAATATGTTATGCCAATTTCAAGAAAATTCAATATTTTGATGGGCCTCGCAGTGTATTGTATGTACCGGTATCGTGTGTATGGGGATGTCTGATGATATTAATGTAGGTCTACATAATACAGATTATTCAAATATTTAAGTGCACTAAGTGCCCAATTTAAAATCGACACGGCTAGTGGATAGTAAGAACTAAAAGCTCAAATTATTTCAACGGCTTTGGAACTTAAGGGGTTCTTGAATCTAATCCCAACCGAGTACTCGTGTGCTCATATTCAATACCTTAATGAGACCGAGGGTGTGATATATTTGCTTTGGCCCACTTGGTTACACCCAGCTCATAAATATTTAGTACTGTATAATTTGCATACAGCTTATGTCAAAGGTCACACCATGACCTGCATTCCCAGGTATAGCTAATAAAACGTTTTTTTTTCCAGTATGGGAGCTCCTTGCACAGTGTGTGTATTATTTGTCTTGATCCATCCCACGCGAAATACACCACAGAGGGCAAAACAAAGAAGGGGCAATAAAAGGTCTCCATAGGGGAATTCTAAAGACTGGGGTGCTCCACAAGACATGTTTGTGTACAAGGTCTATGTGAAGATGTTTAGTACGAAGACAAAGGAAAGAACAATACAAGTCTTAAAGGCACATTACAGAATTGGTAATTGTAAAATATACTTTTGATCACAGATTTACATAAAACTTACACGGTCTAATGATGATGATAGTAGAAAACATCTCTAGAAATATTTCTGGCTGAAATGCCATATTTGATGAGAAATAAATCAAACTAATTTCCGATTGGAGTTTATTGCTCATGAGCGTTTTATTCATGCATTGTATAACACATGCAAATTTGTAATCGGTTTTGCGCTATTTTCTCGTGACCCAGAGGGCCGATCGATCTCAAACTTCTACAGGTTTGTCAGTTTATGTATATGGTGGATTATATAAAGTGCTTACACTGCCAGCAACTGTTTTGTTAGCAAAAACCAATTCTGTAATGTTCCTTTAACAGGGATGCTCAGTGTACATGGTTATTGCACACTATAGGACATTATTTAAACTAACTATAAATAGACGATAACTGTCATTGTTTTGTTTTGTTTTTTGTTTGTTTTTCTGAAGAAAAAACAACTCTCAACATTAACAATATTTCATGTGTCGCCTTCTTTCTGTCAGATGTTGGCTAAATGGGAATGCGATTTGGGCATTTATTTGCCCAATGGCTGCAGTCATAGCGGTAAGAAAAATAAAACAAAATACAAGCGTCCTTTTGACAAGTGAAAATGCCCCCTTGATTTGTGTGCTCCTACTCCATTTCCATATTATTATATATTTTTTTATTGCAATGAGGTCTCTGTTCTCTTTTATTAAAATACTTGTTCCGTAAATGTTTACTCTTCTTTCATGATTATTTTGAATTGAAATGAAGTCGGTCCTAGCTCTTCACATAATCCGCCCATAGTTCGGTCCAATTGTATAAACTTCTTAACAAAATTTCCTGATATTAAAACTGTCACTGCAATCATTCTTGCCACAAGTTTATTTTATGCTTCCTTTTATCGAAGTGATCATTATTTGACCCATATGAGTTAAGTTTATGCAGTAAAATTTGTTACAGGTAAACACCGTGTTCGTGATCGCAGTAATTCGGTCTTACCTTCGCCTGAAGGTGACCATGGACAAAACAGAGCTCTCTAAAATCAGGTACACAGGCATTTTACAGCGGTACGTTCCGTGTGAACACCCTGCAGCAAATAATTGTATCCAATAAAATAATTGTATCCAATGAAATCATTGTATCCAATGAAATCGTTGGGCCTGTAGACCAGTATCTGTTTTTTTTTTATCCTTGCGGATAAAGACAGGGGACCAGTCTACATTATAACTCTCCTTATTCCTACACACTGTGCAGTTGAGCCATACTTGCATTTATTTAAAAAATAGCAAAAATCATGGCGAAAACATATTTTGTGTATAAAGCACCGACGTAACAGGTATTTCACCTGTATCCAGCGCTTTCATAACAAAGAAAGTTGTTAAGTTTGTCAAAATATATGTGCTGTTGATTTTGTTCATAATAGTGTAACAAAGTCTAGTGTGTAGCTGTGCGCATAACTTAATGTTTGCAGTGTCTAATACGGTGTGCTTTATTTCACAATTGACATTTCGAAAAGGCACGATGCCTTGTTAAGATTGATTCTTTATGAATTTGCATCGATTTGCATAATTATAAATGTTAATCTTAGCTGTGAGTTTGTTGGTCTCTTGTAGGGGCGTATTGAAGGCTGTGATGATTATTCAACCACTGATGGGATTCACGTGGCTCTTGGGTTTTGGTGTGAGTGGGCAGCTCGTCGCCTGCATTTTGTTCGTCATTCTTAACACCCTTCAGGTAAAAAACTGAAGTTACGTGTACATAATTCAGGTGGAAAACATTGTCAAAAAACTCCTGGTGAATAGGGCATGGATGGCAAAAGTTCCCGACCCTGTTAGGATTTGAACCTGGAAACCCCTGTGTTTTGTAGTAAGATGCCTTATCCGTTGGGCTACAGGGCCGTGAAAGAAAATGTTTACAAAGGCCGTTTCAAGAAACAAATTCGGCTTTGGTTACGAAAAACAAGACCTTGTCAGAGTTTGCTCCCTGACTTCCCTGATTAGATTTATGTTGATTTATATGTGTGCCACAGGGACGAGGAAAAAAAAAACTTTGAAAACTCACTCACAAGCTCGTTTATAGAAAACAAAACTGAACTTCGGTTACAAAAAACGACCCTGCCAGGATTCGAACCTGGAATCCCCTGATTCGTAGTCAGATGCCTTATCCGTTGGGCCACAGGGCCATGTGCTAGAAAGCGAACCCATAGTTCTTTTTGGAAAAGGGAATTGGATTTTGGTTGCAAAAAATTACCCTGCCAGGATTCGAACTGGACTCGGTTGACTTCTCCGTCACTTCAACTGTTGAAGACAGATACTTTGATTTCAATAGCTGAAAAACTAATAGTCCACAAAGGGCAAAACCAGCTTTAGAATATACAAAAATTAAAAAATTAAATGTAATTTATTACTTTCTCCTTTTGTGATTATCTCAGGGAGTTTTCATCTTCGTTCTGTTCTGTCTAAGGACTGATGAGGTAAGTTTCCCACTCGTGTGTGATATTGGAGCATTATAATCTTGATTGTCGACGCTAGTTTTTTTGTATTAGTCGCCTTTAGAGGGTGCAACTTCTGGCTCGGGAGACTGGGCAAGTCTACGATTGATCCAGAAGTTTGTTTGATACAGATATCTCTTCTCATTAGTATCTCGTAAACAAAACGAACGTCGCCAATCAATACTTTAAAAAAATCACTGAAAAACAGGGTCAGCAAGCTCACTAATTATTCCAAAATTCTTACTAATTATTCCAAAATGCTTACTAAATATTCCAAAATGGTGCATGGGCTGCAGTGAGCGAAAAAGCTTCTGTGACCTATCTTGTATTGTGATCTGAATGGATATTCGCGTAACATGAAGTTCGGAGGCTTGATCGTACTGTGCAAACAATTGTTAAATAAAAATTCAATGTCCACCACAGAGAAAAATATTGGAGCCCACCCGAGGTTTAGACCGTCAAAGAACTGTTTATCATACCAATTGGTCATATTTTGGACCGCACGAATTTGTTTGGAATCATAAATACAGTTTCATCTATCTAACTGTTTGTATGTTTGCTTCCTTATATCAATGACGAAATAATAAAAGAAATAATGAAAACACGAAAAAACAGTTCGTTACCTTGTTTTGTTTACTTGAGCAATCGGTTCACATACACCCTTACGCGGTCAAAAATAAGGCGAATTACCAACAAATCAAACATCGTATAGACACCAGAAAAAATGGTAAGCCCGGCCTAATCAACGAACAACAGATATTTGCATCTGCGAAGACAGCAAAATTGACAATGATCAAATTTTGAATTAATTTGATACCAAGTGCTGTTGTACTCCATTGCTGCAAGGTCCAATCTGTTTTAGAAGAAACTCAAGAAAAAGATATCACCAAGAAAAGTTGACCATCTGCCGAATCAGCTTCAGATGAGTACGTTGAGTGCAGACAACAGTCGCACGCAAAACACAAACGTGATGCTAAAACCTCTCCAGGTGAGTACACATTGCACTGATTGGTAGAAAACACTCTGAAAGACATCCTTAATAGCAACACCTTTAGCAACAGTCGTAGTCTTACCTGTAGCCGCCAATTCGGTATGGCACTACCGCCAATTTCTTTATCTTTTGGCAGACATCTTTAAAGGCACAGTACACGTTTGGTAAAGACTCTGAAAATTAGTGGCAATAAAAACTTACTTGGTAAGAAGTACAGCAGCTTTGGGTAGTAAAATGAATGTTGAGAACTTTTAACTTCGAAGTACACGGTTATGGAAAATATATCACTTTTTATTCCCAAAGTTTGAATCTGAGAAGCGTTTCTATCAGAAATGTTCGCAGACTTGTATTCTATGGGAATATTCTTCCTGCGTGGAAATATTCGCTCCGGATTTTCGGTAATATCTCAAAAACGCGACCACCTTTTGAAGTGAAATTTTCACAGGTTAGTTTTATTGTATGTACTATATTTTATAGGATCAACACAATCAGTAGGTTCCAATTACCAAACGTGTACTGTGCCTTTAACGCTGCGAGGGCTGCAGCAATGTAAAGCTCTTTTGAACAATGGAATTTGTTTCGCATTTCAACACTTTTCGATCCGAATCATTTCGTCCTCCTCTGGCTTGCAACACAGTAGCCCTCTCTTTCTGTCTTCGTTTTCGAAAATGTTGAACTCTTAACGCGATTGGACAATTACAACAATGAAAGACTGACTTTTATAGTGTGGAATCGTATTTTGTGCAATGCAACTATGAACGATGTGAGCAATTGAAATTGTTTATTATTATAAATATTGTGTTTTAACAGTACCGATCAGAAAGACTGATGTCTGGACCTAGAGGCCACAGAAACGAGCATTACGCAAAGGAGAAACCTAAAGTTAGGTATCAATCGGAAACGAAAATGGAATGTACAATTTTTAACAATCTTTTTGTGTAATTTTAAAGTTTGGTGACCTTTTTCGAGTCAGTGCAATATGTTCTCGTTTAATTTGCATTACTTTTTAATCATATTTAGTAACTCCAAAACATATTCGAGCAAGACACAGTTTGTAACAAATGGAGCCGCATAACGTTACGGGCTATGATTTGAGGCACCGCTGTGTTGAATACTCATTACTGTTTCGGTTTATGGTAACTACGAGTACTTTAACAACTGGACTATCAAACCCAATGTTGTCGGTCTCCCTATTTTGTCAATATCTTTGTTCGGGGATGCCAGTCAGAAGCCATGCAACCTGTAACAGCCATGAAAAATAGCCAGGGATCACATCCAAGTTTACGATGCAACATGGGAAGCGGCAGCAAGGGGATCACCTTGGGGGATGCGATTTTGTTTTTCTCCAAATGTCAAGTAGTAAACCACAGAGGAAACTGGCTGAGTATATTTTAAACAATTTGGGGTTGAACAAAGACAATTTGACAGAGCGGGATTTGTACCAACGACCTCTGGAACCTGCTGGCGCTCTACAAAATGAGCTATCTAGCCCTATGTTGGTGGTCTCTCTTTTTAATGTTTTTAATTAAAATAAACAAACAATAAGTAGATAAATAACAACAAAAACAAAGGAAAATATATGTTGTTCGTTGTTCTTTTTTGTTAACTAAGAAGGAAAACAAATAATGCGAGCACAGAATGACGACTCTTGAATGTTTGGGTGGTGGTGAACGTTTACGGGTAGTGTGACATTGTTTCATAACATCTCACGTAATGCCAATGTGACACGTGCCTTAACCTGTAATCGGAAGGCTAAACTGATTCAATCGCGCTTTTCAAGTTTGTTTGCAAGTTCGCCAATACACCTGTTTTCCACTTAAAACTTGAATTTGGCCGTGTTTGTAAACACTGCGAAGGGCAATCAACAGTCTAATTATTTTAGAGCCAGTTGGAGACTACTGCTTTAAAATTTACGAATAAATCAAATTACAGCTTGCTGTTCTTCGGGAAAGGCTGGAGAGTCTGCCAAAACACCTGTTGCAATTCCCCACACACAACTCAAATGAAGTGATTAGAAAATCCATACACCTTGCCTACTCAGGCCAGTAAGTTAGAAGTAGGAGGGGGAAGGAAGACTAGTTATTTTGATGACCTTAAAAGGGTGCTCCAACCCTGTAGAAAGACTATATAACCCATGGTTCTCCAGAGCAGGATAGTTATGGAAACACCCGTCTGGTTTAGGGTAGGTACCGTCTGATTATTACAGAGTGCATGCTGTTTTGAATTATGAAAAATATATAATAATTGTTGTAAGATTAAGACTTTTTTGAGTTTTCAAGTCATTTTTAAAAAATATATTTCAGCACTTTTAAGTACATACTAAAGTTATGAAGGGAAGAAGCCGGTTCAAACCCATACTCCTCGCTCAACCCACTGTTAAGTTACTATTTTACTTTATATTACAGTGGAACCTGTAGTCAATAAGCGTTTTGGTGCTCGATATGGGGCGTGGTGTACCCCTCCCCTATTGTGTCTCCCATTGTGTTCGGTGAATTACAGGAAATCTTTAGAGGATTGTACAAAAGGGGAGCCATTATAAGAGTATGTTTTTTTTTATATTTTTAGACCTCGTCGCCACTCTTTTATTCCCGTGTCGCGGCATTGTCACGGTGTTCTGTATCATAAATAAATGAGCGGTTTCTTCAGTAATAAGGCGGCAACCTATTGATATAGTAAGGCTGTGTGAACAGTAGATTTAAAGGGACATTACAGAATTGGTATGAACAAAACTTGTAAAATATACTTTTTGATCACAGATTTACATAAAACTTACACGGTCTAATGATGATGATAGTAGAAAACATCCCTTGAAATATTTCTGTCTGAAACGCCATATTTGCTGAGAAATGAATAAGCTAATTTTCCGATTGGAGTTTATCGCTCAGTGAGCGTTTTATTTATTTGTTGAATCTATATGATTTCATGCAGTAATCGGTTTTTCACTATTAATGTCTCGTGACCCAGATGGCCGATCGATCTCAAACTTATACAGGTTTGTCGGTTTATGTATATGGTGAATTACATAAAGGGCTTACACTGCCAGCAACTGTTTTGTTGGCAAAAACCAATTCTGTAATGTTCCTTCAACACCAACTATTTCAAATAACCAAACCAAAAAACGGAAAACCCAAATAAAAAACCAAAACAAAGACTACAACACCAACTATGACTATGAGGCAAGGATTTAAACTAATATTTAGTCACCAATGTTGGAACTTTCCCTTTGTGCTTTGTATTTTATATTTTTGCACTTAAAATTTGACTGTTAGACAATGATTGGATTCGATTTCATAGGATTTATGCATAATATAATATTGTAACTGTTAATTATTTCGATGTTTAATGTTTGTAATTTAGAATGCTATACATGGTGGCTCAAATGCGTTATCAAAAAACGGATGATTTTACTGAAGTGACTCACGATGTCCTTTAAGGACAACCATAGTTTCTCTGAAGAAAAAAAAAAAATGTTGAGGATTTCAAAATCAATGGAGGGAAGGGAGGGCTTACGACCTCGACTCATACGTACCCACACGCTCTACCTAGTGAGAAACTGATATTTTCAATAGACCCCTTGCCTTTGGCAGCCATCGCTGAGGTCAGACAATGGAAACGTACGTGCACGCATGTACGCGCTGCGCACAATTCTCAGCCAATGAAAGGTCTTGATCGACCTGAGTGAGGGCGCTGTTTGGGCGTGTGACGTCATTAAAGACTACTTCGCATAAGACTCGGTACGCGTGCGTTAGCCGTGGAACGAGGTGCAGGCTGGTCTAGGTAACGACAAAATTTGTCACTAGCTAGACCAGCATGCACCCCATTCCACGGCTAACGCATTCGCACATTAGTATTTGCAAAGTTATGCAAGGGGTCTATTGATTTAAAGTTTCATAATCTGTGGAATTGAAAAAAAAGGTTGTCATCTTAGAAGTAAAGACTGACGTAACAATGGAAAGCGCACATCTTAGTACTCGCGGCGCACAGAATCGGCCAATGAGTAACCATCTTGTGACCTGCCCAGTATAAAGGAGGTTTTTTTGATAGGCCTTTACCGCGGCACAAGCATGGGCTCTAAAGCCTTGTCACCCAGGGCAGTTTCTACAGGCAACTCGAAGACAACCAACTGCACTGCATGCAAAAGGGGCACTTAGGTAGTACAACATTATATATTTTTCTGATCTTACTGTCCAAAGAAAATTATGTGGAAATTAACATGTGAATGTTTGTTCTCTTCCTGTAAATTGCCCGTGTGACATGGCCCTTACTCCTTTAGACACCAATCCGTATAATTATAGACACACCATGTCGTTCATCAGCAAATTTTAAGAATATTATACATTTGGAAGAATAGCTTCTTTTTATTGGTAAATCATAGCGTGAATGTGTACATGTTTAAAGGCAGTGGACACTATTGGTAATTACTCAAAATAATTATTAGCATAAAACCTTACGTTGGTAACGAGTAATGGGGAGAGGTTGACAGTACAAAACATTGTGAGAAACCGCTCCCTCTGAAGTGTGACATAGTTTTCGAGAAGAAGTAATTTTCCACGAGTTTGATTTCGAGACCTCAGAATTAGAATTTGAGGTCTCGAAATCAACCATCTGAAAGCACACAACTTCGTGTGACAGGGGTGTTTTTTCTTTCATAGTTATCTCGCAACTTCGACGACCAATTGAGTTCAAATTTTCACAGGTTTGTTATTTTGTGCATATGTTGAGATACACCAAGTGAGAAGACTGGTCTTCGACAATTACCAAAGGTGTCCAGTGTCTTTAATGATTGGTATTTGAGGTAATTATGAAAGATATTAATTAATCAGTATTTATTCTATCATTTATGCACAATAATTCACGTTAAAGAATAATAATTAATAAAATGCACGTCAGATTCACCTTAACAGAAAACATTGTCTTAATTGTTCAGTAATTTTAAAACTCTGTGCGTAACTTTTTTTCTGGTATAAATAAGGGGCGTTAACGCTACGAAATAGGATCACAATTTACATCTTAACTGCCTTTCCGTCGACTCAGTCATCCAATTATCAATCATTATTTCAGTTCCCTTTTTTGTTCAGAAGATCAGATGCATTCGGATATCGTAAAATAAGTTTTCGGCGCCCGCGTGAAGTTTACTATCTGAACAGAAAAGATGACGCGTCTGTTTTAGGAGGGGTTGAAAGTCAAGGGCGAATTGTCATCCACAATTTTTATTTTGGTTCAAATTATTACTTTGGTATAAAACCCCCCCCCCCTAAATTTGTATATATTTTTATATTAAAATAAATAAATAAATAAATAAGCAAACTTATTACTCAGAAACTAACAATTTCGAGCCCCCCCCCCTCCCCACCCACTATACAGGAGTAGAAGTTCTCTGTTCTCCAATCCAGTCCATGGCGGATGCCACTATTAGGCCTTTCCCATGACAGGTTCTTTACGAATTATTCACAGTTAGTCAAATCTACTCGATCATCTAAAGTGGGCTTCATTTTTTTGTCCCGGTTCATTCAAACTGCTACTGCTATAAAATATTCAAAATTCTAACTTAATTCCACATGCAGATTATGGGTAATGAACTAAATTGCTCTTATATATCACAGTTTCGGCTATGATAGTTGCGGTGCACTAAGCACGTGCAAAAGAAAAATCATCATTCAATTAGAGTCGCGCTCTGGGGGTTGATGACTTTCAACCTGCAGGCATGAGGGTATTATAATAGAAATGAATGTTGCTCTGCAGGCCCTCTGGGCCCGTAGTCTTGCCAGAGTTGATTCGTTCAGTTGTTTCTTTATTTTGGATGGGCCTGGCTCAAAGTTTATACTGTTAAACCTGCCAAAAAATGAAGGAGAAAAAAAAAATACAAGCAACAACAACACCAACAACATAAACAACAAACTAAATAAAAATTAAAAGTTTTAGTTGTCAATAAATATATTAGATTTTATTTCAATAGGCTGAGTGGCTTAAAAAAATAATAATTTAAGTGTTTTTGATTAATGTAGCATTTTGGTTGACTCAGGATTTTTGTTTATGGTGCATCGCACTAAATAGGGAGAAAATTACACAACGTCGGCCTCATCAATAACTTGTAGGCCCTCAATAAACTCTTTATTTGGAGCCCGATAAAAGGGGTAGGCCTACACAGTGTACAAATTTTGCCCAATTGTCACCTGGGGGTCGTTGACTTTCAACTTGAGGTTGGATGACACGGGCCCTCAAAAAAGGTCCTATTTGCCCGTAGGTGTATAATTATAGGGACAATTTTTTAGATCGATGCTCCCGACGTTAGGAAATTCAGTTACACAGGGGAAGGCCGGGAGGAGTGTTTTTTATTTGAAAGGGGGAATAACTCGACTGGTCTTTGGACTCCCCATGTCGAATTGAGCAGAGGATGAAAGTTCAAGAGTCATTTGATAATTTCCCCTCCACCGTAAAAAGCTGTGAGACTTCTGAAAGGAACATTACAGAATTGGTTCTGCTAACAAAACAGCTGCTGGCAGTGTAAGCACTTTATGTAATCCACCATATACATAAACTGACAAACCTGTAGAAGTTTGAGATCGATCGGCCATCTGGGTCACGAGAAAATAGTGAAAAAACCGATTACACATTTGCATGAAATCAATATAGATTCAACAAAATTTGAATAAAACGCTCACTGAGAGATAAACTCCAATCGGAAAATTAGTTTATTCATTTCTCATCACATTATGGCATTTTAGACAGAAATATTTCAAGGGATGTTTTCTACTATCATCATCATTAGACCGTGTAAGTTTTATGTAAATCTGTGATCAAAAAGTACATTTTACAAGTTTTGTTCTAATCAATTCTGTAATGTTCCTTTAAGTGTTTTTTTTTTGTATTTTTTGAATATTTAGCATTTTTCGCTGTGTGTTTCAATAGCGCCACCTATTGACATCCGATGTAAAACGACACTGATCGATCAACTCAACACTTTTAGCTGTAATAAAAATCTTTGGTGGATTTTGTGTCTATAATCTGTTCGTCGTCGTGTCAGCAGCAGAAGCACAACATACAGTGACTATCTTCCAGTTGGCTTGAAACACACAAAAGGAACTTTATCTCTCGTTTTCAGTGGTGAGTGTATTCTCTGTGTGCTTTTTGTCCTGACTTTGTTTTGCTTTACATTTTTCTCGTTGACGTTGGGGAGGTTCACTTGCACTCGATCGTCCGTTGCCGTGGTTGTGTGTGTTGACACGGTACGGGGAGTTTGGTCGCGTTGGGCCGGTAGGCGGAACTCACAATTCTCGCTGAATTGGTTTAACGGTCGAGTGAACTGCATGCATGCCACTACGTACATTTTGTATTGTAAATGGTATATTATAACTTGTAAGGATAAGACCTGACAAAATGTTTGTATTGTTCTCTCGTGCAAGTGGTGTAGAATTGTTTTTCTTGCGAAGCCCGAAGGCGAAGGGACAGGGGTTCGTCAGTTGAGTTGGTCGAGCCAGCCAGATGCACAGCCCATGACATCCTGCATTGTTGCACTCTCATACTTGCATAAAATTGTGCTTTATAAGATGGTGATATTTTCAATTTGACCTGACATTTGAAGCTCCATCCCTCTTATTGTCTTATGGCTGGCAGTTCTTCTCTCTGGAACCCTTTCAGATTTGGTGCAGTGACTGCAGCCACTGGTACATGTGTGTAGCATACAAAACAATGACTGAAAATGAGATAGGATCATATATATAATTCAATGTAGCAATCACTACTTTTTCTCATTCCTGATGATCAGGCTCTGACCACTGTCCTTGCTCTTTGCTCTGACTGATCTCCAATTCACAAGTAATCAAATTTTACTCTTTTCCTTTACGCATGCGGCTCGCATGTAAGGCCAGTTAATGAGTTTATTTACAATTTATGTTAAGTCAAGAATTTTTAACGTTTATATCAGGCTCTTTCAATGTTTATATTGAGGCAACCTAATTAAGCAGCTCACTGAATGATGGTAATCATCAACTAAAATGCGTTAAAACTACATGTACAGTCACACATTTTTCAATCCACTCGCCAAAGTGATTGATTCAGAAGGATAGGGGCCAATTTCTTATCGAAGCAATTGGCCCCAGTCCACCTTCGTAGTGACTATCAGTACGTCAGGCTTTCCAATAACTGTAAAAAATTGTCAAAATAATTTGGTGTTGAGTGACATGTAGGAGAGAAGGGTTGAGGTCCCATGCTTCGCAAAAATGCCTCGTCTTTAAGAGTTTTAATTTACTCCTTGACTGAATTGATTCGGCACAGAGATATTTCTTTTAAATTGGTCTTATAAATTAGCCTAGATGGCAGGCCTAGTACTCGGAGGCCACCGATGACGGAGGCCAAGGCCTCTGTTGCCCTGGTCGTGGCCTTGCTGCCCCTTCAAAAGTTCCCCATAGACTTTAAGATTTACCCTTTTTTGCAATGTAAAAATGGCCTTGGCCCTCTTGTTTCAGTCCTGCTTTGGTTAGTGAAGATTATACATGTAGGTCTACAATGAAAAACTTTAAATTCAAAATGAGCTGAGATGGAAACTTGCCTTTATGTGTGCACTTGTTTAGACTGTTGTTTTGGTTTTGTTTTATAAGTACCATTCTTGTAGGTATTCGTCTTGACCTCATTGCTGACTCTATGAAACAAGAGACAATTCTATACTTTTGTATTCCATAGGTTGTGAAATTTCATTTCACAGTGCAAACAAATCTGCCTTTTTTATTTTTACATCACTAGTGCATAAAACTATTTAAGCAGTAATTTTGGCACAAAACTCTCAAATGGTCCTTCTAAAATTGAGCCCTTTTAAAGTCCGAATTGTATTGTGCTTCTGAATGCACAGTACTAAGTGCTGTGCCCCACCCCTTTGTGCACATAAAATGTTAATTTGACAATGTTTTTTCGTCCCGCTGTACAGTACATGTATGTAAAGTATCCCAGTAGGTTCAGAGGAAGGAAACGATCCTTCCTGTCCAGAAAATAACAAACACTATGAAAGCAGGAAGATGTGTTACTCGCACCATACTGAAATCTTGCTACCACTGTGTACATTTAGGCTATAACAATTGCAATGTAGTAGGCCAGCCTACATAGGCCTACATGTAGTGATACAAAGTGTTTTAAAAGTACGTCTAAAATGCAGTCCATGTTTCCCCTGCCCATTGAAGCATGAGTTGGCCCACCTTGCTTCTTTCAGTGACCGGCCTTGCTCTTTGTTTGCCAATACCCCCACCTCGCTGTGCAGATTTGCTGTTAATAATGGACATATGCTATTTTTAAGCTGCATGGGGGTACGCAGTTTAGTTTTACCTACACCTGTAATGATGGAGGAAGGATAATAAATGTTGGTGCAATCCCATCCAGTGACGCTGTATCTGTTGACTTTTCGTTAAAATGAATGCTGTGTTTGTGATAATACAGATTCAAGTGTGGTAACTGTGCTGGACCATTTCCACTTGTGTTATTTTAACGGAGAAGTGGTGGGGAAATAGAACAACCGAAATATGACCTTTTTTGACCATGTGGGTACGGGGGTTTCGAGATAAAAGATATTTTTTCAATCCTTTCTGTAGCAATAGCGAGCTTTCGGAAGACATTGGACCTGTGATCTCTGGTCGTTCTAACTCCTTTTCTTCCTACCTCCATGGTCTAATGCAAGCTTTCTTAATGGCCTCGTATCAAGAAATGAAAGTTTTGATGTCAGGGCTCAAATTTTTACACTGGACCGCAGGCCCGAGGCCAGTGAATTCAGTGTCGGGCCAGTAAACTCAAGACCAGACAAATCCGGCTGTCTTGTGTTTTTTTCAATTGAATAAGACTATCTCACTGTGTAATAACAAAACAATGTTGACTTTGGGTCTGATTAAAACCTTTCAGTTCTGTTTAGTTTAACCATTTAACAAAGTACTATACTTTGAAAGACAAACAAGATAAATCTGTTCTTACATGTCGTAAGTTCAAATACAGTTCAGTGCATGTTACACTGTGTCAGCAAGTTTTTTGCTCATTTTGAATCTGTTGACAAAAATACTCGGTCCAGTAAATATTTTGAGCTCCAGGCCCCTGCGGTCTTGTGGATTTTCTCCCCAAATTCGAGCCCTGATGATGTGTAGATGGAATCATCAAGCATTCTGTGAACCCTAACATTCTAGTCAGTGCAAATGCTGCATAATTTATTTCTTCATAGAAAAAAAACAGCAACACACAAACAGACAAACAAACAGATTTCTTGGACTCTTACTTGCCCTCAAACTGTTGAATCTGGCTCTGCCATTGCCTATTTTCACTCAGGCCCGATATTTTCATTTTTGGACGGGGAAGGCGGGAGGATTTTTCCCCTGAAAAGGGCATCTCTACGAGAGAAATTATTTTAAAAACCTGGAACATTTCAAGGGGGACAGCTAGGCAATCACCAGGGGCAGGGAGATCAGGATCACATCAGGCCTGCATTCGTAATCACCTCGTCATTATATTCTTGACCCATGCTCGATGATCACACAAAGATCTAATCCTTCAACAATCTCTGTGCCAAAGTGAAAGAATTACACATGTACAATGCATGTAGGAGGACCAGCTGTCGATTTCACCAAACTCTTCCTAACTTAGGATTAATCTTAGGACTTAGGACGAGTTAAGTTCCGTATCCATAGACGTTAGGACGCATTGAACCCATCCTAAGGTAGGACGAGTTACTCATCCTAACTCGAGATAGGATTAATCCTAGCACTTCGTGAAATCGGCTGCTGGGCTACTATGCAGTGAAGGGGGATCCAGTTAGGATTTGGGTCATATTCATGGGTTTCTGCTGTACACGTAGAGGATTTTAGAAGATTTGGGGCTAATCAGGTTGGCCAAAATGGTATTCCGAAGGGGGATGTTGGGGGATGGGATTGTAATGAAGCCTGTCACAGGAGAGAGAAGGATTTGGGCCTTAAGTCCATATCAAGGAAAACCAGTCGGAGGTTTTTAAAAGGATGGGACCTAAGTTGAGCTTTTGACTAGAGCTCTAAAACTGAAGGACATTGGGATTTGGCTACAAAAAATGTAGTCTGTCGTGTTTTTGAGAAATTTAACCCTCCAATATAATTCTTGTGCCTTGATTGAAAACAATCAATACTTTAGTTTATTCAGCAATGTCTGATGAAGCCGTGTAGACCACTCATTGATCTGTCTCATTAGCTTTGCAAGCACCAGTTATTCATGTTACATGTACAGATGACCATCATTGGACCATCGGGAGATCATCGGGAGATCAAAGTTAGTCGACCGAAATGAGTAGAGTTGACCGATGAAGGAGATCTCAGCCCCGGAAAAAGGGGGATTCGCATTTTAATTAAGTACAATCATGACAATAGGGAAGAGGGTTATAGGGACACTTGTCATAAAGTTGCAGCTTTTGAAGCAGGTTGTTCATTAAACAGTGGTCACGAAGTAAAAGGAAAACCACACCATTTCGAAGTGTATTAATTGTGTGAATTAGAATCTAATTTCTAAAACATCTTTCCAACCGTATTTATTTCACAACAAACGCTTTTGAATTGTAGCTCAAAGCGCCCAATCCAAGATAACGTGTCCCTTCACGCCCTTTAAGTTGTGTTGTGGACTGAATATCACAGAGCTGCTTGTAAAACAATGGAAACATAATACATGTACACACAAGGTAGGCCTACATTTGTGTTTTGTATGTAAAATGGGGTTTTTCACTGTTTTCTCTTGACTCCAAAGACCGATTGAGCTTAAAATTTCACAGGGTTTGTTATTTCATGTGTATCTTGGGTCACATCAAGTGTGGACATGGTGGATACTAGTCTTTGAAAATTACCAATGTGCTTTTAAAGTCATCTTTCAATATGTGGATCGAGTAGGCCTATTGTACAATACACAAATGTACGCACAATGGAGTAAATTGCATGGAGCTGTGAAGGTCGTTACAAACGCACTCAGATGTTTCCTTTATACTGTCTTTGCCAGATTTGCATTACCCTAAACCCATTAGGCATTTAAGAGGTAGGGAGGACACGAGCTGCAGTCAGAATTTGTAGACAGATTGAGATTATGTGTGTGAATGAAACAGACGGATCTGATGGGCTTGAATTGTCGGTCTTTGTCTTGCGTGTGATCCTGCAATAGTGCTTTCCTGTTGCATTGTTCCCCACATTTTGACACCTTGGGTCAATTTCAAAGCACTATGTAAGGCAAGATAAAATAAAAAACATGTTTAGCATGACTGCCTTTTGGGGAAAAAAAGAGGAGGCAGGCTCCTTTTTTTTTCTTTTCTTTTTTTATAAAAAAAATGGCCGCCCGACATATTTTTTAAAGACAAACGGCCGGGATATTTTTCAAGATGGTTGCCAACTTTTGTGTGTGTGTTTTTTTCGGTGTGCTCGAGTAAAAAAATATGATTTTATGTATTTTTGATTTGATTTTTTTCGTCAGAGATTGTAAATATTTACTCTTTAAAAAAAAAGGAGGCGTCCTCTAAAAAAGAAGCAGGCGGGGACACTAAACATGTTTTTTTGTTTACTTGGCCTACATGTAATAGCTGAGCACAACAAAGTTATGCTTACCAGAATAAGGTTACTGGTAGCCAAAAATGTCATGTCACAGACCTGTACAGTCTCTGACTGGTATCCTGCTTATTTTTGCTTAGCAGAAAGTTATTAAGCAATATTTTCTGCATTTAAATGTTCTATGAAATTAGGACCTGGGCCCAATTTCATAGAGCCGCATTTAAAGCATAAAATAGTGCATCTATCATCTTAATCGACAGTATTTTAAGTCGGAACTTGTGTCATGTGTGTGGACTGTGGTTCATGATTGGGTTTTCACGCATAAATGAAAAACAGAATTTGTAGATCTCTTGGCCTAAATATACAATGCTACAGTGTCAATTTCACTGTGTTAGAAACGGTCTCAACCGGAAATGGCATTTACAGTGAACTATCAATATCTCTTGCTGGTTGGATCGATGTAATTGGTTGGCAGGCAGAAGGATCAGAAGGAAAAACAATGCAGTGAGCAGATAGGGTTTGAATTGCATCGTGCCGGGTCTTCTTTGTACAGTAGTTTGAGACGGAAATTGAATCTGTACAAAATCTTCTGAACAAGTTTTCAAGTAACAAGCCGCAAGGGAAACTGACTTGTGGTTCATTACTTGACATTTGAAATGAAAAGTCGCATCCCCGTATTAAAGCTTAAAATCCCTCAGCTGCCACTTCCTGGGTTGTCAAGGTTTTATCGTAAACCTGGGTGTGATCCCTAGCTAAACGGCAGTTAAAGGTTAAAATGGCTTCTGACTGGAACAAAGATGTTGAACAAATAGGGAGACCGCCAAGGACTACTGTACATGTAGACAGCTCAGTTGGTTGAGCGTTGGCACAACAATCTGAAGGTTGCAGGTTCAAGTCTCGCTCCAGTCAATTTTCTTTTGCTCATCCCCAAATTACTTTTAATTTCATTTTAAAACACTATCCATCCCTAAATCTTCCAAATCCAACATCATTTGTTCGGTTCTTTTAGGTTGAGGTCTGCAGGGATGTAATAATAATAATAAATAATAATAGTAATAATTTTAAAAAGAGCATTTATATAGCGCCTGAATTATGAAAATCCTCAAAGTGCTTTTAAAAAGAGTGTGCAAAACATTGATAAGATAGAAAATATAATTTAACCCTAAGTACAGTTCCTTAGTTCCTTCTATAATTAGCCAATCGCCAAGGTCAAGGTTTTGGAAGGACTTAGGGGGTGGTGGGGGTGGGTGGGGGAGGCCCATTAATCATTACTTATAATCACAGGGTTATAATTCTAAATTGGTGTGGAGTTGCAAAAACTGTCGAAGAAGAGAAAATCCAAGGATTTGGGTTTTTACCCTATCCAAACTGCCTAGTGGGTTTTAAAATGTTTAGCAGATTTGCTCTATCCTTCCAACACAGGGTCCTCCCAATGCAAATTACATGCCGTTACGCGTAAATTTCAGCAGATATACAAAAAATACAATATTATGTATACATGCATAGTTTCACAAAAATCATTGATAAAACCATTTAGGCCTATAATGCTCCATAATGCACATTGAGGGCTTTTAAAACCAAGATAAATACCAGGTAGAAAACATTCCAAAGACCTCGTTTCGATTCAGCGTCCTTTTGGTCAAGCTTCTAAAATCTGGGTCCAGAATGCCCCACAGTTTAGTAAAAGTCCTGGGGAGAACCCTGGTTTATATTTTAAAGGTGGTCATAGTGGAAAATGTCCCTTTGAAATGCTATAGTTTTGAGAATTGAATAAAACAATTTTGACCCGATTTTTGTTAACCTACAATGTAGAAACTTTCACAGGTGTTGGGTCACATAAAGTGGGGACGTGTTGCTTTTACACAGTATGTAGGGCCTATACAAATAAATAACAGAATTAGTAAAAGAACAATGGTGGTATACATCGATGTAAACTACTTGTGCAACAGTATGAAATATTTAACAAACTTGGTAAAGTGGGTGTTGAGTGACCACTGGTGTTTGTTGTTTAGAGTGAGGAAGGATCAGTAGTAGATCAACCTCTGAGATCGGGTTGATGTTACATGATCAATGCAATAACTCTTCCAATCCTACTGTTCATTCTAATGTAACCCACTCCCTCCTGTTTGTCATTGTAAAAAGATAACTCCGGGTTTGAAAAATGAGATACAGTGTAGTGTGGCCCTCTGTGAGAATCGGTAACGACTACTGAATGTACGGAGTGCAAGGTATGACAATGTACATGTAGCAACACCATGAGAAGGTTTTATCTTTGAAAACTGGTCATAAAACTTTTCATCTGATAAGCTGATTTTATCGTCTTTATTTTCTTTTAATTTTCGGCTTTGAGAAAGACTCTGCTAGGGTCGAAACGTCGGGCCACTAACTAACTTTTGCATTTAAATACTGTCCTTTTGGTTGGTAAGCAGTTTGCAACAGCTATAGAAAACTAGTTATTAAACGTAAATGATTAAGCAAACAAATAAGCTTAAATTAACCCAGGCAATACCTGGGCTTGTTAACAACGCACTTACAGTAGATGTAAAAAAAAGATTGAAAAATGCAAAGCAAACCCTTTTAACCTACCTTTTAACCTGAAAAAACTGCCAGCATATTGGCAACAAATCGGCAACCAAACAGGTCCCCTGCTGCAGGGTTTTAAGTAGGCCTGCAACATGTAATTTACCCTAAAATTAATTGAATTTCTTAGTCTACTAGATCCTACATTCACCAACAGGCAATCATTCAATTTGTAAATTGAGCACTTGTCAAGTAACGAAAAATGCAAAGCAAACCCTTTTAACCCACCTTTTAACCTGAAAAAAACTGCCAGCATATTGGCAACAAACCGGCAACCAAACAGGTCCCCTGCTGCAGGGTTTTACATGTAAGTAGGCCTGCAACATGTAAATTTACCCTAAAATTAATTGAATTGCTTAGTCTACTAGATCCTACATTCACCACCAGGCAATCATTCAATTTGTAAATTGAGCACTTGTCAAGTAACGGCAAAGGGTTTGAGATGTGATGAATGCCTGCAATGACATGTACTTATATTTTATGGTCCACTGAGTAACAATGTGCAGACATTGAGATGGATTGATTGGAGTGATTTTGCGTGTGGTGAATTGAATTTGGATGTTAGACCTGTCAATTTTTTTAATGCAAAAATCAGTCTTTTCTGTAGTTACGCTTGGTGCAATTGTTGCGTGCACGTGTACATCTATGTCCACGATTGTACAGGTTGTTGTTTCATCTCACAATATGCCAGTACTCATACTGTATCTTGGCCCAAAATGCACCAACTATCGTCACACAGTACATGTACATGCCAATACTGGTGTAACTACAGACTGCCACAAAGTACCATGTTTAGTAAATTTTCCAGGCTAGTATTGGACGTGCATGGCATTACAGCTGATTAGTATGCCATGTATGTGGTAACCGCAAGGCTTGTGTACTGTCGACGTGGTCTCCATACACGTACACGTAGTCTCCTGTAGACTTGTAGACAAGTTGAAAAAATTTGCTGTCGCAATGATAGCGTTCAAACTCTCTCCGCGTAACTTGCGATACAGGCAATGTTCTCACGAGACTGCTGGCCCCCGCGAGACTACTGCTCTCACGGCTTCAGTCTCATTTATTGGGGGAGTAGTCGGGAGCCAGCAGCCTCGCGCGAGAGCAGTGATCTCGCGATAGCAGTCTTCGATCAGGGGGGAGGGGAGCGCGCTATAGCGTATATGAACCACGAATCAACTCGACCATAACCGGCTGCGACGAACATTAACGACTGTGGAATTTTGTGGCCATAGCCAGTTGGGCAGGAGAGTATGTGGTACTACATGTAGGGTTGGTCCCATGTATCTGATTTTCTGTGGCCGTTGCCTTGCTCGTACGATTTACCTACAATACATAATAATAATATTGACTCTTATGTATAGTGCAAATCCATGTTGTCATGTTGTCAACTTAATCCCCAAGTTATCAGATCTTCGAGTAGCATTGCTCAAGGCAGTCGCAGTTTTGTATTTAAATACCTACTGTACATTTTACCTACAATGTACACAGCGTACATTCTCTGCAAATCAAGGTCTCAATACAATTCAATACTGTAAAATACGTTTTTTAATTTTGAACTGTGCACTTTACACAATACTAGTACTTTAATCTAGGTATTCAACATTGAAGGCTTGTAAGATTAAGGTTTTATGAGACCACACAGAGCAATACAGCCTTTGTACTCAAGCATTTGTCAAGTGCTGGGTAACATCAGTTCTAGAATTTTGACAGCAATTCAGATAAGATGACTCTAAAGTTCACTTCTCTTAAAGGCAAAGTTATGTCCCTCTAGTTTTTGGAACCGTTGGATTGTTTTAATCCTATGTACAAATGTAGATAGACAATCAGGCCTTGCGCTTAAGCTTTTTGTAAAGTAGCCCGCCGGGCCAGTAAACTGTGTATTTTACTTGCCCCCAGGAAGTTTTAGTAGCCCAGAATTGACATAAATGTAATGTTCTGATCGCAACCAGTTTAATGACCAAATGAAGTTATATTCATACACTCAAGAATGATTAACACATTTCATACATTAATTATTCACATCTAAAAAGGAAGAAACGAGCATTTTAAACAAGGAGGTTGCACAGTTTTTAGTAGCCCACAGGGCAAGTTGAGAGATGGTGTTTACTAGCCCATGGCAATTTTTACTAGATAATGTGCGCCAGGCTAGTGTTAAGGACGAGCCCTGACAATAAAACCGACCTATGAAAAATTAAGTATTGTTTTGCATGGTGGGAAAAATAGGAAGGAACTGTAAATAATTAGTAAACTTGCGGGTACAACTACAGTGTAAGTCTCTTTTGTGAGAGTGACCCTTTTGTGGTCTCGACGTTTCAAACAGTATACTCTGCTCGTCTTCTCGACGTTCCGAACAGTATACTCTGCTCGTCTTGAAGACGAGCAGAGTATACTGTTTGAAACGTCGAGACCACACCGACTCTTTTCAGAGCCAGCACTTTCACAAAAGAGACTTGCACATGGTTGTACTCGCAATTTTACTATTCATTTATAGTTCCTTCCTATATGAAAAATTAATTTCAAAAGGTGGTATCCTTATTATTAAGATATCCCCACAAATCTGGAGCGGTTACCATGCAGGAAGAATAATCCGTTATTAGAATAAACAATCTGAGAAACAAGTCATGCATGAAGCGTGTTGTGGCGTGTCGTGGCCGAGCGGATAAGAGCACCGGACTCAAGCTCTGGTGTTTCTGTTCAGCAGAGTGTGGGTTCGAGTCCCGGTTGTGACACTTGTGTCCTTCAGCAAGACACTTAACCATTATTGCTTCGTCCTTCGTATGGGACGTAAAGCCGTTGGTCCCGTGTGTTGTGTAATGCACGTAAAAGATCCCAGTGCACTTATCGAAAAGAGAAGGGGTTCGCCCCGGTGTTCCTGGTTTGATTGGCAGCATATTGCGCCACCACACCTTGTAAACCATTACATTGTGTTATAAATGCATAGGTCTCATACTTCAAAAAACGTAGCTCCACATACATGGCAGGTAAAAATACTGAGCGCTTTGTATCCTTTGGCAAAAGGTGCTATATAAATACAGTTATTATTTATTATTATTATTATGAAGCTTTTCTCAGATTGAACATTTTTTGAATCCCTCTCTCTAAAAACCACAATCCTTCTGAAGGGAATCGTTTCTCAACACGTTATACATTATCAACAGCCGCAGTGCTTCTCACCAAGTAAATTTTTATGGTCATTAATTTTTGGAGTAATTACCAAAGGTACATGTATACCCTGCCTTTAATGGCAAGCATGGTCGAAAGATTGAACATTTATTGAATCCCTCTCTCTAAAACCACATTTATTTGAAGGGAATCATTTCTCAATATGATCAACAGCTGCAATGCTTCTCTCCAAATAAGTTTTTATGGTCATTAATTGTTGGAGTAATTACCAAAGGTACAGTATACCCTCCCTTTAAAATGGGAAGCACGGAGAGCAGGCAATGTGCACTTGGTGCAGAATGTTGTCATGGTTGTAAGCCAAAGATAAAAAATTGATAAGACAAATTAGAATTCCATGCAGTGTACTTCGACATGTTTGAGCTGCCCAGATAATATCACCAAGTCATGTAAGGGCAAACATGGGTCATGTTTATGGCTTTGACTGTTGACCAAAGGATTTAAGGCTATTGGGCCATGACAGATTGTGTGCAAGACACTTTTGCCTTCAGTCACAGCTATAGCCAACTTTGGTAGAGTTTTAAAATATCTTTTGTTGCATCGGGGATATAGAATATTTGGTTTTACAGGAACATGTGTTAAAAGGAAGGTACATGATTGGTAATCACTCTAAAAATTAATGGCAATAAAAACTGCCTTGGTTAGAAGTACATGTACAGCAACTTTCGATTAGATAGCATTTTGAGAAATGATTTCCAATTCAAAATAATGTGGATATCAGTTTTTATCCGGCCCAAAATTTGAATCTGTGAACGTTTTTGTCAGAAACGTTTCTCAGATCGTTTATTCCTATTAGGAATTATTCTTCATGCGTGGACACAATCGCTCCAGATTTTTGGCGATATCTGAAAAACGCTAAGTACCACCTTTTGAGACCTCACTCGTGAGGTCTCAAAATCAATTCAAATATTTTACTCAGAAATTACTTCTTTCTCAAAAACTACAGTACTTCAGAGGGAGCCGTTTCTCACAATGTTTTATATTATCAACAGCTCTCCATTGTTCATTACCAAGTAAGTTTTTATGCTAACAATTATTTTGAGTAATTACCAATAGTGTCCAGTGCCTGTAAGAAGGGGTAACTTTTTAGAGGCCTCCTGAAAACAGGTTAAATATAGAAATGTCCACCATACTGGAAGTTTCTGCCATTTATTCACAAAAATATTTCAACATGAATTTGTTTCTGTATGGAATAAGAAAGCTCCAGATTTCATTCATGGATGAATTTATCCTCTCCTTGAAGTTCAATAAAAGGGTTTATTTTTTAAAGAGAAAATAAACTGTTCAATGCCGCAAAAAATGTGGACCCTTGGTTTAAAATTTTGGATTGTAGATGTTCCTGAAAAGGGTGTCTTTTGAGTGCTTTGGGAACAATCCATTTTGCTTTTTTACAGTGAGTGTCATGGTCAGGGTGGTGAACATTGATGTACATTGTACAATCATGTAACGTACTGTACATTTATGATTATTGGTTGGCAGTACATGATAACTATGGACACTTGTAGTACGCCTTGTCTGTGAGATAGACAATCCTAGCGCATAGAAAAAGATCTCTGCTATCGTCGGTAGATCTATAAAAAAAAAGTGTGTTTTCAAGTTAGTTTTGACAGGATTTGCCCCGGTGTTTCTGGCAGTGGCTGCTGAATGCGCCGCAACACTTTGTAACTCCTTATAAGATGCTGCGTAAATTGGTCTCATAATAATAATAATAACAATGGACATTTGTAGAGCGCCATATCTGTCAGAAGGACACTCCTGGCGCATAGAAAAAGAACCCAGCTAATAATGGTACTTAAAGCCAAGACTGAACAAGTGAGTTTTCAAGTTAGTTTTGAAGCTGGAGAGAGTGTCTCCTAGTCTGAGGTTCAGTGGAAGAGTATTCCAAAGAGTTGGGCCCAATTTCATAGAGCTGCTTAAGCACGAAAAGTAGCTAAGCACAACAAAAGTATGCTTACCAGAATAAGGTTACCAGCCAAACTACCATATCACATTGTACAACTTGTGACTGGTATCCTGCTCATTTCTGCTTGGCAGACAATTGTTAAGCAATATGCTCTGCTTAAGCAGCTCTATGAAATTGGGCCATGGTCCGGCATGTGAAAGAGAACGTTCTCCCCAAGTGTATTTAGAAGGAGGGATGTTGAGGAGCATGGTGTTTGTAGAACAAGGCCATCTTGTAGAAACACTGAGCTGTATTGATTCCTTGGTGTACATGTACATGTATCTAGGAGAGATGTGCCATGGATAAAACAATAGATAGATGAGGAGTAGAATCTTGAAATGGATGCATTCTTGTACCATTTAATGTACCATCTAAGCGCTGACATGAATTAATCGGGACAAAAATTTGCATGAACTGTCTTCTTGTGTGGAATGGATATTTGCATGTGGAGATGAGCCCTTGATATTACAGTGTTCCGACACATACTGTACATGTACACTGAATATTTTTTGTACATTTCTATATTTTATATCCCTGTGGAGACATCTTTTGTTCTCTCCTTTGCCCCTGTAGTTAACATCCTCTCCCAGACCTTGTACACAACATTCCTTGTGGAGCACCCAAGTCTTTAGAATTTTTTTAATGGAGACCTTTTCTTTTCCTTTTTTTTTGTTTTGTTCTCGGTCTCCATTAAGATGGTGAATATTGAAGCACCTATGTTCCGACACCGTTGTGTGTTTTCCTAACCCTAAACCACAAGGTTTTTTACGAACGTAGGGTTGTCGGAACAGGGGATCATCAGAATGTACCGAGCAGTCACCCAAACATAGATTTGTAAGAAACCGCAGACGATGGCAATCAATATGTTGTTAGTGCATTTATTGATTGGTAATGAGAGATATGCAAATATCTCCACTCATCGGTCAATAGTGTTGTGTGCAGCACTGGAAGGATGCATTTCATTTTCATTTTATGACACATATAAACAGTGCAAGCGCAATCAGGATGATTGATGACAAAAATTGTCAGTTTGAGACGTGGGAGGAAAACCCCAAATGGGGAAGAAAGCCCATGGGATGCAATCAGGGTGGGACTGAAAACCATGCAGGGCTCCGGTCTGAGGCGGGATTGGAACCGGGGTCCACAGATTGTGGAAAGCCACAGTATAATACCACCATAACAGGCCTCAAATCAACCCATGGCACCTGCAGTAATAGACCGATCTATTAAGCCCCACCCCCTTAACGTATAGACCAATCACAGCATTGGCCGCATCACCACTGCACATGTGCGCAGCACATGTGCATCTCTCCAATGCCGCACTCACGACATGAACGTGCGCGCTTTAAGAATAGGCGCGTGCGTATGGTTACTTTTTTAATGAGATTTTAGCGTGTGTGACTTTTGTCAACCTTACCAACGTTGTGCTTTAAAGGTATTGTACACTTTTGGTAACAGCTCAAAACAGTGTCCACATTTTGTGTGATTAAACATATGCATGAACAAACAAACCTGTGAAAGTTTGAGCTCAATTGGTCATCGAGGTCACGAGAAAATAGTGAAAAGAGATCTTATGTGTTTTCTGTTTTTTTCAAATTATCGCGCGCGATAATTACTATTGTTTTACTCGTTTCTCAGAAACGATAGCATTTTAGGCAGAAATATTTTAAGGAACCCTTTCTACCATTACTTACTTTTAAATCATGTAAGTTATGTGTGAATCTGTGAACATTGTGTTTTTCGATTTTACCAAAAGTGTACAGGGCCTTTAATGTGATATAAAGTTTACTTACACAACTGTACCTTGTTTTGGGTTTA
Source organism: Pycnopodia helianthoides (assembly GCA_032158295.1). Classification (NCBI taxonomy): domain Eukaryota; kingdom Metazoa; phylum Echinodermata; class Asteroidea; order Forcipulatida; family Asteriidae; genus Pycnopodia; species Pycnopodia helianthoides. The sequence goes on along the minus strand of CM063255.1, from coordinate 4,784,738 downwards.
AAAAACTAGTAAACAGAAAGAAACCAACCAATTCATCATATCCCGTAAGTAGGCGTTGACAGGCTTGGTGTGGTCCAAGTCATCCCATAATTACACCCACGTACATGTAGGCAGGATGGGTTACAATGTAAATGCTCAAGGCAAAGGGTACGTTTGTTTTTGGGAAACCACTCGATTGTTTTTAAAATCCTATGTAAACTATTTTTGCTTGGGAAATGAGTAAATCAATTAAGTTTGATTTGTGAGTCCAAAACCCATTGTTTGAAATCAATAAAAACAAATAAAGGGGTTTTTCCCCCAATGATTTTCATGTGACTCATATGGCTGATTGAGCCAGCTGGATTGAGCTGGCAAAGTATACATTGGGTTTTTGGAACCGTTCAATTGTTTTTTAAACCGATATAAATGTATTTTTTTATATACAACAAAACTAACCCGTGAAAATTTCATTTCAAAAGGTGGTAGCAGTTTTGAGGTATCGCCAAAAATCTGGAGCGGTTATGTCACTCCGCGGCAGTGCAGTTAATTACGAGAAGTCCCCCCGATCCACAAAGCTAAAGTAGTAGTCCAAGCCGATTTTCTACCTCCCACCCAGGTAGTAGTTAATAAGCAGGACAGTTCTTTTCAGAACTGAGAAGTCTCCCGAATTCCGAAAAGAAAGAAAAAAAACCTACTCCGCGGTAGTAGAATAAATAGCAAGACAAGTTTCTCTCAAGTAGATATTTTTTACACATGGTGTTACCGCAAACCGAATATATACGGATACCTCACCATGCAATGCCTCAAAACCCATATAGCGGTTACACTGTATGTCCACGCAGGAATCATTAACCATAATTGAAAAACACAATCTGGGAAACTTTTCTTGCAGAGACGTTTCTCAGATTGAAATGTTTTTGAATCCCTCTCTCTAATTCTAAAACCACATTCCTTTCAAGGGAATGTTTTTACAAAATGTTATCAACAGCTGCAGTGCTTTTTAACAAGTAAGTTTTTTTTGTGGTCATTAACTTTGTGAGTAATTACTGAAGGTATACCCTCCCTTCCAATCATGCCTTCATAAGGCTTCTGTCTGCAATCTCCAGAAATAGCAACACTTATCAATATTGTATATTATATATTTTTTACAGATTCATTAAATTTTAGAAGTTCTGTACTCAATTTTGTCATATTTTTTATTGTGCTTTTTAATTTATTTTTATATGTTTTTGTTTTAAAACCTTTTTAATAGCAAAAACAAGATTTCTGTGAACTGGCATTGAATATTGCTCTTGAAGAGGCATGTCAATTTGTTTCCGGTAACGTTGTAGGAGCACTTCTACACGTACATGTACATGTAATTTGAGGAAAGGAATGTACATCTAAGGGTGGTTGGACTGGTAAAACGGGCACCATGCAAAATCACAGGGCACCATGGTAAAATCACAGGGCACCATGGTAAAATCACAGGGCACCATGGTAAAATCACAGGGCACCATGGTAAAATCACAGGGCACCAATGGTAAAATCACAGGGCACCAATGGTAAAATCACAGGGCACCTTGGACAGGGCACCAAGGTAAAATCACAGGGCACCAATGGTAAAATCACAGGGCACCAACGGTAAAATCACCAAGGGCACCTTTGGTAAAATCACAGGGCACCAATGGTAAAATCACAGGGCACCAATGGTAAAAATATCACAGGGCACCAATGGTAAAATCACAGGGCACCAATGGTAAAATCACAGGGCACCAAGTAGGGCAAGCAAAACACCAGGCACAAACTTGGCAAAATCACAGGGCACCATCATGGCACATATGGCATTGTTGAGTGTGGCAAAGTGGAGGTTAATTGGAGGCCCTGCTGTCTGTGCTTACATGTGTGTACAATTCTACACACGTACGTACATGTACCCATTTGCATCAAATGAGATTTATGTCAGTATTGTAATGTGAGTTAGAGTGGAAATGCCTACCTTGTACATTTAAAGGGTTTCGGGGACTGAAATGACCTCACCATAAATAAAAGCAAACAAATGCAATTTCCGTTTTGTAGGAAAGGTTCTTGGAGGCTGAATTTAATTGATATGCACGGTCTACATGTGTACATGTGTACATGTACATGTATACCTGATGATTACCAGCTGATTGCCGTCTCGCCCATTATCATGATCATGGTCAAGGCCAGAGATGACGGATACCAGTATAATGTAATGGGTGCATTCTTTTCACCCTCAATAATTGCGGCGGTACGGTACAGCGTATAATCAAGCTTTTGTCATCAAGTAATGGACGTGAAACTCCAAGCTCTGGTATGAGTGTATTGTAAATTGGATATCAAGGGCACATCTTGGTAGAAAACGTGACAGTGCACGGTCACGGCCATGATTAAGTGTACAGACACAGGAGTACAATGGATCCATGCCTCAAACCAGTTGTGTGACAAGGATGTACACGTATAGTACACTCTAAAAAAACAATTTTTAAAATTTAACACTTTAAAGAGTGCTGTGTGAGTTACTCTTTGTAACTTGTTGAATTTGTCTGTCTGATTGAAAAGGAGTTGCAACTTAATAGTATATTTAGGGGTTGATACAGGTTGTATCGTAAACTTGGGTGTGATCCCTGGCTGTACATACATGTATGTACACGGCAGATTAAAGGTTGTATGGCTTCTGACTGGCACCCCCTGAAGAAAGACATTGACAAAATAGGGAGACCGCCAACATTTCTTTGGCAGTTTTGACAAGAAATTGGACAAACTTGTTGACAGTTTTGAGAAATTGCAATTTCACATCCATATGATTGAATGCCTTTGGGCTTAAGCGAAAATTTTGTCTAAATTTGAAAAAAAAATAATCAAAATCCACAAATGAATGTTTTTCTTAGAAATGTAATGTTTCATTTTTGCCAAACAATAGCTTTGGGAGACCACTGCTGGCAGATCTATAAACTCCATTTAGGAGCTCCCAAAATATGCAAAGTAGTTTTATATAATCCATACAAACTCCCCTAACGACCTTACACATTGAAGTTATGTGTCCAGGGTTTCTCATTAGTGCATCTTTCTGCCGGCACCTCACTCTGTCATCACGTGATTGTTCTTCGGAGTCCCTGAACCCACCGCAAGACCACAGTTTATTGAATTAATTAAACATATTTGTCATCTTTCCGGATTGGTCTGATTGGTAGACAGCTTACTGTGGTACAAAACAGGAAATAAGTGTCTAGTTTGCACCACTGGCACTGTCTTTATTATTGTCTATAGTGCGAAGTTTGTCAGGAGTTCAGCAGTCAACAATATACCATTGTTTCATTATTTTTTTATGAGGGTACTCTTTGCAGGGAGGAGAAAGTTCTGACTTTTATCTGAACTCTGACTTTTTTGTGTGGCCTGCCTACATGTATAGTGAAAGAAGTAGCTTTTATTTTGTATTCAGCTGCTTAAAGGGAAGGTACTGTACATATATCGATTGGTAATCTCTATGGCTATAAAAACTGACTTGGTTAGAAGTACAGCAACTTTCGATAGTATAAAGCATTTTGAGAAATATTTCAATTCAAATAATGTGGGTATGAAAAAATATATAAGTTTTTATCCCCCAAAATTTGAATCTGCAGATCGTGTATTCCTAGTATTAGGGATTATTCTTTATGCGTGGACATATTTGTTTCGGATTTTGGCGATATTTCAAAAACGCCCACTTGAAATGATATTTTCACAGGTTAGTTTTACTGTATAAATCTACATTTATATAGGATTAAAACAATTCAAACGGTTCAAAAAACCAAAGGTATACTTTGCCTTTAAGCAGACAACATTGCTTGAACATTTTCTGCTAGGCAAAATTAAGCCGGACACCAGCCACAGATTGTACACGTGACATGGTATTTTGGCTTGGTAACCATATTCTGGTATGCATAATTTTGTTGTGCTTAGCTACTTTTTGTGCTTAAGCAGCTCTATGCAATTGGGCCCTGATGTTAAGCATTCCTGTTCTGTGGTCTACTTATCTAGCACTGAGGATGCTGTTCTCAAAAGCCTCTTGAAATCTGTAACTCCTGGGGTCGATTTCACAAAACTCTTCCTAACTTAGGACTAGTCCTAGGCAATGCTAAGAGATAGGACTAGTCCTAAGTTAGGACCAGTACTTAGGACTAGTCCTATTTTTTTTTTAGCATTGCCTGGGACTAGTCCTAAGTTAGGAAGAGTTTTGTGAAATCGACCCCAGGGATTACAAAAGAGGTGGAAATGCCATCATCTCAAAGTACCTCCTCAAATTTAGCTCCTTGTTTCAGACCTTTTCGTCAGCAATGACTCTCACCTGTCTTTGGTGAGACTTCTTTCAACGGCAATTCAAAACAAAATGACAGAGCTGGCCCAGTACAAATTACTTGGGCGTTGCCAGATGGACCCTGGGCCTGATTTTTACAAAGAGCTGAGTGGAATCATCAGACGTGTATCGAATGCTGAGCAAAGTGTGACGTCACGGTAGTTTATGGCAATAGTGTGACAACTCATATTTCTCCTGAAGACCATCAAAGTACACTTATTGAAACCTTGAGTCGTTTTCCATCATTGGTTCAACCACCACAACTTATAGAGAGAGATACAAACATGTTGTCTCCACAAACTTTTCTACAGTAATGGTGTGTCTGAGCCTTGCTCAGATTCAAATTTTGGGGTGAAAAATTACCTCTTTCTGTAACACTGCATCACTTCAAAGGGGGTCAGTTACTATAACAATGTTTTTTTATAATATCAACAGCTGTCCGGTGCTTTTTACCAAGTAAGTTTTTATGGTCATTAACTTGTTGAGTAATTACCAAAAGTACACCCTGCCTTTAAAGCATGCGGACAACATTGGTAATTGTCAAAGACCAATAGCCCCAACCTCGTCCCCAGGGTGTGTCGAGCAGTACCAGGTTGACTGCTCTCTCACCCTGGTATTGGATCATTTGCATATCCAAAATTTTTGGATACGTATGCAAATTAGAACAGTCTGGCTGCTTTTCGAAATTCACATCTTTGTCATAGTCTCGTGGTCCGGTACAAGATTTAATAACTGTACGGTGTAATCACTGATCTACATTATACTGTATAATGTAGATCAATGGGTGTAATTCTTCTAGACACTATGAATATTTATGGAACATACATGTATGCTAATATTGTAAAGTGGTTGTCCAATCAGGGTCCAAGTATAAGGAGTTTCCCTCCCAGGGTTTACTATTGTAAACATGGTTGGAAATAAAGTAAACCATGGGGACGAGGTTGCAATAGCACCACTTTATGTGCATAATTAACAAATCTGTGAAAGTTTAAGCTCACTCGGTTTCAGGAGTCGCAAGAAAATCTAGTGAAAAATCCCGCATCACTCTTTTCAATGTTTACAAACAAACTGGTTTTATAATCACAAGATCAAAACTAGTTGTTTTTACTCATTTCTTTATTTGAATTTTAACTAGCTAGTTTAAAACTTTAGTTGATTCGGAAAAAAAATTGCAAGCTTTCATTTTCAATATCGCATAAGAAAAATCTGCAAATGATAAGTGGTAGTTAATTAAAAACTAAAAATGAATAGTTGTCGGGATTCCGTTATTTCGTGTCCATCGGCCCTCTACAAACAATTTAGCATGTTGCAAGTATACTTGAGCACAAATGGCATCATCTGTCAAAATTCGTTCAGAGAAAATCAAATTCACAAAAATATTTTTTTTGGGCGAATATCAGGGCCTGATGCAACTGTTAGGCTGTTTTTCTTTGTTTTTCACTTCATTTAGCCGTGGATATAAGCCAGTTGTCACTGGTTTGCACCAGTATTATTTCTATTATTGTGGGCAGCAGCATGGCCAGTGACTTCATTCTTCGGTTTCAAGTTTCGTCAAAGCTTGTTAAAATGACACACCGGGCGTATGGTGTAGGCCTACAATGTAGGTTTGATTTTAATTAAATGATAACACGTAGGATTACTCTGGACGAAAGAAAGGATTATTTCACAAGGCCTGGCTGTATACAATGTAGACAACACCTATACACAGATCTTCTGGAACAAAATTTTTGCCGTTGAAATGTTGATTCCGTTTGATTGAATTTCAAAAATTAACATGCTTGATTTCTATGGTGAAAAGGCCTTGTCTAACCTCCTACATTATTTCTTGTACTACATGTATGCTATCTAGAGGAAAAAAACAGTCAGTTACACCGAAAGGCGTACACGTAGGCCCTATATACCGATTTACCAATAAGCTTAAAAAATTACTTGATTTTGAATAAAGACTAGTACATGTATGTCACTGGTGTGGCTGGTTGGATGGTGTGTTAATTGTAAACTAGAGGTGCTAGAGGATGAAAGCGAAAATGTACACATCCAAAAACCAACACTGCAAAACATACATACACCATGTACTGTAATTTCCTGCATATAATTCGCTTCTTATCTGACTTAAAGTGAAACAGAAGCAGTCAAGTGGAAATACATAAATAGAGAGAGAGAAAAGCAGAAAGCACTCAGAAAAAAGCAAAGGGGTAAACGATTAATAAGGAGGCGGGGGGGGGGGGGGTGGGGGGGGAGGGGTGGAGGGAAGTGTCTGGTTTGACCACAAGAAGTTGGAAACACATAAAGCAAAATCCAAGGTGGGAAGAGGGAGAACAAGTAATTAATTAGTGAATAAGGCAGACTAAAAGGAGGATATCTGTGGGGAAAAGGAGAAGGCAAAGACAAAGTGTTATTAGTCAATTTGGTTTGAGTACACAATACATGCAGGCCTTGAACTTCGCTCTCGGAGGGCCATGGCAGTTTTCCTCTGGTAAGGGGCACTTCTATGAGGAAATTGGAAATTTGTATTGGAACTTTGCAAAGGGCACCCACAGCAAAAGCACTGGGCACCACGGAAAATTGCTGTGGGTGCCGTGGGTTAATTCGAGGCCTGTACATGTATGAAGTAAAAAAACAACACTTGCACTAGGTAATTGTTGTGATTGAACAGGCATGCAGGGGCAGTATGGCAATCTCTTCAGCCGCTTGTGACCCCGCAAGGAGCAGGGTCATCGCTATCCGCTAAATGGTCAGTGTTGTAACATAGAGTTACTCTATGGTTGTAATAAACCTTCATAGCTTCATTTGCTTTTACATGGTTTGGTTTGAACAAACAGTGATCTCTTGGCCCTAGTGATTAAGCTGGGCTTGTAAGCCAGGTGTAAATTCAATCAACGGGATTAGACATGTCAAGTCCTTGCAACGTTTCAATTGCTTCTTATTCTGAAAGGCCAAAGAAAACAAAAACATGTTTAGCTTCCCTGCTCGCTTCCTTTTTAAAGGCCGCCTCCTTTTTTTATATCTTTTTTTTAAGTATCAATTTTTACGATCTCTGACTACAAAAATCAATTCTAAAACATGTAAACATTGTATTTTTGACTATAGCACATAAAACAAAAAAACAGAAAAAAGCTGGCAACCATCTTAAAAAATAGCCCAGCTGGTTGTCTTAAAAAATGTGTCGGGGGGGGGCATTTTAAAAAAAGAAAAGAAAAAAAAGAGCAGAGCCCGCCTCCTCTTTTTCAAAAAGGTAAGATGCTAAACATGTTTTTTTTAAATATATTTTGCCTATAATAGGGTTTTTCTCACAATGCATCCTGTGTTTAATCTGCTCACTTTCAAAGCTGGTCATGGACTTTCTCCAGACTGTATACTTAATCTTCTGTTCGCCCTCTGTCCTTCGTTCTGCTGGCCAATCCTTACTGACACAAACCACTGTTGCCACAAAATTCTATGGTCAAAGAGCCTTCAACTTCATTGCATCTTCACTAAGGATTGATCTGCCAGTTTATGTATTTGCCACGCTGGCTCTGGTATAAATACATAGGTGCTAGGGTAGAAACTAATTACGATTCCAGATTTGTTGTCAAATTTGTGAATGGGTTTTTTTGTGTGCAAACTTTTTGCATATCATTTTGAAGCACCTTGAGCATCTTTTTAGGCAGATTTTGGCACCATATATACATGTTTGCCTGGAATTCTACTAAATTATGACAAAGTCAAGACAATAGCTTTTGAAGATCCCCCCAGTTGCTTATTTTAATTACTGTGCAATCAAAAATAAGCATTTGTTACCTGATAAATGAAAATAACATATCCGCATACTCTTCTTTATTTTGTTCTCACTAAAAACAAGATTACCTGCATCAGGCCTGACCTGCAAAGTACGTTTATGAATTTTGTTTGGTTGGTTTGATGTGGTTTTCACTTTCTTTTATTAGTTGAAAACTACAGCATGAACTGAATTTACAACACATAGCCTACAAATTAAATGTCATTGCTTTTCCTTTGTCTGAATTTCTAAATATGATAATTATAGTTAAAGGAACATTACAGAATTGGTAGGAAAAAACTTGTAAGATATACTTTTTGATCACAGATTTACATAAAACTTACACGGTCTAATGATGACGATAGTAGAAAACATCCCTTGAAATATTTCTGTCTGAAATGCCATATTTGATGAGAAATGAATAAACTAATTTTCCGATTGGAGTTTATCGCTCAGTAAGCATTTTATTCATTTGTTGAATCTATATGATTTCATGCAAATGTGTAAACGGTTTTTCACTATTTTCTTGCGACCCAGATGGCCGATCGATCTCAAACTTCTACAGGTTTGTCAGTTTATGTATATGGTGGATTACATAAAGTGCTTACACTGCCAGCAACTGTTTTGTTAGCAAAACCAATTCTGTAATGTTCCTTTAAACCATGGCACCTTGTCCAGTCCCAAAATTGCAAGCTACAGTTTGTTATCATAAAAACAAAGATTGATTTAATATTATAAATGCATACAGTGTCTTCATGTACTAAGATTTATCATAGATGGTTAATTTAATGAAATGGCCATGAAGGAAAAAGAATCAATATTGACAAAGATTAGCCTAAGCAATGAATAAATGCATGCGAACCTGCTGCTACCCTAACTGCGCTGAACGGCAGTGGCATTTAGGAGAATGCATTCACAAACAGACTTTAAAAATTGATCATCCAGGCTAGAAAAACCCACTGGACCACTGGCCAGAGTCCAGTTATTTTACATACTACTTTATAAAATGTAGATTAAATTTTAACTCCAACCCTACCCCAAAAAAAATTACCTACAAAGAGAAACATTTTTTTTTTTTTTTTTTTACATACTGTAAAAATACTTTGGTCCAGTGCCAGAGATTTTTGTGAAATTCAAAATCAATTTATGGTTGTGTATGTTGTGCAGTAAATTTAGAGTCCACAAACTGATGCTGTTGTTTTTTAATTAAGCTCATTGATTGGCAATTGGGCCAGTACCTCATTGTGAAATTGAAACCATCCGTCATACATGTAAAGTCAGTCCGTGGACAATAATGTAGGAACATATTGCCTTGGGATTGCAGGGCTCGAATTTGGGGGGAAAAATCCACAAGACCACAGGACTTGTATCTCAAAATTTTCACTGGACCAGAAATAATTTTACAAGACCAGATTCAAAGTGAGAAAAGACTTCCTTGCACAGTTTAACTTGCATTTAATTGAACATGCACTAAATATTGACATATATGAGAAGACTTACCTCATTTGTCTTCAAGGGTATTAACTATATTTCTAATCATTACTCAAAGTCAACATTTGAACATAATTTGTTTCTGTAGAGTGAGTTACATAAATTGTTATTGAATTGAAAACACAAGACCACCGGACTTGTCCGGTCATGAAATCACTGGCCTCGGGCCTGCGGTCCAGTGTCAAATTCGAGCCCTGGATTGGGCCCTTCTGGCTAGAACAAGCATTCGTTACGAAATTAATATGGTTGGAAAGATGTTTTAAAAGTAGTGTAGAGTATAAGTGTTCAAATCACCCAAATATCTCTTGAAATTATGTGGTTTTCCTTTTTACTCTGTGAACTAAAAACACGGTCTGTAGTTTTGTGGAGTCAAACATTTGGTTTCTGCAAAATGGCAAACTGTGTTAGTTCACAAAGTAAAAGGAAAACCACACAATTTCGACGAACGTGTGAGTCATTACTTATTTTTTTACTAAAATATCTTTCCAACCATTTATTCATTTGATAGCAAAAGCTTTTTGATAGCCTAAAGTGCCCAATCGGAAGGCCTTGTGTACCTACTGTAGAATTAGACTCACTGAGTTCTTTCACTACAGACTGTGTACATGTACATGTAAGTCTTGCAGGTATTCCAACTTCCAGGACCATTGTGGTCCCAACCACATGGAGTTTTCCATGGGCTAGATTTTGCTTTTGTTAATTATTTCAGTTTAACATACAGTGTAGTTTATGGCCATGAAAACTGTTGTTGGGATTGTAATACTACATGGAAGTGATGAAGAGAATTATAAGAATTGACCACCGTTTCCAGTCACTTGTAACAAATTAAGAATGTTGCCCATCTGACGGTCTTGTCGTCATTAAACCTACGTGATGGACGCGCAGATTTGGGCGTGATTGGCAAATGGGGTTTCTAAAAAAAAAAAATAAGCATCCTCATTCTAAATTTTATTTTATTTTCAATGTTAGCTCGAACAAGCTATTTGTATTATAAAAAATTGAACTTGTATTTACAGTGACTTTCTATGGGTATTTTTATTTTCAAGAGTTTTGCATAAATATAAATTAAAAAGAAGATTTGATTTCATAGAGAAATGTAGTCTTCGTTTTAAAAGTTGTTTTCTTGTTTTCGATTTATGCGCGAGACTTGCACAGTCTATTGGCTGCATGTGAGTGGTTGCCAATTATTTTCTATTATAATACATGTAGATGAGACAGGTGTGTGAAATCCAATCAATAAATTTAGACTTGCTGATGAATGCTCTTGTTATTCAGGGGAAATCATTAGAGTCCTTTGACATTTTAATGAGGAGAGCTGAGATTATTCATTAAGCTCTCCCTTCAAAGGGCTGTCTTCTGACTCAAACTACTTTTTCCACTTAATTCTGTGCTGAAAGAGCCTTCCACTTCATTGCACCTTCGTTATGGAAGGACTTACCCCTTCATATTCGTCAAATTGATTCTCTTCAGATTTTCAAGGGACATTTAAAGACTCATTTGTTTGAATCTTGATTTTTGTTACAATTGCTTTATATTTAATAGATGTTAAATTTGCACCGGGATAAAGAATATTATTTGGTTTTGCCCTTTCACATGTACATATAAATCACTGTATACTCAGTACATCCCTGAGGTCTTTGAAAAAATCCACTGGCATGTATTACTTAGCATATTCCTTGGGTGGGAATCAAACCCACGACCTTTGCCATTCTAGAGCGCTATGTCTTACCAACTAGAGAAATGTAGTCTTCTTCGTTTTAAAAGTTGTTTTCTTTTTTTTCGATATATGCGCGAGACTTGCACAGTCTGTTGGCTTTATGTGACTGGTGGGCAATTATTTTCTATTCAGGTGTATTACTATTAAATCCAATCAATAAATTTAGACTTGCTGATGAGTGCTCTTGTTATTCAGGGGCAATCATTAGAGTCCTTTGACTTTCTAATGAGGAGAGATGAGATTATTCTTTAAGCTCTCCCTTCAAAGGGCTGTCTTCTGACTCAAACTACTTTTGTTCACTTAATTCTGTGCTGAAAGAGCCTTCCACCTCATTGCACCTTCGCTATGGAAGGACGTACCCCCTTCATATTCGTCAAATTGATTCTCTTCAGATTTTCAATGGACATTTAAAGACTCATTTGTTTGAATCTTGATTTTTTGTTACAATTGCTTTATATTTAATTGATGTTAAATTTGCACCGAGATAAAGAATATTGTTTGGTTTTGCCCTTTCACATGTGATCACTGTATACTCAGTACATCCCTGAGTTCTTTAAAAAAAATTCCACTGGCATGTATTACTTGGCATATTCCTTGGGTGGGATTCGAACCCACGACCTTTGCCATTCTAGAGCAGATGTCTTACCAACTAGAGAAATGTAGTCTTCTTCGTTTTAAAAGTTGTTTTCTTTTTTTCGATATATGCACGAGACTTGCACAGTCTGTTGGCTTTATGTGACTGGTGGGCAATTATTTTCTATTCAGGTGTATTACTATTAAATCCAATCAATAAATTTAGACTTGCTGATGCATGCTCTTGTTATTCAGGGGAAATCATTAGAGTCCTTTGACTTTCTAATGAGGAGAGCTGAGATTATTCATTAAGCTCTCCCTTCAAAGGGCTGTCTTCTGACTCAAACTACTTTTTTCCACTTAATTCTGTGCTCAAAGAGCCTTCCACTTCATTGCACCTTTGTTATGGAAGGGCTTACTCCTTCATATTCATCAAATTGATTCTCTTCAGATTTTCAAGGGACATTTAAAGACTCATTTGTTTGAATCTTTATTTTGGTTACAATTGCTTTATATTTAGAAGTTAAATTTGCACCGGGATAAAGAATATTATTTGGTTTTGCCCTTTCACATGTACATATAAATCACTGTATACTCAGTACATCCCTGAGGTCTTTGAAAAAATCCACTGGCATGTATTACTTAGCATATTCCTTGGGTGGGATTCGAACCCACGACCTTTGCCATTCTAGAGCAGATGTCTTACTAACTAGAGAAATGTAGTCTTCTTCGTTTTAAAAGTTGTTTTTTTTTTTCGATATATGCGCGAGACTTGCACAGTCTGTTGGCTTTATGTGACTGGTGGGCAATTATTTTCTATTCAGGTGTATTACTGTTAAATCCAATCAATAAATTTAGACTTGCTGATGAGTGCTCTTGGTATTCAGGGGAAATCATTAGAGTCCTTTGACTTTTTAATGAGGAGAGCTGAGATTATTCATTAAGCTCTCCCTTCAAAGGGCTGTCTTCTGACTCAAACTACTTTTTCCACTTAATTCTGTGCTCAAAGAGCCTTCCACTTCATTGCACCTTTGTTATGGAAGGACTTACCCCTTCATATTCGTCAAATTGATTCTCTTCAGATTTTCAAGGGACATTTAAAGACTCATTTGTTTGAATCTTTATTTTGGTTACAATTGCTTTATATTTAGAAGTTAAATTTGCACCGGGATAAAGAATATTATTTGGTTTTATCCTTTCACCGATGTGTGTAAAGCACTGTATACTCAGTACATCCCTGAGTTCTTTGGAAAAAAATCCACTGGCATATTACTTGGCATATTACTCGGGTGGGATTCGAACCCACAACTTTTGCCATTCTATAGCAGATGTCTCACCAACTAGAACACTGAGATTGCCCGGTAGCTAGAGGCAGTTCAAATCCTATATTTTTGCTTTGTATTTATAATTCAATTCATTGTTTTATATTTGTGTCGCACTACATAAATGTCTTGTATTATTATTATTCTACTTCTGTGACGAGTTGACAATCCTCAAGAGAATGAGATAGGCCTACATGCTCATAAACGTAAACACGAGAGTAAAAACAGCTGATGATTTCTCCTGTCTGTGCAACTATAAATCTGATTGTTTTCTTTGGCAGACAGTCAAGCCATTCTATTTTAAAATCTGCCCAGTGTCATTGTACTTTAAATTAAAACTGTACAGATACAGATAAGAACCTTTCAGCTTAGGTTACATGTAGCTCAATGGTTTCTTTCCACTGCCCTTCACCTCTGTGGAACCGCGGTTCGAATCCCACCTCAGACCGGAGCCTTGCATGGGGATTGGGTTTTCAGTCCCTACCTGATTGCGTGGGTTTTACCCATTTGGGGTTTTCCCTCCCACATCTAAAACTGAACATTTCTTCTCCTTTCTATTCATTTTGCTTTAGTGCTAATTGTGCTGTTGGATTTGTAATGAAATTTATTTAAATTTAAAAAATTGTTAGTGGCCTGACATTTGAACCTAGCAGAGTCTTTCTCGAAGGCTAAATAACAACACAACCCACCCACGTTTGTAAATGGGGCAAACCGAGGACACCCCTTTGTCCTGTTTGTTCTCCCAATGTTTGGACTTCGTGTTTTTTAGCGACGTCCCCATTGGTTTTGTACACAAAAGCAATGCAGGGATTGTCCCCAGTATGTCATTTTCCCAGAACCCTTTTTGTTAAAGTCTGCGGTTTGAATTCGTAGACATGTTCACCCGAACAAGTATACTACTACTGTAACAGAAACAGTCAAGTGGAAATAGATTACCTAAATGGGAATTCATGCCTTTCAACACTGAATAGCCATCAGGATCACTTGGAGTGAACTTTGACTGGTCCTGAGGTGTTTCTGAACTACCATATTGTCCAGCAGAGCATTGCTGAGGGAGAACGCTGCCGATACATTGTAGATAGCACTATAATCGGCTGGCATGAAGATACACACACTTGTACATAATAATACAATAATAATAATACGAGATATTTATATAGCGCATAATGCAGAAGCCTCTATGCGCAACATCAAAACAATGACATAAATATAAAAATAAGTTACACAACTAAAGATTCAAACAAATGAGTTTTTTTTTTAAAGTCCCTTGAAAATCTGAAGAGAGCCAGCTTGGCGAATATGAAGTGGCAAGTCATTCCATAACGAAGGTGCAATGAAGTTGAAGGCTCTTTGACCATAAAATTTAGTAGAAAAGTAGTAGGGACATGTCTGCAGAGAAGATGCTAAAGAAGATTGAGACAAATCGAAGAAATCAACTTTCTCTCTGCAACTCTGAATGTTTTTAAGTCCCTTGATTCCTCCCAGCTGTGCAGCGCACGCTTTGCTAATAATATCATTATCCCTCATGTCCTTGTTTAATAATGTCTGGCAATATTGCCGTAGCTACCCCAGGGGATGCGTTGAGGCAAGTAACGAGGTTTGGTTGTCACCTGTCGCACATGCTGTGAGGATCTTGTTAGTACATGTACATGTAACTAACCTTCCCCTGAGGATATCGTGTCTGTTGACATGATGTACGTTTGGAGTGTGGGGGATGAACATTCTAATGAAGCAAGCTCTTGTTTTTAGTGACTGTTTTGACGGTTTTAATGAACTGCGAAACCTTACAAAACAACTTTGATGTGTAATACAATGGACCATGTCACCTTTGTGTACTAAAACTTAAAGAGTGACTTTGTACATTCTAGGGCCTTTCCGGCAGGCAAGATATTACACCGGTCATAAATGGGAAAGTTTACATTTTGTGTCATAAATTCCACAATTCACTAACAGCTGAACAAGTTTTAAAGGGAGGGATATCTTTGGTGATTACTCCAAAAATTAATTACCATAAAAACTTACGTGGTAAGCAGCACTGCAGCTTTTGATAATAAATAACATTTTAAGAAACAATTTCATTCTAAGAAGTGTGGTTTTAGAGAGGAGAGGGATTCAAAAACATTTCAATCTGAGAAATGTTTCTGTTTTCTCAGATTGGCTATTCCAATTGCGGATTATTCTTCCTGCGTGGACATAACCGCTCCAGATTTTTCACCAATATCTCAAAAACCCTACCACCTTTTGAAATGAAATTTTCACGGTTAGTTTTATTGTATACATTTATATACATGTAGGATTAAAACAATCTAAGGATTCCAAGAACAAAAGCTATACGTGCTGGAAGCAATGTACAACTGCTTCAAACTTAATAACAGACCCAAGTCGGAGCTCAGGCCCTAGGTTTGGAAAAGGCCCTTGGAGTTTTATTTTGTCATTCTTGGGAGGCCAACACGGCAAGTACACATGACAGGGCTCGAATTTGACACTGGACCGCAGGCCCGAGGCCAGTGATTTTAGCATTGGGCCAGTAAACTCATGACCGGACAAGTCCGGCGGTCTTGTGTTTTCAATTCAAGAACGATCCATGAACCTCACTCTATAATATCTCGAACAGAAACAAATTATGTTCAAATGTTGACTTTGAGTATTGATATGAAATATACTTATTACTCTTTAAGACAAATGAGGTAAATCTTCTCTTATTATGTCTTAATGCTTGTTCAATTAAATGCAAGTTAAACTGTGCAAGGAAGTCTTTTCTCAGTTTGAATCTGGTCTTGTAACATTATTTCTGGTCCAGTAAACATTTTGAGATACAAGTCCTGTGGTCTTGTGGGTTTTTCGCCCAAATTCAAGTCCTGAATGATGTAGGCTACGAAGAAAGCACAGTGGCATTTTAATGTTAAGTTATTTAAAGTTGCCAGACCATCGGACGGCAGTGCAGTCTCCCCTGACTCTATGTATAAACGCTCATGATTCATTTCTGCAGTAAAAATAAATCGTGTACTGTACGCTTTTGACAGACAGAAAAAACACTCATTTATTTATAAACTGAATGTGTTTGAAAGTACATGAACCCAATGCACTTTATATAGGAAAGGCTAAACACATAATTATTTGAACGGGCAAAGTAAATACAGCTTAACTGGCTGGAAATAAAATGTATATTTTTCAGTTGTCAAGTTGTTTCTACTTTTGTAGATTTGCTAAATAAACGTCTGCAGCTTTGGTGCCTTCAGTTCTATCAATTTAAATCGGGTGACAGACTATAGTTTATCCGTGAGTTAAAGAGGCAAATTTTTTAAAATGGGGGGGGGTGCTTAAAGATTAATGTAAAGAATTGCTATTAGGAAGAGTGTCCTCATTTTTGTTTCGCAATTTAAAGAAGGATTTAAAAAAAAACTAAATACTGTAAACCTTCGGAATTTGTGCTCAAGTTTTTGTCTGCTTCGTTTGAGATTGACAATATGCAAATAATTTTCTGCATTCCAGTCTGAGATAATAACTCTGGCTTAAAATTAATTTGTTGATGATAATAGTACATTGTTTCAGACAGATTCATATACCTGTGTGTCTTAACACCTTATTAACACGTTGACTGCCGCCTACGAGTATATTCGTAGTAACAGGTGTAACGGATTCTGCCACTACGAGTATACTCGTAGGGAATGAAAGGGCTTTGTATTGTTATTTAAATACACTGGCATCACTGAGCACGCAACACATATGCTTCTGGCAGTGGTGAGGACATACATCCTTAGAATGTGTATGTTCAATTTTTTTGTGTGTATAGTAGCTATTTGGTATGCACGCATGCGCACTGCACTTGTATGCACGCATGCGCACTGCACTCGTATGCACGCATGCGCACTGCACTTGGCAAATGGGAACGCCCTACGAATCTATGACCGGCAGTCAACGAGTTAAACAACTTTAAACCATTTACAATGTATGATTAAATATTAACTTTCTCAAATTAATTGTTGTTTATAATCAGTATATTATTTCTGACAGCACACGAGAGCAATTTAGCAAGGGTCCCTTGCTAAATTGTAGCGTGGTTGTAAAATTTTACAAAAATGTACCTCGTGTGAAAGGACAACTATTTTTGTTGTGTCCAAGTCTTGTTTAAATCTTTTAAAATAATTTTACATTTTGTCGGAGGTCTGGACCTGTACGACAACATCTTTTCGCTAGCGGAAGTTATGACCAAGGACGTGCGCAAAATCATTGTGTAAAGGAAACCTTAAACAACTTTTATATATACCATTTGATTAAATATTAACTTTCTAATATTCCTGAGAACTACAGATCGCATCTTTAAGAGACCACATTCCAATTCTTAGATGGCAAAAATGTTGATTTATAATCTATTTGAAACGAGTGAGACAGCTGAACTAAGAGAAATGATCGAACGTAAAATTCTGAGATGGTATGAGAACATCTGTTTGACCGAGACTGCCAGTTCCAGTTGGGACGGCGTCTTGGGGGTTCGGGGCAGGGGGGATCTTGGGGTTAGGGTCTTGTGAAGATGAACAGGAGATGAGAGACATGATATCTTCAGGATGACTGAATGGAAATTGTTCATCCCTGTGTCCTTTGGGAGGCCAATATCTCTGTGTAATGGAGTATCGGACTCGGACTGTCAGTCCATTAGGGATGCCATCTGGGGTAATGCTGAAAATGATTAGGGGATAATGGTTTGCTTTTCGTGCATCATTCGGGGGGGGGGGGGGGAATAGTGTCCTTTGGAGGGGCCAATATCACTGTGTAGTAATCATGGAGTATTGGACCTGGACTGTCAGTCCAATATGGATGCTATCTGGGGTAATGCTGTAAGATGATCAGGGATCTGGATTTGAATCTGGATTGGTAATTGGCCCTCTCTTCTGAGTATCACCTGATCACACCAATGGAGGGTTAGGGTCAAAGAAATGCTGCTCATTGGTGTTGATGGTGGTCCTTTAGTCTGTCTTTAAACTGTTTTATAGTTGAAGCTTTGATGACGGCAGGGGGCAGGGCGTTCCAATCACTTACTATCTTTGAGAGTACTTAAAAGTATGTTTTTGGTAATTGTCAAAGTTTGGTATCCTCACTTGGTGTATCCCAACATATGCATAAAATAACAAAATCTGTGAAAATTTGGGCTCAATTTGGTCATCGAAGTTGCAAGAAAATAATGAAGGGGAAAAATACCCTTGTTGCATAGAATTGTGTGCTTTTAGATGCCTTGGAAAGGCTTCATCATGCCTGAAGCCCTTCTCATTTCTCAGATTCAAATATTTTAGTTAGAAACTACCTCTTTCTCAAAAACTACATTACTTCAGAGGGAGTTGTTTCTCACAATGGTTTATACTATCAGCAGCTCTCAGGTGCTCCTTGCCAAGTAAGTTTTTACGGTAATGTATTTCTTTAGTAATTACCAAAAGTATCCATGCACTGCCTTTAAACTGGTTGCGATTGTTACCAAAAACACATCAGAAAGACACATTATGATGACAATACATTTTTAAATCTGGGCTACTAAACTTCTCAGGGGCAAGTAAAATGCCCAGGGACAGTTGACCAGCCCGGTCTTTACAAAAAGAAAGGTCTATGGGAAACTTTTTAAGGCTTACAAAGGCCAAGACCAAGGCAATGGAGGCCATGATGATGGCTCTGACAGTCCTGTTAACGAGCCACCCACAAAGGTCGTCGCCAGGCAGGTCATGGATCTTTGTGTAGGACCCGCGTTGCTCCCGCGCTATTGTTAACAAGTAATCACCGAGTAATAGAGTCATAATTAATCGTTTCCATCAACCTAATTTCCCAGCCCAGTCTAGTATCCTGTCTGCGGAGAAATCTTAATTTGAAGTTTCGGTTGCCTTTTGGAGGATAAATGTGTTCCGCTACCGGTACCGGACTATACACAAGGTCACAAAGGATTTCCTGTGGTTGTGAAGAATTGGTTTGTCTGGCGTGGATGAAAATTTTGACTCAGCTCCAAAAGACTACAATGTTGTATTTGTGTATACTTTAAAAAGGAGTATACTTGTTGAACCGTTGCTCCAGAGTAACATCATTGAGATGATAGTTGTAAGGCTTTCTGTTTGTTGGACTTAAGAGGTATGTACATTACACATTGTGCAATCAGTACTTGTATACAACTGTATGTACTGTACGTGTACTAATTGGTTACATTTGATAAAATTGTTAAATGGAACGGCCCACCAAAGATTAGCTGGGTGAACAACATCCGATACCGCCGAAATGAAAGCAGCAGCACTGGAAAGACTGGCCGTGGTGGGCTTGGTGGCCATTGATTCCAGCGGTGTACAATTTGAGGAGGGCTGGACCTCAGGCAAATGTGGCGTGTCTTGGCCGAGCGTTTTAGTGCATCGGACTGAAGTTCTGGTGCAGAGTCATCAGGGTGTGGGTTCGAATCCCGGTCATGACACTGGTGTCTTTGAGCAAGGCGCTTAACTATAATTGCTTCTCTTCACCCAGGGGTAAATGAGTACCTGTCAGGGCAGAGATGGTTCTTGATTGAGTTAGCTTGGTGTGCTACATTTACATACTTGGCAGCACAGGCTGTATACTCCCAATGGAGCTGAGATGGTATAAGGAATGAAATAAATGGCTCAGTGTCCAGGGGTAATAATGTTCCAAGCGCAATGATCCCTCTTTGGAAAATTGCACTATAAGAGTCGGTGTTATAAATGGCTATTGTCCAATGACGATGATGATAACTAACACGTACTGTATACGCTGTCTGTATGAAAGTACATGAGTAGAAGTGAAAAATAACAAAAAGGAATTGTTTCAACTTTTCATGCACAGTAAAAGTACCACGCTGAACTGTCTGTAAATGTATGGTTTGAATGTAGCACCAATGATTATAAAAATATTCAGTTCTTGCAGCACTTTCACAACCGATTGAGGGGATCTCAAATTGTGTTTTTTTTCCCTAGAAGTATAGAAAAGTTTCTGCTTTTAAAGCAGCTCTATAAAATTGGGTTGTTACTTTTCGATTGTGCACATCTTACATTTAACTTAAAGGGTTTGTACAACAGTGGTAATATTGAAAATTATGTTTACAGATTTGCACATAACCTTGTACATGGTATAAAGATGGTCATGGTGGGAACTTCCCTTGAAATAGTTTTGCTTTAAATGCTATAGTTTTTAGGAAATGAGTAAAACAATTAGTTTTGATCTCGCGTGTCAGAAAAAAAACATGTTTGGAAACAGTGAAAACACTATATGTAATGAGGTTTTCCCACTATTTTCTTGTGATTCCGATGACCGATTGAGCTTAAACTTTTACAAGTTTGTTATTTCATGTTATATGTTGGGTCACATAAAGTGCAGATACTGGTCTTTGGCAATAAAGTGTGCTTTAAAGGAACATTACAGAATTGGTTTTGCTAACAAAATAGTTGCTGGCAGTGTAAGCACTTGATGTAATCCACCATTAAGCTTGGGCGATATCGCTTTTTCTCAGCCACGATATATCGTCGAGAATATATCGCGATATTCGATATAATCGCGATTATTTCTTTATGCCGTCAATCTACTACAATTCTCACGTTGTGAGTTGTGGCTATGATTGACTGATCATTTCTGCCGTTGTTCCAATCACCTATTCTTCGGGTTTTACTCTAAACCTATGGTATGAAAACCTGGGCCTATTACTTACACACATTTAATGTGTTAACTGCGCATGACAGACTGTTCTTTATGTGTGCATAACTAATTAGATCACGCTACTCGCACGTCCGCAACACGCACGGGAACGCACGTGATAACACCCGTCTGCGTGAGACCGCCTGATCGCTAAGGCTTTGATGTTGGTTTTTTCGAAGACTAAACCCGTCGGATCGGATCTGTTGGGGAATCTTGCGGTTGCAGTCTGTGACTTGCAACTCTTTGACAGCTCTTTGATGCAGCAAATCGTCTCAACTAGGAGATTTATTGTTGCAATATCGTCATGACGAGGAGACTTATTGTTGCAAGATCGTCTCGGCTAGAAAATACATCGCGATACTTAACGATATCGCGATTTACTGATATCACAATTTAAAAAAATGTGACCCGATATCATAATCGTTTCAGAACTAGTATCGCGATATTCGATAATATCGTGGTATCGCCCAAGCTTATCCACCATATACATAAACTGAAGTTTGAGATCGATCGGCCATCTGGGTCACGAGAAAATAGTGAAAAACCGACTACACATTTGCATGAAATCATATAGATTCAACAAATGAATAAAACGCTCACTGAGCGATAAACTCCAATCGGAAAATTAGTTTATAAATTCATTTCTCATCAAATTGGCATTTCAGACAGAAATATTTCAAGGGATGTTTTCTACCATCATCATCACTAGACCGTGTAAGTTTTATGTAAATCTGTGATCAAAAAGTACATTTTACAAGTTTTGTTCTTACCAATTCTGTAACGTTCCTTTAAGTGAGAGCCCTGTGTTAAAAAATATCCATCTGTTTAAAATACAAAATCTTCATCTAGACGCCCTTGGATATATACAATGTATACACCAGTACTACATCCAAGTATAAATTAATGAACTTTTAATGGGAAGTGTTCATTGTGTGCGTGGGAACAATATGAACAAAGACCTGTCTGCCCTACCCCCCCCCCACCTCTATTCTGTTGTCCTCCATCATAAAACCACTGGCTGGAAATGGTTACCATGGCATTTTCTCTTATTTTTGGAAAGATCAATTTTTATTAGATTTTTAAATCAGGTGAAAACGGCCCGTGACATTGAGGCAGCCAACAATTTCACAAAATATTCCACGGGGTTGTAAAGGCGACGTGCATAATTGATATACAACGGAATTTTGTGCTTACATTGTACAACTGTACAACCCATGGGTACACATGTACATGTACATCATAGGCCCTTTTTGAATACACGGCTTCGGCTCCAAAATCGGCTCAGGCTAGCTAGGCTCCCTCAATTATTTTAACTTACACATGCTTTGCGGTCAGGGTTTCAGACAAGAAAACTGGGCCTGAAGCCCAATCCGGAGCCGAAGCCGTGGATTCGAAAAGGGGCCATAGTGTTAGCCAGAGGGGTGTCTGGGTGTCTTTTGGACACCCTCTTTTAAATTTGGACACCCTGTCTTGTCTGTCATTTACATGTAAATACATTGTGATTTGTGAGCAAACAATTTGGACACCCAGTTTTTAAATATACAGCAAATTCTGACACCCTTTTACTAAAATCTTGATATGCATACATCGTGTTTCATATGATTGAAGGCCACAGTAACCTCAACATTCACTATCTCTTAAATGTTGAAGTCCAAACACACTAAATGTTCAGAAAATAAAATCAGCTTTTGCAAACTGCTTACCAACCAAAAGGACATGGTATAAATGCAAAGAAAAAAATAGTCAATGGCCTGACGTTTTGACCCTAGCAGAGTCTGATGTTTCGACCCTAGCAGAGTCTTTCTCAAAGGCTTCGAGAAAGACTCTGCTAGGGTCGAAACTAAGTCAAAAAGGTCGGGTTACTAACTTTTTTTTTTTAAGTTAAGAAGCTGTCCTTTTTTAAATCTACAGACTGCTTTTTTGGTTCAAGCCATACATTTTACGTAACTCGGCTCGTATTAATTAAAGGTGATTTTTTTTGTGGCGTTCCCGCTGCCACTCTACTAATCCAGCCCGCAGCTGTAATACCAATCATTGCCATGCATGAGGGACTTCTACATCACCATTGAGCCGCTTTTATGTTCTCTCTAACAGTTGTCATTCATACAGTTATGCTTGATTGAGTTTGTGATACATAGATGAATTACTGTTGGCGTGACTCATGTTATTTATGTTTTTTTTTTTACCCTATACATGTGTGTAATGTACATCAATGTTTGAGGCACTATGTACTCTAGAGGCTTACCTCCGGTCCAGTGTACAAATCTGCAGGGGATTCGAATGGGATTCGAACCCGAAACCCTGCCAGAGTTCTCCCTATGCACAAGCTAATGTATTTGAAATGATTTCAATAAACAAATAAATGGGGGGGGAGGTTGGGACTTTAGATCAAGTTCAAAAAAATCATAACAAAACAAACGATGAAACCATTTAGAATGCTCCAGATTGCACAGTAGGGCTTTTAAAACCAAAGATAACACCAAGTAAGAAACATTCAGAGGACCTCATTTCAATTCAGCATCCTTTGCCACACTGCAAAAATCTGGGTCTAGAAGGCCCCACAGGTTTGAAAATTCCTGGGGAGAACCCTGCCTGCCATTGGATCGTCTTTACATGGGGATAAAGAATATTATTGGGATCTTTATCGTGCACCGATGTGTGTTTTAAAGGTATTGTACACTTTTGGTAACAGGTCAAAATCAGTGTCCACGTTTTGTGTGATTAAACATATCCATGAACAAACAAACCTGTGAAAGTTTGAGCTCAATTGGTCATCGAGGTCACCAGAAAATAGTGAAAAGAGATCTTATGTGTTTTCTGTTTTTTCAAGTTATCGCGCGCGATAATTACTATTGTTTTACTCGTTTCTCAGAAACGATAGCATTTTAGGCAGAAATATTTTAAGGAACCCTTTCTACCATTACTTACTTTAAATCATGTAAGTTATGTGTGAATCTGTGAACATTTGTGTTTTTCGATCTTACCTACATTGTATAGTGTACAGGGCCTTTAAAGCACTGAGTACTCAAGGCTTTCCCGAGTCTTGTTGGGGAAACAATTTGATCCACAGTCATAGGAAGGATTGGAACCCAGTAACAGTGCCATATTCTACATGTTCTAAGGCAAAAATGTCTTACCACTAGACTACTGAGCTTGCCTGATGGCTAGAGTCCAGTTCGAATCCCAGTTGTCTGTATTGTGACTGTACCACTGTACCATTCTACATGTTCTAAGGCAAAAATGTCTTACCACTAGACTACTGAGCTTGCCTGATGGCTAGAGTCCAGTTCGAATCCCAGTTGTCTGTATTGTGACTGTACCACTTTTTGATTGTCTCGTTAGGAGTTTTTCCCAATGGTTGTTCTTTTCTTCTTCTTCTTCTTCTTCTTCTTCTTCCATATAAGTACAAACTCAATTACATGAGCAAAATCGTACTGTGTAGGTGCGCATGGGTTGGTCGAAAATGACGAGATACTGTATAAAGGCAAATGCAATAATTTACAGTGTAACACCACAGGGGAAACTGACTGGGTAAATTTTGAAACAACTGAAGGGTTTTAATTTTGTTAATTAAGTGCCTGAAACCACCCAAAAGTATTTCAAAGTATTTCAAAATAGTTTGGGTTGATTGGAATTATCAATTTTGCTGTTGACTCTTAAATTTCAGGCAAACGATTGAAGGAAAAGATAAATTATGTCTTTTGCCTTCAATTTTTGAGGGAAATTTGAGGGGGATTAAAAATAAATTATAAAATAAAAATGTCAACTAAAAATATTTTCCTGTTTAAAGGTACATTACAGAATTGTAAGAAAAAAACTTGTAAAATATACTTTTGATCACAGATTTACATAAAACTTACACGGTCTAATGATGATGATAGTAGAAAACATCCCTTGAAATATTTTTGTCTGAAATGCCATATTTGATGAGAAATGAATAAACTAATTTTCCGATTGGAGTTTATGGCTCAGTGAGCATTTTATTCATTTGTTGAATCTATATGATTTCATGCAAATGTGTAATCGGTTTTTCACTATTTTCTCGTGACTCAGATGGCCGATCGATCTCAAACTTCTACAAGTTTGTCAGTTTATGTATATGGTGGATTGCATAAAGTGCTTACACTGCCAGCAACTGTTTTGCTAGCAAAAACCAATTCTGTAATGTTCCTTTAAATCAAGCCTGCATGTCCATTCACATACTGGACTTTTTTTGGTTGTTCCAAGTACTTTAAAAAAAAAAGTTGTTACAGTTGTTGTTTCAAATGAAATATCGCCTAACTCACGGCCACTTCATGGTGAGGGCTACACTTTAACTGATTTAGGCTGTCCACCCAAATCAACTACTGTATCGCCAGTGAGGCACATTGCCACCTACATGTACACTGTACATGTACTCTTGGGGCTAGATAGATAGATAGATAGATACATTTATTCAATGTTGCAAATAGTGTATAGTACAGAGTAAAATGGTCAAAATTACCGAAAAATATAAAAGAGATTAAAAGGTGAAATTTTAAACAAAATGCAACATCTAGGTCCGGGGAGAAGCATAGCTTTTGTTCCCCAGGCTATGAACGGACAGACAAAAAAAACAAAAAAACAGACAGACATTAAAATACAAGACAAAACTAACAGGTGTAAGACAGAAAATAAAGCCGTTACTATTTCCACATACAAAAATTACATCAGTATCTTAGTATTCATTTAGAAAACGAGTTTTAAGTTTTTGGGTAAAAGTTGAGAGAGTACGCAATGATTTTTAAAAAAGAGTCATCCAGACTATTCCAAAATAAAGTGCCACGCTGGACAACACCATTTTTAGACAACGTGGTTCAACGAAAGTTAACATAAAGATTTGTCCTAGCAGTGCTGCGGGTATAATAGGAATGGATGTTTGAGGTTAGTGTAAAACTGGAGTTGAAACAAGCAGGGTAACCCCCTTCACAGTCCCTAACAACCATTCGGGAAAAACTGCTACATTTTGGAGTGGTTTTATGTTATTCTTGTCTACCTAGTTTTTCATGCGATCTACTTGTCATACATGTATGTACCGTACTATACAGTACAAGGCCATTGTAATACCAATTTGTCAATTGTCAATATTTTGCCAAGCTCCTTCTACTGTTCATTGCAATTCTCACATGTTCTGTGTTTGTTTGTGCCGGAATCTAAATAGCAGGAAGGTCGCTGCATATCACCCACCACTGAATAAGGGTACAAATTGCTTTCCTGAACGCTGAGGCCGAACCCTCTGTAGGTAAACAATACCCGAGATTCGGATCAGTCAAGCATGTGGGTGGTGTGACGGTTTCTAAAATCGCAGTTAGTTGGGTTTGGTCTTATAACAATAGTAAAAGGTTTCCATTATAGTCTAGCCCAAAGAGCAAAAAAACCACAGATTTGTTTTATTGCTCCATTGTCTAACCATTGGATAACAACTTAATGGCAGGGTCATTGATTGTGTTTTTTTGTCCACATAATGATGATTTATAGGCAATATTATCAAGAAAGATGTCATAAAAGTCTCGTGTGAATGTGTCAGTTGAACAAAGTGCAGGCCCCACAGTTTAGAAAAACAGCAAAAAACCGTCACTGTATTTTAGTCAGGAAATAGAATTTTAAGCTGGTTGCAAACTGCTTACCACCCACAAGCCCCTCTATGTATGGTATAATTGCAAAAAATAGTTAGTGGCCTGATGTTCCGACCCTAGCAGAGTCTTTCTCAAAGGCTAAAAAAAATAGTAATAATAATAATAATTGAAATGTTGAATCCGTCTGTATTTGACATACATGTATGAGGTGACAGCGTACATGTACGTACGTGTACCACACACATTTCTGGCCTTATTGAGGGCAGCATTCCAACGGACACCATGAAAATTTAGAAATTGGAGATTCTAATTTGTTGGTTTCTAACCAACGGGGGCACTTCAGACGAAATAATTTTGCAGGATGCTTAACTACAATTACCATCTTTTAAAACAGACAGAAAAGGTTTTCAGATAAAAAAAATCACTATTTTTGTTCGGGGGTCATTCCCAAAGCGTGATCCCCACCTTTAAAGGAACATTACAGAATTGGTAAGAAAAAAACTTGTAAAATATACTTTTTGATCACAGATTTACATAAAACTTACACGGTCTAATGATGATGATAGTAGAAAACATCCCTGAAATATTTCTGTCTGAAATGCCATATTTGATGAGAAATGAATAAACTAATTTTCCGATTGGAGTTTATCGCTCAGTGAGCGTTTTATTCATTTGTTGAATCTATATGATTTCATGCAAATGTGTAATCGGTTTTTCACTATTTTCTCGTGACCCAGATGGCCGATCGATCTCAAACTCGTACAGGTTTGTCAGTTTATGTACATGATGGATTACATAAAGTGCTTACACTGCCAGCAACTGTTTTGTCAGCAAAATCCAATTCTGTAATGTTCCTTTAAGTGGATGCACTGTGCACAAATGTTTTTATGCAAGTGGAACGTCAATGGACTTGACTCAAAGGTTGTTGTAGATTGTGATGCACACTCAAGCAGACTTTGGAATTCTAAAAGGAGGCAAATAAAACCATGGGTTCCAACATCATAGAGCTGCTTAAGCAGCAAGTATGGCTTGAAAATTGTCTGCTGCGCCCCAAAATGAGCAGGATACCGGTCACAATTGTACGTGTATGTGGAATTGTTTGTAGCTTGTAACCTTATTCTGATAAGCATCATTTTGTCGTGTGAAGCTACCTTCTGTGCTTAAAAGTAACTCTGTGAAATAGGACCCTGGATTTAGATCTTTCCTACTGATTTTAATTTGGGTTGTTATTGTTCAAAATATTGTTTTTTTCTTCGGAATACTCATTACGGAGGGAAGGTTCTTGCCAGAAAAACTGATTTTTTTTCTTAACCCAGCAGTCCTTCAATTTTCATCGAAGGAAAATAATACCGACTTGAAACTTCAGAGTATGGATTCGTACACAAATTTAATTCTTCTGCATGAATTGTATTCCTTTTTTTCAAACGCAGATGTCTGTGTAATTCCGGCCGAATTACATCACCACATCCTTGCCGTCTCCATGTTGCCATAGCAACTTCTCTCCTCACCATAGCAACCGGCTCCGTTTCTGTGACTCTTACTCGTGAGCGAGGAGAAGGAGGGTGCGAGAGAGAAGGAGGAGGGGGGTAAAGGGGGGAACCCTTCTAAATCTGCCATGATGAACCGTCCACGGGACCGGACGGGGAAGAACACGGCCGACTTTGAGGCGTATTTCTCGGAGCTGGAGGAGATCCAGCAGGCGAGCAAGCAGTCCGAGAGCAACGGGTCCAACTCCTGCACGGACGGGGAGGACGATGATGCCAAGACCTCAGAAGGTGAGCAAGACACCAACACTTTTTATATAAACACACTGATGAGAAATTGCAGACTTCTATCTGAATTCACTCTTTTTATGTTTGTCTGGTTAATAATAAAAAAACAGTAAATATTTTCTTCAAATGCATGAAACAAATATAATAAACCGTAAAAAAAAAAAACCACTTCATGATTTCTGTAGTAAATACTACACATGTAGCAGGTCATGTGGGTAGCTAATCGCGGCCCAATTTCATGGCTCGCATGCTCACTGTAAGCAAAGGATCGGTGCTTACGGAAGCAGGGAGTTCCGCGCTTATATCTGAAGCCTCTCTATTGTACATTACAGCATGATCTGTCAAAATTCGTTATGGGGATGTTTTTTTTTGCCAAAATGTTTCCATGCACCATGCAACTTTAAAGTCCCAAGCTTGAATCTTTGTAACCCCTAGAGGTTGTTCTATATTCTATAATCCTGGTTTTAAACTACCTTCTTACAATCCACATGGCGTGTCGTGGCCGAGCTCTTGTGTTTCTGATCAGTAGAGTGCTGGTTCGAGTCCCGGTCGTGGCACTTTTGTCCTTGAGCAAGATACTTTACCATGAATGCTTTGTCCTTCAGATGGGACATTCAGCCAATGTACTACATGTAGGATCGGCAGTGCACGTAAAAAACTCAGAACATTTATCCGAAAGAGTAGGGGTTAATTAACCCCGGTGTTTCTGGTTCATTGTAGCAAGCACCCTTGTTTACAGGTTTCCTTGGGCTTGAGAGCTACAGCAATTATGAGGCATCCTTGGTTTCATTACCAGGAATTTATAGTGTTTTTTTTTTTAAAGGTGCAGTTTATTAGCGTAGACTTTACAATAGACAGGCTTCATATATTTGACAGATTACAATAACTCACCCTGATAAGCTCTCTAAGATAGATCATTAACTTATCATCACAATATACTCTATCGTTTAAATTGTTCGGTTGGTAGAGACAGTCAAGTTTGTTGGAAAGGGTACATGGTGATTTGTGTTGAGTGTACAGGGTCGGCATTGTGTACGCATCTGTATCTACTCAAATCGTGGGACAAAAAAACCTTTCAGTGCACTCACAAAAGACAATTTAGATATCGTTTCAAAGGTAGAGTCACCGTTTTGTTTTTGTCAATGTAATGCTGATTTATACTGTACAAGCCTGGAATTAAACGTGTGTTCAGGCCTTGAATTACATGGAGGCCGCAGAGGCCATGGTCTCTGTTGCCCCTGGTCTTGGCCTTGGTGCCCCTTCAAACGTTTCCCATAGACTTCGAAATTTTCCCATGGAAGTGCCCTTTGCAAAATGAAAATGGCATTGCCCTCTCAAAGATGAAATTCCAGGGGTGGTTTATAGGCAAAATTCTTAAGAAAGATACAATGAAAGTCACCTGTGAAAGTTCCAGCTGAATACAGTTTCTATACTGTGTATTTGTTGAGAACGCAGCAAAATACTCTTACGGTATTTTGTGGTTTTAATAATAATAGTGGCTTCTTATATAGCGCTCATATCCGCTTATATAGTCACTCAGTGACACTCAAGGTGCCTCAACAGTCAGTATTTTCCTGCAAGGTATATATGTGGAGCTACTTTTTGAAGTTTGAGACCTATTCCTTTACATAGCACAATGTAATGGTTTACAAGGTGCTGTGGCGCAATATGCTGCCAATCAAACCACGAACACCGGGGCGAACCCCTTCTCTTAGCGATAAGTGTAACTGGGTTCTTTTACGTGCATTACACAACACACGGGACCAACGGCTTTACGTCCCATCCGAAGAACGAAGCAATAATGGTTAAGCGTCTTGCTTAAGGACACAAGTGTCACGACTGGGACTCGAACCCACACTCTGCTGAACAGAAACACCAGAGCTTGAGTCCGGTGCTCTTATCCGCTCGGCCACGACACGCCACACGTTTTAGTCATAATACGTAATAGTTCCCCCTCTTTCCTTTGCTCATTCTAGTGCCTCTTGCAAGGGCGCTGAATGGGCTGACATAAGCACTATGCACATTAGACCATCTCCCCAGACCCATAACAGGGCTTGAATTTGACACTGGACCGCAGGCCCGAGGCCAGTGATTTTAGCATTGGGTCAGTAAACTCACGAGCGAACAAGACCGGCGGTCTTGTGTTTTCAAATTCAATAACAATTCATGTACCTCACTCTATAATATCTTGAACAGAAACAAACTATGTTCAAATGTTGACTTTTAGTAATGATAGCTAAAGACAGAAGAGATAAATCTTCTCTTATGTCTTAGTGCTTGTTCAATTAATTGATGCAAGTTGAACTGTGCAAGGAAGTCTTTTTTCAGTTTGAGTCTGGTCTTGTAAAATTATTTCTGGTCCAGTAAACGTATTGCGATACAAGTCCTGTGGTCTTGTGGATTTTTTCCCCAAATTCAAGCCCTGCATAACCCCCGGTCACCTCTTCCTGTTTATGAAAGATTTGACTATAGATCAATAATAGTGTAGCTCTATATTGTGTAAGTCCAGTGCAAATAATTAATGCTACTCCTTGACTTGTACTAAAAATAGGGCTCGACCGCAACAGTCTTCTTATAACTTTGGTTGAAAAAGACTGTTTGCATTATCCATGGACATGATGGAGCCTAGTCTTGGTGCAAGATGTTTCTCATGTACCTTTCACGCATGGTATACAAACCCACAAACAGCCCTGACTTAGCCCACGAACCTAGCCCACGCAGGAGTGAGAGCGGTTCGTGTATGATAGCACCCTCTCGTGGGGAAAATTGTGACAAATCAACACGAGAAGGTCTTCCACTAAGACTAGATGGAGCCTTGTGCATTATCATATATCTTATGTGTACATGTTGTGATTGTGATTGTGCGCCATTTTGCATCGATCCGCAATCCAATCAATCACTACTTTCTGAACAAGAATTTGTACGAGCTCATCAGCCCATCCCAGTGGACTTGGATATGAGGACCGGTAGGGCCGAGCGAACCTCGTTCACAGCATGTACCAACCGGATCTCTCTGAGGGCAGCATTCAAACGGACACCACAGAAATTTAGGCTGTCTCTCAGGCCATCTTTGGAGATTCAAATTTTTTTCGACATACTTTGATTTCTAATCAATGGGGGCACTTCAGACAAAATAATTTTGCAGGATGCTTACTACATTTCGTCACCGTTTTCATGAAGAGCCACCTATCTTTTATTGACAAATTATTGACTGTTACAGGAAGGGGCCTTTATCTCAATAAATGAATTTTACGTTTTCACGAACAGCCATCGGCCCCGAAAACGCATTGCAATACGTTGTAACAGAAGAGCGTAAAATGTGGCAAAAGTTGCTTTTCACGTTTTCACGAACAGCCACATATCTTCACGCGCGCGTGATCACGTGACACGCGCGCCCATTTCCTATGTTTAATACGTTATCTGGTGAGGTGTTTAAGTAGGTCATCTCACTTTTTAGTTTTCACGAAGAGCCACGTATCTTTGACTAATTACTACGGCAATCAGCCAATATATCTACAGAAATGAGTTAGTCAATGTAGAGGTTAAACTTATACAGAATCATATGATAGGTGTTTAACTGCAAACCGTGGCTTTAGTATTGCAGATTTTGCAGTTTTAAGCCAAGCATAGCGTGAATTGTAAATCTAAAATAAGTGTTTGGACATAAGTGGCTCTTCCTGAAAACGGTGACGATTTGTACCATTACCATCTTGTAGGCTTTCAAAGAAAGACAAATTACACAATTTATTTTGGGGGTCTTTACCAAAGTATAACCCTACTTTTATATCAATCTATATACAGTAAAATAGGGCCCTTTGTTTCCATTGTTTCCCTTTGTTTCCCATACACCGATTTGTGTTTTAAAAGCACTGTGCACGTACTTTCCGGAGTCCTGTGGAAAAAAATCCATCTAGGCATGTTACTCGATGGGATTCAAACTCATGACCTGTGGCATTCTGGAGCCGATCTGTTATCACTAGACCATCGAGCTATTTCATTTAGATATTGTCGATGGAATGAAATCAATAATTGACTTGCATACAATCAGCGCTCAGTCATATGTCAGTGTTTTTGATATGTAATGAAATGTGATCAAATGCCTCGGTACCCCGCTGCTAATGTACAGGATTCAAACTAGTCTCTAATCACTGGGCACTAGACTGTGTAAGTCTTGTGCATATATCAAAACGAGAAAACATGTCAAATGAAGAACATATTGCTAAAGTACAAGATTCAAACTAGCCCCTAATCACTTGGTCTAGTGGTAAATAGACTGTAATCTCAAGCATATCGAAACAAGAAAACAAGTAAAATGAAGAACATAATTATTGCTAAAGTACAGGATACAAAATAGTTTCTAATCACTGGGCAATAGGCTGTGTAAGTCTTGTGCATATATCGAAACGAGAAAACATGTCAAATGAAGAACATATTGCTAAAGTACAAGATTCAAACTAGCCCCTAATCACTTGGGACTCTTGTTGGTCTAGTGGTAAATAGACTGTAATCTCAAGCATATCGAAACAAGGAAACAAGTAAAATGAAGAACATAATTATTGCTAAAGTACAGGATACAAACTACAGTACAATAGCCTATAATCACTGGGCACTTTCGATGGTCTAGTGGTCAATAGACTGTAAATCTTGTGCATACATATCAAAAAGAGAAAACACGTCAAACGAAGAACAATATTTTTTTTTGAAATCAAATAATAAATGTGTAAAAAAAAAACATTTATGAAAAAATCTGAATGGCAACAAAAATCTAAACGACAAAAAAAAATCATAACAACTTTTAACAAATTAGTTTTAGTTTTTATAGTAAATACAAACAATGTATTCTCTCCTCCAATGAAAAATCATAAACACACTTCGCCATCGATAAACAGTTTTGAAAGTGAAAATTTAGTGAATTTAATGAATTTATTTGATAACAAGTCTGTAATTTTATTCCCCCAGGTAATTTGAGTAAACTGAAAAAATAGCTGTGAAGGTGTTTTCACAATGTACTTGTACAAATCGTTCAAACATGCACCATCCATCAATGATCCAAAAATAGCACTTTCTGGTGCATTTTCCAGTATTTATTACAAGTAGCTTCAATGTAGTCAACTGTTCAATGTATGAGTATATTTTCAATCAACTTTGGTTTTCTTTTTTTTTCTTGTTTTGTTTTGTGTAACTTCCAGGTGAGCCGGAACTGAGATGGTTGAAGGACGCTGGGCTGTCGACCATCGCCGACACTCTGAAAGGTTTGTCTCTCTGTGGTCAGGATGACCTTAAAATTAAAGGGATATTATATATTCGGAATTGTGAATTTATATATTCAAGTCCTTTAGAATTTAATCTTTTGAATATGATTGATATCAAACCTAAGACAGTTAAAACCGTACAATGTTTGGTTCCAATCATGGTAAGTCAAGGCTTAGAAACAAAAAATTGTGTTTGTCTCCTTGAACTCGACCAACCCTTCAAAAACCCGACAACCGTAAAAAAAAAAATAAAAAAAAAAAACTTTCAATCATTTATTCATTTTATTCAAATTTATGTGTTACTTTTTAATGTACATGTCATGTTTGATAAAAACGTAAGAATTCTTTCATTTCCCATCCTGCAAATTAAAAAAATAATAGAACCATTGCAAGTACATGTAGATCAATTTCTTCATGGTCAATCAATTTTTGGTCGGCATTTGCCAATTTTGTTCTGCCTATGTACATTTGTACCAATGCTTTTTTCCCAGCATGTTACAGGAAACAACAATATTTTTATGTCGGGCTGTATCAGAAAAAAGGAGAAGTATGTTACTTTAAAAATATTTGCTATTGTTAGCCCAATGATTGAAGATCTGACACAAATGCCTGACGCTCACGGAATTTCTTGCGTGTTTCTTTTTCAATTAAAAGGGGGAAGAGGGCAAAGGTCACCAGACCCTGTCCATTAAAAAAAATAAAATAAATAAGTTTAACAAAAGCTATGGATAAGTAGGACTTAAAGCTTTGCATGGTAGAAGTATAACTAAGTGTTTCTTTTTCAATTAAAAGGGGGAAGAGGGCAAAGGTCACCAGACCCTGTCCATTAAAAAAAAAATAATAATAAGTTAAAAAAAAGCTATGGATAAGTAGGACTTAAAGCTTTGCATGGTAGAAGTATAACTAAAAGAGGTTTGCGGTAACACCTTGTTCAAAATCTCTTTTGAGTAGTGTTGGTTCTGGAAAGAACCGTTGGAACGACTCAACGTTTCGATCAGTATGCTCTGATCGTCTTCAGGAGAATGGAATTCAAAATATTTACTGTTGCATCTTTCTTTTGGGTTTGTTGTTTTTTGCAGATGGGAAGATATTGGACGATATAATAATCGACACGGCAACATCGACACTGACACGCACCCAGGCCGAGGCAGTCAAGAAGAGAGTGGAGAAAGTCAATGCCACGTTACGTCACAAAAAGGAAGAGGAATCGCGGATACCAGATGTCAGGGATATCTTCCCTTCTGGCCAAGAGGTAGGATGTCATACAATTGTTTTTATTTTAATAAGTTAAAGGAACATTACAGAATTGGTCAGAACAAAACTTGTAAAATATACTTTTTGATCACAGATTTACATAAAACTTGCACGGTCTAATGATGATGATAGTAGAAAAAAATCCCTTGTAATATTTCTGTCTGAAATGCCATATTTGATGAGAAATTAATAAACTCATTTTCCGATTGGAGTTTATCGCTCAGTGAGCGTTTTGTTCATTAGTTGAATCTATATGATTTCATGCAAATGTGTAATCGGTTTTTCACTATTTTCTCGTGACCCAGATGGCTTCTACAGGTTTGTCAGTTTATGTATATGGTGGATTACATAAAGTGCTTACACTGCCAGCAACTGTTTTGTTAGCAAAAACCAATTCTGTAATGTTCCTTTAAAGGGACACGTTGCCTTGGATCGGGCGCTTTGAAGTGTTTGATATGAAACTGAATATAGTTGGAAAAATGTTTTCAGAATAGAATATAATGATCCACACAAATATGCCTCAAAATTTTACTTTGTGAACTAACACGGTCCACCATTTTGTTGAACCACAAAGCGCCCTCTTCATGGCAGTGTGCCCCTTTAACGCATTTTTTAACCCTCCTACTCTTGGTAACATTTTTCTAGCGAATTGACTTGGAACCATATGAAACCATTCCACAGCACTGGTTTTTTGTTTTGACTAAACGCCTCAAGACATCTTTAGTTGATGCACCATAGTCATGGGTGTACATGTAGCGACAAAGGGGTGTGAGGGTGCGTGACCCCCCTCCTCGAACAAACGTTATTTGTCTCTGTCTGTGTTCTTAAGCTCCAGTTGGCAAATGAAGCAACAAACAAAGCCGACATTCAATATTGTTTGTTGCTTATACATTAATCAATACAGTTGGGTTTGCATGCTGGGCGCACTATTTTTATATAATTTTCTGGACATGAAACCAAGAATGCCTCATAAGTAAACTTAATCACTGTAGCTCTCAGGCCTGAGGAGGTCTGTAAACATAGGTGCTCGCTGAGTGAACCAGAAACATTGGGGTTAACGCCTACTCTATGAACCAGGAACACCAGGGTTATAACCCCTAACCCACTACCATTCTAAGTTCAGAGGACCTATGGCTTAATGTCCCTTCTGAAAGACAAAGCAATTGCGGTAAAGTATCTTGCTCAAGGACAAAAGTGCCACGACCGGGACTCGAACCCACACTCTGCTGATCAGAAACACCAGTGCTTGAGTCTGGTGCTTGTAACCCCTCGGCCAAGACACGCCACCTTCTTCAAAACAGTGGAGAACATCGGTAGTCATCGCGAGTTGCAAACTGTCTTCTGATCCACAGGCCCCTTAAAGGAAACTCTGTCGGCAAATTGGGTCATTCACCCTCCCATAAAGCAAATGCCTTGGCCACGCCTCCAGCCATAATGTACCCCATTGTCATCTTCAGTAACCCTAAGAAAGCGCAACATGCTGCATTACTAGCTACTATTTTAGACAACTTCAGGAAATTGCATAACTGCTGCCACGAGAGGGCTCACTCCAAGCCGCTTCAAAAAGTTCCCTCTCATTGGCAGTTTTGAGCCAACAGAGGGGGCTGTTGTGATTACCTTGTGTCTCACCACAAATCATGAACAAGCAAAGTAGCCTGAGAATTTAAACGGAAGTTTTCCAAACCAAAACATGACATTTATAAATAAACGTGGAAGGATTCAATTTACTCTGGTCCCGGATTCCTGTTTAGGGTGTTTTGAATGTTTGAAGTGCGGGCTTAAAAAAGAGGAAATAGGAGTGTCTGACAGGACACAGGTTTAATGTTTGCTATATTGGTATCCATCATACACCTACAATTGTGTAGACTTGTGGACAAGTTGTTAAAGTGTCTGTCGCGGTGATAGCGTTCCGATTCTCTCCGGATTCGCGCGACACTGGTGATCGATGTTCTCGCAAGATTGCTGGCCCCCGCGAATCTACTGCTCTCGCGACTGTGTAGTCTCATTTAATGTTAATGGGGGAGTAGTCGGCAGCCAGCAGCATCGATCGTGCGAGAGCAGTGAACCCGCGAGAGCAGTCTTCGACCGCGGAGACCCGAATGTATTACGCCACCACCACGACTCAAACTATTGTCGCGAAAAACATTAACCACTTGTCCACAAGTCTAACAATTGTGGTCTGTAGCTCGACCATTCCCTTTCCAGTTGGCAGCTGCAGAGTTATGGAACAAATTACCAAACAATCTCAAACATGTAGACACAGTGAACGATTTTAAGAGTCCTCTGAAAACATATCTGTTTAATTTGTAAATAATTAAGTATTACTCTTTGTCAAAGTTATGTTACATTTCATTTCACTTTCTCTTTTCTTCGCTCCCTGTCTTCCTATTCCTAATGTTTTGATTCCTTAAAGCGCTTAGAGACTTAAATTAATTTTTTGTGATTTTGCGCTATATAAAAACTGTTTATTATTATTATTTATTCATGGCTGACTTGAAAGTAGTAAGACTACGGATACGGCTAAGCCCCAGTAAAAAAAATGTATTAGTCCCCCAGACATCTGAAAAGGAAGAAGTACATGAGCATTTCTAATAAGTAGGTTGCACAGTTTTGAGTAGCCCACTGGGCAAGTTGAAAAGTGGTGTTTACTGGCAATTTTTACTGAAAAAAATGTCTGCCGGGTTAATGTTGAGGGCAAACTACAGGTATACACTGTACCTTGGGTTTGTGGAACTGTTTGATTGTTTTAGTATGGGGTTGAACAAGAAAAACAGTCAGTTTCCTTGTGGTTTATTACTTGACATTTAAATTAAAAAAAGTCGCATCCCCTCAAGGTGATCCCGTGGCTGCTGCTTCCCAGGTTGTATCGTAAACTTGGGTGTGATCCCTGGCTACACGGCAGTTAACAGTTGAATGGCTTCTGACTGGCACCCCCGAACAAAGATATTGACAAAATAGGGAAAACGCCAATATAGGGCTAGATAGCTCAGTTGGTAGAGCGCTGGTACGTTAATCCGGAGGTCGTTGGTTCAAATTCCGCTCCAGTCAATTTTTCTTTGTTCAACCCCATACTATTTGAAATTTACCCAGTCAGTTTCCCTTGTGGTTTATTACTTGACATTTTGATTGTTTTAATCCTATATAAATGTAGATATATAATATAAAAACTAACCTGGGAAATTTCATTTCAAAAGGTGGTAGCGTTTTTGAGATATAAGAAACGAAAATCTGAAGCAGTTGTGTCCAATCAGGAAGACTAATCCATAATTAGAATACACAATCTGAGAAACAGTTCTCAGATTGAACATTTTTGGAATCCCACATTCCTTACACTATTAAAATCTTTATCTTGAAAATGGAGTGAAAGTCCACTTTTCTCCATGAAGTTGTTGCTTCCCCCTTTCACCTCGATTTCACGGAGTTCTCTTCTAACTAGACAGTGCTTTATGCTGTTTTCACTTTGCTGTACTGCTGAAAACAGCCCAAGGCTTATCTGTTAGGTGCAATTCATCAATGGTTTGGAGTCTATCTTTTTTCAAGGTGATTTAAAGGGAACTGAAATTTCCTTAAAGTATAATGAAAGAAAATAAATCCTTGAATTTCAGCCAAACCCTGCATTCACTGAGACTTCATGGTGGTTTCACAATGAAGATTTTCATAGTGTTAGAAGCGAATCGTTTCTCAAAATGTTATACTTTATCAACAGCTGCAGTGCTTCTTAGCAAGTAAGATTTTATGGTCATTAATTTTGGGGAGTAATTACCAAAGGTACATGTACATGGGTACGCTCCTTCTAAGGGTGAGCTCTGCTGTATTGTTTGTGTGGCTGAAGCTTGGTTCTGAGGAGTGCAAAAGAGCTCTGCTAAGTGCTCCTCGTATTTCTTAAAAAGGATAGACTGGATGTTCGTAACCAGGGGAAACTTGCCCTTCCTCTTTGAACTTTTTATGTAAACCAATGGAAATGATTGATGCTATTATCAACCCATAGATTTCTGAGATCCCAAGATAAGGTTAAGGAAGCGAATAATATATGTATTTTTTTCAGTACACATGTCTTACCAGATACTCAGCCAAACTACATCACTCACCAAACCAAGCAAACTTATTTTTCCCAATCAAATCTGCCAAACATCTTTCACTGTAGACTGTTGCTGCATCTGTCTCATATTTTTTTAAGGCCGGAAAGAAATTTCAAAAGGAATCAACGTTTGAGATGAATCTTATTTATGTTTTCCCCCTCGTTCAACGTAAACAACACGACAAAAGTCTTTTAAAAACATTTTGTGTAAAGTACATGTCTTTGATTTAAGAAATACTGTATAACAGCAACATTTGCGGACACCCTGGAGCGCGACTCTGACACTAACCGTCGTGACCTACCGGCAATCGTGGAGCGAAGAGACCAGTGGAGAGCCCTTTGGCAGAAATACCAAAGTTCACTCGATTTGATGAAGTCTGTAAAGGAACATTACAGAATTGGCTTTTGCTGACAAAACAGTTGCTGGCAGTGTAAGCACTTTATGTAATCCACCATATACATAAACTGACAAACCTGTAGAAGTTTGAGATTGATCGGCCATCTGGGTCTCAAGAAAATAGTGAAAAACCGATGACACATTTGCATGAAATCATATAGGTTCAACAAATGAATAAAACGCTCGCTGAGTGATAAACTCCAATCGGAAAATTAGTTTATTCACTTCTCATCAAATATGGCATTTCAGACAGAAATATTTCAAGGGATGTTTTCTACTATCATCATCATTAGACCGTGTAAGTTTTATGTAAATCTGTGATCAAAAGTATATTTCACAAATACCAATTCTGTAATGTTCCTTTAAGTTACATTGTTTAGAGGGAGGATTATACTTTGGTAATGACCCTGAAAAGAAATTATCTAAATTTTTATCCCAAAACCTTCTTGTTATGAAGATTGTAGGCCTTAACATGCTTAATGGTAGAAGTGCACAGCCACAATCATGGGTACACATTTTTGTTTTGTCCATGTTATGAACAACACTTTGAAAACAAGTGATGTAACAGTTATTTCAATGTTTTTTGCAAATTAATTAACCAGGGCTGTGTGAATGAAGAGTGGAAAAGTACTTGAGTATGACGGATACAAGATCTGCAAAGAGTTACTCAATATTTATGGGTGTTGTTCATTTGGTGTCTTTGTAACAAAAAGTGTACCCATGATTGTGGCTGTGCACAGAAGCATCCTGCAAAAATACTTAAAGCCCGCAGGAAGCTCTAAAACATTGGTCAGGCGCATTTGAGAAGCGGAGTTTGGAGTCATTGCGAGTGGGAAGCGCAAAGCCATTACGGAGTGGGGTCCCCGGGGAATTTTCATTCTAGATTCTCTGTAGTGCAATATGACTTACTCCTGGCCACTTTTTTCACTTGATTAAAATTTGACATCGGGCAAACAAATGCTACGGGGAGGGGGAAAAAAACACCACTAAAATATTGGTACAGCTATGGCCGTACCGCTTCCAACGGCCATGATATTTAAGTGCTTAAGATTCATTCATTCATTCATTCATATTTATTTCCACTTAATCATTTTAAAGGGAAAAGGCTAGACAATAATTTAGATAAACGGATAAGATTAAGCGGTGGGCCTCTCCAAAAGCAAGCATAGTGGAGAAGTCCATTATGTGTAGAAAAAATATATATTAAATACATTAGTTCTTTTAACTTAACTACGTACACAATGAAGATATTGATAAGATATTGTTAAGATATCAAAAAAAGTATGTCGACAAATTTGAATCTCCAAAGATGGCCTGCAGGCGACTTTTGGAAAGTTCTGTGGTGTCCGTTTGAATGCTGCCCTCAGTATGGCCAGAGATGCAGCTGGTACCCACTGCCATTGCTCTAAACATGGACAGATTTGACGTCCTTGATGAAAATGCCATGACAGGTTTTTGCTGTTTTCTCAACAATTAGGCCCTGTATTCAACTGAAACTTTCACAGGTGACTTTTGTTGTTTCTTTCTTGAAAATTTTGCTTTAAAATCAGCAACGTTGACAAAAGCAAGACGGTGATCGTGACATTTTAAGGGTGTTCATATGAAGTTGGAAATATTAATGTTATATCAATTGTATACTTGTATGGTATTATGGTATAAAGAGGTCATGGGGGAAAACTTCCCTTGAACTATTTTTGCTTGAAATGCTATTAGGGAAATGAGTAAAACAATTAGTTTTGATTTGTGAGTTCAAGACCCAGCAGCTTTTGATAGTATAAAGCATTTTGAGAATCATTTTACTTTGGAGTAATGTGGTTATGGAAAAATATATCAGTTTTTATCGGAACAAATTTGAATCTCAGATTGTGTATTCCAATTGCGCATTATTCTTCCTGCGTGGACATAACCGCTCCAGATTTTTTTCGGCAATATCTCAAAAACGCTACAACCTTTTGAAATGATATTTTCACAGGTTAGTTTTTTGGGATATTAATATCTACATTTATAGAGGATTAAAACAATCAAACGGTTCCAAAAAACCGAAGGTATACTTTGCCTTTAAGTAATTAAATCGACTTTATTTTGAGATTGATTATCAGGTAAGAAGATGCTTCATTATGAAGAAAAACCTCAATCTAGTATAAAATAGTGGCCAGAATAGGGAACAGAAATCATATGTTGTAATTTCATTTCATTTCTGAGTAATAAACTGCAACGGAAACTGACTGGATTAGATTTTAAACAATTTTGGGTTGAACAAAGAGTTCGGGTTAGTCAAT
Organism: Pycnopodia helianthoides; assembly: GCA_032158295.1. NCBI lineage: Eukaryota > Metazoa > Echinodermata > Asteroidea > Forcipulatida > Asteriidae > Pycnopodia > Pycnopodia helianthoides. The sequence goes on along the minus strand of CM063255.1, from coordinate 4,743,272 downwards.
TTTCTTTGTTCGACCCAAAATTATTCATTACGTTTATTCTGGTTGTGATGAAGCCAAGGACTCTCAGAAAAGCGAAATTAACCGCTTAAAATTCTAGCCAAGAACCCCACGACAGGACAGAAGACAAAAAAGGAATTTTCAGTTTTAGATGTTGGAGGAAAACCCCAGAAAATTATTCTAAGGGAAACCCACGCAATCAGGTAAAACCTGAAAACCCAATCCACGTACTGCCCTCGACAGGATTCGAACCAGGGTCCTAGAGGTGGAAGGCGAGGAAAGACACCAAGCCAACCCAACCACACATGAATGCGTGTATAATTCCTTTTTCAAGTAATTTTAACAACTAAACGAGAACATGTCTGTCATCAGTTGAGCTGTGTGGGTTTTTTTTTTCAACAAGAAGGAAGTAAATGGGATCATCTTAGGGAGGACCTCACTCGACTCCCGAGATCACCGGCTCTCATTCCCTCAGGAAGATCAAATTGACTTTCGTTTATATTGGGTGGGACATAGGAGAAGTCCACCTCGCTTCCGAGTCCCCATCTTTCTGATGTCCCTGACTGACATGTTGAAGTATTGCCTAATTTTAAATGGCAGTGCCCTAACACGCCAATTACTGTCCATCACAATTATGATACAGGTAGCTGTCCGCCTGAATCTTATGGTGGAATTACACATGTATGTGGTCATGGGTTTACGGCACTGCGTACTTCAGCTCTCGGTGCTTAAAATTTAACATTCACTGCCGAAAGGATTTAGGCTAAGTTTGTACTCGGCATAAAAAATCTTTATCCACTGGTCAGGATTTAGGCCAAGTTTGTACTCGGCGTCAAAATCTCCATTCAATTTTCAGATTTAGGCAAGTTTGTACTCGGCGCTTAAAATATCCATTCACTGGTCAGGATTTAGGCCAAGTTTGTACTCGGCGCTTAAAATATCATTCACTGGTCAGGATTTAGGCCAAGTTTGTACTCAGCGCTTAAAATATCCATTCACTGGTCAGGATTTAGGCCAAGTTTGTACTCAAGTGCTCAAAATTGGAGTCCCCAGTTTGGGTGGTTAATTACCTTATGTTGATGGACTGAGGACTGCACTGATTATAATAAACTGGTCATGCTTTACATGGGATAAGGCACACCACCATAACAATTGTTTGGGTGTGGAGTTTTTCAGTTTAAATACCACGCTGTGTTTATCAAAGGCCACAGTTTCATGAACAAAGGGTGCCAGACTAAGATGATAGCGTTAGAAAGGTCGATTGTTCTGGGCCATAAGTGACCACAACTCAATTGGTTTACCAAGAAAGATTCCCAAACAGGTAATTAAAAATGATGAGTTCACCTCCCTCCTCCCCGGGCAACTACAAACCATCTACACCTCAGCGGATATTCTCAGCAAATGCTCTCATAATTCAAGGACACCTTTCAGAGTTTTTTTGTTAAGACCATAAATAAAAATTTTGTGTAGACTTTTACTGACTCCCCTCTTGTAGCCATAATCAAGTTGGCTCAGTGGTTTCTGTTCGTGCCTTTCTGTATTCACCTCTGTGGACTACGACTCGAATCCCACCTCATAGGAGCCTTTAACATGTGGATCGGGTTTTCAGTCCTTACCTGATTGCGTGGTTTTCCCGATTTGGGGTTTTCCCTCCCACATCTAAAACTGAACATTTCGCCTCGTTTTTTGCTATTTATGTTATTTGTGCTAGTTGTCCAGTTGGATGTGTAATACAAATAAATGTTCACTACTTGACCCTTACCAGGGATGGTTTCCAGCGTCTTGTCTGAGCATCTTGGACACAGTTGAAGTTTGTCTCGTTCACAACGAAATGTAAAATTTGGTATTTACCAGTAAAAATGGTATCCAACGTGTTGAGTACTTCTTTGATTTGAGTCTAACCTACATGTATGATCTACCTGTGTAACGGATCTATCTCGTAATGGTTTCCAGGGAAACATTTGTCCACCACTAAAGAAATCCTGGGCAGAACCCTGCCCTCCATGCATATAGTCGGTTCTATAACAGTACAAGATTACAGTCTGAAGTACAATGTACCACAAGATGTACACGTTTTATACTATCCCTGATATTTTTCTGAGGGAATCCGACCCCCCCCAAAAAAAAAAGGTTCATAGTTTAATACTATCTTCCCCGCTTGTTCAGAAATTACCCCTCGATAATCCTCTGAAAGAATTTCTGAGATTCCTAGGCCTGGATTTACACGGAGGCCATGAAGGCCATGGCCTTCGTTGCTCTGGTCTTGACCTTGGTGCCCTTTAAAACTTTCACATAGATTTTGAGATTTTTCCAGTGGAATTAAGTGCCCTTTGCAAAATGAAAGACGGCCTTGCCATCTCAAAGATGAAAATTCGCAGGCTTGGATTCCCAGAACACAAGGAAGACACGACAGGAGGGGGAAAGGAGGGGGGTTACACCACGCCACATACCAAGCACCAAAACGGCACACGTATGTTTACGTCGTCTGTTTTCATACGGCACAATGTACGTGTGAATCCCCCTGGCTGGTCCCCCCCCACTAAACTGATTGGCTAATATTAGCACACATTAACTTATCTGTCATCGGTAACCCGCAGATGGCAAGAGCCGTGGAAATTATTCATTAGTGCACGAGTCAGTAACTCGATATATTACAAGACGGAGCAGCATGAAGACCTGTGGTTAAATCATGGGACCTCCTCCTCCCCCCACCCCCCCCCCCTCTCTCTCTCTCCCTACGGGGTCGGGGGGGGGGGTCCAATGGAAGGTAACGTTGAGTAAAAACATCTGTGACCTCACAGGAATTTCACTCGATCGTTTAACTCCTCGGTGTTGTTTTTTACAAGCTTGTGGTTTTAACGCTTTATTTATTGCAACATTTAATGGTGGAAGTGGGAGGGGCGCTTTGAGGAGAACTTGGCTAAGGGTTTCAATGTTTGTCGCTGTTCGACACGGAGATCACGGAGACAGATACAGTGAAGGGTGATGTTGAGAAATGCACAGTGTGTTTGAGATTCTACGTTTTTTTTTGCGGTTGGGTTTGGGCACAGTGGTATCTTTCCTCGCCTTCCACCTCAAGGACCCCAGTTCGAATCCCGTCGGGGGAACGTTTTGGATTTGGTTTTCAGTCCTTACCTTATTGGTTAGGGTTTCCCTTGGACTAATTTCTCCTGGTTTCCCTCCCACATCTAAGACTGAAACTTTCTTCTTTGTCTTCCAATGAAATCATTGGGCCTGTAGACCAGTACATGTCTTTATCCTCACGGATAAAAGACAGGGGACCAGACAGGGGACCAGTCTACCTTCAAGGTGGCTATATGTATAAACTACCTATGTGACATAACCATAAGTCATTGTGCTTATATTGTGTTAGGAATAATGCACAGTGTTGGGTGGTGGTGTGATACACACGTATGGAGGTTTGTGAACCTAACCTTGGTGCTTTTGTAAAGAAAACATGTGTCATAGTTTAATACACAATATGTACGCATAGTATCCATCAGACTTAAAGGCCCTGTACACTATTGGTAAGATCGAAAAACACAATGTTTTCGGCAATATCTCATTTTCACAGGTTAGTTTTATTGTATACATCTACATTTATATAGGATTAAAACAATCAAACGGTTACAAAAAACTAAAGGTATACTTTGCCTTTAAAGGCCCTGTACACTATTGGTAAGATCGAAAACACAATGTTCACAGATTCACACATAACTTACACGATTCAAAGTAAGTAATGGTAGAAAGGGTTCCTTAAAATATTTCTGCCTGAAATGCTATCGTTTCTGAGAAACGAGTAAAACAATAGTAATTATCGCGCGCGATAATTTGAAAAAACAGAAAACACATAAGATCTCTTTTCACTGTTTGCTCGTGACCTCGATGACCAATTGAGCTGAAACTTTCACAGGTTTGTTTGTTCATGCATATGTTTAATCACACAAAATGTGGACGCTGATTTTGAGCTGTTACCAAAAGTGTACAATACCTTTAATACAGCGTCTATGTAAAAGGTAAGGTAGTTTTTACTTGGCGAAGGGCACTCATACATTGTACATGAGGGAAAATGTTAATGTGCACCTTGGACCATTTCAAGGGGCACCAAGACAAGGGTGGAATGAAGGCAATCGCTTCCATTGCCCCTGTAATAATAATATTAATAGTGGCTTCTTATATAGCGCTCATACCCGTCACTCAGTGACGCTCAAGGCGCTTCAACAGTCAGTATTTTCCTGCAAGGTATATGTGGAGCTACTTTTTGAAGTTTGAGACCTATTTCTTTACATAGCACAGTGTAATGGTTTACAAGGTGCTGTGGCGCAATATGCTGCCAATCAAACCAGGAACACCGGGGCGAACCCCTTCTCTTTTCGATAAGTGCACTGGGTTCTTTTACGTGCATTACACAACACACGGGACCAACGGCTTTACGTCCCATCCGAAGGACGAAGCAATAATGGTTAAGTGTCTTGCTTAAGGACACAAGTGTCACGACCGGACTCGAACCCACACTCTGCTGAACAGAAACATCAGAGCTTGAATCCGGTGTTCTTATCCGCTCGGCCACGACACGCCACGCCCTGTGAAGTAACCGAACTACGTCTGCTGCATACAGTATGTATGTTAAAGGCAGGGTATACTTTTGGTAATTGCCAAAAACACTCCTCATTTGGTGTATTCCAACATGTGCATAAAATAACAGACCTGTGAATATTTGGGCTCAATTGGTCATCAAAGTTGCATGAAAATAATGAAAGAAAGAACACCCTTGTTGCATAGAATAATGTGCTTTCAGATGCTTGAAAAAGGCTTCATGCATACATGGCATAAAGCCTTTTTTTGAGATTCGAATATTTTAGTGAGAAATTACCTCTTTCTCAAAAACTACATTACTTCAGAGGGAGTCGTTTCTCACAATGTTTTATACTATCAACAGCTCTCAGGTGCTCTTTACCATGTTAGTTTTTATGGTAATGTATTTTTTTTTAGTAATTACCAAAAGTATCCACTGCCTTTAACCTAAACATGTACAGGGCATGTGTCACCCTGACAGCTTCTGTATTACGCTCAGTTTGTCAAGCATCTGATTCATTTTTTTAGCATTGAACTATCCACCTTGTAGTTGTCCCATTTGTTGTATGATGACACTACACATGCATACATAAGTATAGACCTTTCTATTGCAAGGTCACAGCCAAAGTTTTTGCCAACCAAGGTTGGAAATTTATGGAAAGCCATAATAAGCAAAGCAAAAACAGATAGCCATGCTGCAGTTTGTAACAATGTTACACACATATTCAAAAATATTGTTGAATTTGTTGGAAACAAAGCAACCAACCATGGGATGTATTTGTGTCAACCCGATTGAATGTTTTGCCAACATTCAGCTGTCCATGCCAACCAGCGTGGTTTGTTTATCAACAATGGAAAGGTCAATACTCAGCTCTGTGTTTCATTCACTCCATGGCCATTCCTTTGTTCTGTACACTTTAAAGGAACATTACAGAATTGGTAAGAACAAAACTTGTAAAATATACTTTTTGATCACAGATTTACATAAAACTTACACGGTCTAATGATGATGATAGTAGAAAACATCCCTTGAAATATTTCTGTCTGAAATGCCATGTTTGATGAGAAATGAATAAACTAATTTTCTGATTGGAGTTTATCGCTCAGTGAGCGTTTTATTCGTTTGTTGAACCTATATGATTTCATGCAAATGTGTAATCGGTTTTTCACTATTTTCTCGTGACCCAGATGGCCGATCGATCTCAAACTTCTACAGGTTTGTCAGTTTATGTATATGGTGGATTACATAAAGTGCTTACACTGCCAGCAACTGTTTTGATAGCAAAAACCAATTCTGTAATGTTCCTTTAATAATATAAGAAAAACCCTTTTTTTTCACAGGACTCGAGTTTACTGAGTATACAGTGCTTTGCACACATCGGTGAACTGGGCCCAATTTCATAGAGCTGCTTAAAGGAACATTACAGAATTGGTTTTTGGTAACGAAACAGTTGCTGGCAGTGTAAGCACTTTATGTAATCCACCATATACATAAACTGACAAACCTGTGGAAGTTTGAGATCGATCGGCCATCAGGGTCACGAGAAAATAGTGAAAAACCGATTACACATTTGCATGAAATCATATAGATTCAACAAATGAATAAAATGCTCACTGAGCGATAAACTCCAATCGGAAAATTAGTTTATTCATTTACTCATCAAATATGGCATTTCAGACAGAAATATTTCAAGGGATGTTTTCTACTATCATCATCATTAGACTGTGTACGTTTTATGTAACTGTGATCAAAAAGTATATTTTACAAGTTTTTTTCTTACCAATTCTGTAATGTTCCTTTAAGCACAATAAAGTTATAAGGTTACCAGCCAAAAATACCATACATTTGTGGCTGGTATCCTGCTCATTTTTGCTTCGCAGAAATATTTGGAAGCCATATTTTCTGCTCAAGCAGCTCTACAAAATTGGACCAAAACACCAATAGACCTTTGTCATGCTGTGGCCATCTGTGTCAGGTACCCTGCGGACAACAGTGATGATGACAGTTCTAATTCTCATGTCATGGAAGGGACCAGACCGTCTTTTCCTCCATACATTGAGTTGAATGAAAAAAAAAAAAATTAAAATCAAGATGGCCGCACCATGATAAAGATCAATGGAAGAGTGTTCACGGTGTTGACGTTTCGACGGGCCTGCACACCTGCTCTACATGTTATGGCAAAAGGTAGACAATATTGAACACTTTTGTCAAACTTTATGTCATTCGTCAAATCATCTTTGATTAACGCTACCTGTTATTACTACCATCATAGCCAAGTCCTAAGACCTTTTTACAACTACATTAATTACACTTGATTCTTCTGAACAAGTGTCTTCTGTCTGCATGTACTTTCTGTTTCACTCAGTTCACAACACCCACTTTCTGGCTATGGCCCCCACCCCCTTTTTCTAGAATGGAACAGTCCAAAAGTTTCCGTCATAAGCTAAATCAATGCAAGGCTTGTTCCATTTCCTGTGAGTAGGAGGAAGGGGGCTGGTTCCTGACTCAGCCACAGGTAGGGAGGGGGAAGAAAATAAAATCTTTACGTGTACACAGTACGTGACTGTGAGGCGTTGTGAAACTCAAGATGGATATACATGTAGTCTCTACTCTTTTCATTCAGGGCTGGAATTACACGGAGGCCATGACCTCCGTTGCCCTGGTCTTGGCCTTGGTGCCCCTTCAAAACTTCCCCTAGACTTTAAGATATTTTAATGGAAGTGCCCTTTGCAGAATGAAAATGGCCTTGCCCTCTCCCTTGCCCTCTCCAAGACGAAATTCCGGGCCGCTCATTACAAACATTCTTAAAGGCAGGGTATACCTTTGGTAATCACTCCAAAAAATAATGTATGACCATAAAAACTTACTCGGTAAGAAGCACTGCAGCTGTTGATAATTTATAAAGATTTGAGAAACAATTCCCTTCTAAGGAGTGTGGTTTTAGAGAGAGAGGGATTAACAACATTTTAATCTGTTTAAATCCTCCGCATGAAACGCTTCTCAGATTTTGTATTCCAATAACGGATTATTCTTCTGCGTGGACATTATCGCTCCAAGTTTTTATTTTAAATGCTGCCACTTTTGAAATGAATTATAAAAACCAACAAGTTACTTTGCCTTCAGAGGGTTCTACATGTGCAACACTGTTCAAACCCTGCAGCGAGGGACCTTTTGGTTGCAACTTGGTGTGTCGTGGCCGAGTGGTCTAGTTCACCGGACCCAAGCTCTGGTGTTGTCAGCACAGTGTGGGTTCGAATCCTGGTCATGACACTACATGTATGTGCCCTTGAGCAAGGCACTTAACCATAATTGCTTCGTAAAAAGTTGGGAAGGTAGTGCATTCTGCTCTACCAGCCGCATGGCGGCTCCTAGTGGATGATACCCATGCCTACATCCTTACGGACTGTGAAGGGGGTAACCCTGTTTCAGCCCCAGGAGTAGGTGGCAATGTGCCTCTGGTGTCAGTTGATTTGGGTCAACAGCCCAAATCAGTTAAGTGAAGCCCTCACACTTGAAGTGGCCGTTCGGCCTTGTGAGTTAGGCGATATCTCATAAAAAAAATGTAAAAAAATTAAAAAAAAAAACTTCCCTGTGAGTTTTTTCCGTGGATTAAAAGGGTTTGTTTAGCTTTTTTTTAAAAAATTCATTGTGAGTTTTGGAGATTCAAATTTGTCGACATACTTTTACTGATTTATAATAAACAGGGGCATTTCAGACGAAATAATTTTGCAGGATGCTTACCACTCGCATTACCATCTTACAGGTATTTAAGCTTTTTAATAGAAATTACATTTTTTTGTGGGGGGGGGGTCATTACCAAATGGCCCTACTGTTGAGACTAACTAATAACATCAACAAAAACTGCGTGAATATTGTTGGCAACTTAACCTTGAGTGCATTGTGCAAAGCTACACATGTATGATTACATATCTGGGGCAATCCCAGAAATTGTTTTGTCAATGACATCATGGCTGCTGTTTGTTTTTTAGTGTGACGATCATGAAGTCATCACTAAAGTAGTTAACCAACACGCATGTATACACACGTACGCATACATGATTGCACAACTCCTTGTTATTTTCACTTCGTGTAAAACCACACTGATGAATCACTTATTGGCGTGGATAACTCCTCGGTCCGTGTCCCCCCCCCCCCCCACAATCTTTGATACATCATTATTATTATTAGACATAGATTTGCCTGTGGTCTCCTCCTCAAGTTGTACACCATTGAAATCACTGGTACCTCGCCCACCACCACAGCCCGTCTTTCCAGAGCTGCTGATTTCAGTTCGGTGGTATCCGGACCTGACCATTCTTGGATTTTGTCAAACCCAGCGCATCTTTGGGCGGCCCACAGAAGTGACAGATATCCCTCTGGCGTTTCCATCTTTTGATGTTTGTTTTCATCAGCCCATGATAAAACAGTCCTTGAACTTCCCTGAAAGCTCGGAAGACGTGTGAAATCAGTGTGTGCTGATGTGTATTCACATTGCAGATGTTTAACTAGGGATATCGTTTGAGTTTGGGTTTGTCAGCACAGATCCCCAATTGATGTACTGTACATAGTATGGATATGATGGACACAATGTGGCTGAGCGCAGTGACAGCTTATACATCTATAAGGATTGCATGGAATAAAAAGGTAATCGATACTAGATTTGAATCAGGGATAGAGAATATTGTTACAGCGACGTTTGTAAAGCACTTTCAAAAACTCAGTATACTCAGTACTTTCCCCGAGTTCTGTGAATAAAAAAGGTAATCGCTCATTGTTGAAATAGACTATTTTGTTGTTTTGGGGGGCAGACAAATTTTGTTCTTCCTTTTCTGTTAAAAACCTGTACCATGCCATGCCAGATGTTTCATTTTGGAAAGGGCAAGGGCACCGGGGCATTTTCTCCTTAAGTAAAGGACACCTCTATGAGGAAATTGTAAATTTCTATGGGAGCACTTTAAGGGGCACCAGGCCTGAATTATCAGGCCTGAGGTTTGTGGTTTTGCACCATGTACCACGTGGTCGCAGCAGGGTGGAAATGACAATGTGTAGTAATGAGGCCTGGTGCGTCGTTTTTGAAAGGGCAGGGCACCAAGGCGTTTTCTCCTGGGCAAAGGGCACCTCAAACGGGAACATTTCAAGGGGCACCAGGAGCAACAGAGGCAGTTTCTCCCATTGCCTCAAGTATCAGGCCTGCCATGCCAATTGCAACACAGAGCACCAGTTGGCCAAAAAGTGTATTGTTTTGCGTTTACATATTATAGCTGTCAAACCCCAATACTCTGTATTTTGGAGATGTACTGTACCAACAGTGAGTGGTATCTGGCGGGCCTCTATGTGTGAGCAGTCATGTTGCATCTTATACGGCAGGGCTCGAATTTGGGGGGAAAATCCACAAGACCACAGGACTTGTATCTCAAAATGTTTAATGGACCAGAAATAATTTTACAAAACCAGATTCAAACTGAGAAAAAGACTTCCTTGCACAGTTTAACTTGCGTTTAATTGAACAAGCACTGAGTAAGAGAAGATATACCTCATTTGTCTTTAAGGGTATTAACTCATTTCTAATCATTACTCAAAGTCAACATTTGAGCATAATTTGTTTCTGTTCGCAAGATATTATACAGTGAGTTACATAAAATGTTATTGAATTGAAAACACAAGACCGCCCGACTTGTCCGGTGATGAGTTTACTGGCCCGATGCTAAAATCACTGGCCTCGGGCCTGCGGGCCAGTGTCAAACTTCGAGCCCTGCCGTTACGGTGGTGCTCCTTACACGTTGACAGAGTACATGTAGTTAACATGACGTTACGCCCCCCTGTGGACTGTTACCCGAGTATGAATTTTATAAATAGGTTGAAATGCGGAATTCATAACTTGGATAATCTCCAACTTTAACTCACTTTAATAATAATCTTTCCGATATTTAATAACGATTTTCCCGTCATGAAACATGACACACCTTCGTTGAAATGACTCCTTTCTAAGCCATTAATACCCTTTCCCTTGATACTAGGGTGTCTGTGAATCATAAATATCCGGCTCTTGTGATAATACTTTACATCGTCGATCCTCCCCCATTTAGCCATTTTGAGATATGGGCCCAATTTCATAGAGCTGCTTAAGCAGACAATTTTGCTTACAAATTTTGTGCTAGCCAAAATGAACTACTTTTTGTGCTTAAGCAGTCTTAGAAAATTAGGCCCTGGTGGACACATTCATAGGGCACTATTTGGTTGGGGGTATATTTTTGGATTAATAGACTCTCGAGTCACAGTGATTAGGTTCGCTTTTGTTAATCCCTGGCCATCTTAGAGTGAATTGTTTGTTTTGTCATATGTTTCCATCTTGCCTTTACGATTAATGAGGTGAAAGGCAAGGAAAGAGAACACTATGCCAACTCCTGGCTGCTGGTAATAATACCAAGGAAACCCTCAAAGGTGACTATCGCTGTAACCCATAGGGCTGATGACTTGTGTAGAGAAGATGGTTCAAACTATGTTCAGTTTTTTGATGTGGGAGGGTAAACCCCTGTAGTCGGGTAGGGACTGAACACCCAATCCACATGCAAGGCTCCGGTCCGAAGTGGGACTCAAACTGGGGTCCACAGAGGTGAAAGACAGGGTGAGCTACAATGTACATTGTACCACCAAGCCAACCTGATCACCATGATCACCAGTCAAATAGGGAATACCCCCCATAGTTAGGTATATAAACTAATAAACCAGTCCACATGCGATCGGCTCAGTCCCAAGCTGGGATTCAAACTGGGGTCCACATCAGAGGTGAAAGGCAGGGTTTATATGTAGCTTTCACCAATACCAACCTGATCACCAGTTCAATACAAACCAAATGACTCCAGTTTTATTTCAGTTTTTTTTTTAAATTGAAATGAAAGTGGCTGTTTTGTACAACAGGAAGTATCGCCATGTAACGGAAATAGATGCAGGAAATGCACATCAATGACCTAGAACAGAGTACTCTTTGCATACACTGAGGTACAACAAGTGTAGGTAGTGCATCTACATGTAGACGTACGTGACATATGTGCGCAGAAGTGTTGTTGTGCCTGTACATCATGTGTACGTCATTCATTTGGTTTACAGCATTCACTGAGGGACTGAAATAAAACACTGAGGGGGGAACAAAAAACAAAGAGATGTTTATCGTTGATCTACATGTAGTACCTTATTTGTAGGTTATCAAACATGTATTGTAATATAGGTAACTTGAACAATACTACATATCAAACTTGGTTGAACAAGTGTAACTTAACTCGGGCACCACTGGACGAGTGTGGTTTGACATGTACGAAGAGGAATTATTACCCAACAGGATGCAAGGAAGCTCGGTAAGATTAAGTATGATTGTCACTGAGATCCCAGAATGAACTTTTACATAAATAGAAAGTAGAGGGGAAGAAAATAACTACGGTGTATGACTCTCTTCAGATCCTGTATTCGTAAGACTTGGTTTTTTTTTGGGGGGGGATAAAGGGAACAGCAGTTGGACAATTGATTTGTCAGGCGTGTTATTATGTATGTAAGTACAAAATCTGTTTTACCATGTTTACTGTTGTTGTTATTACTCTGGTAATAAAACCAAGGATGTCTCATAAGTAAACTTAATCACTGTAGCTCGCAAGCCTGAGGAAACCTGTTAACAAGGGTGCTTGCTATGTGAACCAGAAACACCAGGGTTAACCCCTACTCTCAACAATAAGTGTGCTGGGTTCTTTTACGTGCACATACCAATCCTACATGGTACCTTTGAAGAATAAAGAAATGATATCCGAAGGACAAAGAAATTATGGTGTAAAGTATCTTGTTTTTAAAAGGACACAAGTCTCAAGACCAAGACTCGAACCCACACTCTGCTGATCAGAAAACACCGGAGCTATGAATTCAGTGGTCTTATAACCACTCGGCCACAACTCGCGATCATTTGTTTGTAACATGTATATACAAGATGGAATACCAAGCGTGCCTCAAAGTAGTCACTGTCATGAGCCAATTATCAGCATTATTTGTCAGTGCTTGCCGGCCTGGAATTACATGGAGGCCACACACCATGGCCTCCGTTGCCCCGGTCTTGGCCTTGGTGCCCCTTCAAAACTTTCTCATAGACCATAGACTTTAAGATTTTCCAATGGAAGACCCCTTTACAAAATGAGAATGGCCTTGCCCTCTCCAAGATGAAATTCCAGGCCTGCTGCTTGCCATCAAGGGTTAATGACGAGAGGGGATGATGAGTATGATGCACAGTGCCCACGAGGGCGCAATTTGCGCATACCAGCCTGCAGGTTGCGCGTATCGGGCCCATTACGCTAGCTTGTGCACGGGGAGAGAATCCTGCTACTGCTCTTAAAGACTGACCCTCTGGATCGGATGACTCACATGTAGTTGAATAATAAGTAAACTGATACACGTATTTATTGATATGTGATTCGTTGACTTGGACTTTATAAAGCTCAGCCGGCAGTACAGTCATTGTGACATCCATGCTGTATACCGTCATGACATCCCCCCCCCCCCCCACCGAACACCGAACGAACCTTCAGTACAGGATGTGCTTAAAAAAGTAATAAAACGAAAACGGTCCACAGAGATCCCCGAGTGCTTCACAACACGTGGTTCCCTTCGAACGAGTCAACACGTACAGTGCGCTGATCCTGTGTCCATATGAGGCACATCCTCACGGTGTCTGCAAATTAAACCACCCTCTCTCATATCTACTCGAGTCGCGGTGTGAGAGACAAGTGTCATAGCTTTTTTCGAGGCTTTCCATAGAAAAACAGCATGAGGTTGGACTTAACGCTTTGCCGCCTTCAAAACCTTTCCATTCTGACGTTGAGTTATTTTTCGATGAGAAGGAGATAAACTACTCTGACAATAGTCACACTGTTTATTTGTCTCGCGAGGGAGGGGCAAGTTTTTCTTCCGTTCGTTGAGCATTGAGGAATTACGTGTGTTTTGTCCGACAGTTCTTTTTGATTAAAAAGGACTTTTTCGCCTCGAGATCAATTAGTTGCTGACTCCATACTGAAAGTACTACAAATAGTTGACTTGATTTACATGTTACTTAGTCCCACAGTTTTATTCTTCTGTGAGTGAGATAAATAACTGTTCAAATCGTTGCAGTAAGTGCACTTTGAGTGAGGTGTACATGTAGGTACTTCGTACGGTTCATTTCCTCTGCTGAAGACAGAGTAGCATTTTCTCGAAGTTGGGTTCTCGTCAATCTTGTGTTGAGACTCACAGGAGGAAGGTCTCATTGCTGAAGCCATCTACGTGGGACGTTCCATCGATCAGGGACAAGTCAAATCTTTTTATGTTCGGGAACAGCGGCACACGATACTGCTGGTGCGTCTTCTCCACATTTCACAAGAGATTGTACGAGTAAGAGACACTGCGTACATTTAGATTCCTCCTTCTTGAGTTCACCTGTGCTCTGTGCTCACAATCACACACACACTTCTCGTTTTATTGGCATTTCAAAGTCACTAACATTGTTGGACTGCTGATCCAGTCCACGAGAAATGTTTGACTGTGGGAAGATCTGACACAGCGGCAGCTGGTCATCTCGTGGCTTGGGACTCTCTCAGCACTCTTAGGTCTTCGAGACCAAACGACTCATCCCAGGCCAAGGCCTGAAGGTATTCAGATCAATCACTGATTGCTTCTGTATGACCAAGAGAAGCTTAACAGAAGGAAAAAGCTGGCCATAAATTCCGAGGAATTCAGGAATCTTTGTTGGATGCAGATGGTCTACGTGTGTGCGCTCCTCGATTTGTGATCTTAACAAAATCATTCACTCCGCAAGACACAAGGTTTTGTGTGCATCTAGTGCAACCAGTAGTTGGACATGAGGCTTTCACATCAAGGTTACTTTGATTTCTTTTTTTCTGGTTTCCAGTGTACAGTGGTCCAAGGATTATTTCATAAGTTTAATATTCTTCGCTTGGCTATCTTCTTTTATTGAAGTCCTAGGTTTTGTTTTCAACTTAACCTTTGAATCACTCACCAGATTTTGTGAATTGTTCATCACAAGAAACTGTCATCAAAAGTTACGTTCATCGCTTGTTGAAGTTTTAAAACAGGAGAATAACACGCCCAGTAGCATTTGTTACGGACTCACCAACTCAAACCGCTTGGTGAAACGAACTTCCTGATTGGCCAGACGTCTTGTGTAGGGTAAATAAGGGCCAATACGATTGTCCGAATGGTACTGACGTACACAAACGAGGGAAGGATGTGGGCGTGCTGCATAGGGTGTATTGCGGGGATAAGGTACCCATGCCCCTGTCCCCACTGCAACGGCCACCGACAGATCCGACGAGTGGTGAGTTTTGGGTGATTTTTACGTTTTTCATGACCTTAATTTTTCCTTTTTTAAAAAGACTCGAGGAAGTGAACCTTTTGGTTCATTTCACAATTTGTAATGGTTGTAATAGACTATTGGTAACGACTGAAAATTAAGTGACAATTTGCAATCTAAACAGCTTTGGTTTTTATGCCAAAAATGTTGAATGGCCTTGTGTCTATCTTCCTCATCAAACATTAGGCCTAAATTGTCCGACCATTATCGCTTTTTGCAAAAGCTCATTAGAACCCTAAACCCTTTCCCTCCGGGGCTTTTTTGCCTAGAGGCAAGACAGGTGACCACAATCCTCTAATATCCTCCTCTCCTATGGCACTCCACACCAAACTGTTTGGACTTGGATAGGATTGGAATGCCTGACCCAGTGATAAGCAATTGTTATTTGGGCCCAAGGCCCTCGGTCCTTCTGATCTGTCATTTTGGCAAAAGGATATTAGGATTAAAGAGTGATGGGGTTATTTAAATCTTTTTGTTCAGTTTGTGTTTTATAGATTGATACCTGAGTAGTCAATCTAGACAGCCATCTGACATACTGCCCATGTGAAAATTATATCCCAATCAATGGATTCTTGTGGTTCTTGGGATACTTTTGAAAGAGGGGCTCCAAGAGTCGAGTTCACTTTTGTGACGCACTCATTTACCTGCAGACACTTCTGACCTTAAGCAAGACATAATAAAACCATTGTTACTTCCTCATTCAGAAGGGACGTAAAGTCTGTGTCCCGTGTGTTGTGTAAGAGAACCCAATAACACTTATCGATTATACGTTTGGTAATCACTATCAAGGATTAATGGCAATACAAAACTTACTTGGTTAGAAGTACAGCAGCTCTTGATAGTATTAAAGCATTTTGAGAACATTTACTTCGGAGTAATGTGGTTATTGAAAATCAGTTTTGATCAGAACAAAATTGAATCTGAGAAGCGTTTCTGTCAGAAACGTTTCTCAGATTGTGTATTCCAATTATGGATTATTCTTCCTGTGTGACATAACCGCTCCGGATTTTCGGCAATATCTCAAAAAACGCTACCACCTTTTGAAATAATATTTTCACAGGTTAGTTTTATTGTATACATCTACATTTATATAGGATTAAAACAATCGAATGGTTCCAAAAACTAAAGGTATACTTTGCCTTTAAAGGCCCTGTACACTATTGGTAAGATCGAAAACACAAATGTTCACAGATTCACACATAACTTACACGATTCAAAGTAAGTAATGGTAGAAAGGGTTCCTTAAAATATTTATGCCTAAAATGCTATCGTTTCTGAGAAATGAGTAAAACAATAGTTTTTATCACGCGCGATAATAAACTTGATGTTTGAAAAACAGAAAACACATAAGGTCTCTTTTCATTATTTTCTTGTGACCTCGATGACCAATTGAGCTCAAATTTTCACAGGTTTGTTATTTCATGTATGTGGTTGATTACACAAAACATGAACACTGTCTGTGGTTATTTTGTCAGCTCTACCAATCCTGTATAATACCTTTAAGAGAAGGGGTTCGCCCTGGTGTATCTGGGCATGGTCGGCAACTCCATGCGCACAACCCTGCCCGGTTGACCCCCTGTTGACCCCTGTGAAAGGGGGTGTTGGTGCAGTATCCAGACTCCAGTTTCAAGATTCAACTAAAATGAGAAACTGTTTGATCCATTTTTTTTTTAAGATTTTTCATTTCCATCTTATTATTATTATTATTATTATTATTTATTCGGCCAAAACATTCTAAAATACAAACATACATATACAAAGTAAGAAATGTCATACATCAAGGACAGTCATGATGAAAGATTAATCGTATAACAAATACCAATAACAAGAATAGATGTAATAGAGGTACAGTAGGTAAGAATGAGATAGGGGTGGGGATGAGAAATGTATAGAAGGGGAGCGGATTGGGGAAGAGAGGATATGGAGGGAGTACAACAAGCAGAGTAAAGACAATCCAATCTAAGATGGCCAGGAAGAACAAAAGTGAAAACACTGTGACTCTAAAGCCTGTTCATCCAATCTAGGTTGGTAACAAGAAAACTATTTACAAACAAAATAAATATAATGTAAGCCTATAAAATACAAGTAAATGAGAAGTTAAAAATAAATCTGGAAATTAAAAATGCTATAATTGAGGGTAATATATAAGAATAATAATTAAACAAGTAAATAAATCTTTCTACGGTCTCCAACCCCGGTTGTCCTCCCAGTCAATTCATCCCCATAATTTATTAGAGGAAACAAACACTCAGTGAAGATGGAACAGGAACAGGGACAATTTCCAAACCTCATTGTTATTTTCAATTTATTGTATATTTCCGTAGCGAGAGCCACTATCCCCTCCACTCCAAATACTCACTCAGTCTTGTATTGTTGTGTACCCCCCTGCCGGCAAACGGCTGTAGGAAGCAGTTTAATTATTTCAAAGTATTTTTAGAAAATTGTTTTGACTCGCTGGTCCATCCTCGATGGTGATTTCCTCCTAATAAATGTCAAATGGCTTTCCGTTTATTGTCAGCTTACTTTAAAGTTGCACGGCCCGGATTTTTCACCGAAAGTCAAATTTTATTCAATTTTTTTTTCTTCAAAGAATTCTTCTTCTGATTGAATTTTGACGATACATGGTGCGTATGCTGTTTCTAACTAAAAGACAAAAGACATATAACAACTTTTGCATATATGACAGTGCGCAAAATACAGTGGTGATTAAGGTACATGTAGTTATCAAAAAAACACGCGAGCACAACGAGCGAGAACGAGGTACCCGTAATCATCCCTCCCCCCCGCTCCCCTTTGCACTTGCTCGATGTCGCTTTAAAAAATTAGTTTTGGGTAACGAGTTGTCCCGAGTGACACGCGTGTACCCGTCTATTTCAAATGTGCCTTTTGTTTTATCTTGTGTTGTACATGTATATCTTTTTAGAGGAAAAAAGTGCATATACATGTACGGCTTTTAAAAATGAAACAATACATGTAGTTCATCATTATATATTCGGTTTGCGGTAACACCATGTGTATAAATATCTACTTGCTGTGTATATTTGTTCTTTAGAGAACTTGTCTTGCTATTTATTCTACTACCGCGGAGTAGATTTTCGGAATTCGGGAGACTTCTCAGTTCTGAAAAGAACTGTCCTGCTTATTAACTACTACCTGGGCGGGAGGTAGGAAATCGGCCTGGACTACTACTTTAGCTTTGTGGATCGGGGGGGACTTCTCGTAATCAACTGAGCGGAGTGAGTTCATCATGCTTTTTTTTTTTAATCCTGACAAGTTTTGACCAATGCCACTTGAAGGTTTACATGATGTCAACATGTCACGATCCCACCGGATCCTTCACCTAAAAAAAGAAGAAGAAGCTATAAATTATTTTTTTTCCAAACGATGTCTGATGGGGTGACAGGTTGGTCCTAAATCACCTGCCACCTGGCCCGTATCTCCGGCTATTATAAGTAATTTGAGTCTCCTTAACGCACCGCTTGCGAGGGTTTCCTTTGGGCAGGGAGCCGAGTGTATTATCGGACTATAATGAGGAAAACACAGGTAGACAGTGCCCACCTCGAGCGAGCATCTTCTCCCTCAGGAGTTGAATGGTATAGTCCAAACTTTGAGATGGGGTGTTTCTGCGAGAATGTGTCGAGAGAGCGGTTGTCTTTACAATACAAATTTCGTCTGTGTATGTGTGTAATTGCAGCTGGTACAAAACGTGTGAAATAAACCATTATTACGTGCGTTTCTTTTTGTGTGTTTAAAATTCGGCAAATCACAAGGATTTCCCTTGTAAATCAAACAAAGAAGATTCATTTGTGAATTAAGAGAGGATTTTGATGCGGACAATTATCGTAAACCCCCTGCGAGATGCAAAACTTTGGGACAGTCCACTCCTCCGTCTACAGGGGTGTTGTTCGTGTCTCAGGAGTGTTGTAGTGGCAGTCAGACGGTCATGCGTGGCTTGAGGGCGGACACCTGGTACGCACTACAGCCGGAGGTGGCTAGCGTCAACCGGTGACAGCCAATACCTCCGGGCCATTGTTTACTGACGGAGGAAAAATATTAGCGTGTCCCAACATCCTGGTATAGAGATGGTACAGTAACTGGTCAAGCCGGCTTGTAGTAGCCACAGGCAACACCTGTGGCTTGAGAATGCCCTTCATCTTTCCAATCCTTGTATTGGAGTCACCTCTTTCCTCTTTTCTTTCCACTTCAAAATGTAGCTCCACAATACCTTGCAGGAAAAATATTTAGCAAAGTATTTAGCATTAGTAAATTAAATTGTCTATAACATTTATATGTTTATTGTTATCACTGTACATATATAATTCCATATTTTCTACAGTTGTTTTTGCTTTTTTTTGGTGTTGTCTTTGGTTTTTTGTTTTATTCTGATGTGTGATCAAGGGTCCCCATTTAGTGGGCCCTGGGCGACTGTTCAGAGTTGTTTCCCTTTTGCACCACATTGTATTTTGATGTCTGCAATAAAAATAATAAACTAACTAAACTAAACTATAGCATTGACAATGGGCCGTTAAAATTCCCCCTCCCCCATCCATAAACTCTTTTAGGGGTTAAGGGGGTCAGACTGGTAGGAATATTAGTATCGCCGCCCCCCCCCCCCCAACGTTTGTGTCAGGCCAGGGCTCTGTCAAAGTGTCAAGGAATTTTCTTGTGGGAGGAAGTCTTGGTCTGGCCAGATGTCAGATCTATCCGAAATAGACACCTGCAAATAGAAACATTGTGTGACAACAATTGTTGAAGGTTTGTGGAAGGTTGAATCTATTATAAAAGTTACACTTCAAATCTCTAATGAGCTCTTCAAGAGCTCTATCTCCCCACCCCCCTCCTTTTTGAGGAGATCTCTTTGCACTCAAAACAAAACTTCTCCACAGTCATGTGAAGGAAGTGTTGACTTCTGTATTTGTGCAGCTAGTAACACTATGAAAATCTTCATTGTGAAACCACTGGTCTTAGTGAATGCAGGGTTTGGCTGAAATTCAAGGATTTTTTTGTTTTCATTTAATTTAAGGAAATTTCAGTTCCCTTAGAAGGAGCGTACCCATGTACATGTACTTTGGTAATTACTCCCAAAAGTTAATGACCATAAAATCTTACTTGCTAAGAAGCACTGCAGCTGTTGAAAAAGTATAACATTTTGAGAAACGATTCGCTTCAACACTATGAAAATCTTCATTGTGAAACCACCATGAAGTCTCATTATACTTTAAGGAAATTTCAGTTCCCTTTAAATCACCTTGAAAAAGATAGACTCCAAACATTGATGAATTTCACCTAACAGATAGCCTTGGGCTGTTTTCAGCAGTACAGCAAAGTGAAAACAGCATAAAATACTGTCTAGTTAGAAGAGAACTCCGTGAAATCAAGGTGCAAGGGGAAGCAACAACTTCATGGAGAAAAGTGGACTTTCACTACATTTTCAAGACAAAGATTTTCATAGTGTAAAGTAGAGAAAGTGTGGTCAGCAGCAGAAACAACAACCTGTGATAAGTCTGTAAAGTGAAATTAAAATACAATTTTATAAAATTCAGGCCATTCGTCGTTATAAGTACATGTGGGATTGTGTACCTCTGACAACTTCATACATGTACCGGGTTGCGGGGATTGGATTGTGGTATTGTTATTTTTGTTTAATAGATCAAAGCAAAAAAAACGCCATGTCGGTAGTTCATTTTCTGAGCTGTGAATGAAATTCTCATCGTTCTAAAATTGTTTAAATTTAACTTGAAATTTCCTCAGACAAGGTTGGAGTGTGACTGCACTCGCACTCTTTTTAACAAAATGATGGCCTGCATCAATGTCAGTTCTGATGTTGCATCTGATAAGAAGTAACTATGTGTATAACAATAATAATAGTGGCTTCTTATATAGCGCTCATATCCGTCACTCAGTGACGCTCAAGGCGCTTCAACTGTCAGTATTTTCCTGCAAGGTATATAAGGTGGAGCTACTTTTTGAAGTTTGAGACCTATTCCTGTGCATAGCACAATGTAATGATTTACAAGGTGCTATAAGTAGTCAACTTGTGGGTACAACCATGTGTAGAGTCTCTTTTCTACTTGTTACTAATTATATTACGCCTTATTTTTCCCACACCATGCAAAGCTTCAAGCACCACTAATATTGCATCTGATGTTTTAGAAAGGCTCCACTCTGTCTCTCCACATGCCACCGCCAACAAAACTACAAGACGTATTATCAATCAAACATCTCCGAATAAATGGGAAATGTTGTGAAGGAATGATTGATGAAATTCATCAAGTCGGGCGGATAGAAAATGTAGAATGGGCTCAAAAGATTGAAATAATATTTTTGTGATTTTCATCTTCTTGTTTTCCGTTCTCTTTTCAGCACTCCAACATGACACACACAGACGGTCTTCGTGTGGCGAAGCGCGGAAGCCGAAGAAGTAGGAGCCGTACACTTCCAGAGGGACTCACCAGCGAGAAGCTGATGTCAAAGTACAAGGATGCGTCGTCGGGCGTCGCCGACTCTGAAGTTGACACAGGTGAGATGTTTTTAAAATGAGGGAAAAATAAAGTCAGCAACGAGTAGGAACGAAAGCGTGACCTGGAGTACCAATCCAATTAGAACGTTCTCACCACTCTGACTTTTGAGATGCTCTCTGAATGAAAAAAATACATCTAGTTCTTTGTTTTTGCTGTCTGGATGAAAGGTAACCCTAGGTACCATATCAGGCCCAGTACCCCCCCCCCCCAATACATGGCGCACCAGACTGCTGTTAATTTACCCCTGTATTCAGGGTCATCACTGTGTGCAGCATGCTTAGCTACAGAGATGAATTATTTTTGTAAGGTAGCATCACTTTAAAATCACCTGTTGCATGAGTGACATTCTGCTTTTTGGAGGATCAAAGTATTTTTAACATCATCTCAAGAATTTTATTTTTTTTATCGTGGACTTTTTTTCTGTTTTGTTTTGAGAACATGATTCTGCAGCTGTTCTGAAGTGTGGAACAATGTGGATTAAAGCATCACACTGTTACCCAACACCCTACCCTTGTTTTCCCCCCCCCCCCTTCCCTCCAATTATAATTATGCTTTACAAAATTAACACTTTCAGTTGTCACCACCTTGGGCTCGCCACACCCTATGAGGTACAAAATATATAACAATATTTGACTGACTCACATACTGTAGATGCAGCCGCAAATTGTTTCTGAAAAGTCAAGAAAAAGAAAACTTTAAAAATGCTTATTCATGATCAATTTTTACTTACAATTTAAGCTTACATGGTAACATAGTTAGAGCGACTTACGGCTGGGATTAAGCTAATCTGAGTGTCAAGTGACGTGGATTATGATTTTTTATTTCTCATCACCGGCTCTAGTTAAACCGACTTCGTTAGAGTGAAAAAATTGCATAATTACATAATAGTATACCACCTGTAAGAGTCTGATGAAAGACCCACAATCAATTAGTGGAACTGATTGCCTCCAGCATCGCCCATTGCCTCACCTACTTTCATCTTTAATGCACTCAGCCTTGGGTTTTAATCAGTTAGTTCCATGTGGGTGGGAGATAGCCATATTGTAGGAGAAGTAATTTCTTTTATTGCAGCATAAATTACTTTATGGGAGTTGGTCAACTAAAAGCCGTTCATCCGCAGGCCGGTCAACTTTATTGCCGGCCAACTTGCTGCGGTCAATTTGTAAAGTTTAAAAAATTTAGGCTCTCGTCCAACTTAGAAGTATGAGGATTTAGAAGGAGATCTCTCCTTCGAAGTTATCGCCTTGAGCTGCCAACTTTGATGGAAGGCACTAAATAAAACCTTGTAGCCCTTTGGTCATGAGTGCTTTCTGAACTTTTTGTGTACACAGCACTGGACACAAGCTCTGGTGTTTCTGATCAGAAGGGTGCGGGTTCGAGTCCCGGTCTTGGCACTTGTGTCCTTGAGCAAGATACTTAACCATAATTGCTTTTGTCCTTCGGATGGGACATTAAGTGGTAGACCCCGTGTACTAGGATTGGTAGTGCGCATAAAGAAACGTTAACAGGATCTATCTGTTAATAAGAAAATGTTACTAGTGCGAGATTTGAACCAAGGACCTCCGGATTAACGTGCCGACACTCTACCAACTGAGCTAATGTATCTACAGATCTAGCCCCATGTTGGCGATTTCCCTATTTTACAATATCTTTGTACGAGGGTGCCAGTCAGAAGCCATAAAACCACAACCTGTAACTGCTGTATAGCCAGGGATCACACCCAAGTTTAGATATCGTTCTTTATACGACAGACACCCCAACAACCCGACAAATACACAACAAACAAACAAACAAACAAAAATGGTCAAACATAAACTTCTATTTAGGCGGAGGTAATAAGCGCTGAGAATGCTTACATCATTCTCCTTTCCTTCTACTAGAGGTGATTGATACCCTGACTAACTTGACACCTAATCTCAGTCCTAGGATAACAGTTTGTTAATTTGATAATCAAGTGATTACCAACTCTTTACAGATGAAACCTTTTCCTAAGAGCTCAATCAACCCACAATAATGGTCGGGGGAAGGCAGTCCTGACTAATATTAGTCCAAGCTCCAGATTCAAAGCGACTTGAATCCTGTACTTCACAGCAGGGGCCAAATTCATAGCGCTTGCTTTAACGGTAAGCAGATTTTCGTGCTTACTGTAGCAGAAGAATTTGCTTAAGCGTAAGCGTGTTTCACAGGTTAGCAAGAAAATTAGATGGCGTTTACCATGGATTTGCGTTGTTGCTTCATTCATTTTTGCATACAGTAAGCACTGGAAGGTTAGCATGCCTTTTCGTTCGCTTTACGGTTAGCAGCACTCCGAAATGGAAACTCGCACAGTAAGCACAAAATCGGCCGTTATAAGCAGCTCTATGACATTTGGCCCAGGGCATTAATGGCAAGGCACTAGTGAAGGGCATTAATGGCAAGGCACTAGTGGAAGGGCATTAATGGCAGGGCAATAGTAGCGGCAGGGATGCTGCAGGCCATATATGCACTTCCTCAGCTGTCACGTTCCACAGTTTTTATGAAGTCGATCCTTCCCCTACTGATTACCAAGTGAAAATTGGGCAACAAAAATAGAATCCTGGCCCTTTTTTAGAGGTTGCACTTCTTGGGCTGGGTCCAAATTTTCAGTGTGTGTCAAATGGAATAGCCTTGACCAAGGCGTTGGAGACTTAATTTGGTCTTCATTTATTTATTTGTTTTCTTTGCACCGCACAATGGCAGCCAGCCCAGCTAGCATGCCTTGTTTGCGTGTCACCGCATGCACTAGTATTGTCAGTACAGTATTGTCACTGCACTGCATGGCAGTATACATTATTGTCATGCTATGCGCCTGCTCTGTGTGTGCCTGACAGCCTCCGCATGCGGACAGTAATACGAGTGCGGATGACCTGCGCACAGTAGTAGTACGGGCGTCGTCACGCACAGTGCTATGTATAGGCAACGGGTAGGTTGTACGGCGTCTTTTTCGGAGTGAAAACTGCGACTGCCTTGAGCAAGGCTACAAATGGAATGAAAACTTTGTGGACGGCTTAAAAAAAAAGAGTGTGGAGTTCATTTTGTAGGTGACACACAGTGTACACAATTTCAGTTCATTTCCATTTGTTTTCTGACTTTGTTACAGGTACATGTAGGTGAATTGGTTTACTCTATAGTTTGTTTTGGTAGCACTGGTAACCTTGGCCAAATTTCATGAAGCCTGAGTAAGCACAAAAACTTGCTCACCACAGATGCTCAGCCAAACATCAGCCAAACTGCTGCATACAACCATTGGTAGTCTCTGGTGATAGGGAGGGGCGAAAACCACAAGGGGGTGGGGGACGGGGACCAGTTTGGGACATCTCTTAAAAATTCTTGAAATATTTCATCGTAACATAGATTCAGTAATGATGTTGTTTTTGGGGGGTTTTGTGGCAGTGTTACCTTATCGCAAAATGCAAGCCCTTTCGAAAGTCCGACCTTTCCCCTCTAACTTCCTCCCCTCGTAAAGCCTCAAACTTGTGTATCAAATTTTGACAAAAAGTCCTCTTAATTTCTGGTTTGGACGGTCGGAGCGTAGTCGCAGAGTCTAGATGTACAGGTTAGGAAGGAGATTGAGTTGTAATTAGCTATCAGCTGTCAGTGCCAGCCTGTATATTGCGTGTCATAACCATTGAGTCACTGGTTCCTCCAGCCACTATATTTAGGATGTGATCTGCCACGCAACAACTCGCCCCTGTCTAAAACTGCAAAAGGTCATCTGGATGGATATGTACAAAGAGAGAGAGAGAGAGAGAGAGAGAGAGAGAGAGAGAGAGAGAGAGAGAGAGAGAGAGAGAGGGGGGGGGGGGAAGGTGGAGACTCAGAGAGAATTCAAAAGTAACACACAGGCAATTTCATCTTTGAGAGGGCAAGGCCATTTTCATTTTGTAAAGGGCACTTCCATTGGAAAATCTTAAAGTCTATGGGAAACTTTTGAAGGGGCACCAAGGCCAAGACCAGGGGCAACGAAGGCCATGGACTCTGTGGCCTCCGTGTAATTCAAGGCCTGAACACAGATTAACATGGATTCCTTGCTATACATGTACATGTGTGTAGGGCATCCTTGACATTTCAGTGGCAATGTTAGTTTTAAAGGGAAAGTACAGCATTGTGTTTTGAAAGAGGAAATTGATTCCCATCTTCTAGCTTTAAACAAACACCGTCCGATCAACCTTTGACATTTTCATTGAATTTTGGTTATTATGTTTTAATACCAGTACGGACTTAATGCGTATAATGATATTACAACCCTCCTTTACTGTCTGACCTTTCAATGCCATCCACTGTGGTTTTGAATGATAGATAAACTATAACGACCTTCAATATGATATGGTGTGGTGAATGCATCTACACAGCACACAGTCAACCCTCCTACTGCCAGACCATTCAATACCATCCACTTTTTAAATGGTATTATAGATAAACTATGCCAATCTGCAATATGATATCACACTGTCCAAAGTCAACCCTTCTACTGAATGACCATTCAATATCATCCACTGTGGTTTTGAATTATAGATAAACCCAGCCTGCAATATGATATCATGTAGTGAAATAAAGGCTTCAACACAGTACACAGTTCTTTGTACAGTAGTGCCACCATGCACCAAAAAAATGCAGTGGAATGGTTTCAAATGGTTCGGTGAAGTCTAGAGTATGGTTTTGCAAATTCCATTTCCCCGTTAAGCTCCTAAGCTCAATCATGTCTTCAAATGGTTAATACTTGACCCTCTGCTAATGAATCTGTGTACAGTAGTGCCACCATGCACACAAAAAATGCAGTTGAATGATTTTCAAATGGTTCGGTGAAGTCTAGAGTATGGTTTTGCAAATTCCATTTCCCTGTTTAGCACCTGAGCTCAATCATGTCTTCAAATGGTTAATACTTGACCCTCTGCTAGTGAATCCCGGATATGTGACTTAGTGATTGATGCTTGATGACTATATGTAGATATAATAACTTTTTAAAAAGAAGATAGTTTGACAAACTGATACTCTCCAGATATGTAACGAAAAAGAACTATGTCAAGTAATAAACCACAAGGGAAACTGACTGGGTAAATTTCAAATAGTATGGGGGTTGAACAAAGAAAAATTGACTAGAGCGGGATTTGAACCAACGACCTCCGGATAACGTACCGGCGCTCTACCAACTGAGCTATCTAGCCCTATGTTGGCGGTCTCCCTATTTTGTCAATATCTTTGTTCGGGGGTGCCAGTCAGAAGCCATACAACCGTTAACTGCCGTGTAGCCAGGGATCACACCCAAGTTTACGATACAACCTGGGAAGCAGCAAAAGAAGAAGAACTATAGCGAACTCAGGGCTCAGGGGAAGGGAGAGCAAACTGATCTTTTGTGATCATTTTGTCGTGGGGATAAAAAGTACCCTGTGTGTGTGTGTGTGTGTGTTAAAGGCCCTGTACACTATTGGAGATAGAAAAACACAATGTTCACAGATTCACACATAACTTACATGATTTAAAGTAAGTAATGGTAGAAAGGGTTCCTTAAAATATTTCTGCCAAAAATGCTGCCGTTTCTGAGAAACGAGTAAAACAATAGTAATTATCGCGCGCGATAATTTGAAAAAACAGAAAACACATAAGATCTCTTTTCACTATTTTCTCGTAACCTCGATGACCAATTGAGCTCAAACTTTCACAGGTTTGTTGTTTCATGCATATGTTTAATCACACAAAATGTAGACACTGATTTTGAGCTGTTACCAAAAGTGTACAATACCTTTAAAGTGTTGTTCTTGAAAAATGCTTTATGCTTTATAACGTTATACATGTTTAGGATGGTATTACATGTACATTGTAAATGTGGGTTTCACCAAGAGACACCTGCATGTACACTTAAAATAGCCCGGATGTACATGTACACTCAAAACAAGTATACACCGACATACAACATTTTTGCACGGAGCATTTTTCGTGCGAGATACGACATTGTTGTTAAATCGAGACACAACATTTTTTGCACCGACGCGATCGAAAAATATCTTGCACTTCTGCAGGTTTTTATCTCCACACACCGAGAGAACAACTTTAATCCATTTCCAAGTCTTGTTTTTATTGTCAGACAATCCCTGACCCCTGGATGGTTCGGATGCGTACAGCTACTCCAAATAAGTAGGAATATGGGAAGGCTTGCAGGAAACTCAACTGATTGAAGGAGTTGGCCTTGATGATGCATTTCGATTCCTGATCTTCGGCGCCAGTTCGACAAACCAACTTACTACTGTGGCGTCTTTACAGTCTGATGACAAATTAATAAATTAGTGAAAATAAATCAGGGTTCCCTTGGAATTTTTTTATGATAGCCAAATAATCCTGTTTGTTAGTGTCTCGTCATAAATTGTATCTGTTTTTCTTGTGGTTTGGTTGTGACGGTGCAAATATTTGTACGATTGTGGCCACTGTTTTTTTTCTTCTTTTGGGCAGATTCCCCGTGTACTCATCAGGGAATCCTAATTGGGTTGAGTCTCTGGGTCCTGACCATTTCCTTTGGTGATGATGATTTCACAATCCCTGTGTTTTATTCCTGACTAATTTGGACCATGTAGAAGTTTGGAGTAAAAATACAAGCTTTAAAAGTAACATAAACAGAGTTGAAAGCAGGATATACTTTTGGTAAATTTTTCAGGGACTAGTATTCCCACATGGTGTATCCCAATATGCATAAAATAACAAACCTGTGAAAATTTGGGCTCAATTGGTCATCGAAGTTGCAAGAAAAAAACACCCTTGTTGCATAGAATTGTGTGCTTTCAAATGCCTGAGAAAGGCTTCATGCCTGAAGCCATTCTCAGACTCAAATATTTTAGTGAGAAATTACCTTTTTCTCAAAAACTGCATTGCTTTGGAGGGAGTCGTTTCTCACAATGTTGTATACTATCAGCAGCTCTCAGGTGCTCCTTACTAAGCAAGTTTTTGGGGTAATGTACTTCCTTGAGTAATTACCAAAAGTATCCCCTGCCTTTAAGCTACCAATGTTATTTTTAATTTTTGGGTTGAATGAAGAAAAATTTACTAGAGTGGGATTTGAACCTGCGACATCGAGCCATCATTCAGTAGGAGTAATGCAATTTCAGTTTAGCATTCACTGATCAAATAAGCTCAAAATTCCTTAGGTTACAAAGATCATTCAATTTTGCTAAAGCCAACAGCAAGAGGCTGGTCAACCATTTAATGCCATTGATTGTAAATACATTCAGGTGGGGGAGATTTCAACTGAACGAAGGCAGAAAATTTAGTCTTGAATGTCCGTAAATGAAATGGAATTACAGAAACAACCTGCATGAGAAGAACTGAGTCATGTGTGCTAAAAACGGAATGGAATGCAATAGTAGCTAAATTTAGCCAAGTTTGAATGACTACCCCTTGCATATGACGTCACATTCTCAAACAGCGCCCTCGCTGAGGCAAAAGGAGGCAGGTCATTGGACGATAGCTGTCTCTGGTGCGTAAAAATGTGCAAACCAGCAGTGTTTGCGCGTCATGCAAAGGGTCTATGAGGGAATCATGTGTGAATCTGAATGTGTGTAAATAAAACTGGTTTTCATGTTGAAATTTAGTGGGAAAACCTAAACTAGAATGTTTAAAAGTTATACCAATGGGGGACTTTTTGGACGCTAGGTGGCAGCAGACTTACCAGGTTAATCCACTGTCCTCGGCAATGTGCGCATGCATAGAACTACGCAAACAATGGTATTTTACATGGCAATTCTGCTGCCACCTAGCGTTCAAAAAGTCTTCCATTGATTCGTCAGAGTGGAAACAAAAATCTGCATTCTTAATTTCCGAAATAGATAGAGAGTTTGTCGACCTCTCTCTCTCCACGGCTGTGACTTATTGCCCCCTGTACGGCAGGCAACAGGAAATTCTCTGCCATTCTGACTGGTGATTCATGAAATCTGGAAATTACAGCAGATGCCAGATATTCCTGTTGGGTTATGTGGCATACATGTACATGTATCTACTAAAACATCACCGATTAGTGGAAAGTGTTTACTGGGATCCCGATCTAGGGGGAGCCTTTTCATACACAAGGTCAACTTAGAATGACAATCTGTCAATGCCTCTGACTTTAGCGTCATCCGTGAGAAAAACCAAATCGAAGGACTCTACTGAAGAAGATTGAATGCTTTTTAATTACTGTTTTGCTCATTTTTTTCTCTGAAATCCAAGGGGATAACTTGAAATTTTATTAATTAGACAACGGAGACGCAAAACTTTGCCAAGTTTGTGTCAAGAGTCTCTTTTTTACTGCAAGAAAAATTATGTGATGAGTACACACACCAAATTCTTACAAGCATTTATCAAATTTGATCCCCAACAATCTTTTACTTTTTGGTCTCAGGGAATGTGCAACGTACTTCGCAGTGTACAGTGGTTAAAACGCCTGTTTTTTATTGCAGAAGTCTTGGGTTCAACTCCCACTCCAAGATCCAAAAAATTGATATTTCTACTTTCTTCCTTAGCACACACTGCACATATTACATCCTAAGTAATGTTCTATGATGGTCACATGACAATGTGCACTTATGTACAAATACATACACACCCATGTACCATGTATACATGTTTAATGGTAATAAAAGACCAAGCAGTAGTACATAGGTTTGGGGTTCAATTCCCACCAATGCTGCAAAAAATTGTTTGGCTTCTGCATAACAAAGCGCCTTAGTGCCCCTGAAAATCTCCCAACAGACATTTCCAAAAATTGTACGTGTACAATGTACCCTTCACCTTAAGAGTACCATAGACACCCTCCCCCCCCCCAAAAAAAAGTGCCTTGCCCTTTTACCACTTACATTACCAGATGTGGACCACTTTTGAATATTTTATATTGACGCTTTCGTCAATAAAGACATCTAATTTAAAGGTATTGTACACTTTTGGTAACAGCTCAAAATCAGTGTCCACATTTTGTGTGATTAAACATTTGTATGCATGAACAAACAAACCTGTGAAAGTTTGAGCTCAATTGGTCGAGGTCACGAGAAAATAGTGAAAAGAGATCTTATGTGTTTTCTGTTTTTTCAAATTATCGCGCGCGATAATTACTACTGTTTTACTCGTTTCTCAGAAACGATAGCATTTTAGGCAGAAATATTTCAAGGAACCCTTTCTACCATTACTTACTTTAAATCATGTAAGTTATGTGTGAATCTGTGAACATTGTTTTTTCGATCTTACCAATAGTGTACAGGGCCTTTAAAAACACAAGAGTCCTTTTGGATACAAACTTGTTCAAAAATTGATCAAAAACTTGTGACTTTTTTTTCCCCCAATTTGCTCCATTAAATCAATGTAAACAGAAACTAAGTTTGCATGTAACCCTGGTAACTGATTCCCTCTTCGAAATGGAGTGCATCAGTCCAAAAAGTTGTCCTTCTCCGCTCCCGCCCCTTTCCTTCCAATCCCTCGGGTCTTTTTTTATGCAAAAACAAGTCGGTGAAACAAACCGAACAGATTTCTCCAAGAAATTGTGTGCTGAAGAAAACACAGTCCTTCGTTAGGTTTTTTTTTTTTTTTTTTTTTTTTTTGCTGTTCCGTGTCGTTAACGAGGAGGATACAAAAACAAGTGAATCATGGGATAAATTGGACGCGGTTCAAAAAACATCAGAGTCGAGTTTGCTTTTAGTTAACGGCGGAAAAAATATTTGTTCAAATAACCAAGGGACTTGAGGTACGCTACTTTTTTATAAATTTCCCCTCCCATTGATCTTGTTTTTTAGAAGTATCTGAAAATAAAATTTATAGGGGCATGAGTGATGGGGGGCAGTCTGGAGTCCCAAATTGTCAATTTCTGGGTGTTTTTTTTCTTTTCTTCAGGAACTCAACCGCAGTGAATTTAAGGCGGAGTTGGTTTCAATTACTGAACGCTAGGGCCTGTCGGCAGAGGGTAAATAAGGCACATGTGGGAGACAACCTGGGTTGTATTTAAGCCGAGAAACTAATCTATACAAGTACGCTCAGAGTGATGTGATTTGAAAGAGTCTTGCAGCGCCTTTGTCGATGACCTTTTTCCCCCCAAAAGTGCTAACAAATCTCGGGAAAGGTCAAACTTGAGGACACTCTAAGAAAAATTTAGGTTGTGGGTATTTTCTTCTTTAAAAAGGTTCACATTTGTGGGTGAAACAGAAGTCTGTGTTCACTTGAAAAGTGCGACAATAAAGTTTACTTGAAAAGTGGGGGAAACTTGGTTGGTAGGCTGGGGCAGCTTTTTGAGAGGATGGTGTTGTGTTTAAAAAAAGGCTCTTAAAGGTATTGTACACTTTTGGTAACAGCTCAAAATCAGTGTCCACATTTTGTGTGATTAAACATATGCATGAACAAACAAAGCTGTGAAAGTTTGAGCTCAATTGGTCATCCAGGTCATGAGAAAATAGTGAAAAGAGATCTTATGTGTTTTCTGTTTTTTCAAATTATCGCGCGCGATAATCACTATTGTTTTACTCGTTTCTCAGAAACGATAGCATTTTAGGCAGAAATATTTTAAGGAACCCTTTCTACCATTACTTACTTTAAATCGTTTAAGTTATGTGTGAATCTGTGAACATTGTGTTTTTCGATCTTACCAATAATGTACATGGCCTTTAAAGGGCGTACGTACAACATTGGTCAGGTTGAGAATATAAATGTTCACAGATTTGCACATAACTTACATGGTATAAAGATGCATGGTCATGGTGGAAAACTTCCCTTGAGATAGTTTTGCTTGAAATCTATAGTTTTTGAGAAACTAGTAAAACGATTAGTCTTTATCACAGCGATGTTTGAAAACAGTCAAAACATATAAGAGGGTTTTTCACTATTTTCTTGAAACTGCGATGACCGATTGAGCTTAAACTTTCACAGGTTTGTTATTTCATGTATACCTGTATGTTTGGTTACATACAGTGCAGATACTGGTCTTTGACAATACCAATGTTGTACATGTACATATGTGCTTTAAGGATAGTGTTTTGTCAATTTGAAACATTTCTGAATAAGAAACATAGATGTACATCACTTAAATTTTCATAGTAAAGATTTTGCCTTATTTTTCTTTTTTCGTTGGATCATCAACAAACATGTTACAAACTTAGATCAAGGATGGGCTGACATCCTCTCCTACTGACGGTAGGAGGTTATTTTAGGGGTTAAAGGGAAGGTACATGTATACGATTGGTAATCACTCTAAAAATGAATGGCAATAAAAACCGACTTGGTCAGAAGTACAGCAACTTTCAAAAGTATAAAGTATTTGGAGAAATGTTTCAATTCAAAATAATGTGGATACAAAGTGGAAAAACATATCAGTTTTTATCCCCCAAAATTTGAATCTGAGAAATGTTTATATGAATTCATTTCAGAGGGAAATATTTCACAGACAAAATGGTTCTAGTTAGTCTGAACTTCTCATAATCAGTAAGCTTTCGGTCTAAAATTAAACCAGGCCTGGAATTACACGGAGGCCACAGAGGCCATGGCCTCCGTTGCCCTGCTCTTGGCCTTGGTGCCCCTTTTCCAATGGAAGTGCCCTTTGCAAAGTGAAAAGAGCCTTGCCCTCTCAAAGATGAAATTCTAGGCCTGTTAAAAACAATGATGATTTTTATCCTTACTATTCCTGTATAGTACCTTTAATGAAAGCTTGATTGTTAGTGCAGGATATAGTTTGCCATGCCCCTATGGTCTGAGTGATCTCCATTTCTGTACCCTGTATTCATGGTTAGATGGTGGTACACGTAATTGTAAATATGACCTCAGTCACGTCGTCACCACGCAACACGCCTTACTAAAACGCCTACAAACCTCGCCAGTAATAAAGCAACACTCATAATCTCTGATCTCATTTTTCGATCACAACATCAAACCAGAAACATCGATTTCCACTCTGCTCTTCAAAAAGAGAAGTCAAACAATTTGATCTCAAATTAATTGTCTTTTCTTTGTGAATTGCTTGTACTCTAAGTAAATTGTGTTATTTTTTTTCGGATGATTTTTCATTGAATGATATTTCTGTCTTTTCAAATACCACATACTTTGACAAATTCCCTGCCTTAAATAAAACATATCAAAGAGTGCTGTTTCTTATCTTCTGAAAGCACCCAGTGGACCATCATTTTTTTCTAAGGGAAGAGAGTTGTTTCTGCTTTGCAAAGTAAGTGATATTTAAAGTGCCAGATTGTGCTTTTTAAATTATTGGACTATCCATCTGAAGGACTTTTGTATTGGCATCCTGGACCAGTAAGCTTCAAAACTGTGGTTAGATTCACAGCATCTGAACACAAAGGTATAGTGGTGTCATGAGTTTTATTTGGTTTTGAGGAAGATTCTGTTAAAGGTTAGGGTTCATCATCTGGTTTTTGTCAATGTAATACTGACTTTGATATCCTGAGACATGGAATAGTGTGACTGTTTTTAGCTTTAAACAGTCTATTAAAGGGAAGGTATACGATCGGTAATCACTCTAAAACTTTATGGCAATAAAAACTGACTTGGTCAAAATTATCAAGAAAGGTACAATAAAAGTCACAGTGAAAGTTTTAGTTGAATACAGTGTCGACTTGTTGAGAAAAACAGCAAATAACGGTGCGTACTCCGCGTTACTAGGCATTCTTTGCTTACACAGCTAGCGCAGAAATTTGGCGCTTGCACATTAAGCAGAAAATGGTGATCGCGGGCGCAGAATTCGGCGGTAAGCAGAGCCATGAAATTGGGTCATGGTCTCTTATCCATATTGACAAGCTAGTTCAGTTCCAAAAGCAAAAAAATCTTTTTGGCTGAACTCGGAAAGCACTTGTACATTGCTTGACAAATGGCACTACTTATGTACATCATTGCAGCTCAAACTTATAAACTATCAATTCTTCTAAAAAAAATATAAGTGACTGTAATAACCTCACGAAATGCTGCTTAGTGATTACTCTTTCAAAATCATAGACAGTTGTAATTCGGAAGAAGAAAAAAACCTGCTGAGAGGATTTTTTTGTTTGGTCCCGCGATCATTTTCTCCTTAAAATAGATCGCCTTCCCTGTTGAGCCTCGGTGAGTGAACGTTTAGAAAACTTCCAAGAAAAGACCAAAAAACACTGCAAACAATTTCCTGGTTTATACAAGTCCTGATGGCGTAGTTAATTTGTTTGAGCAAGCGAGAAGGAAGCAGTGCACAAACAGTTCAGGCAGTCGCTAGATAAAGATCAACTGTCACTCCGGCACCGTACACCAACCAAGTAATGAATTTGATGGCGGACGGATCGCTCTCCCACCCCCCCCCCCCTTCTTTTCAATTAGCTTTATATCCTGAGACATGGAATAGTGTGACTGTTTTTAGCTTTAAACAGTCTTTTAAAGGGAAGGTATACGATCGGTAATCACTCTAAAACTTTATGGCAATAAAAACTTACTTGGTTAGAAGTAAAGCAACTTTCGATAGTATAAAGCATTTTGGGGAAATATTTCAATTCAAAATAATGTGGATGTGGAAAAAGATGTCAGTTTTTATCCCCCAAAGTTTGAATCTGAGAAACATTTCTGTCAGAAACTTTTCTCAGTTTGTGTATTCCTATTAGGGATTATTATTCATGCGTGGACATATTCACTGCGGTTTTTTGGCGACATTTCAAAAAAGCAACCACCTTTTGAAATGATTTTTAAGATATTGCTGAAAATCCCGAGCGGTTATGTCCACGCATGACGAATAATCCACAATTGGAATATACAATCTGAGAAACATATCTGACAGAAACACTTCTCAGATTCAACTTTTTTTCTGATAAAAAAAACTACATTACTCCGAAGTGAAATGATTCTCAAAATGCTTTATACAATACTATCCAAAGCTGCTGTACTACATGTACTAACCAAGTAAGTTTTTATTGCCATTCATTTTAAGAGTGATTACTAAACGTTTACCTTCCCTTTAAACATTTTGTCATCCAGAGAATTTTTCTAACATCCTTATTTAGAGTAGGGGGTTCTATAAGACAGGAAGAAATACATG
This sequence comes from Pycnopodia helianthoides, assembly GCA_032158295.1. Taxonomy (NCBI): domain Eukaryota; kingdom Metazoa; phylum Echinodermata; class Asteroidea; order Forcipulatida; family Asteriidae; genus Pycnopodia; species Pycnopodia helianthoides. The sequence continues at coordinate 4,707,789 of CM063255.1, read as the reverse complement.
TAAGACCTTGTCTGGAGTCACCATGGCGATCTTGACTTTGACCACAGAGTAAAATAAAGTGCAGTGGTTAATGATGAGTTGTATTGCTCAAGGTTGAAGCTTAGGCAAAATAAAATTTAAAACATGTTTAGCGTCCTGCCTTTTTGAAAAAAAGAGGGGGGAAGGCCATTTTCTTTTCTTTTTTTTTTTTTTTTTAATGGCTGCCCGACACATTTTTTAAGACATAACCGGTCTGGCTTTTTTTTCAAGATGGTTGCCCGTTTTTCTCCAGTGTGTTTTTTCGGTGTGCTTAAGTCAAAAAGTTACGATGTGATGTAATTCAGAATTGACTTTTTCCATCAGAGATCGTAAAAATTGATCCTCTAATTAAAAATTTACAAAATAAATTAAAAAAGGAGGCGGCCTCTAAAAAGGAAGCGAGCGGGGACGCTAAACATGTTCTTAAATATTATTTGGCCTTACATCAGACCGGACGAGTAGCGCAAGGAAGCTTGTGGTTGTTGCGCAAATTATGTCGGACATTCCAACGCTTCATAAACACGCAATGTCTTACCGGTGCCATCTTCATCAGGCCAGAGTCATTTCCAGCTTAACTAGATGTGACATATCCCCATCAGATTGAATTTGTTTAGCGTTATTAACAGGCTTCAACTTAACGTCCCGGGCAACCCGTGGCAGTGTGGCGGCTTCTTGTTTTTGCAATGGTGCCTGATTAAAGTTCCTGTGAAATTGTCTTCGTCCGTGGAGACGTTTTATTTCATTTTATTTCATTTATTCTGGTTGTGAAGCCAATGACTCTCAGAAAGCGAACTTAATCACTAAACTAGCCAAGAACCCCGTGGAGAGAAGACAATGAAGAAAGTTTCAGTTTTATGTGTGGGAGGAAAACCCCAGAGAAATATTCCAGGGAAAACCCACGCAATCAGGCAGGGACTGAAAAACCCAACTCACAGAGTGCCCGTGCCCCTGTGTGAACTGCGGCCTCTAGCATGTCTAGAGGTGGAAGGCAAGGCAAGATACTACTACGCCAACCTGACTGCCATGTTGAATTTTACTTTTGCTGATCTAATCGGCCTGTCACTATCGGTGCACTCTGCTGCCCCGACAGGCTCTTTCCACAAACATGACAAAATACCACAGACTGTGAAGACTGTAAAGCCTACAATAAACTCCTGCGCCACATGAGGAAGGTTTAGTCTCACCCCCATCAGCCAGGCTGGATTCTCACCAATCTTCCATGTCATGCGTCTTTATAAATAATAATTACAAAAGGAAAAATTAATTTTGGAAAGACACTATTTAAACAGGGGAATTAGCTGTTGAAAACTGCCTTATCAAAATGACCAATTGGCATACAAGTTTGGATCCTAGCAGAGTCTTTCTTTAAAGGAACATTACAGAATTGGTTTTGCTAACAAAACAGTTGCTGGCAGTGTAAGCACTTTATGTAATCCACCGTATACATAAACTGACAAACCTGTAGAAGTTTGAGATCGATCGGCCATCTGGGTCACGAGAAAATAGTGAAAAACGGATTACACATTTTGCATGAAATCATATTGATTCAACAAATGAATTAAACGCTCACTGAGCGATAAACTCCAATCGGAAAATTGGTTTATTCATTTCTCATGAAATATGGCATTTCAGACAGAAATATTTCAAGGGATGTTTTCTACTATCATCATCATTAGACCGTGTAAGTTGTATGTAAATCTGTGATCAAAAAGTATATTTTCACAAGTTTTGTTCTTACCAATTCTGTAATGTTCCTTTAAGGCTTTTTTAGTCTTTGAGAAAGACTCTCATTTTGTAGTATTGTGAGTCCATCAACCATTGTTTTGAAAAAAAAACTATTCATCCCTTTCTTTTTCTGTGTGCTTTCTGCCTCTCTCTCTCTCTCTTTTCATCTCTTTCCACTTGACTGCTTCTGTTACACCAGTATATTTGTTTACTTCTGTTGCATTGTCATTTAGCCATCAAGAAAGACTCTGCTAGGGTGGAAACGTCAGGCCTGAACTTTTCTTTTTGCAAAAATAATATTCATCATATTTTAAATATTTTTCCTTCTCTTTTCTGTTTTGATTAGGAGTCAAGATTCTTAGTCTAACCAACACGATGCCAATTGAGGTTCCGAGTCACAAAGGGAATTACGACAACTTTTTGAGGTCTCAAACGCGTGACTCAATGCTGGTAAGTTGCTGTTTTACTGAGAATACAGTGTTTATGGATCGTTATTAAAGCATGCACTGGCTACCTGTAGAATCACAAGTTCGTTTTTAAGATCTTTCTGCTTGTATTCCGTTGCCTAAATGCCTCAGCTCCGTCATATCTCACAGACAAGTTGTCCATCAAAGAACCTGCACGAAATTTGCGTTCCTACTCAAAAACTTCTGTCCTTCACGTTCAAAGGAGCAAACACAGTTGGGGGGCGGGGGGGAGATCGTGCATTTTCTATCGCTACACCTACATGTAGAATCTGAAACAATCTTCCTCAGTTACCAGTTACCATCAACTTCACTTAAAACCAACCTTTTTTTAAGAGAGCTTATTGTATTGCTACGTGCAACGTGGATTGGCGCCTTACGATCGATTGATTGATAATATTTTGCAACAAAATTGCTTTGGGTTGAATTTTTTTTAAAGAGCGCAACTGTCAAAGTCGCTTCAAGTTTTGTAAAAGCTACCAGTCGAATCTTGAAAGGAAATTTGGCGGGTCGACAATCTGACATTTGACCAGGCCTGGAATTTCACGGAGGCCACAGAGGCCTGTGGCCGCTGTTGCCCCTGGCTGCTGTTGCCCCTGGTCTTGGCCTTGGTGCCCCTTCAAAAGTTTCCCCATAGACTTTAAGTTTTTCATATGGAAGTGCCGTTTGCAAAATGAAAAGGGCCTTGCCCTTTGAAAGATGAAATTCCAGGCCTGTTTGACATGATGTTGGGATCCTGTGAAGGTACTTTCATTAATCCATTCAAACGTTCAACCTTTTCTCTCTCTCTGGAAAGCTTCCCCTACAATGAGTAGGATCGACAAGGTTGTCTAAAACCCCTAATTAGCCAATCACTCATGGGATTAGTTTCCTCTCTGAAATCACTTGATCCATCAAGATTTTTTAATTGTTTGACATAAGTTGGGAAAGCACGTTTTCTCCCTGCGCCGGTGCAGCTCTCCAGAGGTATGTGGTAAACCACGAACATAATTTTTTTTTTTAACGGGCAAGTTGCGGAGACCCTTTTTTTTTTTTACACTCACGTCTGGATAAATCGGTCCGGAGAAAGGATATTGAATTCTTCCAGCTCTGTCGGTTTGTTGCAATATTCTCCCTTCCTCTCTGACAAACATTTGCTTCTCATTTTGGCAGTCGGTATTTTTAAAGAAGGGGGGGGGGAGATGAGAGGGAATAACTCTGGCTGTATGGTGAGTGAGGGTTATTGATCCAGATAGTAGGGAAGGTGAAAACACTTTTGATAGTTTGCCAAAAATAATTCAAGGAAGACTCACTTTTACAATATTCCTTACATTGTTGGCTGTTTGTTTGTTTGTTTTCATAAACATCCCCAGTGCCATGGAGGGTATACTTTTGGTAATTGTCAAAGACTAGTATTCCCACTTGGTGTATCCAAACATATAATGAACAAACCTGTGAAAATTTGGGCCCAATTCGCCATCAATGTTGCAAGAAAAGAAATGAAGAAAAACAAACCAGAACAGAATTGTGTGCTTTCAAATGCCTGAGATTAAGGCTTCATGCCTGAAGCCTTTCTCGGATTCAAATGTTTTATTGAGAAATTACCTCTTTCTCAAAAACTACATTACTTCAGAGGGAGTTGTTTCTCACAATTTTTGTTATACTATCAGCAGCTCTCAGGTGCTCCTTACCGAGTGAGAATTTATGGTGATGTATTTCTTGAGTAATTACCAAAAGTATCCACTGCCTTAAAAGGAGCTGCTTAATCACCAATGTAATTATAAACATAAATCCACAAGTGCCTTGTGCAATTGCTTGTCATGTTTGTTTAGTGGTGTGGAAGGGTGTGCGCAACATTGGAAGGATTAAAAATATATACATTCACAGATTTGTATGGTATAAAGTTTTTGAGAAATGAGTAAAACAATTAGTTCTGATCTCGTGAGTCCGAAATCCCTGTTTGTAAACGGTGAAAACATTTTAAGTGGTTTTTCTTGTGGCTTCGATGAGCGATTGAGTTTAAACTTTCACAGGTTTGTTGATTTCATGTATTTGTCATGTATGTTGTGTCACATATAAAGTGCGGAGTCTTCGACAATCGCGTGCTTCATATTGAAATTGATACTGTGGAAAAATAAATTGAAATTGGATTTAAGTTTTACGTGATGACGGGCTGTCAGGGCTTCAAGATCTCACACAGCGTCTCATCGGCGGTGTTTTTTTGTATACCTCCTCGTCATAATGCTTTGTTTTTCCCCTTCTCTCACCTTTAGGATTTGCAATCATCTGAGGACAATTTCCTGAAACAAGACGACCTACTTCGGAGTTTGTCTGCTGCTCTTCCGGTAAGTTCCCTTTGTGCTCTGATTGTCGTAACGGTGTGTGGGGTAGGGGGGGATCTTGGTTGTGTTTCGGGTTTTTTTTTTTTACGACCAGGAGGTGGAGATTTTCATGAATTGGCACTTTGATGATTCCCTTTTGGGCATGTTGGGGGAACAACAACAATGGCCGTCTTAAAACGGACCTTTGTCTTCAAACTGTTGTTTCAAATTGATAAATCAAAACCGATGCACCAAAGCAAGAGGGTCGTGCCATATTTTCCCATTTGGAATAAGTTATACAACTTTTAAAACATTATTATTTTGGTTTACCGGTACACCAATGTTTGAAAAACTCAGTATACTCAGTATTTCCCGAGTCCTACGAACAAAATCCTCAGTCATACATGAAGTCTCGGGCCTGCAGACATAAACACACTTTAAACGTCAGTTGACACCCTCAAAATCTCTGCACACGCTTCTTACACCCATAGAGCTTACCAAACCTTATCATGTACCATTTCGAGACTTTTTTGTCCGCGATGTTGAACCTCCCCGTTAATATTTGGAAGCCAGCCACAAATGAGACCGTGACGTCGGGTTGTTTTTGAATGACTTTGCTACACTTCACTCCAACAAGCCCCCCTGCAACACCAGGAACGACCATATATGGGCAACATGCATCTCCAAAATGGGGATACGGAACTCATGAATTACCGTTAGCAATTTGGAAAGATTGAGTGGTGTGTGGGGTGGTGGGGGGGGGGGGAGACGGGGGGGATGCAAAACACAAAGAGGGAAGAAAGATGCAAGACGTTTTTTTTATTCGCAGTGTTTAGGGCTCGGTCTGGAAATAGACCCCAGCAACATTCCATTTTATTCCCCACTGACACAGGAGGGTGGTTTTTTTTTTATCCCGTCTTGCCGATCATCGGAGATGTGACCAAATCTCCCGGGGAATGACGTGGTCTGGGTTTTTTTTTTTTTTTTTTTCGACAGCGGTGTGTGCCGGCGCTAACTAGTTTATCAGACGGCGGATTGAGGATGCTTTCAATTGGGGAGTGAGTGACGAATAGGGAGATTGAACTTTGCCGAGGGAGAATTGAAAGAGAGAATGCCAAATTGTTTCTAGTTTTTATTTTTAACCTGAACCCTTTTGGACACCCCGTTTTTTAAAAGTTGGACACCCGGTTTTATCTGTCGTTTACATGTAAATGATACTGTAAGTGAACAATTTTGACGCCCAGTTTTTAATGTAAGTGATGCTCTCCTATGGTGATAGAGTGAAGGTTTTTTTTCACAGACTTTAACCCTTTAGTACACATGTACTGTATAATCATCACCATACGCCCAGACATTGCTAATCTTGTTGAGTTTTTGCCCCGTTATTTTCAGGGAAAATGTCAGGAAAATTATTAAGAAACACAAAATATATGGTTTTGATTTTGAGTTGTAGATTCTATATTAAAATGTCAGGAAAATTATTAAGAAACACAAAATATATGGTTTTGATTTAGAGTTGTAGATTCTATGCTAACATGGGAAGCGTTGGAAAATGTCAATTCCATCTGATACCTTATCTTCGACCCTCTTGTTTCAGAGGAAGTTGGTCAAATCTTGCGGCCGTTTGCGACCGCTACGTGCAGTTCAGAACAAGCCACTTGCAGCCGCTATGGTCTCTAAAGGGTTAATGTCTGTGAAAGTAACCTTCACTCTATCACCATGGAAGTTCAGGAATAACGTCAAGAGGAGAGCCTTACTTACATTAAAAACTGGGTGTCCAAATTGTTCACTTAACAATACATTTACATGTAAACGACAGATAAAACAGGGTGTCCCAATTTAAAACAGGGCGTCCAAAAGACACCCAGACACCGCCTCTGGCTAACACTATGTCTACATGTAAGCCTCTAGTGTAATTCCATTTGTGGGGGTGTTTTAAAGTCTGTGAAAAAAGTCTACAGTGTAACACCATGAAAGTTTAGGAATGACGTTAAGAGGAGACCATTACCTACATGTACATTAGTTTTCTGGATTCTTGACAGTAAACAGTTTCCCGTGAAAAGCAAAATGCTATACACACAATGTTTATCTTTTTGCTTCTGAAGTGCGGTATATAAGAGTCAACATTGTTACTATTATGATTTATTTGATAAATTTGCAATTGTCTTGATTTTCTTCTTCTAGAATATCACCATTGCCCGAGACAGGCTGGGTATTACCCCTGTCCACTTCCTGTCGCCCAAAGACATTGACAGGGTCCGGCAGATCGCACTGATTGAGCTGACCGCCATGTTTGATCGTCTCGGTCTCACCTTCCAGCCGGTCCGTAAATCAAGTCGGAGGAGATACAAAGGTGTTTATTATCCTTCTTTTTATTAGTCTCCCCTTGCCTTTTAATGTACCAGTGGTTTTTTTAATATATTTTTTTTATGAGATATCGCCTAACTCACAAGGCCGAATGGCCACTTCAAGGTGAAGGCTACACTTCACTGATTTTGGCTGTAGACCCAAATCAACTGACACCAGAGGCACGTTGCCACCTACTCCTGGGGCTGAAACAGGGTTACAAGGAGGTAGGCATGGGTATCATCCACTAGAAGCCTGGCTTGTAGAGCAGAGTGCACTACCTTCCCAACTTTTTACGAAGCAATTATGGTTAAGTGCCTTGCCCAAGGGCACAAGTGTCATGACCGGGACTCGAATCCACACTCTGCTGCTGATGACACCAGAGGTTGGGTCCGGTGAAATAGACCACTCGGCCACGACTCGCCGCATAGATTTCACATAGAGTTAAGATTGATCTTAAGATGTGTATCAATGATAATTGCTGATGAGCAAAGTGTGAATGTCATCTTAAAATGAATCTTAGTGTTTTGTGCAATCGGGCCCTGGATTCCTAGATACCACTCTACTTTGACTTGATAACTTCCTCTTAAAACATGTAAGTCATGTACATGGCGTGTTGTGGCCGAGCAGATAAGAGCACCGGACTCAAGCTCTGGTGTTTCTGTTCAGCAGAGTGTGGGTTCGAGTCCCGGTCGTGACACTTGTGTCCTTAAGCAAGACACTTAACCGTTATTGCTGCATCCTTCGGATGGGACGTAAAGCTGTTGGTCCTGTGTGTTATGTAATGCGTTTAAAAGAACCCAGTACACTTGTCGTTAAGAGGAAGGGGTTCACCCTGAAGTTTTCTGGTATGGTCTGCTGCAGATTGTGCCACAGCACCTTGTAAACCGTTTCACGGTGCTGTGTAAATAAATGGGTTATACATTTCGAACATAGCTCCGCACAACTTGTCGAAAAAATATTGAGCACTTTGAGTTGCCCTATAATAATGAAATATTCATCCTCTCTCTTTGTAGATTCAGGTATTTTTGGCGTCCCGCTGACTACTCTGGTGGAGAATGATAGACTCTGGAGGCCAGATACAGACACGCCCCTTGTATTACAAAAGGTATTGTCATGGATCTTCATATTTCCTTTTAGTCTAACCTTTTTTGTGTTCGATTCGGTCTCCATGGTAGCCTTTTGTCAAGGCCTTCGTGTCTTGGAGCTGCGATCCCAAGCGACTGAAATGGGAGACTACGCACGCGAGTGGCGAAGCCACGAGGGCCTTATACCATATACATAAATTGACAAACCTGTAGAAGTTTGGGATCGATCGGCCATCTGGGTCACGAGAAAATAGTAAAATACCGATTACACATTTGCATGAAATCATATGAAATCATTAGTTTATTCATTTCTCATCAAATATGGCATTTCAGACAGAAATATTTTAAGGGATGTTTTCTCCTATCATCATCATTAGACCGTGTAAGTTTTATGTAAATCTGTGATCAAAAAGTATATTTTACAAGTTTTTTTCTTACCAATTCTGTAATGTTCCTTTAATCACTGGGCAATGACCGAAAAACGCGCCCCATCTGATACGCGCCGTTTACGTGTTAACATAACATCTTGTAGTATCGGCCTTAGGGAATGGAACAAACACGCTGTTCACATCAAAGACTCTTGTCAATTCTTACATTTCAAAAAACTTCTTAGAACCTTCCTCGTTTCTACTTCTGTTTAGCCACTGCTAGCGTTCTAAGGTTCGCTGTGAAGCACTTTGATCTTGTTAAAGGCAAAGTATACCTTTGGTTTGGGGGACCGTTTGATTGTTTTAATCCTATATACATGTAAATGTAGTTATATACAATAAAACTAACCTGTGAAAATTTCATTTCAAAAGGTGGTCGCGTTTTTGAAATATCGCCAAAATCCCCAGCGAATATGTCCATGCATAAAGAATTATCCCTAATAGATACTTAAAGAATCTGAGAAACCTTGCTGACAGAAACGTTTCTCAGGTTCAAATTTGGGGGGACAAAAACTGACATCTTTTTCCATACCCCACATTATTTTGAATTGACTTAATGACCTTTCGACCTTGTATTTGTTGGAGAAGCAAAGTGCAAGGTAGTTTTTTTCTCGTCAAGCAAATTTCGTGCTCTGAAACGACAAAAGTAAGCCTTCAAAAATCTAAGCTGTTGCCCTTGGATCAAAATCTAAGCTTGTTGATTTCCTTCTAGATATATGGTCTTGTGCGATGTTGACTTCAGAATTATAATACTGATTATTTATGGCAGTGGTGTTTTATTTTGCTCTCTTCCCCCCCCCTTCTTCCCCCCTTCCCCCCACCCCCAGTTGGGAAATACTGGGTCTTGCTGAAAACTAGAGGATTAGAATAAAACAAATTACTTCCCAATCAAAAGTTGTGCCTTCCCCTTTTTCAAGATCGTCGTCTTCGTTTTATATTGGCTCCAGATCGGATACCTAATTGATGGTTTATGACAGATTTATGAAATATAGGCTCAGCTCGAAATGGGTCCTGTGCGAACGAGAATTAGAAGAAGGAAAAGTGCAGTGATCGTGCCTTTGGCATGCGATGGGCGAAAAAACATTTCACTTATTCTAATTCTGACTTGACATATCTCATGTGTAACTCTCAGCATTAATTTGTTATTTCCACTTGAGATGTCAGAGTTAGCGGTAGGGTACAACGTTGCCATGTAGGCTTTTCAATATTTTGGAGACAGCCATCTCGATTTTGCCCCATTCAAATCCATGTATCCCAAACCGAGGCTGGAAGGGTCAAGTTAGTCTGGAGCCTTTGTATTGGGCCCTTGCACTTTGTTAGCCTCTAGACCGCCCTCTACTGAAATTTGCCTGGCAGTGTGCAGGCAGTTATTGTTTTGCATAGATTTGGTGAAGGAGTGACTCTCTCGGGCAATCTGTCACTCATAACATCACTTTTAATACTAATTTATGCAAAACAGACAATTTATGTTTTGTTTCACCATGACATGCGAGGGCACATCTAGAGAAGACCAGTCGATGTGATTACCATTGCAAATAGGGAACTACAAGTACCAGTAGATGTGATTACCATTGCGAATAGGGAACTACAAGTACCAGTAGATGTGATTACCATTGCGAATAGGGAACTACAAGTACCAGTAGATGTGATTACCATCGCGAATAGGGAACTACAAGTACATGTATACAGCATAGTGACGGTTTATTGGTTGTGGGAACTTCAGTCTTACTCTTATTTTATAGATTTTCCGAAAGTGTCACAAATTGATTTTGTGGAGTTCCAACAGGAGTTGTAGGCCACAAGATATTATTTGAGAAAACAGCAACTAAGATTTTGCAAGTCTACTGCAGACTCAAAGGTTGGGTCCGTTACCAGTGCTAAATTTGGTTTCCTTCCGCGTTAGATCAATGAACCTGGGAATCCAACCCAAGGATCACAAAAATGTTTGAATGTGCGTAAGGTCTGTTACATGTATGTGTTGTCTTATTTTCATGAAAAAATATAGAAATTAAAATATTATTATGCAATCATTTTGCAATTTGTTTCTTTTTTTACTGTAGATTATCGGGTACTTAGAAGAAAACGGTCTAGATGAAGAAGGTGTCTTAAGAGTGCCTGGTTCAACGGCAAGAATAAAGGTATGTTCTTGATTTGTGCTGTGGGCGTAACTGGGTACAGGGGTACCCAGCAAAAATGTAATGTTGGAATTCTGGTCTAGGTGAAGAGGTGTCTTTTTAAGAGTGCCTGGTTCAGTGGCAGGAATAAATGTGGTTTATGGTTTGGACTGCGGGCGTAACTAGGTACAGGGGTACAGCAAGAGTTTGTTAAAATGGGTGTTACGAGGCTAACAGTTCTTTTAATCGCAAAGGACTGGTCTAGAAGAAAGGATGTCTTGCAAGGTCGTGGGTTCGAATCCCACCTGAGTGATTTGCCTGTGGATTTTTTTCACAGAGCTCGGGAAAGTACTGAGTATACAGTGCTTAATACACATCGGTGTAAGGGTAAAACCAAATTATTTGCAAGGTCTAGTCTCTCGTCACCCCTGATTCTTTTCATAATCACCACTTCTCATCGAAAATATTATGGTATTTGTAAGCTACATGTGTGTGGTTCTTAAAGGGCCTGTACACTATTGGTAAGATCGAAAAACACAATGTTCACAGATTCACACATAACTTACATGATTTAAAGTAAGTAATGGTAGAAAGGGTTCCTTAAAATATTTCTGCCTAAAATGCTATCGTTTCTGAGAAACGAGTAAAACAATAGTAATTATCGCGCGCGATAATTTGAAAAAAACAGAAAAAACATAAGATCTCTTTTCACTATTTTCTCGTGACCCCGATGACCAATTGAGCTCAAACTTTCACAGGTTTGTTTGTTCATGCATATGTTGAATCACACAAAATGTGGACACTGATTTTGAGCTGTTACCAAAAGTGTACAATACCTTTAAGACCTCCTTAAATATAGAACCTTAGTCCAGCTTGTCCAGACCTTTTTTTTCCTTCAGGAACGACTCTCACATCACCCTGAATCTGGAATAGAGGGAGCTGTTTGTTGTTGTGTTAGGAGAATGCCCCTTTAACTGAACAGTTGTAGGAGTCTTAATTAATTGTTAGGATGTTAAACCAGGATGTGATGAATTCTCAGGTTTGTCTTCAGGGACTAAAATTTCACAACTTTCTCAAAAATGTAAGGTGGAAGTTTGCTCAGGTTTTTTTTTGTTTTCTTACTTAAGTGCTTCAGATTTTGAAAAGTACAGCGGCCTTTGATAGGAAATTGTGAGTCGGATGCTGAAAATTACATATAAATCATTTTGACTGCAATATCTAATCATTTGTTGTTTTAAGTGCACCTCATACAACTATTTCAGCACACTGTACACTTTGTAAAGAGCCCTTTTCAAAACAGTACTAGTAAAAAGTGACAATGGTTAAACGGGAAAAAGATCAAGTTCATAGTTTAAGTGAACAACGACAACCATCAAAGAAAAAGAAAAAAATTATATGTCAAACGGTGATGAATCCAAGATAAAGGGATTTATTTTTAAGGTTAGACTCTACTCAAGACAACAGTAGGCAAGTACAAAACCACAGCTAGAGTTCAACAACAAAAACCATCCAAACCCGTCGAAATCCACCCGCATGTTTTCTTTGATTATGTTGGACTAAGTGTTGATGGGAGTCTAGCAAACGCAAGGATTTCTCTCCCCCCCCCCCCCCCCACCTGTTCTAATTCACCCCTACTCTGATATTTTTGCATTTTAAATGTTATGATTTGTTGTGTGCCGTGACTAAGTGGTTAAGAGCACCAGACTCAAGCTCTGGTGTTTATGATCAGTAGAGTGTGGGTTCGAGTCCCAGTCGTGGCAGTTGTGTCCTTGAGCAAGATACTTTACCATTGTTGGTTTGTCCTTCGGATGGGACTTTTAACCCGTAGGTTCCATACACTAGGATATGTAATGCACTTAAAATAATCCAGAGCACTTATTGCATAAGAGTAGGGGTTAACCCCGGTGTTTCTGGTTCACAAAGCAAGCACCCTTGTTTACAGGTTTTCCTCGGGCTTGCGAGCTAGGGTGATCAAGTTCACTTATGAGGCATCCTTGGTTTCATCGCCAAAACATAAATAATAATGATAAATTGTCCCCGAACCTCAAACAGCGTATCGAGTTGTACTGGCCTTGGGATTCTCCCAGAGAACTGATCTTGATGGGGATACAGTTTAGTGTGGGTGTAAATAATTAATCAAGAAAGTTCCTGTTATGGAGCATTTGTCGCAGAACACAACGATTGCGGTTTGGAGATCATTAATGAATTGTGACATGCGTTGGCCTGTCTTGTGGTCGTTCGGCTCCGACAGGATGTTTCGAATTTAAGGACTGTGCGAATCACGTTTACAAAATCAGCCCGTGACTCGTTGCACTTTCTTCCTCGGCTGTTTATTCCGGTTGAATCCTGTCTCTTTCTTATGAGAAGTGGCAAGGATCTGTCAGCGGTGATTTGATGAATTACTAATTTACCCTAAAACGTCTTCAAAATATTGTCCTCGTTTTTTGGTTTCTTGGTGACTTGGTGTGACCCGTGTGCAGGCCTGGGCCCAATTTCATAGAGCTGTTTAAGCACACAAAATAGCTAAGCACAACAAAATTATGCTTACCAGAATCAAGTTACCAGCCAAAATGCCATGTCATATGCACCATTTCTGACCGGTATCCTGCCAATTTTTGCCTAGCACAACATTTTGTAAGCGAAATGGTCTGCTTAAGCAGCTCTATGAAATTGGACCCTGGAATTACACGGAGGCCATGGCCTCCGTTGCCCTGCTCTTGGCCTTGGTGCCCCTTCAAAAGTCGCCCATAGACTTTAAGATTTTTCAAAGGTAATGCCCTTTGTAAAATGGAAATGGTCTTGCCCTCTCAAAGATGAAATTCCAGGCCTGCAGCCGATTTCACGAAGCGCTAGGATTAATCCTATCTCAAGTTAGGATGAGTAACTCGTCCTAACTTAGGATGGGTTCAATGTGTCCCAACGTCTATGGATATGGAACTTAACTCGTCCTAAGTCCTAAGATTAATCCTAAGTTAGGAAGAGTTTGGTGAAATCGACGGCTGGACCCGTAATGAACCACTACCATGTGATACATCCAAAGTGGATTATGATTAAGGAACTTCTTTTTATTTGTTCAAATTAGTTTTTTGAGGTTTTTTTGTTGTTGTTGGTTCAGAGGCACTTTTTGTAAATCTTTTTTGTGTGTGTGTGGTTTTGAGGCACTTTGTCCTGTTTTTCTTTAATATATTGATTAATTTTATTTGTTGATTTTTTTATATATATTTTTATTGATTGAACTTCTGTATCTTGTTTACATGAATTTTTTGGATTAACTATTTTTATTATTTAAATTCTATTATTTAAATTATTTGTTTATTTATTTATTTATTTATTTTATTCTTTTTTATTAAATAACTTTTTTTATTATTTATATGTATCCATTTATTTGTACTGTTTGATTGATTTATTTTATTTTATGATTATTAAAATAAAAAAATGGGGGGGGTAAATGAAATAATTTGAGTCTTTTATACTATCAGGAATGCTGTGAAATTTTCTGCTGCTCTTCAATATCCAGATATTTTTGAAATGAAGTTTTTATTTCGTTAATTAATTTGTTTATTATTACTGGAGGCCTACTAATAATGAACATTTACATAGCGCATTGTATGTAGTGTTTCTTATCACTCATTATTTTGTTCTGCAGGTATATGGAGATAATTTATGTTTGAATTAAAAGAACCATTTAATTGCAAAGCACTAGGTACCGGTTTGCCAGGTGCAGTTTTTTTAATTTTCAGGGTTTTCTTCTTTTAAAGCACATGTACAACATTGGTAATTTTCAAAGGCTAGTATCCACACTTTGTGTGACCTAACATATACATGAAATAACAAATCTGTGTAATGTTAAGCTCAATCGGTCTTTGGAGTCATGAGAAAATAGTGAAAAACCCCATTATATATTTTCACTGTTTTCAAACATCGGATTTTATCACCAGTGATAAAGACTAATATTTTTTTACTCATTTCCAAAAACTATATTTTCCAAAAAATATTTCAAGGGAAGTTTACCACCATGACCATCTTTATGCCATGTACGTTATGTGCAAATCTGTGAACATTTATATTTTCAATCTTACCAATGTTGTAGAATATAGACCCCTTGCACAACGCGCAGCATACTCACATGTGCCTATCCTGGGTGTCATTTTGGGTGTCAAAATCGTATACAAACGTGCACAAAAGAGAGTTGACACCCAAAACTACGCACATTGTTCGGAGGCGCGTTCTGTGTTCTGTAAGGGGTCTATATAAATCAATAGCTTCCCCTTGCATAACGCGAAACGCTACAGGTACGCTGAGGTCACGCGCACGTTTTTACGCACAGAGAACAGCTATCGTCCAATGATCTGCCTCCTTTTTGAGAGTGTGACATCACATGCAAAGGGTCTATATTGGGTTTTTAAAACTCAAGTATATTATGTCAAACTAATTCAAATTTTTATTTCTGGTTGTAATTTTTCTCACACAGCAACTCAGGGAAGAAATCGAAAGCACATTTTACGAGGGGAAGTTTAAATTTGACGATTTACGAATCAACGATGTCGTCGGTCTGTTGAAGCAGTTTCTACGCGACCTCCCATCCCCCATACTCACGTTTGATTACATCAATGCATTTGCAATGGTGGAAAGTAAGTACACTTTACTGTAATAAGATTTCATCAAACTTATCCCTTAATGGGCAATAAATGTTAAATTACAGGGAAAAAAAGTTGTTTTAAAATTGTACTCTTGTATACTCCCGGCTGGAGGGAAGGGTTTAATGGTCAAATGATCAGTGTTGTTCTTTTTCAAGGTTTTTTTTTTTCAAGCTTCTTCTGAAGTGGCCATGTTGAAACAGAAGTTGTTTTTAAATGTTGCCATGTACTCCTGGCTGGAGAGAAGGGTTTAATGGTCAAATGATCAGTGTTGTTCTCTAGACTTTTTCAAGGTTATTTTCAATTGCTTCTTCTGTAGTGGCCATGTAGAAACAGAAATTTCCTGGATGGAGATAGAGAAGGGTTTTTATGGTCAGTTGGTCTGTTGAATTCTTGCACTTCTTCAAGCTCATTCCAAAGTGGCCATAATTGCTGAATTACCAAAGAAGAAGCCGTCTTAAAAAAAATGTACCACTCCTTGATGGAGAGAAGGGTTTAATGGACAGCTTTGCTTGTTGTGTTCACACTGACCGTACATCTGTTGTTTTCACTTTGACCACACACCTCTTGTTTTTATTTTATCTAAACCTCACACTCTCTCAGTCTCAACCAAGTGCTGGTCAACCTCAAAGCAGGACCATCACAACAGCTTCCCAATTCCCCAAAGTCCCAGCCCCTACCAAAATATTTTCAGACTGTCAAATCTCTGGTTTATATTACATCCCCCCAAAAAAAGAAGAAGAAAAAAAAATTAAAACAAAGAGGAGAGAAAACAAAACAATGCTCGAACACTGCAGCCAAGTCATAAATCTGACTTACCTTTCCATAATTCTTCATCCATTAACTCATCCATCCATCGTGCTGGCCATCCTGAAGCAATTAAAGACCCTGTCAGCTAAGGCCTGTTATCAACAATTGAACCAGCGGTGATTCTGTGTGGACCTCGTTATTGGCAGGAAACCCTTTTTTGTGATGTGAGGCCGGGGCTAGGATCGTTTTGGGAAGACGTGAAATTTCCTTGGTGCGGAAACTCTCAGACTCTCTCCTTTTCTTGTTTTGTTCTCAGTACACAAGGGAGCATAAGGAAATGTCCAGTCTTGTGTTTTTTTTTTTTTTTTTCTCTTTCTTTTCTTTGGGAAGGGATTTGGTTGCCGATCTGTCAGGAATTGTTAAGCTTGATTTCCATTGACCTTCTTTTTGGGGGGGGGGGATTTTAGTTCAAAGTAGAACGAAGAAGAGAAAAGGACCAATGGGAACTTGATGAATCATAAGTGTGTCAGTCTTGTTTGAAGTGTGACAGTGAGACTCTCTGCATCGTCATGACAGCAAGACTTTTTTGCCCAAATGTTATCCCCGTGTCCAGTTTGACGGTTTTTTTTTTTGTCTTGTGCTGGATTTTTGGATGCACCGAAATTGTTATTGGCCTCATGTTTTTGGTTTTGATCGGAGCAGGGTCCTTCTCAAGGGCTGTGAGACCAACTCTGCTGGGGTCGAAACATGAGGCCATCAATTTAAAAAAAATATCAGTTTTATCATTGGTCATTTTGGTTGGTGTGCGCGTTTGCAACATCTGATTCTGTTTTGTTTTTATTTTTTAAATGTCAAATAATAAACCACAAGGTAAACTGACTTGGTGTATTTTTTAAATGATTTCGGGTTGAACAAAGAAAAATTGACTAGAGCGGGATTTGAACCAACGACCTCCGGTTTAACGTGCCGGCGCTCTACCAACTGAGCTATCTAGCCCTATGTTGGCGGTCTCCCTATTTTGTCAATATCTTTGTTCGGGGGTGCCAGTCAGAAGCCATTCAACCGCAAACTGCCGTGTAGCCAGGGATCACACCCAGGTAACGATACAGACAGGGGATCACCTTAAGGGGATGCGACTTTTTATATCAGATATTAAATAATAAACCACAAGGGAAACTGACTTGGTGTATTTTTTAAATGATTTCGGGTTGAACAAAGAAAAATTGACTAGAGCGGGATTTGAACCAACGACCTCCGGTTTAACGTGCCGGCGCTCTACCAACTGAGCTATCTAGCCCTATGTTGGCGGTCTCCCTATTTTGTCAATATCTTTGTTCGGGGGTGCCAGTCAGAAGCCATTCAACCGCAAACTGCCGTGTAGCCAGGGATCACACCCAGGTAACGATACAGACAGGGGATCACCTTAAGGGGATGCGACTTTTTATATCAGATATTAAATAATAAACCACAAGGGAAACTGACTTGTTTTTCAAATGTTTAGATATACCTTTAACCTCTCCAACATTTTTGTCATCCAAGTGGCAAGATTCTGATAGCCACTCACTCTATTTTTGAAAAAGCTTGCAGATTTCAGAAATTACCAATTCAGTTTTCCCGATTCCTCCAGAGTAATTTGTTTTTTACTCCTGTTCTTCTCGACAGAAATCCAAGATCGTAAGAAGCAGCTGCAGTGTCTTAACCTCCTGATCCTCGTTCTTCCAGACATCCACAGAGCAACCCTTAAGGTCAGTCCAGGCAAAAGGTCACTCGATCGAGGTCAGGGTTCACATTCCGCCCTTCATATTTTGAGCATTAAGGCCATGTCACACTGGACATTTTACTGGCAACCAGGGCCCAATTTCATAAAGCTGCTATAGCACAAAAAGTACAACAAAATTATGCTTAACAGAATAAGGTTACCAGCCAAACTACCATAGCACATGTACATTTTGTAACTGGTATCCTGCTCATTTCTGCTTAGCAGGCAAATGTTAAGCAATACTTTCTGCTTAAGCAGCTCTATGAAGTTGGGCCCAGTTCCAAGCAAGTTCCAAGCAACCTTCAAGAAAGAACTCATAATTTTTCTGGAGTATTGTAAGAAACCTTTAGAAAAATGAGTCTTGTGCTACCGAAGAGTTCCTTTTGCATGCAGTGCAGATGGGTTGCCTTTAAGTTGCTAGTAAAAATTGCCCTGTGTGACCAAAAATTATTACCAGTTCGTACCTAAAACCTAAAACTTTGTTTAGGTTTGTGGGATGAAACCACCCTCTAGCCCTTTTCACACGGCAAAGGGCAAACGAGGGTCCTGACCAGTTGTCTTGACCAAACTCAAACACTACCTTTCACAAAGACTTGTAGACAAGTCGTTAAATGTTTGTCGTGATGATAGCGTTCCGACTCTCTCCGCGATTCTCGCAACACGGGCGATGTTCTCGCGAGACTGCTGGCCCCTGCGAGACTATACTGCTCTAACGACTTTGGTCTCATTTGGTTGTAGTCGGGAGCAAGCAGCCTCGCGCAAGAGCAGTGATCTCGCGAGAGCAGTCTTCGATCAGGAGGAGGGGAGCGTGCTATAGCGTATATTTACTGCGACTCGACTATAAATGCACCGCTACTCGACCATCACCGGCCGCGACAAAAACGACTTGTCAACAAGTCAACCTTTCACACGGCGCAGAAACCAACGTCCCGTATCACAGATCCTTCACCTTTTGAGGTTGTCAAAGGTCAACATGGGTTATTGTCCTTCTCACTGGTGTCCGCGCGGCTAGCATGGAATCGCTGTTACATGAGTTGTTTACCAATCAACTTGCGCGCATGTGTGGTAGCTCTAGCTAAACCACGGTCCTTGGTCTGTGTTTGTCGGGCGTTCATTCACACAGCAAGCACAGATGATCGTGGTGAGTTTTCACAACGATGTGGTTTTTTGTCGCTGGTCTTAATTGAATGTCAAGTAATGAACCACAAGGGAAACTTGAAGTCAGAAAAAGATCAGGGACCCGTGCTCGTGCAGAGCAGAGGTACATTTCTCACGACGTGGACTTGATAGCGTTGTGTTCTTAGGATACTTGGACCCCCTTGCTTATTTCCCTTGTGTGAAAAGGCCCTTTGTCTTTAAAAAAAAATGTCCCCCTCCACCATCCAAATACCCTCTCAAAAAAAAATGAAAGCCTTTCTTAGATCGGCGACACGAGGCCAAGATGTTTCATCGTTACCTCTTAACTTTTCCAAACATGAGGGAGGATGGAGTGGGGGGTAGAGAGAGAGGAGGGGGGATGAGAATTAGCCGGATAAGAAAAGCAGCTAAAACAACCACGACTCTGTCAGTGTTGATTACATGACGGCCGGGTTTCACACTACCTCATTCTTATCAGCCTTTCCCAAGTGAGGATACGTTCTAATTATATCATTACGACGCATCTTGCAAGTTTTGGGCGTTCTTGTTTCTTTCTTTCTCCTTCTTCTTTCTATTAAAGGCAGGGTATGTACTTTACTCCACAAGTTAAAGACACTGGACACCTTTGGTAATTGTCAGAGACCAGTCTTCTCACTTGGTGTATCTCAACATATGCACAAAATAACAAACCTGTGAAAATTTGAACTCAATTGGTCGTCGAAGTTGCGAGATAATAATGGAAGAAACGAAGCTGTGTGCTTTCAGATGCTTGATTTCGAGACCATACGCGTGAGGTCTCAAAATCAATTCCAATATTTTACTGAGAAATTACTTCTTTCTCAAAAACTACGTTACTTCAGAGGGAGCCGTTTCTCACAATGTTTTATACTATCAACAGCTCTCCATTGCTCGTTACCAAGTAAGTTTTTATGCTGACAATCATTTTGAGTAATTATACCAAAAGTGTCCAGTGCCTTTAATGACAATACGAACTTACATGGTTAAGAGAATTGGAGAGCTGTTGATGTTATAAAACATTGTTTGAAATGACCCCCTTTTGAATGAATGTAGTTTTAGAGAAAGAGGTAGTTTTTCACCCCAAAGTTTGAATCATTGAAAGGTTTCAGGCATGAAGCCTTTCTCAGGCATCTGAAAGCACACTATTCTATGCAACGATGGTGTTGTTTTGGGTGTTTTTTTTTTTCTTTCATTATTTTCTTGCAACTTTGATGAACAATTGAGCCCAAATTTTCACAGGTTTGTTAATTTATGCATATGTTGGGATGCACCAAGTGAGGATACTGGTCTTAAACATCTACATGTACCAAAAGTATACCCTGCCTTTAAAACACGAACCCGATGATGTATCGTCTGAGATTGAATATTCCTTGTCCTTTTAGTCATGTTCTGATGCGCTCGTTAGAAATAGAAACGAGTAGGCGGTAATTAGTCATTAGTCTCGATTAGCGAGTCTCCACAAATTGGCTTGGGCCTTACGTTGACCTATTGGCGTTTGTGGCATTTAGACGTGGGAGTTCCTGCGATAATCCATACGGAGCTTTGTGTGTGTGTGTGTAAAGTTTGTTAGCGTCTGGTATTTAAGCGCTGGATGTGGGTGGATGGCTGTTACCATGGTTACAGGACTGTGCATCTGCTCCAGTTCTCTTCATTAGAATTCTAAATCTTAAAGGCCATGTCACACAGGGCAATTTTTACAGGCAACTTGAAGGCAACCAACTGCACTGCATGCACTATAGAACACTAAATGATAACTCAACACCCAAACTGTTGGACTCTGATTATGGTGGTATGCCTGATCCCATGTAAAGCATAATCAGTTAACAAGTGCAGTCCTCAGTCTAACACCATTCAGTAACTTAATACCCAAACTGTTGTACTCTGGTTATGGTGGTATGCCTGATCCCATGTAAAGCATGATCAGTTTACTTGTGCAGTCCTCAGTCCAACACCATTCAGTAGCTCAACACCTAAACTGTTGGACTCTGATTGTGGTGGTATGCCTGGTTCGATGTAAAGCATGATCAGTTTACTATAAGTGCAGTAGTCCAACACCTTTCAGTAGCTCAACACCCAAACTGTTGGACTCTGATTATGGTGGTATGCCTGGTTCAATAAAAAGCACAATTAGTGTACTACAGTGCAGTTCTCAGTCCAACATCATAATGGTAACTCAACACCCTAACTGTTAGACTCTGATTATGGCGGCCTCACCAGTCCTCGCGGTCTCCAACAGAATCAAACAAAACATGCAGTCGGAATTTGAAGGGTTTGGGTGGTTAAGGGTTTATTGAACTTGGTTTTCTACTTGCTTCTTGTACTCTTGTGTAAGGTTTAAACTATAAGAAAAGGTCTCTGTATCTTCCACTTTACAGCTGGTGTTGAAATTCCTCGGTAAGGTCGTAGAGCATGAACCCAAAAACAAGATGTCACTGAACAACATCGCGATGATAATGGCCCCCAACCTCTTCACTGCGCAGTCGTCGAGGAAGAAGTGCCCCGACTACTCCGAGCTACAGTTTGCTGCAGGAACGTGTAATGTGATGAGAATGCTGGTCAAATACCACAACATCCTATGGGTGGTGAGTGTTTATATTATTATTGTGGCAAAAAATAGTTAAATGGCCTGACATTTCGACCCTAGCAGAGTCTTTCTCGAAGGCTATTATTATTATTATCGAGAAGTTCCCCTGATCCACAAAGCTAAAGTAGTAGTCCATGCCGATTTTCTACCTTCCGCTCCGGTAGTAATTAATAAGCAGGACAGTTCTTTTCAGTTCTTTTCAGAACTGAGAAGTCTCCTGAATTCTGAAAATCAAAAAAATTATCAAAGCGATAAAAAAAAAAAAAAAACCAAAATACAATAACACTTTTCAGCCTAATTTCCCCTTTTTGTAAATACAACAGGCAACGGATTTGTCAGGATTTTTTCCTGATTTCAGAATTTTCTCAAATATTCTTGATAGAAGAAAAGTCACCAAAGAGAGAAATAAATGGTGTACATTGTGTCCTAACCTGTAGTTTTATATTTCTGGTGATGATGCACATAATCTGTAAACCTCCTGAATTTGTAACATCTGGGAGGTTCCGGGTCTAGAATAAAACAAAAATGGTTGGAGAAACAGTTAAAAAAATTATCTATGCCGCCAATACGAGGGGTCTGTCGACAAGCTAGTTCAGTTCCTGAAACAAAAAAAAACATTTTTGCAGAACTTGGAAATTACTAAAAAATACTTTGCTCGATATTTAGCACTACATATACATACACTGTATACATC
The DNA here is from genome assembly GCA_032158295.1 of Pycnopodia helianthoides. Taxonomy (NCBI): domain Eukaryota; kingdom Metazoa; phylum Echinodermata; class Asteroidea; order Forcipulatida; family Asteriidae; genus Pycnopodia; species Pycnopodia helianthoides. Next base: position 4,685,727 of record CM063255.1, on the reverse strand, counting down.
ACTTCAGCTCAAACTTAAAAACTATCAATTCCTCTAATCAATGTCAGTGACTGTAATAACCTCACGAAATGCTTTCTTGGTGAACGTGTCTTGCTGAGATCCTTGTGTCTGTATCGATTTAAACGCTTGGCTCCTATCTCTTTCCTGTATTTAGGTACCGTTCAGAATGGTAGAACAGGTACGGCGAATGTGTGAACTGGAATCCAAGAAGACGAGAGACTCTAAATCGGTGAGTTACTTTAAAGTTGCTTGGCCCAATTTTATGCCGAACGTTTTTGTGTTTGGTAAACTACAAGAAAAATACATGCAAGTGCAAAACAAAATAAAGAATTAGACAGAAAACAGCGAGAACAGTAAGTCAGGCCTGGAATTACACGGAGGCCACCGAGGCCATGGTCTCCGTTGCCCTTCTCTTGGCCTTGGTGCCCCTTCAAAAGTTGCCCGTAGACTTTAAGATTTTCCAATGGAAGTGCCCTCTGCAAAATGCAAATGGCCTTGCCCTCTCTAAGATGAAATTCCGGGCCTGGTAAAGTTGTTTGCCGAGGGTGACACAAAAAAAGTCAAATATTTTTTTCCAATTTGGGTCCTGTGAGTGAAAACAAGATGGGGCACAGTAAATATCTTGGACGAAACAGTAAACTTAAAGGACTACAGTATTAACTCTTTCAGTGCCCGCTATTTTTGTGTTTTTAATTTTAAAAGTGCACAGTTTTTTAAGTTTTTTCAAAATTCTGTTTAAAAAATGATAATAAATAAGTCTTTCTCATTAAACAAAATGTATTTTGCTGATTTGCATTACCTTGGTACATCCCAAAGCCAATAGTATTTCCTGAGTGATAGGCCCCCTAATGCCCTCTCGTGATAACATGTATATTATACATGTAGGTCGTACTTGTACGACTGATGACACTTTTCAAATACATAAAATAGATTGTACATGTACGACCTTGGCACTGAAAGAGTTAATACAGGAACTATAAAAGCAATCCACAAAAGCACAAGAAGAAAGCCTGGATTAAAAGATGACATGAGAAATTTTCAGACTATTATCTGAAGTCAGACTTTTTTTTTAGTCTGCCTGGTAAACAGAACATTCAGTATTTTTCTCAAAATAAAATATGTCGTGCTCTGTGATCTACTTCTCTAGTGTTCTCTAGATACTGTTCCCACCAGAAGCTCCTTGGAATCTATAACTCCAGGGGTTTACCAAAAGGTGGACATGCCATCATTTCAACCTCCTTCCTAAGATCTGGATCCCAGTTTCAGACATTTTTTGTCAGCAATTACTCTCACAAACACAACTGCCACAACCAGAACTTAAAGGCTTCCGAGTCACAGTTATTTAGTTAACTTTTTTAGTTCCAGTTTGTATTGTTCTTTTGTCATGCGAAAATAATAATAATATAACAATATTCTTGTAAAGATTTGTAATAATTACCAATTCAGTAACCACTTCAAAGTTTTAATTGCCTCATTTTGCATTCTTGCTTTCTTTGATCAGGTCATGACACTCTTCAGAAGGAAAGAGAGGAAAAACTCATCAGCCGAGGTAAGGAATGATGAAAGTTACTTGTTATTTTTTACTTAAACAATACTGGGTGTGGCTTGAGTAGGTGGTGTGTAAAGCGCTCGCCTCTCACCACTGTGGCCCTGGGTGGCCCGGGTTCGATTCCCGCTAGGGCCATATGTGAGTAGAGTTGTGCGTTGGTTCTCTTCTATGCCATGAGGTGTTTTTTTCCAGGCCCTCTGGTTTTCTTCCCTCCGGAAAAATCAAACACTTTCGATCTCTGGCTGTGCTCCATGCAGCCGATTTCATGAAACTTTATGTAACTGCATGAGTCCACTTGTGCAAGATTTCTGGTGCACAACTTACGCAATAAATGTTGCGCACAAGTGGACTTACTCAGTTGCGTAAAAGTGTTGTGAAATTGGCGGCTGGTGACAAGGGTCAGTGTGGCCGGCGGCCAAAGGCACCATTGTTTGCCTGCTGCTCGGACACCGTCCTTCACAATTCGGCTTCTCAGCTGCAAGTAAGGATGATTAGCCTCCCAAATTATTTTTTTGTAAATTACTCAGCAGAATTCCTGCTTAGCAGCCTTATGAAATTTGGTCTAGGCTGGAAACCAACATAAATATTTGGATGCAATCAGTTTGGTCCCTCACGTCTTGCTTTGTGTTCAGCTGATCTCATCTAAGTATTGTTTGAAGCTTTGCATGGTGTGGAAAAAGAGGAAGGAACTATAAATAAATAGTAAACTTGCGGGCACAACCATGGTAGATCTCTTTCGTGAGAGCGTTGGCTCTGAAATGAGCCGGTGTGGTCTCAATGTTTCGAGACCACACCATTCTCTTTAAGACGAGCAGAGTATACTGTTCGAAATGTCGAGACCGACAGGCTCTTTCAGAGCCACCACTCTCACAAAAGAGATTTACACATGGTTGTACCCGCAAGTTTACTATTTATTTATAGTTCCTTCCTGATGATCTCATCTAGTTGAAAAGGATCAGCCTTAATTTAATCCAACAGAAATAGAAGAGCAACTTTTATTAAAAGGTTGATTATTTTGTCTTCTTGGTTGCAGGGCGATGCTCAAGAAGGCATCATCAGGGTCCAGATGCCGGGAACAGAGAAAGTGTCCAACACCGTCCAGCTGGGCGACTCGACGACGGCAGGGGACATTGTGTTGCAGTTCACGCAGCATGTCGTCCAACCAAGCGCGAGGTGCCGTTCAAACGAAACCAGCATTAGAAGAAGAAGTAGAAGAAAGAATGTTGAAAGGTACTTAGATGTTTTTTTCTTTTTCCCCAGTGTCTATATCACCCCCCCCCCCACCCTCCCAATTATTTGGGGGATTAGGCTAGGGAGCATCTCAAAGAAAAGTTCCAAAGGGTACGAAAGAATGTTTCCGTAGGCAAATTAGTGGACCGTCAGAGCGTTCTGTTGGACCGCGGCATTGTGCCAAACGAATGATTCTTCTTAGACGCGTTGGCATTTTGAACGTTGAAATGCTCGGTTACGGCTGCTGGAATAATTCACCCAATCCAATGGGAGACTTTTGAAAGCTAGTGGCAGCAGACAAACCAGGTAAAAATTTCCATTGTTTACGCAGTTCTGAGCATGCACACATTGCCAGATAATGGATTTACTGGTAAGTCTGCTGCCACCTAGCGTCCCAAAGTCCCCCATCAGAACATTTTTGAGACGCTTCCGTACCGCCCAAAACATCGAACCTGCGCTATCCTGATGGCAAGTCATTGTTTCACACACGGATCTGCAGCGCGTCCAGAGTTCTCACTGCTTCCATCTCCAAAGTTGGCTCCATCATTGCATACATTTTTGTGTATTTTACTACAAATCACCTATTTCATCGTTGAAAAGCATTTCTTATAACAGAAACTTGTAATTCTGAGAAGACCTTTAGTCTTTGCAGAACGTATGTAAAAAGCCAAGTTCAATTATTCAACTTTTCTTGCATAAACCATCAAAGACAAACTAGTCCGATACATGCAACTATGCGGCTGCTGGTAATCAGTAGAACCAGATTATGGCAGAGCGGTTTGAGTGCATTGGACTCAAGTTCTGGTGGTTAAGTCATCAGGGTGTGGGTTCGAATCCGGTCATGAACGTATGTCCTTGAGCAAGACACTTAATTACTATTTCACTCAGTGCGCTACAAATTTGGCAGCGCAGGCTGTAATATACTCCCAAGGGAGTTGAGATGGTTTAAGGAATGTAATAAATGGCCCAGTGACCAGGAGTAATAATGTTGGAGCGCCTTGAGCATCACAGAGTGACGGATTTGAGCGCTATATAAGAAGCCACTACGTATTATTATTATTATTTTGTGTGAAGTGGATGTGGTTCTACGTGGAATGCATCACACTTTCCGAAAGGATAGTGAACGAGGCTTTTTCTTGCTTAGTTTTGGCCGCCATTATAATTTTGATATTTCTATATCGACTGTTAAATAACAAGAACCCAAATGTCATCTTCATTCATGCAGAAACAGTGAGCTGTCCAGTCTCATCTCCCAGCTTGCACCAAATAGAACCAGGTACTTCCTGTACGAGGTCGGAGGTAACATAGGTATGTCATCCTTGCTGTTTAATAATGATAACAATAATACTAATATTAATACGGGGCATTTATATGACACTCTACAAAGAACACAGTGCCTCACAATCAGCAACAGAAATTAAACCAAAAGAAGAGAAGAAAAAACATTAAAACAAACAGGGCCCAATTTCATAGAGATGCTGAAGCAGAAAATGTTCTGCTAAGCAGAAATCAGCAGGATACCAGTCACAAATTGTACATGTGACATGGTATTTTGGCCGGTAACTTTAGTCTGGTAAGCATAATTTTGTTGTGCTCAGCTACTTTTTGTGCTGAAGCAGCTCTATGAAATTGGGCCCATATCATAAGCTTGGAAATAGGTGAGTTTTAGAGTTGCCATTTTCAACTTGATGTATCATTGGGACTATTTTTGTCTCTGTTTTGTTAGAAGAGGACACGTGGCACACACATCGTTGTGGAGACTTTTACACAGTGGAACAAAGGTCCCCACAATGTTTTCTCTTTGTTCAACTGGGTCCCCAAAAGGGAAATTCTTTAGAAAAGGGAATAATAGAACGACAATAGCAAGTCCCCTTACAACAGTGTGTGAATTTATACCACCGTTCATTTAGGTTGGGAAGCAGTTTGCAACGGCTAATTTAACGACGGTCGGGTTGGCGTGGTGGTATCTTTCCTTGCCTTCCACCTCTGGGTGTGAATAATGATAATAAATAATGGTGGCTTCTTATAGAGCGCCCATGTCCTTCAGGCATGACGCTCATGGGGCTTTACAAACAAGTAGAAAACGTATACAAAAGAAGGTACAATAGTATACAATATCAACATATTGAAAAACTTAGGCTGACTTTAAAGGAACATTACAGAATTGGTTTTTGCTAACAAAACAGTTGCTGGCAGTGTAAGCACTTTATGTAATCCACCATATACATAAACTGACAAACCTGTAGAAGTTTGAAATCGATCAGCCATTTGGGTCACGAGAAAATAGTGAAAAAAATGGTTACACATTTGCATGAAATCATATAGATTCAACAAATGAATAAAACGCTCACTGAGCGATAAACTCCAATCGGAAAATTAGTTTATTCATTTCTCATCAAATATGGCATTTCCGACAGAAATATTTCAAGGGATGTTTTCTACTATCATCATCATTAGACCGTGTAAGTTTTATGTAAATCTGTGATCAAAAAGTATATTTTACAAGTTTTTTTCTTACCAATTAAGTTAAACATACATGGTAAGGGGGGACTTTCGGGGGGCACTATGTGGATTGGGTTTTCAGTCTCTACCTGATTGCAGGGGTTTCCGGTAATAATTCTCTAGGGTTTTCCTCCCACATTTAAAACTGAAAGTTTCTTCTTCGTCTTCTCTCCATGGGGTTCTTGGCTAGTATAGTGATTAAGTTGGCTTTTCTGAGAGTCCTTGGCTTCACAACCAGAATTTACAAATGAACTGAAATTTGTTTTTCCAGTACAACTCTTTAAATGTGTTTTGTTTTTTTCTTCCAACTTTCAGGGGAGCGATGTCTAGACCCAGATACCAATATGCTTTGTCTACTGAGAGTCAATCCATCAGCAGCTTGGGTCATCAATGCTAAGACAAACTGAACTTAAATCACTTCCTCCATCAAACAGGCCTGGCATTTCATCTCTCGGAGGCCATCGTAAACTTTGCAAAGGGCACTTCCATTCGGGAAAAATCTTACAGTCTGTTGGAAACTTTTGAAGGGACAACAAGGCTACATAAGACCAGGGCAATGAGGGGCCGTGGCCTCCGTGTAAATCCAGGCCCAACAAAGTTGTTGGTTCACTGAATAAAACCGCCGACAAATGTCGTCACCAGGGAAGTCAGGGATCTTTGTTGGACCTGCGTTACCTGCTCGCTGTTGTGGCCTCATTGGCATCCGTGTAAAATCTAGCCTGCCGTTGCCAACAGAAAGCAGTGATAGGATCTCAAGGATCTGAGTGATTGGATTTTTTTACTGTGAACGGCTACGGATGTCCTTGCCAAGTCCTGAATTGCGATATCTCTGAACCTGTTGTTGACACTTGCATTTGATTTGGGTGCGGTCCCGACATCTGACAGTAGTTGTTAATACCCCGCTTGGGTTGGTAGTCAATCAATTAGTGCACCTGTCAGCCGTCAAGTTTGGATGAATGCCTCAACGGGAAGATCACAAAATCTTCTGTTTTACGTTTGAAGGGATTAATCTACATGTACCCCAGCCAATCAGCTCAAGCACAACAGCTCGCAGAGATCAAACAAACAAATAGGAGTGGTTGATTTGAGAAGCACTTTGACACATTATTTCTTGGAGTTAAAAGTATGGAATAAACGTTATAAGGTGACAGCTGAAAGCAGCATGGCGCCCTTGGGCTTATAACCGAAGAGCTCGTTGTAAGTCAGGCATTGATGTTTATGGATACTACAAACTCTAGGGGATATGATCAATTGAACAATGCACACATATCCAGGGCTCCCTCTATAGTCTGTGACGAGAGATGAATGTCTATGCACCAGAACGACATCGCATCAAGTAAATGTGTTGATTTTGAATTATTTTCAACTCATTACTAGCATCCTTCCTCACTCCTATCAAAATCCAACACCGTATTGCCGAGTAACTCAAAATCAAAACTGTTGGATGCAGATTATGGTGGTATGCTCGATCCATGTACAGCACGATCAGTTCAGTACAGTCCCTCAGTCCAACAGAATCAAAGATGATGTTGTATTTTGTAGGGTAGGGGTGGTTGGGGCTTAATATGTGTGAGGATCTGCCTAGACGAGTAAATCTTATACCTGTACTTCATGAGCAGTTGGAAGGAATTTGTCTCCAAGAAATTTGAAGAATGTGATTGTATGAATATTGTAAGTGACGAGTGTATTGCTTGCACAGGGAGTATTGTAGAAATGGGGAAAAAAAATACTTGAACAAATTTAGAAAATATGCAATATTTCCCTGCCATATGTATCAAATTATAGATAGATCGTGTATATTTTCATTTGTAAAAGTTCTATTTAACTGTTTGTACGACCTACAAACTGAAGAGATATTGTGTAAAGTTGTGTATCTTTTGGCAACTTTAAGGGAAAAAGATTTTGTATTTTGATGATGCAAATTTGTTGACGACCCTCGGGTGTCACAAACGACTTGTAAATTTTTTTTATGGATTTTTAATGGAGTCAACCTGCACATTAGTATTAAGCGTTAGGTGCAATACTGTTTTGTGAGTGACAAAATGTGACTCAGTTAGAGTGGAGCGAATAGTTGACTGGTTTATTTCCCTCTGTACTTTTTTGGGCGTGGAAATTTGTCCCAAGAAATTTGAAACATTTTTTGACTTAATTTTGTTTTATAAAGCCGCAATTTAAAACTGTAATTTGTCGTAACTGTGAATAATTACTTTATAATGATAATTTATTTAAACAGATTAGAGTTTTGTGAATTTATTTTTGTCTGCCACTGTTGAAGAGGCTGACACACCGTAGAGGGACAAAGACACGGTAAAAGTAACTGTGATTGTCTATAAAAAAATAATTATTTATTATTGATAATTTGTAACTTGGTACTTAAAGGCACCGGTTGTCCTGTCTAACTTATTGGCAAAACGTCTTAAATGTGATCTTATATTTCTGTTGTCTAGTGAGGAGAAATAATCCTGCTGGAAACTTAAAAAAATAACAGCCCTTTTTGCCTAATTTTAAGAACATTTCACACTAACTGTGTGATTTCAGGTTCATCAGCGCTGCTGTTTCTAATCTAGTTATAATTTCTGTAAACATAGATTTTGTGTCTCACTTGACCATCATTGTTGTTAATGTATATTTTCACCACAAAGGACCAAAGCAACTTTGTACAAAGGTTGGCCTTTTTGGATTTAGCTCCCGATATAAACCCATCATTTGAAGAAAAAAAATGATTTGTGGCATTTCCACTTATCCCGTTATTAACATTATCATCGTTATTTTTTAATGCAAACATGTATTTGTGGTATTGAAAACACATCTCAACTTAAAGGAACATTACAGAATTGGTTTTGATAACAAACCAGTTGCTGGCAGTGTAAGCACTTTATGTAATCCACCATATACATAAACTGACAAACCTGTAGAAGTTTGAGATCGATCGGCCATCTGGGTCACAAGAAAATAGTGAAAAAACGATTACACATTTGCATGAAATCATATAGATTCAACACATGAATAAAACGCTCACTGAGCGATAAACTCCAATCAGAAAATTAGTTTATTCATTTCTCATCAAATATGGCATTTCAGCCAGAAATATTTAAAGGGATGTTTTCTACTATCATCATCATTAGATTGTGTAAGTTTTATGTAAATCTGTGATCAAAAAGTATATTTTACAATTTGTTTTCTTACCAATTCTGTAATGTTGCTTTAATCAATATAGCATGGAATAATGTCTTATTTCTGTAGATCAGTGTAAGCACTTTGTTTGTGCCTAATTTTGACCGAGGCGCCTTGTTTGTAGGGTGAAATTGTCTCTATAAGGCAAAACAAAAAATTTAAAACATGTTTAGCGTCCTTCCTTTTTGAAAAAAAGGAGGAGGCGGACTTTTTTTCTTTTTATTAATGGCCGCCTGGCACATTTTTCAAGACCACAGGCTGGGCTATCAAGATGGTTGCCAGGTTTTTTTTCTGTGTGTTTTTCGGTGTGCTGAAGTTTGAAAAAATACGATGTTATGTATTTTAGAATTGATTTTTTGTCCGTCGGAGATCGTAAAATAAATTCCTCAAAAAAATATATAAACAAGAAAAAAGGAGGCGGCCTCTAAAAAGGAAGCACCTGGGGACGCTAAACATGTTTGTTTTTTATTTGGCCTAACGCAACATTAAATTATGCAGGATTAAACGAACACTTTAAAAACATCAATCCGTCAGTTGTTGTTTAGGGTGTGTACAACATTGGTAAGATTGAAAGTAAAAATGTTCACAGATTTGCACATAACATACATGGTATAAAGATGGTCATGGTGGAAAACTTCCCTTGAGATAGTTTTGCTTGAAATGCTATAGACGATGTGACCTGTGACATCACATGTTTACAAAAGAGCCACAGAGCCTGGACTTCCTGCAGGCACGATTTGTACACAGCTCAATGGAAGCAAGCATAAAATCTTATATTTTATGGAGATTGCACTGTCTAATTCTTATCAACTTTTGATATGATGAAAGGGGGCACATCTAAAAACTTGTCCAGCTTTTACTTTCATAACTCTTGGTTTTATGTGGAAATTATGACCCAAAATGTCAACTTTCCCATAAGACCAGTGTAGTATCTTGCCTGCCAGAATACTCAAAGAATGTAAAAGGTCACACTTATTGTAAACAACGTTCACATGGTCTATAGTTTTTATGAAATGAATAAAACAATTAGTCTTTATCGCGCGTGTCCAAAACCCGGTGTTTGAAAGTATATAATTGGGTTTGTCACTGTTTTCTCATGATGACTCCGAAGACCGATTGAGCTTAACATTTCACAAGTTTGTTATTTCATGTATAATGTTGGGTCACATAAAGTGTGGAAACTAGTCTTTGACAATTACCAATGTCGTACATGTGCTTTAAAGTGTTTGGCAGTAATCATTGATTTAGTATTTTGTACATTTCTTTGGCGTTAAAATATAACAATGTGGTACGGTAGTGTATTTAATTTATATACAATAATTGTCAAGTTGTCAAGTTTATATGAAAATATGTATTTAAATAAAAACACTTGTCAGTGAAAGATGTACAATATTAAACTGATAAACTGCACAATTCAATCTGTTTATTGTTTTGATTTTTTTGCTCTTATCAAAGACTTGTATTATTTATTAAGGTTACACACCTATAATTGTCTTGTGTGACATGGCCCATTCGGAAAGGATTGCTTGCTTGCTAAAGCCCCCCCCCAAAAAAAAAAAAAAAAAAAACAAACAAACAAACAAACAAACAAACAAACAAACAAACAAACAAACAAAGAAGAAGAAAAAACATATTCAGCGCCCCCGCTTACTTCCTTACAGGCCGCCTCCTTTTTTTTTTCTTTTCTTTTTTTAAGGATCAATTTTTACAAAAATCAATTCTAAAGTACATAACATTGTACTTTTTTACTTAAGCACACAGGAAAAAAACACACAGAAAAAAGCTGGCAGCCATCTTGAAAAATAGCCCGGCCGGTTGTCTTGAAAAAATGTGTCGGGCGGCCCCCCCCCCCCCAAAAAAAGGGACCGCCTCCTTTTTTTTAAAGGCAGTACGCTGAACATGTTTTTGTTATTATGATTCTACCTCACAGTTACCTCCAGAAATACACTGGTGATATTGTGCGGGGAGGGCTCTTATAATAATAGCATGCCGTAATCACTGTGCTTTGTTACGCTTTAAATGCGTGGTATGTTCCTACCAGAGAATACAATCTCACGTGATTCCTCATTACGGTAAAAGATTCGGCAGAATCCCAATCAAACTTCGTTACTCTCGTTTAATTGGTGGATTTTGCCTTATGTTAGCACAGTAAGTATAGGTGGTGGAATTGTGCCGGTGATGATGCAAGGGCCAACATTGTTTTTGTTGTTGTTAGCTTTTGATGTTGGCCTTTGTTACTCGGAGAGCAAGCGGATACATATTGGGGTTTGGCCCTAAGGCTGCACCCCAGTAAATAAGGAGGAAACACAGCGTCGGCCCCATTAATATTTTGTAGGTCCATTCTGCATTAGACAGATTTGAGAGCCAAATTAAAGGGGTAAAGTGTAAGAGTGTTTCTCATTGAGTGACCTGGGGGTTGTTGACTTCCAACTAGAGGTACTTTGGATAACATATGCCCTGAAATAAATGGTCCTATTTGTTAATGGTCCAGAGGTGTAGGGACTTTTGTAAAACTATGCTCCGACATTTGGACATTTACACCAGTGTAGGGTTGTTTGTAATTGAACGGGGAATAACTCGACGGGCCTTAATTGGGACTCCCCGTGTCAAATTGAGCAGAGAATAAAAGTTCAAGAGACAATGGATAAATTTCCCTTTAAGCTGCGAGACTTCCTAAGTTTTGCGGTTTTTGTTTTTGTATTTTTGAATATTTTTATTTTAGGCATTTTGCACTGTATGCTGAGGTAGTTTATTTAGTTTATTCACAAGGAAAATAAGCATCTATCATTTAAAGGTAGACTTGATTTCAAGTCTGAGATATTATTGATAAACAAACCACGTTGGTTGGCATGAACGGCATAAAAAATGTTTGCAAAACAATCTATCGTGTTACAGATCTTGTGACGAAATTTGACGTTTCTGCAAACCTTAAAATATTTTAAAAATACATCCCCTGATCTATGGAGGTTGCTAGGCCTATATGTTTCCAACAAAATTAACACTATTTTTGAATATTTTTGTAACAATGTTACAAACTGTGGCTTCCCATAGTTTCCCAACCTTGTTTGGCGAAAACTCCGGCTGTGACGTTAATAAGGTCTGTTTCTCTGCATCATCCACGCAAAACGCCCCACCCCCTTCCTCCCTTTGGGCCCCGCCCTCTACTCGATCCTCAGAGCTCAGCAGAGATTGACCTTGTCAGATGTTAATCCACAAGAGGGCGCTATTTCAGTCAACATTAGTACTGCTTATTGAAAAAGTGCAGCAAAATGATGGTAGAAAATGTTATAAAAGGTAGGTAAGAAATTATGAGATTTGGGTATTTTGAGATTCTGGTCTACCTGCATGCCTGTTTGTACCATTTGTGATGTTTTCAATTGTTTAAATCAGTGTTATTTGATTGCAAGTTCGAGATTGTACGCAGTCGTTTCATCGACATGACGATCTGCTGACAAAAGTGAAGGTACATGCACGCACCGTACATGCGTTTCAGTCGAGATGCGCAATATCAAGATTCCAATCCACAGCACAATTTCGAAACGAATGTTTTAAGAGAGGTTTCGCTCAATTTGTGGAGATTTGCTTTAAACCATGGTCCACACTGACTGGATACAAAGTGACAACGTAAAGAGAAAAGAGTAACCATCCATCCTTTCGACGGTCATGAGTTACATGTATGTACATGATACGGACGAGCGAAGTTCAGTCGTCAGTTCATGGCATATTTTTGACCACACGAGGGCGCTTTCAAAGGCTAATTTCCTTATTTATTAAATAATAATAGTTACAGTTTTTCTTATCTTATCTTGACTGCCTATGTTGTTTTCTTCTTGTATCATAGAGCAAGGAACCTTGTAATTTTGGTATCAATGGCCAAATAACTATTAAAAATAATAAAGATAATGGGATTCGGAACAAGCTTCAAGTTTTTAGTATTACACGCCCCACACGGTCAAAAATACTTAGCATTTTAAAACACTTAAATTAAAAGAGGTGCATCATTGTGGAGACAATCGATTACGATTATCTCAACAACTAACACAAACACTACATTTAAGTGTAGATGAACCTGGTAGTGGTAACTCGGTACACGAATGCAAAAGCTTTAAAAATTTAATATAAAAATTTACCATTCCATGGCCTTGCGTTTATTAAAATGCTTATTATTATTTGAAAAATGTTTGTACAGTAATGTATTCTTTTCACTACACAGTTTGTGTTTACTTTAGGTAAACTTGATTGGTTGTGGCAAGTTAGGCCTAACAAAATAGGGTGGCTTAATTGTAAATCAAGTCAGGCCACTTTGTTGGGCTGTTCTCTTTTTAAAACATTGGTCTTATCAGCGACTTTGCTAAGGATCATGCCTGGAACTACACAGAGGCCACGGAGGCCATGGCCTCTGTTGCCCTGCTCTTGGCCTTGGTGCCCCTACAAAAGTTTCCCATAGACTTTCGGATTTTCTAATGGAAGTGCCCTTTGCAAATTAAAAATGGCCTTGCCCTGTCAAAGATGAAACTCCAGGTCTGCAGGTTTGGAATTTCATCTTAGAGAGGGCAAGGCCATTTTCATTTTGCAAAGGGCACTTCCATTTGAAAATCTTAAAGTCTATGGGCAACTTTTGAAGGGGCACCAAGGCCAAGATCAGGGCAACGGAGGCAACGGCCTTCGTGGCCTCGTGTAATTCCAGGCCTGGGTCTGATATAGACCCATGTTAAAAGAGGGTCATCGACAGTCCAACAAGGTGGGCTAGTTCAGGATCAATAATGTGTCTAGATTATATAGGCCTAACTTTTAGTGTTAGTCAGTGGTTTTTTAACAATAATGTACTAACAATGAATGTCTTTTTTAACATTTAGACCTCGGCGAGATTCATGCAAGATTGTTGGATCATAAACCAGTCGTCCAGGGAGAAATCAGATTCTTTATCAAGGAATTTGAGGTAAGAGCACTCGCTTTACATCAGGTCTGGACTTTCATCTTTGAAAGGGCAAGGCCGTTTTCATTAAAGCAAAGGGCACTTCCATTGGAAAACCTATTTGGGTAACTTTTGATGGGGCACCAAGGCCAGGACCAGTTGCCACAGAGGGCATCCGTGTGTTTCCAGGCCTGTTACATATTTGCAATGATTATCTCTCCTCCCCAAAATGAATGCAATTAATCTGTCATGATATATAGGCCCATACATGTATCAATTGGATCCAACGTTTGTGACTTTTTGCCCACTTTTGTAACCTAGTTCCTCCTATCAGGGTGTTTGAGCGTGAAACCATGCTGTCTGCTTCTTCTCCCCCATACACTCTCGCTTTGCTGAGATGTAGAACAAAGAGCCGTTCCAACAGCTTTATTGCACGTACTGCATCTTTTTGGAACTCCTTGCTTGGTGGACATGTATGTTTCCCTCCATCCTACAATCTAGACTGTTTTAAGAGGAATATCAACTCCCACCTTCAGCTCCCCTGAGTTAATTTCATCTTAATCATTTTCTTCTTGCAGCTCCTTACCAAGAGTGGCTTTATAATAAGATAAAATGTTCTTGGTACAATTGAAAACATAGCGCTACTGTTGTATTACATGCAGAGTAAACGCAATGATCGGGAACAGAGGCGTCTGGAACGCATCGAGCATCAGTTGGGGGAGTTGAATGAGAAAACATTCCCATCGTGCATCAGACTAATGGAGATACATCTCACCGAAGCAAAGGAACAATGTAAGAAGTTCTGTTTCCTTCTCCTCCCTTCTCCCCAATCTCTCACTCCGCCCGCCTTCTTCTTCCCAATGAAAAACAGAAAAGAAAAGAAAACAAAAAAAGCTTTGTAGAGTCTGTAACATTTTTGAAGTTGCATGGCCCGATTTTTGCTGAAAAGGTTTAGTTTAATTATAAGTCCGGTAAATCTTTCAATTCTGTTGAGTATTGAAGTATACTTACCTACATTGCAAATGAGATCTGTTGTGAAATTGAAGCGAAAGTGCGCCACCGCGCGGCAAGAAAAGTTGCTCTCACAGTTCGCCATCAAGGCTAAAATCGGATGGTGAGTTTCTCCCAATTAACGTAAACTTATTGATTAATATAATTATGTTGTGATAAAACCCAGTCTGTGATTGTTTCTTATAACTGATATAGATTGTTAATCATTCATATTTGGTACATTATTGTTGCATAATTATGGTGAATTTACAGCCAAAACCAGTCACGATTCACTAGGTGTCGGAAATACCATCCCTTTCGCTTGATGCACAAACTCGATGGGAATTTTTGTAGTGCATTTCAATTGATATACTAATCGCCTTCTAATAGTTATCTTGCACAATTGATTTAGTAATCCCTGTGTCTTTTCCTTTGGTTTTACAGACCAATTAATCTACCGCTATATAGTAATTCCACGATCAACAGCCACACCACCTTCCGAGTGATCCAATTAGCCTCAAATTTACCAATCAACCGTACTGTTCCTGATTTGCCTAACTGATTGTGTTGAACTGATTACTGTGATTAAACTGAACCAATAATTATTTGAGATGAATGCTGCCTCCAATGCTTATTTTTCAAGATCAATCTTCTCTTAGTGCTCGTTCAAATTCAAACAGTTCAAATGTTAAACTGTGTAGGCATTTTTGTTGTTGCTCATTTCAATTCTGGTCTTGTAAATAAAATTCTGGCCCTGTGAACTTTTTGAGCTACAAGCCATGTGATCTTGTGGATTTCACCCTAACTTCTAGCCCTGGCCTTCCACAGGCCTTGTTATTTCAGGCTCTTTATTTATAACCCTTTTCTCAAGTTATCATGTTATTGGTCTCCCATCTTGTTTTCTTCTCATTAGGATCAATGTATGTCAAAGTGACGCTTGACAGTCGAACAGTCTGGCCCCATGTGTTACAATGAGTACTTATGATGGCTATAGATGGGTTGCAATATGCGTCATTGACCGCCATCTTTGATGTAAAACGATGGAAAAGTGCACGCGTGTACACAACTCTCAGCCAACTCTCAGCCAACTCTCAGCCAACTCTCAGCCAATGATAGCTCTTCACGCTTGCACAATTCATCAAAGATGGTGGTCAATGACGCGTATTGCAATCCATCTATTGCAAACAGGTAGCAAAATGGTGGATCTCTATGTCATAAAGATCACAGCCCAATTTTATACAGGCTTAAGCACAAAAACTATTTAAGCACAACAATATTATGCCTACCAGACTAAGGTTTCCAGACAAAGTGCTGTGTCACTTGTACAAACTGTGACTGGTACCCTGCTTATTCTTGCTTAGCAGCAAATGTTTACGCCGTATTTTCTGCTTAAGCAGCTCTTTGAAATGGGACCCGAGGGCCCATTTCATGGAGCTGCTTTTCAAGCAGAAAAGTTCGCTTTACAATTTTCTGCTAAGCAAAAAATGAGCAGGATACCAGTCACAAATACTACATGTGACAGGGTAGTTTTGCTGGTAACCTTTTTCTGGTAAGCAAAATGTTGTTGTGCTTAGCTACTTTTTTGTGCTTTAAAGCAGCTCTATGAAATTGGGCCCTGATTATGTCAGAATATTTATTTTATTATATTAACATTAATATTTTCTCCCTCTCTACACAGTGGATGTTTCCAACTTAATGTGCAAAAGATTGCAAAGACAAGAAGAAGAAAGACTAGAGGTAAGGACTTCAAATTTTCAGAATATCAAAAAATAAATCACAAGGGAAACTGACTAGGTAAATTTCAATTCAAATTTGGGATGAGCAAAGACAAATTTCTAAGTATACAAATATTGACCTCTTCGAGTGCTATGGTTGAAACTACGACGCCCGAGGGTGATCCCTGAGGATCACCGAGGGCGTCTTAGTTTTAACCTTAGCACGAGTAAAAGCAGTCAATATTTGTTCTATAACACCCCGTACAAAAGACGTCTAGGTACCATGAAGCTGCTGTTGCTATGGGTGTAGAAGATCGGTTGCCATGTGATAGTACATGTACTTCAATTGCCATGTGATAGTATGGCGCGGTTGGAGTGCGGTTTCTAGTAAAACTAAGAAATATCCTGCAACCACTTTGTGACAAATCATATCATTTAGGTGCTCATTTGTGTTTTTTTTTTTTTTCTTATGAAATAGAGGGGTTTTCTTTTTTAGATTTTTTGCTTTTCTGCTTTGTGAAGTATTTTGTGCATATCCCTTGTGTATTTGCTTATTTTGGTTTAGAAAATCAAAATCTCTGTTGGGATGAAGTTTCATCACCCATGATGTAATGATTTGGCCAGAAATGTTAGAACACTAACATTAGCACTTGTATCAAGTTCTGAGAGTAATAAGGTGATCCCGTGGCTGCTGCTTCCCAGGTTGTATCGTAAACTTGGGTGTGAACCCTTGGTACATGGCAGTAACAGGTTGAATGGTTTCTGACTGGCACCCCCGAACAAAGATATTAACAAAATAGGGAGACCTCCAATATTAGGGCTAGATTGCTCAGTTAGTGGAGTGCCGGTGTAGCACGAGATTCTGTCCCCCCCCCCCCCCCCCCCCCGAGATTCTGTCCCCCAAACTTCTTCTGATAGCGCCATCTTTTGAATAATCCTCCTTCAGCCCATGTTAATTTCCCATATGGGAGACAGATTTCCCTATGACACCGGCACGTTGATCCAGAGGCCGCGGGTGCAAGTCCCGCTCTAGTCAATTATTCTTTGGTTCAACCCAAAACTAAGTTCACGAGAGCTCTGAGTTTTTTTTAACTATTTAATTAATTTTTGTTCAAATCGCACGTCACACCCTACAGAGCAAGCCCCTGGAGTCACAGCGGGTGAACAGAGATAAAGAGTGGACGGCATTCATAGAGAAACTCAACCAGGAAAGGGACGTCTTAGACTCGCAACATCAGCAAAGGATTCAAGACATGGAGGACTACTTTGCAAAACTCAAACAGAATCTTAACTTACAGACCTGAGATGGGGCCAAGGAGAGATTTTAAAAGTTGACGAGGTAAAAAGCAGTTTAATTTCCGAGGGCAAGGAGTACCTTTTGAACTTTATTTTGAGAACTCTTGAACTTGTATGGAAAAGACGACTCAGAAGTGTAAAATTTCCCATAATGACCGTTGTCATGGTCTCAGCTATCAATTGTGCTCCTCTTGCCGATGTTGACACCTGGGTATCAGAGCGCGCTGGATAGCTGAGACAGTGACACCAGTGTAGTATCTTACCTGCCAGAAACGCCCTGGAAGGTCATTCTGTTCTGTAAACAGAGATGACGCTCAGAAGGTGATCATCAATCTGAATTGCTCAAATCATTATTTCTAACCCTCGGATATCTTAGGCTTGAGATTATCGTGAATCCTCCATGCTATGTTAATTCAACATCCAAATGTTTGGACTTGGATAAGATTGGTATACCGAAAATATGATAAGCAATTGTTTTGGTCTGCAGTGCCGGATCCTTCAAAGTCAAGACAACTTTCTGAGTAGGATTTGGGGGAATTTTGTACCGTAATTATGCTATGTCTCACAGGGCAATATGTTTAGGCAACTTAAAGGCTGCACTGCTTGCAAAAGGAACACTTTGGCAGCACAAGAGACATTCTTCTAGCTGTAACTCACTATCACCCAAGAAAATAATGAGAAAACTAAATTTTGATGAATTGTTCTTAAAGGAACATTACAGAATTGGTAAGAAAAAATATACTTTTGATCACAGATTTACATAAAACTTACACGGTCTAATGATGATGATAGTAGAAAACATCCCTTGAAATATTTCTGTCTGAACTGCCATATTAGATGAGAAATGAATAAACTAATTTTCCGATTGCCGTTTATCGCTCAGTGAGCGTTTTATTCATTTGTTGAATCTATATGATTTCATGCAACTGTGTAATCGTTTTTTCACTATTTTCTCGTGACCCAGATGGCCGATCGATCTCAAACTTCTACAGGTTTGTCAGTTTATGTATATGGTGGATTACATAAAGTGCTTACACTGCCAGCAACTGTTTTGTTAGCAAAAACCAATTCTGTAATGTTCCTTTAACTAGAGATTGCCTGGAACTGGTTGCCTGTAAACTGCCTCATGTGACATGGCCTTATTAGGTTGAAACTGTGAATGAATTTGAGCTATTGATTGATGAGTAAGAATTTGGTGAATGGAAATTGGAAAAAAAAACACTGGTTGAATTATTCTCATAAAATGTCCTACTTTTTCAACACATAAACTTATATGCGTAACTATAAACAACATTTATTGATTTACCAAACAGTTGAATACACACATGAAACATCGTCAGACTTGGAGGAATATAATTTATTCACACATGTTTGCATAAATTAACAAAAATAACTAGCTTTTGCAAATCTCAAAAGATGTTATAAGCCAGCCACATTGACTCGCAGCTAAGGAAAGTGGCTACAGCGTAGTCAAGCTTGCAGGCATGTAAAGGGCAAGGCGCCGTTTAGCAGCCAACTACATTGACCTGTATAAAATGACCTCGCAGCACAGCCAGAGATCGAAAGTGTTTGATTTTTCTGGAGGAGGAAAACCGGAGGGGCTGGAGAAAAACCCTCTGTGGCATAGGAGAGACCCAATGCACAACTCTAATCACATATGGCCCTAGCCTAAGCCGGGAATCGAACCAGGGCCACAGTGGTGAGAGGCAAGCGCCTAACGCACTAGCCACCAGTGCCACCAACTAGCCACTCATTTAACAAAAGGATCTTGTCAAAAATGGTTTAGATTTGAAACAGGGACACAACTCAATTTACGATTTAAAGTGAACATGATTTGTATTGCATTAAATTTAAACAAATGTATACTCCTTTAATGAGAGGTTGGTATTGGTTGGTATTGATTGGAGATTAAAATTAAATAAATCTATATGACACTCAAATGTGTTAAATTATTATTATTTCCATAATATTTGTGTATATTTATTTATTCATTTATTTTGTTTAGGGTAGTTTACAGTCTTATACTTTTGACTTTCCACATTTTGCTTTGTGACATGAAGGTCGAAAAATTAAGATTCTCAGCAAGGTAAATATTTTCATCTGAGACAAAGACGATACAACTTCATTTTAGAACTTAAAGGCAGGGTATACTTTTGGTAATTGTCCATGACCAGTCTCCTTACTTGGTGTATCCCAACATGTGCATAAAATAACAAACCTGTGAAAATTTTGGCTCTATTGTTCGTTGCCCAAAGCCTTTCTCAGATTCAAATATTTTAGTGAGAAATTACCTCTTTCTCAAAAGCTACATTACTTCAGAGGAGTTGTTTCTCACAATGTTTTATACCGGTACTCTCAGCAGCTCTCAGGTGCTTAAGATAAGTGTTTATGGTAATGTATTTCTTGAGTAATTACCAAAAGTATCCACTGCCTTTAAAGGCAAAGTATGCCTTGGTTTTTATAAATGTAGATAACAACAGCATGTGAAATTTTGTGAAAAGGTATCGATTTGAGCTATCGATTTTGAGCTATCGCCAACAATTTTAAGAGGCTACATGTATGTCCACACAGGAAGAATAATCCTTAATTGAAATACACAATCTGAGAAACGTTTCAGTCATTCTCAGACTGAAATTTGTTTGAATCCCTTTCTTTAAAACCACAATCCTGTGAAGGGAATTGTTTCTTGAAATGTTTTGACAGCTGCAGTGCTTCTTACCTAGTGAGTTTTTATGGTCATTCATTTTTGGAGTAACAACCAAAGGTATACCCTTCCTTTAAGGACACAAGTGTCAAGACAGGGACTCGAACCCCCTCTGCTGATCTACAATTGGTGCTCGATATGGGGCATGGTGGTACCCCCCTCTATTGTGTCCTCTCAGGAATTCTTTGGAGAATTTCAGGAGGGGGGGGGGGTAATTTCTGCCCCCATATCGCGCATGGTTTTAACTAATCTAAACATCAGGACTCCAGTCCGATGCACTAGACCGCTCGGCCACGACACACCTACATGTATCTACAATAGATAGGTTGCAGTATGACGTAAATCGGCCATCTTTACGGGCAGTTTGGAACAAACAGTCATGCGTTTCGTGTGAGAACGGCATGCAGCACGCGCACATTTTACAAAACTCACTGCACGATTGGTCAGTGAACAACGCGGCTGCTTGACGCATCTGCAAGCCAAAATGCAATTTGCCCGTAAAGATGGCGTCTACTGGGAACTATCTATATTCTTTACTTCATCCTGAGTAGTTGTACATGTATGCACAGAACAATCCCAAATACCAACAGGTGCTCCCTTAGTGTACATGTACATGTACTTGTTTATTTAATTTTTGTTTATCGAGTTACAAAGTACAATTTATTTTGAGTTTAATATCAATATTGATAAATCAGTTCAACTTGATTACAGTTTCATAATCATGCACAATAGTCACGAGTAGTTTACAAACAATTGATGGTACAACCCATTGAGCTTGACCTTGTTGCTATAGAAGTTGCGTTGTACATTAACCCTCCTACTGTCTGACCATTAAATTTCATCCGCTGTTTTTGAATTATACCATGTACTATGCCCACCTTAAATATATCAGGTGGTGAATGCATCTATGTACACAGTATACAGTCAACTCTCTTACTGTGACTGTTCAATATCGTCCACTGTGAATTGAATGATAGATTGAAAGCCTGCAATTTCAGGTGGTGAACTTGAATGCATGTATACAGTCAACCCTCTTACTGTGTGACTGTTCAACCCATGTGATTTGAATGATAGATTGAAAGCCTACAATATGAAATGTGTTAAATGCATCTATAACAGTCAACACTCTAACTGTGTTGTGACTGTTGAATATTGTCCACTGTGAATTGAATGATAGATTGAAAGCCTGCAATATGAAATGTGTTGAACTTGAATGCATGTATACAGTCAACCCTCTTACTGTGTGACTGTTCAATATTGTCCACTGTGATTTGAATGATAGATTGAAAGCCTACAATATGAAATGTGTTAAATGCATCTATAACAGTCAACACTCTTACTGTGTTGTGACTGTTGAATATTGTCCACTGTGAATTGAATGATAGATTGAAAGCCTGCAATATGAAATGTGTTGAACTTGAATGCATGTATACAGTCAACCCTCTTACTGTGTGACTGTTCAATATTGTCCACTGTGATTTGAATGATAGATTGAAAGCCTACAATATGAAATGTGTTAAATGCATCTAGAACAGTCAACACTCTTACTGTGTTGTGACTGTTGAATATTGTCCACTGTGAATTGAATGATAGATTGAAAGCCTGCAATTTGAAATGTGTTGAACTTGAATGCATGTATACTGTCAACCCTCTTACTGTGTGACTTTTCAATATCGTCCACTGTGTGGTTTGAATGATAGATATACACTATGAATAGTGCAGTGGATTAAGCAAAAAAATTGTGCACTTTTTGAGAAAAGCATGAAAGCCTACAATATGAAATGTGTTGAATGCATCTACATGTATACAGTATACAGTCAACCCTCCTACTTTCTGACCAATCAATACCGTCCATTGTGGTTTTTAATGATAGACGTAGACTGCGCAATGATATTACATGTTGAATCAATCTTTGAGAGGACAATGCCATTTTCATTTCGCAAAGGGCACTTCCGTTGGGAAGGTCTACGGGTAACTTTTAAAGGAGAATCAAGGCCAAGACCAGGGCCCAATTTCATAGAGCTGCTTAAGCACAAAAAGTATGCTTACCAGAATTTGGTTACCAGCCAAAATACCATGTCACATGTACAATTTGTGACTGGCATCCTGCTCATTTCTGCTTAGCAGACAATTGTTAAGCAATATTTTCTTCTTAAGCAGCTCTATGAAATTGGGCCCAGGGCCAATGGCCATGTTATTCTTACATGTAGGTCTGAAATAGTAAACACACAATGCAAATAATGTCAGTGTGTTAAGCAATTAATATTACACTGTTTGTTTTGAAATTGCATTGTATTCATTGCACATAGGATTTTGTTTACAAAATGTACATTACAGCAAACTGACTACAGTATATCAAGGGTCAAGTATGCATACAACTTGGGTTAAATTATAGACTTGGGCCCTTCAAGTATATTTTTTAGATTTCTCCCTTTTTTCAATTCTTAAAGCCTGCTGCAGACAACATTGGTAAGTGTCAAAGACCAGTATCTGCATTTTGCCACCATAGCAATCTTTTTACCATGCAAGTTGTGTGCAAAACTGTGAACTACAATTTATTTAATTTCACCAATATTATTTGGTTTTACCCTTACACCAATGTGTGTAAAGTACTATATACTCTCCCCAAGTCCTGTGGAAAAACGAATCCACTAGGCACATTACCCAGGTGGGATTCGAACCCATAAACCTTTGCCATTCTAGAACAGATGCCTTACCAACTAGACCACCGAGACTGCCTGGTGGCCAGAGGCAGTTCGAATCCTATATATTTTAGCAGCGGGTGCCGCAACAATTTAACAGATGTTAAATTTGCATCGGGGATAAAGAATATTATTTGGTTTCACCCATACACACATGTGTACAGTGTATACAATGTATGTATGTGTAAAGCACTGTATAGTCAGAACTTTCCCGCCCGAGTCCTGTGACTGCAGGACTTACAATTACAAGGTTGTGGGTTCGAATCCTACCAGGCTAAACGCTGATTTCACAATGACTAGAATTAAGTATTGTCGTCTAGTCACAGAATCAAAGTTCTTTAACCCTCCTACTGTCAGTGACTCTTGGCAACATTTTCCAGTGAGTTGACCAACCATTTGAAACCATTCGACTGCCAAGGTTGTGTACGGTGGCACAACTGTGCACAGAACTAACTGTGTACTGTGTACATGCATTCCCTCATGGTATCATATTGCAGGCTGGCATAGTTTATCTATCAGTCAAAACCACAGTGAATGGTATTGAATGGTCAGACAGCAAGAGGGTTAATTTGTGCAATTCATAAACATGGACGTCAAACCTCATAGATGAGAGAGATTGGCTATTGACGGAAGATTATTTAAACAAAATAAAATAAATTATTTCAGTAATGCAAGTCAGTATGACTATTTTGGGGTGTCATGGCCGAGCGGTTTAGAGCATCGGATTCAAGTTCTGGTGGTTGAGTCATCGGGGTGTGGGTTCGAATCCCGGTCATGACACTTGAGCAAGATGCTTTACTATAATTGCTTCTCCTCACCCAGGGGTATACATGTAAATGGGTACCTGCGAGGGTAGAGGTTGATATTGTGTTTAAAAAAGCCTTTGGAGCGCCATGGCAGCACAGGGCTGTATACTCCCCAGGGAGCTGAGAAAGATTACAGGAATGCTATTGGCTCAATGACTAGGGCACTAATGTAAAGCGCATTGATACGTTATTGTAAAATGCGCTATATAAGAAGTATACTAAGAAGTCAATTTTTCTTTGTTCAACCCCCATACTATTTGAAATTTACCCAGTCAGTTTCCCTTGTGGTTTATTACTTGACATTTAAATTGAAAAAGTCGCATCCCCTCAAGGTGATCCCGTGGCTGCTGCTTCCCAGGTTGTATCGTAAACTTGGGTGTGATCCCTGGCTACACGGCAGTTAACGGTTGTATGGCTTCTGACTGGCACCCCCGAACAAAGATATTGACAAAATAGGGAGACCGCCAATATAGGGCTAGATAGCTCAGTTGGTAGAGCGCCGGTACGTTAATCCGGAGGTCGTTGGTTCAAATCCCGCTCTAGTCAATTTTTCTTTGTTCAACCCCCATACTATTTGAAATTTACCCAGTCAGTTTCCCTTGTGGTTTATTACTTGATATATAAGAAGTAGTTACTATTATTATTATTATTATTGCGATGAAACCTGCAAATCCTTCAAGTGTCTGGAGACCATTTCCAACTCATGATGTTGTGACGTTCCTTGCACGTTTGTCGCTGCCTGAAACGCCTCAAGTCTCACGTCATCCACAGACTTGGAACGCGTAAGACAGTGAATGGTCGGCACTATATCATTGTCAAAGGTCAGATCAAGGTTGATAGATGCATCAGTCCCATCTTTGGGCTGAACCATCGACTCTTTCTCCTCGGATGGTTCTGTAGTCCGACGTGAGCGAGTCCCTGCAGCATACTGCTTGGGTATGTGATACGGCCGGCTGTATCTAGGCTTTGAGCGCTGTCGACGACACACTCGATTTTCAGTGGTGACCAGTTGGGGCACTGAGCTAGACGCTCTCAAACTTCGTGGGGCTTCTTCTTCGCCGGTATGTTTAGATTTGGCCTTTTCCGAACGGCACACTGGCCCAAGGCAGGTGACGTATGTTGGATTTAGCTGGAGGACGTTGTAGCTGCTGGATCTGCGCCGAGCAGCTGCCTGTTCGTTCAGGTAGTCCTTACGACTGTCTGTCACGGAACTCAGCATTCCCAGTTCATTCAGTGCAGCATCTACTAGGCTCATGCTCATGCTCTCCATTATGCCTTGGTGTCGATTGATCTCCAACAGTTGACTCTGGTAAAAAACTGAGGACAAATCAAAGCAAAACATTACACTTAGTAAGTGAAGTAAGCGACTTACTTTACTTACTTAGGTTGATGGGGATTTGGGCAAAGTATAAAAATACGCTGGAAGTTGATCGTCGTGGTTTTGACAAAAAGAGGAGGATGAGGGCCTTTTACTTATTTATTTTTGTTTTCAGAGAGGAAAGAACCAGACTAAAAAAATTGCTCGCTTTGTAGAACCAAGAAGTTAACATATGGGTAAACGATGAAGCGAAAATAGGCTTATTCTTGTTGGCATGTTTGGGCACAGAAATAAAGAAATAAAGACTTAAAAGGACGCAGACTCGAAAAAGGATGAGGGCCAGGGCTGGTGGGCAATGGGGGGGGGGAGCAATGTGATCTGTGGTTTACTATTCTAACCAGCTGAAAAGAGTTATCGTACATCTGTAAATGTAGGCCTAGATTGTAGCCCAAGTTGGACTCCTCCTTTTAATTTTTCATGGCATCCCACCATGGCAGTCTGAGGATTACCCTTTCACTATTCCACTCCAGCTAGCACTCAGTCGGTCAGGTGGCAGAGCCGGCAGTCAAGCAAGAGGTGTTCATTGTTTGTTTTTTTACTGTACATTTTTTAGTCTCCTGACGTGACCTAACAACACTTCAGTAACAATAACAACAGAGTCCAACAACACACACACTACACAGTATACCTGTACATTACATTACAATTACATGGGTCCTCTGCTAATCCTATTTTAAAGATGATTTACTGACCTGCAGGACTGTTTTAGAGTAGCTCCTAACGTCGTATAGTATATTAGTAGGTACACAGTGAGAGTCTCACGTAAGTTTGTGTGACTAATGGCGACTTTTCGGTTAGACGACGAAGCGAGGACTAAAAATAGTAAAAGAATTCCGTACTAAATATTGCTCCAACAACACTTCTGCGGCACATTATTCGATCGTCAGTGAGTTAAATGTGCGCCCTCTATCAATGATTTAATGTTAACAACACCAAATATACGTCCACTACGTCTTGTACCGAGACTACTCGCAGTGACACATTGCACTTGCAGAGGGGACTTGTTGAAGTGAAACAGTTTGCCTACCAATTTTTGGTTTTTAAAATGAATTTAAAAGGAGCCGGTCCCTTTGCTGGAATGCAAATCGACCCCCACGGTCCTCTGAACGGAGTGACCACTCGGACAAGATGTCCAGAATGTGGATCATCCAGAAAGTATTTCTGTTACACGTGCTACTTGCCGATGCCTGGAATAACGGGAGTTTACAACACAGTTGAAGTAAGTTACTGGAAGGGGCTCAATCTCGAGACTGAGCAGCGCAATCTCAAGATTGAGCAAATCTCCGCGCGACTTCGTATGGAGCGCTAATAGAGACACTGCGCAAGCTTGTGATTTGACAAATTTTAGGAGCGCTCATTTGAGATACTGCGCAAATTGATAATTTGACAAACTTCACAGGCCTAACTTGACTGTATTTAAAAAAAAGTTGTGTTTACATTTTCCGTTTCTCTAGAGAATAGTTCACGTCCATTTTGTAGCAGGATAAAATCATTGCTTTTTCTAAATGTATAGAATTTTTTTACCTTGGCAGTGATCTGGGCCCAATTTCAATCATTATTCATAGCGCTGCTTAACGGTAAGCAAATTTTCGTGCTAACTGTAGCAGAAAAATTTGCTTAAGCATAAGCGTATTTCACAGGTTAGCAAGAAAATAAGGCAGTCATCTTGCGCGTTCACCATGTATTTGCATTGTTACGTCATTCATTTTTGGACAGTAAGCACCGGAAGGTTAGCATACCTTTTTGTGTGCTTACGGTTAGCAGCGCTATGATTGAAATAGAAACTCGGACGTAAGCACAGAATCGGCCGTTAAGCAGCTCTATGAAATTGGGTCCTGGTGATGCTGATTGAGTGTGTGCGCCCTTTTGCAATCGTACACAAGTCACAAGCTGACAAGCATGACAAGTGGCATTGCTGTTGTTGGCGTTAGCCTACATAAGGTCTATTGCACAATGGTTCTGAAAGTCATTGTGGGAAGAAAAAGGGAACACTGTACCCTTTTCCTTTCCACAATGCCTTTCGACCAATGTTGTGCAAAACCAACCGGGCAGTATTTGCGATAGACGTTAAATACAATTTAAAAATGTATTAAATAGTCACTCCTCACTAACCTAAGACGTCACTTTTAGTTTTACTCAAAACACCCGGCTGTCAGACAAACATTTGACCACTTATGCGATCACTGCATCATTGATGCACCAAAATTCACCGGTCAGTACACGCAAGTTAAAGGAACATTACAGAATTGGTTTTTGCTAACAAAACAGTTGCTGGCAGTGTAAGCACTTTATGTAATCCACCATATACATAAACTGACAAACCTGTAGAAGTTTGAGATCGATCGGCCATCTGGGTCACGAGAAAATAGTGAAAAACCGATTACACATTTGCATGAAATCATATAGGTTCAACAAATTAATAAAACGCTCACTGAGCGATAAACTCCAATCGGAAAATTAGTTTATTCATTTCTCATCAAATATGGCATTTCAGACAGAAATATTTCAAGGGATGTTTTCTACTATCATCATCATTAGACCGTGTAAGTTTTATGTAAATCTGTGATCAAAAATATATTTTACAATTACCAATTCTGTAATGTTCCTTTAACATAAAACTTGGATACATGCATGAGGCTGTAAGGTGAGATCCCTCTGCTGCCACTTCCCAGGTTGTATCGTAAACTTGGTTAGTTGGGTGTAACCCCTGGCTATAATGCAGATACAGGTTGAATGGCTTCTGGCTGGCACCACCAACATAGGGCTTGAAAGCTTAGTTGGCAGAGCGCCGGCACGTTAATCCACAGGTCGCAGGTTCAAATCCCACTCTCGTCAATTTGTCCTTGTTCAATCCCAAATAATTTATATCTTCAATCTTGCCAATGTTAGTGGCCAATCAGAATAGTCTTAAAATCTTATTTTTATAAATTTATATTTTTTTTCGAAATTGTGGTTGGGTGGGTCTAAAGAAATAACTGAAAAATCAAAGCTCAGTTTGTATTAACAAATTTACAAATGAAAAAGAAGAAGAAAAAAAATAATAATACCCAGCTGGCCCAGATTGTTGTTTGTTTTAAGCAAGGAAAAGCCATTCAAAACTACTGATGTTGGACACCTTTTGATCAAAAATATCTGCATCATTTGAGGTATTACTTTCATGACTTTGTTCTTTAGTGAACAGGTTAAAGGAACATTACAGAATTGGTAAGAACAAAACTTGTAAAATATACTTTTTGATCACAGATTTACATAAAACTTACACGGTCTAATGATGATGATAGTAGAAAACATCCGGGCTTGAAATATTTCTGTCTGAAGTGCCATATTTGATGAGAAATGAATAAACTAATTTTCCGATTGGAGTTTATCGCTCAGTGAGCGTTTTATTCATTTGTTGAATCTATATGATTTCATGCAAATGTGTAATCGTTTTTTCACTATTTTCTTGTGACCCAGATGGCCGATCGATCTCAAACTTCAACAGGTTTGTCAGTTTATGTATATATGGTGGATCACATAAAGTGCTTACACTGCCAGCAACCGTTTTGTTAGCAAAAACCAATTCTGTAATGTTCCTTTAAGTCAATCAATATTTAAAAATCTAAATTTTAAAGGCCCTGTACACTATTGGTAAGATCGAAAAACACAATGTTCACAGATTCACACATAACTTACATGATTTAAAGTAAGTAATGGTAGAAAGGGTTCCTTAAAATATTTCTGCCTAAAATGCTATCGTTTCTGAGAAACGAGTAAAACAATAGTAATTATTGCGCGCGATAATTTGAAAAAACAGAAAACACATAAGATCTCTTTTCACTATTTTCTCGTGACCTCGATGACCAATTGAGCTCAAACTTTCACAGGTTTGTTTGTTCACGCATATGTTTAATCACACAAAATGTGGACACTGATTTTGAGCTGTTACCAAAAGTGTACAATACCTTTAAGTTTGTTTTCTTGTTTCTGTACAGCTCCCATTGATGGTTGATATTATCAAGCATCCAGCTGAGGTTGATGGAAAGAGCACCGCTGTACACGCTCGGCTCTTAGCTCCAGATCATGTGACAATCTACACTTATCCGGACATACCTCATTTTGAAAACAAGGAAAAGGTCAATCTCTTTCTGCTTTCAAGATATTGTTCTGAAGGCCATGTCACACAGGGCAAATTTTTCAGGCAACTGCGAGGCAACCACTTGCACTGCTTGTACAAGGAACACTTCGGCAGCACAAGAGAAGTTCTTCTAGTTCTGTAAAGTTACTTTCCCCATGAAAATATTAATGAGAAAACTGAAAATGTGAATAAACTTTCTTATTGGAGAATGCCTGGAACTGGTTGCCTGTAAATTGTCCCCTGTGACATGGCCTTGATAAGTAACAGGTATTTGATTTCCTCTGAGCCTACATGTATGGCTTGATTTGACTGCAAAACCACTGGCAAGAGTCCAGGTTGTTTTAGCAATTGACCAGTAACCCCCATTTCTCGGTTCGGGGGTCGATTTCACAAAGAGTTTAAGATTGATCTTAACTTTATATCAATCTTAAAATTTACAAAGCAAATCAAATCCCTATTGGTAATATTGACAACTCATCTTAAGATGATTCCTTGTGCTTTTGTGAAACTGAGCACAGTAGTTAAAGTCAAAATGATATTTAAAGACACTGGACACCTTTAGTAATTGTCAAAGACCAGTCTTCTCACTTGGTGTATCTCAACATTATGCACAAAATAACAAACCTTTGAACTCAATTGGTCGTCGAAAGTGCAAGATAATATTGGAAGAAAAAACACCCTTGTTCATGTTGTCACACGAAGTTGTGTGCTTTCAGATGCTTGTTTTCGATTTCGAGACCTCACGCGTGAGGTCTCAAAATCAGTTCAAATATTTTACTGAGAAATTACTTCTTTCTCAAAAACTACGTTACTTCAGAGGGAGCTTTTTTTCACAATG
This sequence comes from Pycnopodia helianthoides, assembly GCA_032158295.1. NCBI lineage: Eukaryota > Metazoa > Echinodermata > Asteroidea > Forcipulatida > Asteriidae > Pycnopodia > Pycnopodia helianthoides. Next base: position 4,655,811 of record CM063255.1, on the reverse strand, counting down.
TTTTATACTATCAACAGCTCTCCATTGCTCATTGTTTTATGCTAACAATTATTTTGAGTAATTACCAATAGTGTTTAGTGCCTTTAAAAAACATGTTTAGCGTCCTGCCTTTTTTTTTAACAGGAGGAGGCAGGCACATTTTTTCAAGACAACCGGCCAGGCTATTTTTTTTCAAGATGGTTGCCAGCTCTTTTTTTTTTCTTTCTTTTGGTGTGCTAAAGGAAAAAAATACAATGTTGTGTATTTTAGAATTTTTTTTTTTTTTTCAGAGATCATAGAAATTAATCCTCAGGGGGAAATAAGGAGGCTTTACGTAATTTTTAGGAAATTGGGAATATAAAAGCTTGAGTTGGTACTTAGCGCCCTGAAAGGCTTTAGGCATCACCTTGCATGGAGACATCACTTGGAGGAGAGATTGTATATTGGGTCAGGTCTGGAATTTCATCTTTGAGAGGGCAAGGCCACTCTCATTTTGCAAAGGGCACTTCCATTGACAAATCTTAAAAGTCTATGCGAAACATTTGAAGGGGCACCAAGGCCAAGACCAGGGCAACAGAGGCATGGCCTTTATCGAATTCCAGGACTGTTTGGTACATGTACATGTAATTGTGATTCAATGTTTTAGCCCTGATGCTTTTTTATCTTCTGTTCTCAAGCCGGAAGTTTCTTCTTTTTTTCCCCAGATTCTTCTTGTGTTTCCTTGCAAGGATGCAGTATCTCTTGAGGAACTTTCAAAGAGCAGAATACCACAAAACGAAAGTATGGCAAAGGAAGAAGCATCTTCACAAAGTGGCATCCAACAAAGATGTCAACCCCACGGTGCGAGTTCTTCAAGTTCCAGCCACACAGCCAACAATGGTCCAGACAGCAGTCTTAGTGTAACAAATGCAGAGAGATGTTCAGACCCCAGTGATGATATGGACGATGCAGGCACAGAACTTATTGCCCCAGTAACTGACACAATCTCATCAACCCCGCCACGCAGAACTTGCGAGTCCCAGAGTCACACATCAGCTGAGAGGAGTTTTCAGTCACAATCAAGTCAATCATCTGAAGAGCTCTCATCGTCAAGATGTCATGGACTATCTGAGAACCTAAGCAAGCTTGTACAAATATCTGAGAAAGAAAATAGTGGTAACATTTCAACAAGAGCTCAGATATCACCAGTTAAGGATAAAGGTGGTTCTCCGTACGAGAGAGTGATTTTTATAGACAGCACATGGAACCAGTTTGGAGTCATTATAAGGGATGAGAGGCTAGCAGGTAAGGAGGTTTTCATAGTAAATGAGTACAGGTGCATGTGACTTTTGAAACGTCAAGACCACAACGAAAAAAGCAACACTCTTCCCTTATGAGAGATTTACGCATGGGTTTTACCCGCAACTACTTCCTAGTGACCTTTTATGTTTGCAGAGTTCCGTCTGATATAACAACACAGAACATTGATAATAAGTTTTGACCACTGTGTGGTCTCTTAATTGCCTCTTGCTGTGGAGGAATATATCACAAATTTGCCCTAATTCACTTCAGTGAACAAGGCAGATCATGATTTGAAGCCAAACTCTATGTGAATACTTGTATAATTATTGGCAGCAAGTCCACAAAAAGGGCATCAAAATTAACCACTCGCGTATAAAGTTACCAGCTGAAACACTTATGTTTTGACCGCTACCATCAACCATCGTAGATAAATAGTTTCTGCTTATAAAGATGACATTCCGAAGTCCAAAATCTCATTTCTGCGTTGTGTTCTTAGTTTGCTGTCTTCTTAACAACTGTCCTGCTATAACAAGGTAATTTGTCCATGCCCAGCGATGTTGTTAGATATCAAAAAATAACTAAATTGTCTTTTTAACAAGCAGTGGTTATTCTTTAACCAACAGACTTCAAGAGAGTGATTCTGACTAGCAGAACAACGACTTTCTGGAGAACACAGCATAACAAACCCGATACATACCTAGCCACGATTGAAGCGATCTACTATTTCCTTGTTGATTATCACACGATCATGCTACGGAGAGATTACACCGGTCAGTATGATAACTTGCTGTTCTTCTACAGCTTCCTTCATGGCCTGGTCAAGAAGGCTGAAGAGGAAAAGGAAGCCAAGGAGAGCCAGAATCAGGTGAAGAGGTGATCATCCTGAAGAAAGGTTACAATGGTCAGTACATAGCCAAGGAGAGCCAGAATCAGGTAAAGAGGTGATCGTCCTGAAGAAAGGTTTCAATGGTCTGTTCTTAGCTTACTGTTCTTCTCCTACTTCCTGCATGGCCTGGTCAAGAAGGCTGAAAAGGAACAGGAAGCCAAGGAGACCCAGGTTCAGATGAAGAGGTGATCACCCTAGAGGAAGATTGCGATGGTCAGTACATCTATGATAACTTGCTGTTTTTCTACAGCGTCCTTCATGGCCTGGTCAAGAAGGCTGCAGAGGAACAGGAAGCCAAGGACAGCCAGGTTTAGATGAAGAGGTGATCATCCTGGAGAAAGGTTACAATGGTCAGTACATGTACATGTATGATAGCTTGCTGTTCTTCTACTGCTTCCTGCATTGCCTCGTCAAGAAGGCTGAAGAGGAACAGGAAGCAAATGAGAGCCAGCATTGGGAGAAGAGGTGAACGTCCTTGAGAAAGGTTACAATGGCCAGTACATGTATGATAGCTTGCTGTTCTTCTACTGCTTCCTGCATTGCCTCGTCAAGAAGGCTAAAGAAGAAAAAGGAGCCAAGGGGAGTCGGGTTCAGGTGAAGAGGTGATCATCCTGGAAAAAGATTACAATGATCAGTACATCTATGCTAACTTGCAGTTCTTCTACAGCTTCTTGCATGGCCTGGTCAAGAAGGCTGAAAAGGAACAGGAAGCCAAGGAGAGCCAGAATCAGGTGAAGAGGTAATCGTCCTGAAGAAAGATTACAATGGTCAGTACATGTATGATAGCTTGCTGTCCTTCTACTGCTTCCTGCATGGCCTGGTCAAGAAGGCTGAAGAGGAACAGGAAGCCAAGGAGAGCCATAATCAGGTGAAGAGGTAATCGTCCTTGAGAAAGATTACAATGGTCAGTACATGTATGATAGCTTGCTGTCCTTCTACTGCTTCCTGCATGGCCTGGTCAAGAAGGCTGAAGAGGAACTGGAAGCCAAGGAGAGCCATAATCAGGTGAAGAGGTAATCGTCCTTGAGAAAGGTTACAATGGTCAGTACATGTAAACTTTGATAGCTTGCTACTGCTTCCTGGATGGCCTGGTCAAGAAGGCTGAAGAGGAAAAGGAAGCCAAGGAATTCCAGGCTCAGGTGAAGAGGTGATTATTCTTGAGGAAAATTACAATGATCTTCAGTATCAAGAATGCTTCTTGTGATAATCGATGGAAGAGGACAAGGACAGTACAAAGTGCAGGGCTCATACCAACAGCTGATGGTCAAGAGATGAGGAAGAATGCAATGGTCAGTGTGTACGCTTTTTATTCCAAAGAGTGTGGAAGAGGAATGGCTGTAAAAAGTGTAAGGTGCATATTACCACTAGCTGATGGTCAAAGCTGAGCTGCTGTCTGACCATTCAGTATCATCCACTATGGCTTTGAACAAAGGAATGATAGAGTGTCGACAAGGTCCTAAATGGCCGTTTAATAAGGACTGAGCCAATGGTGAGGTCCATTTATGCGGCCCGGACCCTGCAAGGTTTTAGACTGCCGTTTCAGATCGAGTCGCCACTCTTTCATTACCATTTGTAATCAAATTTTTCAAAAGCCTTAAAAAGTTGAGATCAAATCTGACAGTTTAGCCTCAGCTCGCCTCGACTCTACATCATGTACGTTGAATTTCAATCCATGTCGAGTGCCAAGTAGCTCTTCGCGCAACTCGCTTGCTTAAGTTTCAAACTATTATACGCAAGTTTTAAACTTGCACGAGCCAAATATGCGACCTATCAACTTAAATCGGGCCATGAAATTTGCGCGCTCCATGCAACCATCCGACCTCGTTTGTTTTAACACTCCTCACCGTGCACAGTTGTGCCATCATTCACAAGCCATGTAAAAGGTTGGTCAACTCACTGAAAATAATGTATACCTTGCCTGATGTGGGGGCAGAGGGTAACCCTCCCCCTAATGTCCCATACTTTAATTCCTCTTGTACATAAGTGCCCCCTAAAATCCCCTGAAGAATTCCTGAGATGCCCAGAACACAATGAAGACACAATAGGAGTGTGTGTTTGGGGGGGGGGGGTTACCACCATGCCCCATGTTGAACAACAATCGGAAAGATGTTACCGAGGGAAAGAAGGCTGGAACTGGGGTTTCTTTTTCTGTGGTTGGTGTTGTAAGAAACAAAACCCAATACATGTACCTCCAATGAGCCAGACAAAACATTGATATGACATCACAGTTTTAAATTAATTACCAATAACTTGGCATTTTGATAATGAACTTTCCTTTTGAAATTTGTAGAGAAAGCTTTTTTATAGTAAAGGACACTGCTTATCAAAAATAAAATACAATTTTTATAAAATGGTGAGTGTGCTTTGTGTCGACTGATTTATGTTCAGATTTAGTGTAACCATGGAGGTAGGAATAATTTTTTAGCAAAAAATTGTAATTATATAAGTGGCCTGACTTGTTTTGTTTTTTAAGCTGACCTTAATTTCCGCTTCACTTTTGAACAGAAAGAACATGCAACAAAGTGTGATCGTTGGATCCTTGACGAACACGCATGCAGACTCGAGCAAGCTGCTGCATTTAGTAATAGTACGGTACCCGAACCGCGCGAAACTATGACGTGTCGTTGTCCCGGCAACTCCGTGCAGCGTCGCGTAAACTCCATGCGACGCAATGTTCATTCATTCATTGATTTATTTGGACTATTCATTTAAAATATCACATGGCAACCGCGCCTATTGGTAAACAACGCCTGTCTTTTTTGTGATCATTCCCCGTGCGTGACTCCGCAATAGAAAAACATACGATTCTAGGTATTAGACCTTAATCAGTTGTTGCTCACATGTGTGTGACGTCACGTAGCAACAATCGTGACCTCCGCCTTTTCAGATTCTCGACACGCGGGCTTTTCAAAAAACATCATTTTTGGGGGTTTTTCAAGTTCGTAAAATTAACAGTAAGTACTTGTATGTTATCTTTGATATATCAGCTTCTAGATTTTGAAGGCCGATTAACATGTGAATTGACACTATAAACGCACTTTAAGTTTCCAGATTAAATGTTTTTTTATTTGCCTGACATTTTGACCCTAGCAGAGTCTTTCTTACATTTGTTAGTTTTAAATGTAATCATTCCACCAATATGTGTGGTTTTTTTTGTGTGTTTTTTTTTTTTTGGGGGGGGGGGTAGGAAAAAGGTAATGTGACAAATCAAAAATCACACAAAATTGCATCCATGTTAATCTCCCATAGCTGATGGCTCACCATGGTGACCTTCGTCGCGAGACTTACAGTGTCTATGCATGGTGATGTTGACTGACAATTTCACGAGTAAAATAAGTGCCGTCACCGACTCGCCATCAGTGATTCAGGTCTCCATTCTTTCGGGCCTCAATAAAAATGCCCAAAGTTGGAACAACCAACAATGCAAAGTGCATCTGGTTTAATTCAACAAAGGTAATGAGAAGCTTCCAGGCAGCAATGCTATCACTCATCTCATGCCCAAATTTAGGTAGACTGGTCCCCTGTCTTTATCCGCAAGGATAAATGGTCCCCTGTCTTTATCCGCAAGGATAAAGACAGACACTGGTGTACAGGCCCAATGATTTCATTAGATAAACTTGCAGTGACGTAAGCTTTCCATATCTGTGTTATGATTGGTCCGAGGTGATGTACATGTACTTAATCAGTTTGCACCTTTGATCGTCTGCGTGCAGCGTGTGCATAATGTTTGTACATCATGTTGTTTTATCCTCTATGTAATAATGTGTACATGTACGTGTAAATTGACTGCGATTCTCCGCGTGAAAGTGAATGCGAGGTCAAAGGTACATCTGGCAGCATCCGGTCAGGCTGGTAAATGCATAGCATTATTCAACGAGCCTCGAAGTGTGACGTCAGATGTTCAGGCTAAAGGTTATGCAACATTCCTGACAGAATACAAAAAACAAACTGATTGAGTTTTAAGTGATTTATTCACGACTATACAATTGTGCTAATATTTTACAATACTTTATACTTAGGCAAAAAAAAAAAACATGTTTAGCGTCGGAGGAGAGCCTTTTTTTTAATTTTATGGCCGCCGACACATTTTTCAGACAACCGGCCGGGCCTTTTTTTCAAGATTGTTGCCGGTTTTTTCGGTGTGTTTTTTTTGTGTGTGTGCGTAAGTCTAAAAAATACGATCTTGTTTATTTTAATATTTATTTTTTTCTTCAGAGATCGTTAAAATTTATCCCCCTTTTTCCGTAAAAAAAAGGGAAGCGGCTTCTCAAAAGGAAGCGGGCTTGGACGCTAAACTGTTTTTTTGTTTGCTTTTAACCCATGAATGAAAAAGTTACACAATCTTTTGAAACGAATATATTTTGTTTAATACAAAGATGAATGTATAGACCATGTTACATTTGTTTACAGAGTGGTGACCTCGTACATTATAATGCTATTCCTGACGGGCAAGATGCTACACACGCTCAATGGGGAAATTTATATTTTGTGTCATAATTTTCACATAAATTCAAAATTTACAAAAGCAACAGCCGGAAGCCCAGGCTCTGTGGCTCTTTTGTAAACATGTGATGTCACAGGTCACATCGTCTATAGTGTCACTACTCAAAGTGATTGAGTTGTTTGATATATCACGATATTGATGTAATACTCACGCATGGTTTGATTAATCTAGTATCATTTTTTACACACGCGATAGACGTGATTAGAAAAACAAAGTCATTCGTTGTTTAAGTTTGAGTGGCCATGTTTTGAGCGCGGTGTCTTGGAATGCTACCAATTTAATATTATATAATGTTACAATATAAACTACTACGAACGGATATTATTTTTAATATCCAGAACTACCTTTTTCAACAGTCAAAAAATACTAACCAATGAATAAATAAAAAATGAGGTTACTGTTAATATAAGTAGGCTCATTCAGAAAAACTCAGCTATTTAACAAAGGAACATAAGTTCATCTTTAAAACCTCGCTAATGTAAAAGTGGCAACACCACAAATATTTTCAATAGTGAATCCAGAACATTGATATGCAGAACAAATTTAATATTAATGTATTAAAAAATTCTTTAAATCGAAAATCATACTTTGTTAAAACTTGACAACATAATAATCAGTGTGGATAAATTAATAAACAGTGTGGATTAATTCATAAACAGTGTGGATAAATTCATAAACAGTGTGGATAAATTCATAAACAGTGTGGATAAATTCATAAACAGTGTGGATAAATTATAAATAGTGGATAAATTCATAAACAGTGTGGATAAATTCATAAACAGTGTGGATCAGCAGTAGAACTTTGGCAAGTTTTAGTTAAATCTAAAAATCATACTGGTTAAAAGTCGATTGCCAATCCTCTAGATAATTTTTTTGTTTTCTAACATAGATGTTAAAAACAAGAAAGGATGATTTAATTCTTTAAGTTTAATTCTCAAGTAGACACATTTTTAAACAGTGTGGATAAATTCATGAACAGTGTTGATCAGCAGTAGAACTTTGGCAAGTTTTAATTAAATCTAAAGATCATACTGGTGAAAAGTCGATTGTCAATCCTCTAGAGTCTTGAGTTTTGAGTATGTTTTTAATACCCCGTCAATTGTTTGTTTTTTTTTTTCGATTTACGATATTCACAAACGTGTGTGGGTGCCCTTACACACGCCAACTTACGGGGTACTTTTAACAATAGAACAATGCTATCCCACAAGGTGTTCTTTGTTCTAGCGGTCTCGTACAAAACCAATGGGGACGTCGCTAAAAAAAGAAAAAAAGAAAACAAGTCCAAAACAATTGGAGAACAAAGACGAGTCCTCGATTTACGGGATTCACAAACATGTGTGTGTTTGTGTGTGTTAATGGGTAGTTACGAGGTTCGGAGTCTTCACCCACTTGTTTTCAAAAAGATGCATTAACCAATTACTATTATTGTGTAAGAAAAGGAGACGAACAAATTCATTATTATCTGGCAATAATTTACTAAGGTGAAACAAACGTTAAATAACCATCCACGAAACATTCAAAACGTTCGTTTTAAAGTACCGGTTAGCTAAATACGCAGACTTTCCACTCGTGTTCAAAGTTGCAAAATGTAATTCTTAAAGTCTTTTACCTTTGGTAATTACTCTAAAAATGTATGACCGTAAAATCTTACTTGTTAAAAGCGCTGCAGCTGTTGATAATGTGTAACATTTTTGAGAAACAGTTCCCTTCAAAATAATGTCTTCAAAAACACTTCAATCTCGGATTGTGTATTCCAATTGCGGGTTATTATACCTTCGTGGACGTAACCGCTCCAGGTTTTTCTGCGATGTCTCAAAAATGCTACCACCTTTTGAAAATAAATGTCCACATTTGTTTGTATCTATCTGCATTTATATAGGATTTAAAAAAAAAGTATTTACTGAAAGTCAAACAAAGATATTTGGTAAAGGATGATCCACAGTCATGTCACGCAATATTACTGTGTTGACTATTCACTGTTTTGGAAACAATGGATTGCGTACAGTCGTCAATCTTTGCATGTTTTTGAATATTCATAATTAATGCTTCAATCGTGATAACACGCAGGCCTACATTAATGCTTTTGTTTTGTTTTGCTTTTGTATAATTCTCGACAATGACTGTTTTCTATTTGAATTCGACAGTATTTCCTCAGAAAGAATTACCAAATGATCAACCTCTCTCCCAAAATGTAAACCAATCAATTTTAATGTGTAACCCCAACAATACGCACCGATAATGAGATCGGCCTCACCTTCAAACATGTCTCAGGTTGAGGAAAACAAACATTAATTTGATTTGATGAAACGTTGAGGGGCTAGGGCAAAATTTCGCTCGGCCCCAGCGGCCTATCCAGGACCGCTGGGATGGGCTAATCAGCTTGCACAGATTCTTGTTCAGGAAGTACGTCATGCGTGCAGTGCTTGCAGTGTGAGTGTAATGCATGATGGGACTGAGCATAAACTAATGAGTGTGCTTGATACGTTTGCCCGTCCCAGCGCCTTTGGTTTTAAGGCAAGGCACTGGGGACGAGCGAAGGGCAAAATGTAATGTCACATTGATGGTCTGTCTACAGATGGCACATTCTCTTCCCGTTGCTTGATTCTTAGCCTGACTAAGGTGTGAACTTTGGTTTGAAATCATTAATACATGGCTCGGTGAAATTCAATTCAACCTCTACAGTGGAATAAAAACTAACAAACCAGCTCGGCTGAGGTGGAGATGTGACGTCATACGTCAGGTTAGAATCTTGCACCCCTTGGACTGCCACCTCGAAGCGACCGTTATCGTATGTGATCAAGACTGGTACGCCGAGGTACTTAACGCCACCCTTGGTATAGTCAACGTTTGCTAACGATGGGGAGGATTCCAGTTTGGAGATTTGAGCAAAATTAGCGTTCAGACCTGCATCCAAGTAATTACAAGTAGCCACAAAATCATGAACAACGTCGTCATTTATTAAAATTGATTAACAAATATCAAAAGGAAAATGAACAAATGTTCGCGAATTTATCCTTGTAAGCCTTCCAGTTAATTTTTGTATCATTTCATATTAACGTTATACAAACGTTTGTAACTATTTTCAGTTGAAAAAAAATCAACTGAGGATTTGTTGGACTCTTGTTTTAGTACCATTCAAAAGGTTAGTTACTGGATTAAATATGGCTTTAAAATTGAAAGCATGATGCGTCAAATGATTCGTACTAAAACAAGGTTTATAAGCGCCTCCTCAAAGAAATAAACGCTATAGTCAAACCGTACTGCAATTTAAAGGAACATTAAAGAATTGGTTTTTGCTAACAAAACAGTTGCTGGCAGTGTAAGCACTTTATGTAATCCACCATATACATAAACTGACAAACCTGTAGAAGTTTGAGATCGATCGGCCATCTGGGTCACGAGAAAATAGTGAAAAACCGATTACACATTTGCATGAAATCAGATATAGATTCAACAAATGAATAAAACGCTCACTGGGCGATAAACTCCAATCGGAAAATTAGTTTATTCATTTCTCATCAAATATGGCATTTCAGACAGAAATATTTCAAGGGATGTTTTCTACTATCATCATCATTAGACCGTGCAAGTTTTATGTAAATCTGTGATCAAAAAGTATATTTTACAAGTTTTTTTCTTACCATTTTTGTAATGTTCCTTTAATACTGTGCGGATTAAAAACGAGTAAATCAAACCTATACGCACAGATTATAATAAGGGTGTAAACTGTCTTGTCTACCTAACGTTGAGGGAAATTATTTACAACCTGCTTGACGAGATTATAAATATACATTAATATTTTTGTGTGTGCAAATATTTGAGCTAGATGATCGATAACTCTTGAGTTTGGTTTTAATCTCTCTATCCCTGAATTTGACGTATAGGGTTGGGATTGTTTATATTACCTTCGGGACCTGTATTGCATACATGATTGATCGACATTTTAAACTGACTTTAAAGGGAGTAAGGACATGATACAAAAAGCCAAGATGTCAGTAATTGCTTAAACTGCTTTTTGATGGATTTTATTTTTTTAAATTTTATTATCATTATTATTATTATTATTTATTAAACATTCATTTGAGAATGTCTGCTGTCTCTATACTTACCTACTTTGTAAAACGCTTCATCTTTACCAGGACTATTAGGGTTGAAGTACACACTTACAGCGATGTTGACTGTGAACTCTAGTCGCATTGGTGACGTCATCGGCAGCTGAAGCTCCATTGTGCCCATCTTCAAAAGCCGATGTGTATTGTTTGCACAGCGAGAAGTTCCCTCCGATGTTGTTCCTGAAATAACGGGGAGATAAAGACCTGATAATCGAGCAATCGGCCACAAAGTAGAAACACATCATTTGTGTGGAAAGTTAAGAAACTCAAACTTATTTCCACCCTCTGTGTTTCAACTTACATAACATCCAAACAGTCTGTTAAAATGTAGTGTATACTAGGGTTTCTTTGTATAAACGTCTGCGGGGCTTTAATCGGGTGACTGGGGTAAGGTCTTGTAGTGCTATTGTCCTGACTTTTACTATATTTATTTATTTAATTATCTCTTCCTGTTTTATAGGATTGGTAGTGCATGCTATGGACTTAATTAAAGGTTGTAATCAGTATTTTTTCTGATAATTATTATTTCTTCTTTGGACAATTACCAATCCCGTAATTTGCCTCTGACAAAGTTAACAGGTAGAACACTACGTGGCGTACTGGGTTTAACAGGTGTCGTGGCATTGCCGGTGTCATAGGGAAATCTGTCCCCCGGATATTCTGTCGTCCCCCCCCCCCCCCCCATATGGGAAATTAACATGGGCTGAAGGAGGATGATTCAAAAGAGGGCGCTATCAGAAGAAGCTTGTACACAGTTCGCCGTATTGGGGGGGGGGGGCACAGAATCTCCTGCACCCCGGGTCAATATTGACCCGTAGAAGAATCAGTGTGGGCCATTCTCATTTTCGGGTCAGCATGACTCGTTCTGGGGTCAACATTTATAGGAATGAGTGAGGCACACAACGGGCCCCTTTCGTCTTCATTTCAATTTTGTTCTTTGCGCAGCGCTACCCGCACGAGCTAGCTACATACACCGTAGGCCTAAAAACTATGATTATTCTTTGCGCCGCGCAACCCGTGTGTGTGTACGTGTGTCGATATAGCCTTGCTCAAGGCAGTCGCAGTTTTCGACCTGATAAAGACGCCGTTGAACCCACCGTAACCTATTTACTGTACACCAGCACGTACTGTGCATATTGTGTGTATCACATCGCACGACGCCCGTACTGCTACTGTGCGCAGGTCATCCGCACTCGTATTACTGTCCGCATGCGGAGGCCGTCATGCCGACTGAGCCTTGCTGTATCTATTCGTTTCTTTATATTTCGTCCACTATTGGACGAAAATGGGGGGGGGGGGACTCTCAGATATGCTGGTATGCAGATCATGAATATTCAAATGTTTTGTCAGACCTATTGCTGACAACGCAGGATGAAAAGTTAATAAATGATTCATTTATGTATAGGTTACGGTGGGTTTTACGGCGTCTTTTTTCGGAGTGAAAACTGCGACTGCCTGAGCAATGCTAATAGCTGAGTGAAATGCGATATGGAGAAAATAGACAGACTGATTACCCATGCAGAGCGAGGGACCTGTTTGGTTGCAACGTCCCTCCGATACGTTGTCAGCACACGCTGAGAATTTTTTTTCCCTAAAGTTAAGAGGGTTTGTTTTCCATTTTGTTCAACATGTTTTTATCTAAGTCTGATGTTAACATGTCCAGGAATTGCCTGTGTTAATTTAAGCTTATTTTTTGCAGAATTAAATATTTGTTTAAATCTGGTTTCACCATTTGACAATTGACATACAAATCTTATAGATAAAGAATGCTGATTGAGTTTTGTCATGCCCCTTCTAACCAAATCATTGTTCCATGATGATGGACACCCCTCTATCATGGCATATGAACTGACCAGAAAACTGGTTCCTACCCTCGCTACAATCAGGTGACTGTATCTGTCCCTGTTTGTTGACAGACACGCGGTTGCCTCCACCAATCTTCACTTCGTAGGGCTTTATTTGAGGCTTCATGTTCACCCCGCCCAGACGAAACTCGGTGCATTCACACGGTCTCTGCTCGGCTAGTGACCAGCCGTATCGCTTACCAGTAGCTCCATTTGGCTCCTGACCCACGTAGCAGACACATCCATAAACTGCAATCAAACAAATAAACGAATAGGCAGGATTATTTAAATCCTATAAAAATAAATAAACAAATAAACAAATGAAGAAGTCGCGATGAACCATTTTCTAAAAGTTCACTCTAAAAATTCCTGGGTCAGAATTTACTCAGTTCCGGGTCTCGTGGGGTCTGACCAATTTTTGGGTCAGTATGACTTAAAATCTGTGTCATAATGACCCAGAAATCGGACAAACTGACCCAAAATCCAAATTTAAAAATACCCATTATTAACCAGTTTCCGGGGTCACCCAGACCTAGATCCGGAATTTGAGTTAAATCTGACCCGGGTGTTTTTTTTTTTTTTTATAGTGTTTAACCTTTTTGAGAGCTGGAGCAGTCTTTTATCTAGAAATCTGCCTAAAAGGTTTGTCTTTAAAAGTCATTGCTGAGGCTTAAACTTCTCTTGGTATTTCTATGCATTTTCGCTCTGAAAACTTACCATAGGTAGGGTCAATGTTTAGTTTTTTGTCAACGTAATGCTGATGCATATGCAAGTTAATACCAAGAACGATGCAATAAAAGTCGAACGGACACCACGGAAATTTGAATCACCAGAACTCGCCTTTGGGTGAGGTTTGGAGATTCAACATTTTGTCGACATACTTTTATTGATTTCTAATCAACGGGGCATTTCAGTCGAAATAATTTCGGTTCCGTATAACAAGGAGGCTTTCGGATAGAGTTTTTTTTTACCAAAGTATGACCCAACCTTTTTAAGGCGTGGCTGCAGGTTGAAAGGAGGGGACTGAAAAGAGAGGGTGGGATTTGGCAAGTTTCATAGCATTTATTATTATTAATATTACAAAAAACTTCTGTTGATAAAACCAATTAATGCATCGATAAACTTAGAATTAATCACTGTAGCTCGCAAGTCCGAGAAAACCTGTAAACACCGGGGTTAACACATACTCTTCCACGATAAGTGTTCTTGGTTCCTTCACGTGCACGACCAACCCATGTACACGGGACCGAGGGCTTACAACCCAATCGAGTAGGACAAAGCAACTATGGTAACGTATCTTGCTCAGGGACACAAGTGCCACGACTGGGACTCGAACCACCTCTCTGCTGATCAGAAAAAAACAAAGCTTGAGTCTGGTGCCACAGACAGTAATTGTTAGATGGTTGTTGTAAAAAAAAAAATGTTGGGATAGGCGCCAAGGTTTGCTTTCCGCTAGCTCCCACACCGGTGCGCCAAAAATACGCTTCCGTTGCACGGACTCTCTGAATTCGATTCTTACGTTCGATTTTTCATCATTATTTTCAATTTGTACCCATAATCTGAATATAGTCTTTTTTGTTGAATACTCATGAATAATTGTTTTAAAAAAAAATGGTTCAGTAATTTAGTTTTATACGGCTGGAAGTAAAACTAACTCCGAAGATCACGTGATTTATCCGAACCACATTCATTTTGGTTCGGACCTTCGTTTTTTGAGAGATGCTCGAAAACGGCAAAATTTGATGGTTTCTTTAGGAACTGTTCTTCTTCATTCCGGGAAGACCTTTGGAGTCATGTTTTAGTCTATTTTGTAGCCCAAATAGCCCAAACGAAGCCAGCGTGTCTCTTTAACTGCTCGGCCACGACCCACCATTTTATGGACATCTGATGCTATTAAAATTTGTTTGTTTTTGTTTATTTGTAAGAGATGTCGCCTAACTCACAGTGCCAGGTGGCCACTTTGAGGTAAGGGGCTACACTTAACTGCTTTGGGCTGTCAACCCAAACCAACTGTCACCGGGGGCACAATGTCACCTACTCCTGGGGAGTTAAACAGGGTTTTACCTCCTTCACAGTCCATAAGGATGTAGGAATGGGTATCATTCACTAGGAGCCTGGCTTGTAGAGCAGAATGCACTACCTTCCCAACTTTTTACGAAGCAATTATGGTTAAGTGCCTTGATCAAGGGTACAAGTGCCATGACCGGGATTCCAACCCACAATCTGCTGCTGACAACACCAGAGCTTGGGTCCGGGTGAACTAGACTGCTCGTCCACGACACGCCGTGTAGGGCAGCATATTGCGCCACCAAACCTTGTAAACCATTACATTGTGACATGTAAAGGAATAGGTCTCAAACTTCAAAAAGTAGCTCCACGTATACCTTGTAGGAAAATACTGACTGTTGAAGCGCCTTGAGCGTCACTGACTGACGGATATGAGCGCTATATAAGAAGCCACTATTAGGGCAGCGGATTTTGTTCACCCTTTTTCTCGCAGTGGTCATTTGTGATTTCAAGAGGGTCTCTAAATGCGCGTTAAGTTTCACTGGTAAAATGCAAGTCTCTATATCACAACGGTTTAAAATGCCACTGTGTTTAACCCTTTAGCTACCGGACCGCCCAAAGCGGTACACTGTTACACGCGGTAGGAGAAACCGCTCACCAGCTTGTGTTTATTTCGAGAAATAAAAGTAGCATCAAAATGAAACGTAACGGAACATTGAAAGGCAAATTTTCTCGGACATTTTTGGTTGTATAATTTGTTTCAGTCAAAATCATTTCAATTCTATTGGGGTATAGCTATTATCAGAATGCATCTTTTTTTTTTTGGGGGGGGGGTTGTTTTTTAGTTTTTTCGGGGGGGGGGTAGACAAAAAAAGGAACAACAGAGGGCAAGCTATTCGTTCTTGAATATTCACATTAAAACGGTTTAAAATGTCACTGTGTTTAACCCTTTAGCCACTGGACCGCCCAGCCGCTCAAAGCGGTACACTGTTACGCGCGGTAGGAGAAATCGCTCGCCAGCTTGTGTTTATTTGGAGAAATAAAAGTAACATCAAAATGAACAAGGTCAAGTCAATAGCAATCATTTTTCATTTCCCCCTTTCACAGTTGCCTTGTTAACGCTAATGATGATGACATAATTATTAGCTGTAGCTCTCGTCAAAACCACGCTCATTTTGTAACAAAGAAATGTAATTTTCTTTCATCATGATGACACTGTTCAAAAATGAATGCCTTTTAGCAATGGGCATTGATGCCAAAAGCCTTCACAAAAGTATATTGTGAATTGCACTAAAAAATAACCGCCATAAAATTTACCGGTAATCGTTAACGAGAGGCACTTATTGTTCCCAGAATTGAAATAAACTGTAATTATTAAATGACAGTACTAACGAAAAGATCAAAACATTGTTTTCGTAAATAGGCCTAATAAGCCTTGGGTATCTTTTACAATTTGAACCACGATTCTATAGCAATCTTCTGCAAGAGTCTTGATAACTAAACATTTGTTCAGCAAACTCGGGCAATAGTGCTCACACAAAAAAAAGATGAAAAAGAAAAGGGGAAAAAGAGTTTGTATAATCTAATGTAGTGAACAATCGCGATCGTACAGAGCTTTTAAAGGGACATAGGTAGGAACGAAGATGTTTTTTCGTTCGAGCGAAGATTACAGTCTTAAAGGCACAGTACACGTTTGGTAATGACTTTGAAAATTTATGGCAATATAAACTTGCTTGGTAAGAAGGACAGCACCTTCGGTAGTATAACGAATTTTGAGAAACTTTTAACTCCGAAGTAGGCCTACTACGGTTATGGAAAATATGTCACTTTTTATTCCCCAAAATTTGAATCTGAGAAGCCTTTCTGTCAGAAACGCTTCTCAGACTGTGTATTCCTATGGGGAATATTCTTCCTGCGTGGAAAAATTTGCTCCGGTTTTTCGGTGATATCTCAAAAACCTTTTGAAGTGAAACTTTCACAGGTTAGTTTTATTGTATGTACCTACACTTGTATAGGATTGACACAGTCAGTAGGCTCCAATTACTAAACGTGTACTGTGCCTTTAACAAGCCCGTGCGCGCACGAGTATACTACCAAAGACACAGACGCCATTGCTGGCGACGTGGAGGCACGTTATGGCAGTATAACGTCTACAGCCTGCACGCTAGCGTTGTCAACACTGGCGGCTGTGTCTTTATGCAGGCACGTGCGCGCTGCGGGTTCGTTAATGTTTTCGTTCGAACGAAGATTTTTTCCTCGTTTGAACGAATATTATTTTCGTTTGAACGAAGATTTTTCCAGATTTGTTTTTCTCCACCTATGTTCCCTTAAATGCTCCATACGATCGGGATAACTACCGCGGCCACAAAATGCAAATTTTTATAAGAGGATGGTGGCCCCCTGCAGTGTCCCCCTCCGAAAAATAAAAGCATGACCCACCACTGACAAACCCATTCCCCCTGGTGTCCCCCCCCCCACTTGAAAGTTATGCCCCCTGTGCCCCCCCCCCTCCCCCTGAAAAAATCCTTGCTACGCCGCTGCTAGAGTGTTAACCCTTCCAGGGCAATTTTCATCAAAGTCTAAAACCGTTAGATGACGTCACATTCACGGTCTGTACATTTTTGTACATAATAACGTTTAGTTCATTCCTGAATTTCCACGATATTTAATCGAAGCGACATTGAATTTGTCCATTAGACTGGCATAAATATTCCTCTTTAGAATGTACAAACCCATTTGTTGTTGACGTTCGATGACGTCATGTTTCAAATTTCTCTCTAAAAGAATGTCAAATAAATTGGCATTTTATACCTCTTTGACGTGAGGTTTAGAAACCTGTTATTTTTCCCCCACTGTCCTGAGTGCTCTATCCGTTGAAAAATGGGTGCAGAACAAAACTGATTTGACCTCGTAGCCCCTCTTTAACAAATTTCTTTCGTATGATATAACAAACAATAATTATGATATTTATCAAACGAAACGTAATGGAACATTGATAGGCACATTTTCTCGGACATTATTTGTTGCAGGCCTATTATTTTGATATAGTAAAAAATCATTTCAATTCTATTGAGGTATAGCTATTATCAGAATGCATCTTTTTGTTTGTTTTTTGTTTTTGTTTTTTGTTTTTTTCCTCGGGGGGGGGGGAACTACTATTAGGCCTTCTTACCTTTATGAGCGGCTGTGCCAAAAAGCACTAATAGTAACAGTGCAAGACCTGTTTGATCCGGTGCCATTATAAGACGAAGGGTGTCGGTATCAGATTGTCATTTACAACTTTATAGCTAACAACCAGTCACTACAACAGCAGAATCTCTTGGTCACCACTGAGGACACTCAATAACTGAGTAGTGCCGCTAAACTCTAGTTGGAGATACAGTTACTCTCGTTAACACGAGGTCCACCGTACTGGCCCGTTTTCCTTGTAATATCCGAACCTCGTCTTAAACGCAGCACGCTATAGATATACATGTAGACCCCTATACATTTTCTGAATTTATAATATTGCAATCGAGTTGGCCACGCCACGTCAACGCCAGTGCTTTGCGCACCAACCTAAATGACCGATGTGTTTGATGTTCAGTAAAATACTCCATTACGGAATGACAAAGGATACCATGGAAACTTTACAGGTCAAGGGAGAGCGGTGGTTAATAATTGAGCTATCCATGCATCTTTCGTGGTGACAACGTCAAGGCTTACTAAATTATTCAACTTATTTATAGGCTAAAAATGTGACAATTACCGGCATAAACAGCTAATCACTCGAGGCTTGCGGGCCTTGAGTATCACGCCTGAATGCGTAGCAAAACACAGAGTTCTATGAAAGGAAACCTACACAAACCGTACGTACGCCTTATGTAACCCGTACGTACGCCTTATGTAACCCGTACGTACGTCTTATGTAACCCGTACGTACGTCTTATGTAACCCGTACGTACGCCTATTGTAACCCGTACGTACTCCTTATGTAACCCGTATGTACAACTAGTGCAACCCGTACGTACGCCTATTGTAGCCCGTACGTACGCCTATTGTAACCCGTACGTACTCCTTATGTAACCCGTATGTACAACTAATGCAACCCGTACGTACGCCCGTACGTACGCCTATTGTAACCCGTACATACTCCTTATGTAACCCGTATGTACAACTAGTGCAACCCGTACGTACGCCTATTGTAGCCCGTACGTAAGCCTTATGTTACCCGTATGTACAGCTAATGCAACCCGTACGTACGCCTAATGTTACCAGTAAGTACGCCTTATGTAACCCGTACTTACGCCTAATGTTACCCATACGTACCGGATTCATGGTCGCACGGGGCCTGATCCATAGCTATGAGCCGAAATCCGTGTCAAAATGGCGCAGAAATGTGTCGAACGGACGCAATCCGAGTCTTTCACCCTCCAAACATTATTATTACCATCAACTATTTCGAAATACGGAGCTATATTATACACATATGGACTGGCAATGAGGTCACTAGAGCACGTCTATTCCCCCGAGGGACTGTGAGTGACCAGAAGCGGGACCTAATTCCCGAGGCCGAAGGCCGAGGGAAATATGTCCCTCTTCTGGTCACTCACAGGCCCGAGGGGGGATAGACGAGCTCTAGTGACCGAATCATGGCAGTCCATATGTGTTTTATAACACAACTCGGTCCAAAATATGAAATAAGAAAAGAAACTACCGTAATCTGATCCAGACGCCGCCTTTTTTCTCTTTAAGATGAGCCTGGTAACCTCTTGAGGGCGCTGTAACCAGTCAAAAATTGAAAGACTATTGCCCGCTTCGGGAACTATTTCCCGCAAACTACGCGCGTGCGATGTCTAGTTCATGGTTGTGCAAATCTCATGCACTAGCCTATAATAGTTCATCCCACGTGACCATGTTTCAGCCAACCAGAATACAGAACTAGCAAGAGGTGTGTTATAAAAGTTAATAATTAACTAGGATGACGTCATCCTAAAAAGACATGTACGGTCATCATCGCGAGATGAATATCGTGGAATGGCAACCTATCGACAAGACGTCTTCCTGATTCTCTCGGGCATCCTATAGATGTCGACATTCCAGGAAAAAAAGGAGGAAATCTGCCAAAAGCTATTTTCAAGATGTCAAACTAACAACCCACTTTCAAGATCTCGTCAAATCGAGATAACGATCTTGGTATCTCAACAGGATCAGATGGTTCGCTCGGCCCCACTGATCTCATCCAAGACCGTTGTGATGGGCTAGATGATGAGTGTACAAAATCATTGTTCAGCGCGTAATGTAGACCGCATTTAAAGGAACTTTACAGAATTGGTCAGAAAAAAACTTGTAAAATATATTTTTTTGATCACAGATTTACATAAAACTTACACGGTCTAATGATGATGATAGTAGAAAACATCCCTTGAAATATTTCTGTCTGAAATGCCATATTTGATGAGAAATGAATAAACTAATTTTCCGATTAGAGTTTATCGCTCAGTGAGCGTTTTATTCATTTGTTGAACCTATATGATTTCATGCAAATGTGTAATCGGTTTTTCGCTAATTTTCTTGTGACCCAGATGGCCGATCGATCTCAAACTTCTACAAGTTTGTCAGTTTATGTGTATTGTGGATTACATTAAGTGCTTACACTGCCAGCAACTGTTTTGTTAGCAAAAACCAATTCTGTAATGTTCCTTTAACCACCGCTCTTCCTTGACTGGTAAAGTTTCCATGGTATCCTGTGTCATTCCGTAATGGATTATTTTAATGAAAAATAAACAAATTAATCATTTAGGTTGGTGCACAAAGCACTGGTGTTAATTTGTTTCCGTAGGCCTATGGCGTAGATAACTCGATTTTAATGTTTGTTTTCTTTTACTATATGTTTTAGACTGTGAAACTGCAATTTTTGTTGTAAAGGTGTTTTGTAACTGGGGGAGGGGGGGTCGGAGTATATGGGTCATACTGCCTAAAGGGTCATAGGTCATGTCAATCGGGCCTGTCTGAGGATAGAACTTAGAGGGTTTCGCCTTTTTTTTTTGCTAAAAACTGAACGAGTAATTAACATTCAAATTTAACATTTAACAGGAGATAACATTTAAGTTTGTTTAGTTTTCTTATACCTCTTGCCTCTATTTTTTTTTAATTATTATCAACGATTAACATTAGCGACACCGATAGCGCACACAATGTACAAAGTGCCGCTATGTTACCCCCCCCCCCCCCACGCACCGCATGCGATAAACCAGGCTGTGACCCTCCCAAGGCTAGCACCCTGTACCACCAGTAACATGTATAGTAACTAACGCTTTCCTTTGTTTACCTTATTTAAAACGGACCAATCCGAAAGCTTTATTGTGGCCCCATAGTTAGCATGTGGTATGGGAAAAACATCGCCCGGTCACCTCTTCATTTTTATACGAAAGTTTTCGGACTAAATCATTGAATAATATGTGTTTCGATCTTGTTGCAAAATAAATCATTGTCAAGTCGATCACAAAATTCTTCTTACACTTTGGTTTCAAAGATCGTTTACATTATATCCAAGAAATCCGTCATGCATTATCATATCTTGTGATATTATTGTTGCGATAATGTGCGCATGTGAGCAGCTGCTGCAGTACAATCGTTCACGCAGCAATTATCACTTAAAGGAACATTACAGAATTGGTTTTGGCTGACAAAACAGTTGCTGGCAGTGTTGGCACTTTATGTAATCCACCATAAACTGACAAACCTGTAGAAGTTTGAGATCGATCGGCCATCTGGGTCACGAGAAAATAGTGACGTTGTAAATCTGTGATCAAAAATATATTTTACAATTACCAATTCTGTAATGTTCCTTTAAATGAGCTGTGTATTCCAGCTTTCGTGGCGACAACGTCAATATTTACTAAATCTCTCGGTCACCACTGAAAATCTAGACGCTCAATTTACTGAGTATTGCCACTATACTCTAGTTGGATTATACATTTTCTGAATCTATAGCATTACGATCGAGTTACCATGCCAACGTAGGCCTACATATACAAATTAACGCGGTGCAGGGACTGGAACTTAACTATTGGTCACCACAACAGCAAAATCTCGTTTCACCACTAAAGACACTGACTAACTGAGTGGTCATGTTCATATAATCACGGTAGTCCGATTACCATTACTTACCTTTCAGAGCGGCTGCGCCAAAAAGTACCAACAGTGCAAGAGCAGCTTGATCCGGTGCCATTATAGGACGAAGGGTGTCGGTATCAGATTGTCATTTACAACTTTAGTTAACTACCAGTCACACAAAAGCAGAATCTCTTGGTCACCTCTTTTTAACTGAGTATAGTGCCGCTACAGTCTAGTTGGAGATATGCATTTTCTGAATTCATAATATTAAAATCGAGTGACCACGCCATAAGGCATACAGAAACAAATGAATGCTAGTGCCGTGCGCGTCAATCTAAATGAATATGTTTAAGTTCAGTAAAATACTCCGGTGCTGTGCGTGCCAACCTAAATGATTAATGTGTTTATTTTTCAGTACAATTCCATTCCGGAAAGACAAGGGATACCATGGAAACTTTACAGGTCGAGGGAGAGCGGTTGTTAATTGAGCTATCCATGCAGCTTTCGTGGTGACAACGTCAAGGCTTACTAAATTATTCATTGCTTATTTATAGGCTTAAAATGTGACAATTACCGGCAGAAACAGCTAATCATTATAGACGTGCAGACCCTGGGTATCACGCCTGAATGCGCAGCAAAACACAAAGCTCTATTTGGGAATTTTAAACAACCCGTACGTTCGCCTTATGTAACCCGTACGTATATCTTAAGTAACCCGTACGTACGCCTTATGTAACCTGTACGAACGCCTTCTGTAACCTGTACGAACGCCTTCTGTAACCCGTACGCTTATCTAACCTTATTTATTGTAATGTGCATGTGTTCTTTCTAACTTGGTCCACGTCGTATGACGACAAGTAATGCACTTTAAATGGCGGCTCGACTCATCACAAACAGCCAAAATTTCATGTCGTCGGCTCAGTACTATAAAGTCCTTAACAAACGTGATGGACAAAAGGTCGTTAACAATTTTCTTTTTTAAAGCCTATAAAACAAAATAAAAAAATATAACTATCAGAAATTAATGTTTCCTTATGAAAATCTAGGAAACATTAATTTCTGATAGTTATATTTTATTATTTTGTTTTATAGGCTTACAAAAAAAAATTGTTAACGACCTTTTGTCCATCAAGTTTGTTAAGGACCTTATAGTTCTCACGCGACGATGTCACATGCACCAACATGGGTGTGCATTGGTAGCTCGATTATTTGGGCTCGTTTAACCGAATTCATGGTTATTAAAAGGGTTGTGGATTATTTTAAAATGTTGTGTATTTTCGAAAGCAACACTTAATCTACCATGAGTCGGTTGGACCAGCATGTTTGGGACATGCATAAACATGTAACTGCTCGGTGCGAATGCCAGCCACACTTTGCGTCCCTGTAAATTCCTTCCAAAAGTATACCGCCCTTGACTGTGCGTGGAAAACGAGTCGTCCTTTATTTGATCGAATACATGTAGCCCTGGAGTAGAAGGGCTGGTTGGTTTGATGTGAAGTCAAGCTTTCTCTAACTAGCTTCTGCACCGTGATCGTTTCTCCTTTTTGAGTTATTGCATCAAAAAGAACAAAAAGAACATAATGTTATGCTTTTGAATGTCACGTTCGTACGAAGCTGTATAAAGGACATAGTGATTTCTTTTCTCAATCTGCCCAACCCGTACGTATACACCTTTATAACCGTGCTTACGCCTTAAATATCCTGTACGTTTCTTTAATTCGTTAATTACGAAAATACACAACACATGACCGCAAACGATCGAGCAGGCTACCAATTCACACCCATGGTAGTGCATGTGACATGATATTTTGGCTGGTAACCTTGATTTGCATTCTCAAAACTGTGCCCATAGAGCCGGAATCCGTGTTAAAATGACGCAGAAATTGGTACAAATGATGCAACCCGAGTCTTTCACCCTCCCTCCATGCATAATGAGTAATACCATCAATTATTTCACTGCTGTGTGATGGTGGTTTTGATTCTGCTTGTACAAAACATTCTTGTTCGGCGTGATGTACCAGGCCGTCTAGTGATGAATGCTGTGACTACGTACACACACTGCTGCTGCTCAGCGCAATGCACACATTTATCGCATCAATGATCACACGATAATGCGTGGCTCTCATGGATACGAGCTTCACGAGTAGTATATTGTTCGAAACGTCGAGACCAAACCGGCTCTTTTCAGAGCCACCACTCCTTCAAAAGAGACATTTTACTCATGGTTGTACCCGCAAGTTTACTATTCATATTTATATTTACAGTTTCTCTTATTCTCCACACCATGCAAAGCTTCAAACACCATTTAAAGTAAACGATCTTTGAAACCGAAGTTTGTAATAAGAATGCTGTGATCGAGCCCCTTTGTATGGCCCACATGTCAATAACTGCCTTGTACAATTAAAGGGGTCGACCGCAACATTCTTCTCAATTTTTATAATGACATTGATTGTTTGCAACAGATTTACACAATAGGGCTACATTATTATTATTATTGATAGTCGAAACTTTCGTATCAACATGAAGAGGTCTATTATTGTGAGTATGGAAATACATGTTACATTGAATTGAAAAAAGATGTGACCGGGGTACGGTTATAAGGTCAGGGAATGGTCCAATGCGCATGTGCGTACTTCAGCCCATCCTCATTAGCACCTTAGGATTAGGTACTTGGCTCGATTATGAGGGAAGTTCTGGGCCGAGCTAAGTCAAATGGCATTTCCAGAGTAGCCCGAACATCTGACGTCACACCGTCCTTCGAGGCTCGTGAATAACGCCAGATACGAGCTTTGCCGGATGTTGCCAGATGTACCTTTGACCTCGCATTCATGTTACGCGGAGATTCGCAGTCACTTCACACGTAGGCCTACATGTACACAAAAGTGAATAAAACGACATTTCATGTTGTACAGACATATAGTCACACGCTGAATGCAGGCAATCGAAAGTGCAAGCTGGGAAATTACATCACCTCAGACCATGCAATCATACTAGCACAGCTACAGATAAGGAAAGATTACGTCACTGCAAGTTTATCCAATGAAATCATTGTACCCAATAGAATCCTTATACCCATTGAAATCCTTGAGCCTGCAGACCAGGATCTGTCTTTATAAAAGACAGGGGAAGTACAGGGGATCGACCAGTTAGACTGGTCCCCTGTCCTTATCCGCAAGAATGGGCCTCAAAGTGTGACGTCAGATGTTCGGGCTATCGACCAGTTAGCCCGAACAGCTGACGTCACACTTCGAGGCTAAAGACAGCGTACCAGTCTATCGACCGGTTAGACTGGTACACTGTCCTTATCCGCACGGATAAGGACAGGCACCGGTCTATTAGTCAAAGAGATGGTCACTGCTACTGGTCCCCTGTCCGACTGGTCAAGACCGCAATGGGATGCGAGGTCAAAGGTGCGTTTGTCAGGATTCCTCCAAACGCTCAAAGCCGGTCTCTGGCGTTAAACACGAGCCTCGAAGTGTGACGTCAGATGTTCGGGCTATCGACCGGTTTCGCTCGGCCAGCGGCCTATCCAGGACCGCTGGGATGGGCTAATCAGCTTGCACAGATTCTTGTTCAGGAAGTACGTCATGCGTGCAGTGCTTGCAGTGTGAGTGTGATGCATGATGGGACTGAGCATTAACCAATGAGCGTGCTTGATACAATTGCCCATCCCAGCGCCTTTGGTTTTAAAGGTACTGTACACTTTTGGTAACAGCTCAAAATCAGTGTCCACATTTTGTGTGATTATACATATGCATGAACAAACAAACCTGTGAAAGTTTGAGCTCAATTGGTCATCGAGGTAACGAGAAAATAGTGAAAAGAGATCTTATGTGTTTTCTGTTTTTTCAAATTATTGCGCGCGATAATTACTATTGTTTTACTCGTTTCTCAGAAACGATAGCATTTTAGGCAGAAATATTTTAAGGAACCCTTTCTACCATTACTTACTTTAAATCATGTAAGTTATGTGTGAATCTGTGAACATTGTGTTTTTCGATCTTACCAATAGTGTACAGGGCCTTTAAGGCAAGGCGCTGGGGACGAGCGAATCGACCGGTCTACTTCCAGAGCTTCGTAGTGACCCGATTGGTGGCGCTGTTGTGATTGCACCACAACCATAAGACCAGGCTGAACTCAGCACTAAATTTAGTGCCAGCACCAAATTTGGTGCTGGCAAGAAATTTAGTGCTGGCACCAAATTTCAAAAATCTTAGTCAACGACCGTCATTGACAGTCTGAACAGAATACCAAATTGTCATGTTTTTACCTCGTTTTAAGTTGAACATTTGTCATCATAAAATCATGAGATCTTGGTTTATTTCTTCACAGATATCTTCCTTATATCCCAAACCGTCATGCCTGGGCGCCCCCAATTAATTAGTCCACTAATTGCAGTTGTTTAATTAGTTGGGCTGAGCTAATTAGTGGACTAATTAATTGGGGGCGCCCAGGCATGACGGTTTGGGATATAAGGAAGATATCTGTAAAGAAATAAACCAAGATCTCATGATTTTATGATGATAAATTTTCAACTTAAAACGAGGTAAAAACATGACAATTTGGTAATCTGTTCAGACTGTCAATGACGGTCGTTGACTAAGATTTTTAAAATTTGGTGCCAGCACTAAATTTCTTGCCAGCACCAAATTTGGTGCTGGCACTAAATTTAGTGCTGAGTTCAGCCTGGTAACCATAAGCACACATGCAATACCAAACAAGTATTACTTGTTTACATAGTGTCGACTAGCCGGCCGGGTATGATTCCACTCAGAGTCGTACAGCGTTGTTATTCTGTTTACACCCCTCTCGTTCTGTGTTGGTGAATAATTGGAGCTGGTATGAAAGTATTTCGCCGGTTATTTCAAAGTGAAAAATGTAAGTAAACAGATTAAATGCCATGGATAAAAATTACATAGAACTCGTTTTGACATGATTGACTTGCGCTGTTTGCTGTACCTGATCGCTGAACTGAGTGTGGTTCGTTCTGCTATCGTCTCCACGTGGAACGAACTTCATAGTTCTAGGACGAGTAATCTGCGTGCACAACTCGTTCTTTTAAGTTTTATTTTCTTCCTAGGGTAGGACCGACTCTGGCTTTGTTCTAAAAGTAAAAATCTTTTCCGCTCTATCCTTGTTTATGATGTTCAACAAAATTGCTGAATATTCCACAAATCCACACTCACTGCCAATGTGCATTTATGTATTTACTATTTAATTAATTTATCCACTCGTCATTCACTGAGTGATGGTATTGGTATCGCCCCAACTACAGTTGGGACGTACCAACTTGAGTGTTACAGTTAGTGCTCCCAAACTCATGGCTAGCTGTCGGAACATCGATTCAACAAAAGGGCCTTTTCCAAACCTATGGTCTTGAGCTCCGGCCGGCTCAAGCTCCATCATCAATTTTGACACGAGCCGAGGCCAATGTTTGAATAGAAAAATCTTGATGCCTTCCAATTGTGTCTCACAGCATACAGTCTATGCACGATTGATCACGGTTATCCCTTTCCTGTAGAGCTGCATGGGCGATCCCAACTATAGTTGGGGCGCCCCAACTGTAACACTCAAGTTGAGACCAGTCCCAACGATAGTTGGGGCGATTGTCAAGTTGGGAAGGACCAGTACTACATAGAGATACACTGTGTAGTAATATTTCAACTTCTTGTGCAATATCAAGGAAGGAAAAATAAAAGTCAATGAATGTGTACATTTTTTTTTAAAGTTGTCTTCACATAGAATTGTTTTCAAACTTGTTCTATTGTTCACAAACCTTTAAATTACCTTGCTCAAGTTTTCATGTATTGTGAACTTCTTAAGTTAAAGTCTGCACTCCATCACGCATTCTGAGCCCTAGCAACTTGTCACTCGTAAATCTAATTTATGGAACCAACTTCAAAACGTACCTGCTTGGGTGATGGGTTGTTTTATGTTGCAGCACTGAGACTCTGGTTTCTTCTTCCTATACTAAACTCAAATTGCTTTAAGGCCAAATAAAAAATAAAAACATGTTTAGCGTTCCCGCCCGCTTCCTTTTTAGCGGCCGCCTCCTTTCTTATTTTATTTTTATTTTTATGATCTCTGACGAAAAAAAAAAAAATCTAAAATACACAACATCGTTTTTTAAAACTTTAGCACAAAAAAAAAAAAAAACACTTGTTGATAAAAGCTGGCAACCATCTTGAAAAATAGCCTGGCCGGTTGTCTTGAAAAATGTGTCGGGCGGCCATTTAATTTTTTTTTTTAAAGGCCAGCCTCCTAAACGCTCAACATGTTTTTAAATTTATTTTGCCTTATAGTATAGCTACATGTACATGTAGAGCAGATTTAAAGGCCCTGTACACTATTGGTAAGATCGAAAAACACAAGTGTTCACAGATTCACACATAACTTAAATGATTTAAAGTAAGTAATGGTAGAAAGGGTTCCTTAAAATAATTCTGCCTAAAATGCTATCGTTTCTGAGAAATGAATAGAACAATAGTTTTTATCGCGAGCGATAATAAACTTGGTGTTTGAAAAACAGAAAACACATAAAGTCTCTTTTCACTATTTTCTCGTGACATCGATGATTGACCAATTGAGCTCAAATTTTCACAGGTTTGTTATTTCATGTATGGTTAATCACACAAAATATGAACTTTGTCTGCGACTGTTTTGTCAGCTCTACCAATCCTGGATACATATGTACCTTTTAAGGGGTGCTGTAGGTGTCCTCTTTCGCGATAACAGAGAGTCTGAACCTAAAAATTCTGAACTCTCACCCAGTTAGTGCACACTCCCGCGCGATATTTAATCGATATTTAATGACGTTGATTTAATGACGGTGATGGTCAAAGTGCACGTGTGCATGTAGTAACTGGGTGAGAGTGCATGGTTCCATGTCCAGCCACAAGTAGACTTTAATCACGACGGCGGTGCCCCTCTAAATTTAAAATCTACATTCTGTCATGCAATGTGGGCTCCAGCACTTTGTCAGTATATGTCACTCCCAATAAAATTTATTGAACCAACTTCAAAACTTACACATGTATTACCTGCTAGGGTGGTCTCTGAGACTCTAGAAACATCTACCTACTAAACTCAAAATTGTTGTAAATAGTAGGGGCCTATAGGCCTACTAGCTAGAGTAGAGTAGATTTAAGTTACTTAAAAAAAGAAGGAAAAAAACAAACTCATCGAACTCCTCCCTTTTTCAAGTTCTCAGATCTCAATGCTCCTGGGGTGACTGCAGTTTTTCCCAAAATGCTGGCCCTACTCTCTGGAACAGTCTCCCAATTGCTCTTCGTCAAGCCTCATCAGCCAGTTCTTTCAAACAAATTACTTAAAACCTATTTGTTCACAATTTAAATCCAATTTAGTATTAATTTTTGGCCGATGATGCGGCTGGTATTCACTGTCACCTCGTTAAACGCGGATGGATGTGATGCTCTTGATGAAAATACCTTGACAGTTTTTTGCTGTTTTCTCAACAAGTGGACACAATCAGCTCTAACTTTATTGGCAATGTGGCCTACATGTATAAACCAGCATCTTGTGTTGACAAAAACCAATCTATGACTATCTTTAACCCTCCTACTGTCAGTGACTCTTGGCAACATTTTCCAGTGAGTTGACCAACCATTTGAAACCATTCGACTGCCAAGGTTGTGTACGGTGGCACAACTGTGCACTGTGTACTGTGTATATATGCATTCCCTCATGGTATCATATTGCAGGCTGGCATAGTTTAATCTATCATTCAAAACCACAGTGAATGGTATTGAGTGGTCAGACAGCAAGAGGGTTGAAGATGATTTTTTTAAGTAATTGTAAAACTTTCCTGTGATTTGTAAATCTGACATGGACAAATATTTACTTTCCATAACACCAGTTATTTAAACTTTTACGTTTTCTGTTTTGTTTTACATTTTAGAACTATGGATAGAACTTTTGTCAATGGTGTTGGAGCTGTGAATAACGTACAGGTTAATGGGAGAGATACATCGAATATTCATGACACAGAGGTCACATTCGGCCAATCAGGCGATGCTGTAACTAAAGCTCCACCCTCTTCATCTGCCAATCAAAGGACAGTCATCATAGAAGAATCAACTGTCAATCACTATGAGGAGGACACGGCCAAGCCTTCAAAGATAACCTGGCATCAGAAGGTCACATTTTTAAGTGCTACTCTTGCAACTTTAGCAGATTGTACCTCATTCTCCATAATGGCTCCATTCTTCCCCCTTGAGGTAAGTCTTCTTATCAGGGATAGATGTAGGGAATGATAATAATGTAGGGAACATCAGTTGATGTCCATGCTCCTTTCCCCCATGCCCCTCCTCAATCCCCCATGCCCCCTCCCCCATGCCCCTCCTCAATCCCCCATGCCCCCTCACCCATGCCCCTCCTCAATCCCCCATGCCCCCTCCCCCATGCCCCTCCTCAATCTCCCATGCCCCCTCCCCAATGCCCCACCTCGATCCCCCATGCTCCCCTCCCCCATTCCCCCTCCCCCATGCCTCTCCTCGATCCCCCATGCTCCCCTCCTCCATGCCCCCTCCCCCATGCCCCCTCCCCCATGCCCCCTCCCCCATGCCCCCTCCCCCATGCCCCCTCCCCCATGCCCCCTCCCCCATGCCCCCCTCCCCCATGCCCCCCTCCCCATGCCCCCTCCCCCATGCCCCCTCCCCCATTGCCCCCCTCCCCTTTTTTTTAGAAAAAGTCATGGACCATTCCGTTGGACTGTCAGAATGTTCCATTGAAACACTAACGCTCGTATTCACTAGTGTCGTGTAGGATTACCTCCGTACTTCCGCACAATGATGGGACCAGAGCGGAATGCTCTGATGGTCGAATGGATTGCGGGCTTGTGCCAACCACAGGAATGTTCTTTTGCGCCTAGAACATACCCGACTTTTGAGACACTCTTCCTTAAAGGAACATTACAGAAGTGGTAAGGTAAAATATACTTTTGATCACAGATTTACATAAAACTTACACGGTCTAATGATGATGATAGTAGAAAACATCCCCTGAAATATTTCTGTCTGAAATGCCATATTTGATGAGAAATGAATAAACTAATTTTTCGATTTGAGTTTATCGCTCAGTGAGCGTTTTATTCATTTGTTGAACCTATATGATTTCATGCAAATGTGTAATTGGTTTTTCACTATTTTCTCGTGACCCAGATGGCCGATCGATCTCAAACTTCTACAGGTTTGTCAGTTTATGTCTATGGTGGATTACATAAAGTGCTTACACTGCCAATAACTGTTTTGTTAGCAAAAACCAATTCTGTAACGTTCCTTTAAGTGAAGGCCGTTTCATAGTTGCTGCGACTGCACGCACACTATCGACAATGCAATTATATTCAAATTTAACGCTCATACATGTACTTCATCAAAAAATTAAAATAAATACGCGTGCAATTCTGTGTTCGCGTGTGTAAATGCACGTGCTAACTTGTTTCCACACTTTCGTACAGTACAGTGCACTAATCTTTTCCTGTATAATTTGATTGATTTGTCCCCAAACCTTCCAATCTTTTCTGCACTTTTCCCGATTTCCTTCCATTAAGTCACTGCCCTCTGTACATCTCAGTAGTCTTTCGAACTTGTGTTATACAGATTTTTGGAAATAGGGGCATGGATTTCCATCTTCTCTGATCATGTCATCATTCACTGACTCTGCGTAATGCATCCGACAAAATGTTCAAATTATTTCAAATCGTCCGACTACGCATCTGACCTAATTTTCATTTTTTTTTTATTTGTCGGACACAGAAGCGCAACTTGACTTCACACTGCGCTTCCATTAACACACTGCCGACTATGATAAATGGGTCTGTGCTCTGCGTACGCAGTGAAAACGCAGCGAGTATGAACCGGCCACTACCACTAACAGTTCAGACTGCATGTTTATCCAATTAAGTTTGTGTGCCTGTAAGACCAGTGCCTGTCTGCGGATAGACATGGGACCAGTCTGAAGGATCTTATGGCATATGAGCTGACCTGGGCCCAATTTCATAGACTCTGCTTAAGCGGAGAATATTGCTTAACAATTTTCCGCTAAGCAGAAATCAGCAGGATACCAGTCACAAATTGTACATTTGACACGGTAGTTTGGCTGGTAACCTCATTCTGGTAAGCATATTTTTTTTTTGTGCTTAGCTACTTTTTGTGCTTGTATGACATTGAGCCCA
Source organism: Pycnopodia helianthoides (assembly GCA_032158295.1). Taxonomy (NCBI): domain Eukaryota; kingdom Metazoa; phylum Echinodermata; class Asteroidea; order Forcipulatida; family Asteriidae; genus Pycnopodia; species Pycnopodia helianthoides. The sequence goes on along the minus strand of CM063255.1, from coordinate 4,623,908 downwards.
ATGTGTACGATGTGGTTAAGACAATGGAAATAATGACACATGTCAGCATGTGCTGACATTAACCCTCACTGCACAGTTTAAAGGAACATTACAGAATTAGTTTTGCTAACAAAACAGTTGCTGGCAGTGTTAAGCACTTTATGTAATCCACCATATACATCAACTGACAAACCTGTAGAAGTTTGAGATCGATCGGCCATCTGGGTCACGAGAAAACAGTGAAAAACCGATTACACATTTTGCATGAAATCATATAGATTCAACAAATGAATAAAACGCTCACTGAGCGATAATCTCCAATCGGAAAATTAGCTTATTCATTTCTCATCAAATATGGCATTTCAGACAGAAATATTTCAAGGGATGTTTTCTACTATCATCATCATTGGACCGTGTAAGTTTTATGTAAATATGTGATCAAAAGTATATTTTACAAGTTTTTTTCTTACCAATTCTGTAATGTTCCTTTAAGTGGATGCGTGCAACACATGCTTACATCCAACAGGCATTATTATTATTATTATTATTCCATCTTATCACAGCATGCAAAAGAAAGATTCCATTTTCATTTGTGCCGGTTACTCCTCGAGTCAGGCTACGTCCCGTAGCCTTAGATCTCAAGGGTCTTTCTCAGGATCCTCGCTGTTCCCAAAAGCGCCGCCTTCTGTAACAGATCTATCCTCACATTTGTCCCTATTTCATCTAGATGTTTCCCCAGTGCTTTGGGAATGGTGCCAAGTGCTCCAACAACCACAGGGACTACTTTCACTTTCACCTGCCAAATCTTACGGAGTTCCCTGGCCAGGTCTTGGTACTTGTGGATCTTTTCCGTCTCCTTCGAAGCTACCCTGATATCACCCGGCACAGCTATGTCAATGAGATGACACATCTTCGTCGTCTTATCTAAGACTACAACATCCGGACGCCTATGTTCTATAACATTATTATTATTATTATTATTATTATTATTATTATTATTATGATTATTCATTTTTCTTAGGCTGGATCTAGAGGTATATCGTCATCAACTGTTGGGTTCATCTTCAGTATCTTCTCAATTGCATCTTTTCTTGTGTCTCCGCTTTGGGGCAAGATTGTAAGTTTTACCTCTGTCATAAAATCATGAAACGGTTGTGGATTGCACTCAAAACATTGGTCAAAGATCTCACATGCTGAGAAGTTCATGCACTGGATTTTTACAATGGAAGTATTTTCATAACAATAATAACAACAAATTGTCAAAGTAGTCCCTGTGGTGGTTGGAGCACTTGGCACCATTCCGAAAGCACCGGGGAAACTTCTAGATCAAGGTGTAGGAACAAATGTAAATGGGTAGATCTTCTGCAGATCAGTATCCTCACTTGGTGTATCCCAACCTGCATAAAATAACAGACCTGTAAAAAATTTTGGCTTAACTGGTCATCGAAGTTGCAAGAGGGAGTGGTTTCTCACAATGTTTCATATTACTATACCTCATACACATGACCGAGAGTCAAATTCTCACTGGTCCATTCAACATCACGTGCCAGACGCTATATTTGCTGTTTACCAAGCACGCACGCGAGTATTTACGCACATGGTAAGTGCGCATGACAAGTAGACTGTCGCCCGGACAGCCCGGGCGACAGTCTACTTGTCATGCGCTTTACGATCATGGAACTGTTCACCGGGCGATGTCCGCATGCGCGAACATCGCTCTAGCGACATATACATGAAAAACTTATCCTGGATGCAATTTATCATTTCACAGTCGTCATTTTCCCCTTGGTCTTAATATTGTACCGGTGACTGAATATGTATGAGGTATTGTAAAACAAATATAACATGGTTTATTTCGGTTGATCAGTCGATAATAGCTCCCTCAGTATTGGAAGTTGACAAACTAGTTCCCTCGGCTTCGCCTCGGGAACTAGTTTGTCAACTTCCAATACCTCGGGGAGCTAAAATCAACTGTTCACCCTCAAACCATGTTATATTTGTATACTATTCCAGCAGCTCTCAGGTGCTCCTTACCAAGTACATGTAAGTTTTGATGGTAATGTATTTCTTGAGTAATTACCAAAAGTATGCACCAAGGATTTAGCCAGGATTTGGTAAAAGGGTGTCCAAATTTGCTGGAAATTTAAAAACTTGGTGTCCAAATTGTTCACATACAATACATTTACATGTAAATGACAGATGAAACAGGGTGTCTAAATTTAAAACAGGGTGTTCAAAAGACACCCAGACACCCCTCTAGCTAGCACTGATGTATGCACTACCTTTAGAAAGGGTCTTGAAGGAAGCAATGGGTGTGGCTGAGCAGATTTGAGTTGGGCCAGTGTCGTGGCTGAGCGGTTTAGTGTATCGGACTCAGGTTCTGGTGGCTAAGTCATTAGGGTGTGGGTTCAAATCCCGGTCATGACACTTGTGTCCTTGAGCAAGACACGTTCTGTAAATGCTTCTCATCACCCAGGGGTAAATGGGTACCTGTGAGGGGCAGAGATGGTTCTTGTGATTGATTTAGCTTAGTGTGCTACATATGGCAGCACAGGCTGTATACTCCCCAAGGAGCTGAGATGGTATAAGGAATTAAATAAATGGCCCAGTGACCAGGGGTAATAATGTTTGAAGTGCATCATTCTTTGGAATTGCGCTATATAAGAGTCGATTATATTATTATTATTATTATTATAAACAATTCCAAAGTTCCATTGTGAGATGTTTTCTCCTTGCCTTTATTCCAGCTACCAGTCGTTAGAGCTCGCTTCATGTTCTTGGCCGGTTCCTTCTTGGCTGGAGGCTGTAACATATTGTTCGGGTGAGTAGTACCAGGGATTTCAAAGCAGTAAATGAGCATTAAATAGCAGGAACCATATCACAAGCAGTTGACCCATTTTTTGCCTTGCAGGGCACTTACACGTGCCTATCCAGTCGGCCATTTTGGGAGTCAAAATGTACACATACATGTAGTAATCCACTCCCAATTCTGTATAATACCTACTTGTTCACAATTTAAATCCAATTTAGTATTAATTTTTGGCCGATGATGCGGCTGGTATTCACTGTCACCTCGTTAAACGCGGATGGATGTGATGCTCTTGATGAAAATACCTTGACATTTTGTTGCTGTTTTCTCAACAAGTTGACACAAGAACTGTGTTAAAATTGTTTTAAAATATTTAATCAATTTTTTAGGCTGGAGGTTATAACATATTCTTTGGTTTAGAGGAGCAGGTTGTTTTTAACTTTATTTTGTAGTAGAGGATCCTAATTTTGGAATAGTAGAGAGTTGAAAGAGCGGTTTATTAAAAACAAGCCCAGTGCTTATTTTTTTTTTGAAAGGGCAGGGCACCAAGGCATTGAACAGCGGCAATAGAGGCAATTGCCCCCATTGTCGCTGTGAAGTATCAGGCCTGTAAAAATATTCAAAAAAACAATTTTTTGGTTGCGCACAATTTTTTGAATGATTGTTTTATCATGTTGTGTGAGATGTCATAGGCACTCTGAGCAGCTCTGTGGTTTCCAGCACCCCCCCCTACCCCAAACACAAACTAAAGGTCACTGCAACCAGAGGACATGTACAACATTGGTGCGATTGTCAGCAGAAGGCACTCATTACAGGGTTAAAGGCGCAGTACACGTTTGGTAATTGGAGCCTACTGATTGTGTTAATCCTATATAAAAGTAGGTACATACAATAAAATTAACCTGTGAAAATTTCACTTCAAAAGGTGGTCACGTTTTTGAGATATCACCAAAAAACTGGTGCGAATATTTCAACACGTTGAGAAGCGTTTCTGACAGAAACGCTTCTCAAATTTGGGGGAATAAAAAGTGGTATATTTTCCATAACCAAAATTAAAAGTTTCTAAAAATTCATTATACTACCCAAAGCTGCTGTCGAAAATTAATGGCAATAAAAACTTACTCGGTAAGAAGGACAGCCTTCTTACCGAGTAAGTTTTTATTGCCATTAATTTTCAGAGTCATTACCAAACGAGTACTGTCTTGCCTTTAATCAGTTGATCATCTCTAAGATAAAGCTAAATGCCATGCTATTTTATAACCCAACTTTGTAGGTTTTTAGGTGATATGCCAACTAGGGAGACGTTTGTCGTGTACTCCTTCATCCTTCGTGCCCTTTCAGGTGTAGGATCTGCTGCCAGTATTACAGCCTCAACGGCCATCATTGTGCACACCTTTCCTAATAATGTGGGAACTGCCACAGTAAGTTTCCTTCTTGATTAAAGGCCCTGTACACTATTGGTAAGATCGAAAAACACAAATGTTCACAGATTCACACATAACTTACATGATTTAAAGTAAGTAATGGTAGAAAGGGTTCCTTAAAATATTTCTGCCTAAAATGCTATCATTTCTGAGAAATGAATAAAACAATAGTTTTTATCGCGCGCGATAATAAACTCGATGTTTGAAAAAACAGAAAACACATAAGGTCTCTTTTCACTATTTTCTCGTGACCTCGATGACCAATTGAGCTCAAATTTTCACAGGTTTGTTATTTCATGTATATTGTTATTCACACAAAACATGAACTTTGTTTGCGATTGTTTTGTCAGCTCTACCAATCCTGTATAATACCTTTAAAGAGGATGGGCCATGGTGATTGAAGTTGTCGTTATTTTTTAGTTTTCTGCTTTCTATAATTTGTTGCATCTTTTGTAACACTACATTTAAACAAAAGAAGTGATATTTTCAGGGAGTTTTTACTCCGTTCACCAGCCCGCCGCCTAAATTGTTTTATCAAAATCCCGTAAATGAGGGCAGCAAACAAACATGACGTCACTTTACGTATTTAATGCCCGGATGGTCTGTACTGAGCAATGCTCAATGAGTAACAACAAACAGCCGTTTGACAGAGGGTTACGTACTGCGACGTCACTATTCTTTTGAATTTTTGGAGACGGCTTTCTGGCACCGACTGCTGTTGTTCCGATTTTGCCTGAAGGCGGGGGTGAAAAGAGGCTTAGAAACTGCGTTGTAAACGAATACCCAATGATGCACTTCAAACATTATTACCCCTGGTCACTGGGCCATTTATTTAATTCCTTATACCATCTCAGCTCCTTGGGGAGCATACAGCCTGTGCTGCCATATGTAGCACACTAAGCTAAATCAATCACAAGAACCATCTCTGCCCCTCACAGGTACCCATTTACCCCTGGGTGTTTTCTTGGTAGATATAGGTGTATTTGGGATGTAAAAAATTTTTTAAGAGTGACCTCTAGTGTGGCCCAACCTCTTCAATAATAATAATGTACAGTCTTTATATACCATTCTTTCTCACTACACTGGACCATCTCTTTGGAATACTCTTCCACTGAACCTCGGACTAGGAGACACTATCTCCAGCTTCAAAACCAACTTGAAAACTCACTTGTTCAGTCTTGGCTTTAACTGTTTAAAGACACTGGACACCTTTGGTAATTGTCAAAGACCAGTCTTCTCACTTGGTGTATCTCAACATATGCACAAAATAACAAACCTGTGAAAATTTGAACTCAATTGGTCGTCAAAGTTGCGAGATAATAATGGAAGAAAAAACACCCTTGTCACACGAAGTTGTGTGCTTTCAGATGCTTGATAAGTTGATTTCGAGACCTCACGCGTGAGGTCTCAAAATCAATTCAAATATTTTACTGAGAAATTACTTCTTTCTCAAAAACTACGTTACTTCAGAGGGAGCCGTTTCTCACAATGTTTTATACTATCATCAGCTCTCCATTGCTCGTTACCAAGTAAGTTTTTATGCTAACAATTATTTTGAGTAATTACCAAAAGTGTCCAGTGCCTTTAGTACCATTATTACATGTAGCTGCATTCTTTTTCTATGCGCCAGGAGTGTCCTTCTGACAGATATGGTGCACTACAAATGTCCATTGTTATTAATATTATTATGAGACCAATTTACGCAGCATCTTATAAGGAGTTACAAAGTGCTGCAGCGCATTCAGCAGCCACTGCCAGAAACACCGGGGCAAATCCCGTCTCATAGCGATAAATGGGTTCTTTTACTGCGTCTATATATATGCATAATACACAACACATTGGACCTATGGCTTTACGTCCCATCCGAAGAACGAAGCAAATGGTTAAGTGTGTTTAACCCACACTTTGCTTATCAGAAACACCAGAGCTCGAGCCAGGTGCTCTAAACCGCTCGGCCACGACACGCCATATAACTTTCAGTGATGTGTTTTTCTCTTGCCGAAAAACACTTTATCTTTTTCTTGCTGAGAAAATTATTTGATCCAGTCAGTCTCTCTTGCGGTTTATTACTTGATATTTTGATTAAAGGAACATTACAGAATTGGTAAGAAAAAAAACTTGTAAAATATACTTTTGATCACAGATTTACACAAAACTTACACGGTCTAATGATGATGATAGTAGAAAACATCCCTTGAAATATTTCTGTCTGAAATGTCATATTTGATGAGAAATGAATTAACGAATTTTCCGATTGGAGTTTATCGCTCAGTGAGCGTTTTATTCATTTGTTGAATCTATATGATTTCATGCAAAATGTGTAATCGGTTTTTCACTGTTTTCTCATGACCCAGATGGCCGATCGATCTCAAACTTCTACAGGTTTGTCAGTTGATGTATATGGTGGATTACATAAAGTGCTTACACTGCCAGCAACTGTTTTGTTAGCAAAAACCAATTCTGTAATGTTCCTTTAAATGTTTGGTTCGGTTTTCTTATTTTTTCAGAGTTTAATTGAGATGATGTCTGGCATTGGATACATGATAGGACCTGCCCTAGGAGGTCTTCTATACTCAGTAAGTATCAGCCATTAACCTAGCCTGAACATTTGATGTCACACTTCGAGGCTCGTGAATAACACCAGATACCAGCCTGACTGGATGTTGCCAGATGTATACCTTTGACCTTGCATTCATTTCATGCGGAGATTCGTAGTCACTTCACACGTACATGGACACATAATAGTGAATAAAACAACAGTACATGATGTACAAACATTTTGCGCAAGCTGCATGCCATGCATGCAGACGATCGAAAGTGCAAGCTGACAAATTACATCACCTCGGACCAATCATAACACAGATCTATGGAAAGCTTACGTCACTGCACATTTTTCCAATGAAATCATTGTGCCTTAAGACCAGACCAGTGCCTGTCTTTATCCCTGCGGATAAAGACAGGGGACCAAATAGTTAGTGGTTGGATTTCAATGGGTTAGGGATGCATTGAAATCCAACTGCATGTTTGGTTGATTCTGTTGGACTGAGGACTGCACTTATAAACTGATTTGCTTTTTTAATAGTTTTTTTCGGTCCAGAAAATTGTTTCGTTTCAGAAATATTTTACAAACGAACTATTTAAAAACAAGTTTTATTGCTCGGTGTATAAGCCGCCCTGCATATAAGCCGCTGAAATGTTCAAAAGGGCCTAAATCAATGTATAAGCCACGGCTTATATGCCGAAGATTACGGTACATGGGATCAGGCACATGACCATATTCACAGTACAACAGTTTGGGTGCTGAGTTACTGAATGGTGTTGGACTGAGGACTGCACTAGTAAACTGATCATGCTTTACATGGGATCGGGATACCACCATAATCAGAATCCAACAGTTTGGGTGTTGAGTTACTGAGTGGTGTTGGACTGAGGACTGCACTAGTAAACTGATTATGCTTTACATGGGATCAGGCATACCACCATAATCAGAGTCCAACAGTTTGGGTGCTGAGTTACTGAATGGTGTTGGACTGAGGACTGCTCTAGTAAACTGATCGTGCTTTACATTGGATCAGGCACATGACCAAATTCACAGTACAACAGTTTGGGTGCTGAGTTACTGAACGGTGTTGGACTGAGGACTGCACTAGTAAACTGATTATCATCTGTTAACATTTATTGTGAGGAAAACAGTCTAAACAAAAAGTAATACAAAACGGCGAAAAATTGGGCTGTGCAACTTTTTAATAAGATCAAAATTGACTCTTTGCACTGCCAATGGTCTGCCATTTTGGGAGTCAATTAAATACAAAGATGTGGTTAGCGTGTAAATGCACATGTGGCCCCTCGTCCAAGGAGCTAGAGGGAGCACTCTTTAGAGGTAGAGGGAGTGTCCCACCACGGGCATGAATTGTTAAAGGAACATTACAGAATTGGTAACAAACAAACTTGTAAAATATACTTTTTTATCACAGATTTACATAAAACTTACACCGTCTAATGATGATGATAGTAGAAAACATCCCTTGAAATATTTCTGTCTGAAATGCCAATTTGATGAGAAATGAATTTAAACTAATTTTCGGATTGGAGTTTATCGCTCAGTGAGCGTTTTATTCATTTGTTGAATCTATATGATTTCATGCAAATGTGTAATCGGTTTTTCACTGTTTTCTCGTAACCAAGATGGCCGATCAATCTCAAACTTCTACAGGTTTATCAGTTTATGTATATGGTGGATTACATAAAGTATTTACACTGCCAGCAACTGTTTTGTTAGCAAAAACCAATTCTTTAACATTCCTTTAACGCATTAATCACATGTCATTTTGGCTGGTAAATGGTCTAAAAAATGTTCGTCCTTTTTTCATAAGGATTTAACAATTATTATTATCTTAGTCAACATTTTCTTGTTTGGTTTGATCTACTTCAGGCTGGTGGCTTCAAACTGCCCTTTGTACTGCTTGGAGGAATCGACTTGGCAATAGTGGCCGTAAACTACTTCTTAATGCCCGAGCATGGTAGGTACTTAGTTAGGAAACCATTGTAAATTCATAAAGTGTTAAAACCGCGGCATGGGTGGCTAGTGCGTAAAGCGCTCGCCTCTCATCACTGTGGCCCGGGTTCGATTCCTGGCTAGGGCCATACATGTACATGTATATGAGTAGAGTTGTGTGTTGGTTTTTTCCTTTGCGACAAGGAATTTTTCCTCCAGACCATCCGGTTTTCCTCCTTTTGGAAAAATCAAACACTTTCAAATCTTTGGCTGTCCTCCATGGTCATACATGGGCCAATGTGGCTGGCTGCCAAAGACACTACGCCTGCGGCTTGACCACATTGTAGCCGCGTCCTCCACAGTTCAGCTTCTCAGCTGTGAGTAATGTCGATAGGGAGGCTACTGTTACTGCTACGGCTAGATTTCCTCAGCCGTAGCTGTAGTCGCTATTTTCATCCATCACTCTTATCTCGGTCTAGTGCATCGAACTCAAATTCCTTCTTATGCGTTGAAATATATTCGTTCTTAGCGACACCCTTAGAAACAGTTGTAGCCGTAACAGTAGCCGCTAATTTGGATACGCCCTTAGCCTCCCAAATTATTATTCCTAAATACCCGAGACAGTTTATCCATTCTGATTGGCCGAGAGGAGATCACATGGCCATGTTTAAACACGGCTAGAAGTGTTTAAACATACCCATGGCGCACATGGTTACACAGGCTCTACTTTACACGAAACGCAATCAATACATACTGGTATTCAATCTAAAATCTGTTAGTGCGCGCGCGCTTACGCCAAACTGTTGAGCGTGGCATGCATATTGACTCCTTCGTCTTTTGGCTCATTCCTTTATCGCACGGCCATGACCCTGCCGGTTTTAAACAGGCCGGTTCAGACCGAGTCACTACTCTTTTATTCCCTCATTGTTATTACTATTAATTATTAATATTAATATATCCATCATTCCCATCTCGGTGTAGTGCAGCAGACTCGAGTTCTGATGACCGAATCATCGGAGTGTTGGTTTGATTCCCTGTCATGGCACCTGTGTCCTTGAGCAAGGCACTGAACAATAAATTGCATCTCTTAACCAGAGATATGCTTTCATTGCATTTCAAGTCCACGATCCTGGTGCTAAGGGGCTTTTTGTGAAATGTTTTTGTTTTTTTACATTATGAGGCAATTTTTAATTGAGTTTTAGTCATAAATATATGTAATCATTAAGCACTTACTTGATTACCTTCTATAGCAAAAGAAAATAATCTATTAATTAATTTCGTTCAAGTTTATCTATAACCCTATTTAAATTCGAAAACAAACCAGCAAAAGACAACCACCAATTCCAGGTGCGTAAAATTATAACCACAGACCTATGAAAGATGTCATTTTTAAACTGTTTTCCCCACAAAAACAACCCAAACTTTCTGCTGTAGGAGCAAGACATGACAAGACAGGTTCAATGAGGCAGGTGCTCCGATACCAGCTGTCTGGGTGGTGATGCTCGCCGTGCTAATCGGCTCAATGTCGTTGGGATTCATGGATCCAACTTTGTCACCCCACCTCAAAAAGGTTAGAATTTCAGCAGAGTTAGGTGATGCTGTTACTCAAAAGAATGCTATTTTACTCTCTCTTCCCACCTTTGATTTTGTTTTAAAATTTTGTTTCCAACCTCTTATGCTTAAACCAGTCCCTTCTCTCTACCCCCTTGTCTCCTTCTTCGTTGTTCACCCTTGCTTTTTCCTGTGTGCTTTCTGCCTCTCTCTCTCTTTTCATGTCTTTAAAGGCCCTGTACACTATTGGTAAGATCGAAAAACACAATGTTCACAGATTCACACATAACTTACATGATTTAAAGTAAGTAATGGTAGAAAGGGTTCCTTAAAATATTTCTGCCTAAAATGCTATCGTTTCTGAGAAACGAGTAAAACAATAGTAATTATCCGCGTGATAATTTGAAAAAACAGAAAACACATAAGTTCTCTTTTCACTATTTTCTCGTGACCTCGATGACCATTGAGCTCAAACTTTCACAGGTGTGTTTGTTCATGCATATGTTTAATCACACAAAATGTGGACACTGATTTTGAGCTGTTACCAAAAGTGTACAATACCTTTAAACATTACTGCTTCTGTTACCCGAGTAGTATACATGTACCTGTTTAGGTGTGTTGTGTTGTCAATTAGCCTTGGAGAAAGACTCTGCTAGGGTCAAAACGTCAGGCCATAATTTGTTGCTCTTATACCATGAGCATTTTCAGCTTTCTTTGTATTGTTCCTTATAAGGTAGGATCACACTTTTGTAATGACTCCTACTTGTTAAAAAGATGGTAATGGTAGTAAGCATCCTGTGAGATGATTTCGTGTGTAAAGGGAAAAGTGAAATCAAACATGTAGCCCTGTGTAAACAGACCCGGAGATAAGAACATTATGACCACACAAAAAAAAACGTTTTGATGGAAGAAAACATATGTGCATCATATGAATGGTTTTTTTTGGGGGGGACAAGCACAGTAAATAGTGAAACCGGGACGCACTCAACACGTTCAAAAAGCTAGAGGTTAATTATTATATAATTATTCCTCATTACATGGAGAGACATGTATTGCCCTCGTTAAAAAGAAATCCATATGTGTCAAAAGTATGTCAAAAGAATTCGTATCTCCAAAGATCGCCTACATGGGACTTTTGGAAATATATGTGGTGTCCGTTTGAATCTCTCCTCAAGACTCACATATTTTGGACTTACGTTATTTTTGTGTGTGTGTGTACTTTTTAAAGTGCCTCCCATGGATTGTTTTCTGAATGCCAGCGTTTTTAAAGGCAGGGTCCACTTTTGTAATAATTGTCAAAGACTAGTATCCTCACTTGGTGTATTCCAACAAATGCATAAGATAACAAACCCGTGAAAATTTGGGCTCAATTGGTCCTCAAAGTTGCGAGAAAATACACCCTTGTTGCATAAAATTGCCTGAAAGGCTTCATTTCGGATTCAAATTTTGGGGGTGAGAAACTACCTCCTTCTCTAAAACTACATAACTTCAAATTGGGTAATTTCTATCAATGTTTTATAATATCAACAGCTCTCCAGTGCTCTTTACTGAGTAAGTTTTATTGTCATAAATCTTTGGAGTAATTACCCAAAGCACACCCTGTGAAGGTACTACTTTATATGCACAGCGCATTAATACACCGTGACCTCAATACGTCACTAGGTCATTCCAGGTACTCGAGTCAAAACAGTAATCTTGTAAGATTCAGTCACGTCTCGTTATCAGTAATAAATCATTACATTCGACTCCATAATACAAGTCTACCGATAAAAGGGAGGATGTGAAGGTACTACTTTATATGCACAGCGCATTAATACACCGTGACCTCAATACGTCACTAGGTCATTCCAGGTACTCGAGTCATAACAGTAATCTTGTAAGATTCAGTCACGTCTCGTTATCAGTAATAAATCATTACATTCGACTCCATAATACAAGTCTACCGATAAAAGGGAGGATGTGAAGGTACTACTTTATATGCACAGCGCATTAATACACCGTGACCTCAATACGTCACTAGGTCATTCCAGGTACTCGAGTCATAACAGTAATCTTGTAAGATTCAGTCACGTCTCGTTATCAGTAATAAATCATTACATTCGACTCCATAATACAAGTCTACCGATAAAAGGGAGGATGTGAAGGTACTACTTTATATGCACAGCGCATTAATACACCGTGACCTCAATACGTCACTAGGTCATTCCAGGTACTCGAGTCATAACAGTAATCTTGTAAGATTCAGTCACCTCTTGTTATCAGTAATAAATCATTACATTCTACTCCAGAATACAAGTCTACCGATATAGTATGATTACACACCCTGCCTTGAATCCACTTTTATACAGCTGTATTTTTCACTCTGTGCTTGTGTCTTACATTAGGATTTGCAGGTTTTTGGTACTCCATGTATTGAACAATCGTTAAGTTCCTCTGCTTTGCAATAATACTTGTATTTAATATCTGATCTTTTGCAATGCTTTGTTTTGGCTTTGTAGATACTTGGCTTTCTTCTTGCTTTTTAACTTACTTTTAGTTCAGTTTGCTTTTTTGTTTATTTACTTGGATGCTATTTTGTACACTTCGAGTAATTTTTATATTGTATTTTAGGTATTTTTATTGCCTAGGTTTTATAGTTTTTATCGTGAGGCGCTTGGGGTATTTACATAAGGCGCCATCTGAATGCATTTTATTATTGAATGCTGCCCCTAATACAGACAGAGATGCTGTTGGTACCCGCTGTCACCACACTAAGCCTGGATGGATTTGATGTTCTTGATGAAAATACCGTGGCAGGTTTTTACTGTTTTCACATCATGTACACACTGTATTCAACTGAAAACTTTCACTGTTGACTTTTATTGTATCTTTCTTGATAATTTTGTGCTATGTTTTTGTATGTTTTTTGTGGTTGTATTTTCGCTTTGTGATGTCTATATGACATGGAAAGCATTTTACAAAATAATTAATATTGTTATCACAAAAATGTTGACAATAATGAAATGAACATCCTACCTTGAAATAATTCACTGTTCCTTTCGTTTGTTCAACAGCTGAATTTAACGGTAGATGAGATAGGGCTGGTGTTCCTCAGCTACGGAGCAACTTATGGACTCTCTTCAGTACTGTGGGGTTATGTTGCTGACAAGAAGGTGACAATAATTTTGACATCACATCATTTCAAAGCACCAACCTCCATCTCCCCTGCCAACCCCGCCCCCCCCTCATTGCCACCCCCACATTCGCCACCCAGGACATAGGATCATCCTGTTTGCCATAGTTTGGGCAGTGAGGGCAGCGCTATCATTTTGTTGAGCGTTCTTGCGGCGTGTCGTGGTCGAGTGGTTTAAAAGAGCACTGGACTCAAGCTGTGGTGTTTCTGATCAGCAGAGTGTGGGTTCTAGTCCCGGTCGTGACACTTGTGTCCTTAAGCTTATTGCTTCGTCCTTCATACGGGACGTTAAACCATAGGTCTTGTGTGTTGTGTAACGTAAAACAACCCAGTTAGATTCATGGCTAAGAGAAGGGGTTTGCCCTGGTGTTTCTGGCAGTGGCTGCTGAGTGCGCCACAGCACCTTGTAAACCCTTATAAGGTGCTACATAAATCGGCCTTATCATTCAAAACATTCAAAACCTGTCTTAATATGTTTCTGTTTCTTCAAGCGTCTTGAGTACCTTATTTGTAGATACGTTCGCTGTATAAGACTATATATTATTATTAACTCTATCCTTGCTTATCATCACATGATTCCTAACTTTCAGTAATTTTTTGAAGGCAGGGTATACTTTTTGTAAATTTCAAAGACCAGTATCCTCACTTGTCCCTGCACACATGCATAAAATAACAAACCTGTGAACATTTGGGCTCAGTTGGTCATCAAAGTTGCAAGAAAATAATGAAAGAAAACAAAAACAACACCCTTGTTGCATAGAATTGTGCGCTTTCAGATGCCTGAGAAAGGCTTCATGACTGAAGTCTTTCAACGATTCAAAGTTTGGGGTGAAAAATCTCCTCTTTCTCTAAAACTACGTTACTTTAAAAGGGGTCGTTTCTCACAATGTTTTATAATATCAAAATCTCTCTTGTGCTCTTTACCAAGTAAATTTTTATGGTCATTAATTTTTTGAGCAATTCCCAAAAGTGTGCCCTCCCTTTAATTGATTACCTATCGCCTACATTGGAGGCTTCCGAATTTGATGTTTTCTTTTTCTGTTCCTTTTTCTCGTTCTTTTCTTTCAACAAAGAAATGCACCCGGATCATGATTGTGATTGGGTGTTACGGAGGTGCACTGTCATTCCTACTGATCGGTCCATCGCCGTACCTTAAAATACCTGAAGCTTAGTAAGTCATGCCAGCTTTTACATGTATAACTGGAAGGGTGGAAATATGGGTATGATGCAAGTTGGCAATTTGAATTTTGGTCTGTAGAGAGATTAAGGCAATAACAAGTTTGTGATGGCGTAAGTTGTGTTATCACTTTTATGGATTGAGGTGTTACCTCGCTTTTACCAGTTGTTAGCTTTTTAATCATTGTCTAATTATTTTGTTATGCGCTTGTGTACATTTAATGGAATGTCACTTTGAAAAGAAAATAAACAAGGGGAAAAGTTAATTCTTTTTTCATGAACCCTTCTTGAACTATCTTCGGTTCAAACAGGAGTTGGGTTTTGGGTTTACGACCAAATTGACATATAATTGTATGAAATCTTGATGTTTTTTCTCGTTTTTTACACCGAAAACCCCAGGTTTGTTTTTACGAACACTTCATTTCTAGTTTTAGTTCTTACTTTTCTTTCTTCTTCTGCTCTGTGAGAATGGTTATAATTTTTTTTTTCTGCAGCCATACTGTTGTAGTCCTCTGCTCGTGTCCGTTGGGGGCAGTATCCATGGCAATGATCATAATGCCAACCTTTCTTGATATGCTCAGCTCAGCAGAGTAAGTAAATCTTTCACTATGGTCGATTTTCTGTTTGTTTTGTATCGTCGTTTATCATGCCTCCATACTGACTGATTCATCACAAAATGAAAAAACCCTTGGTGGCAGCATTAATTCCAATGGACCTTATGCATTGACGTCATCAAACTGCCATCTTAGAGGTAAACCGATGATGAAACAATGGAAACGCACAGATTTGTACGCACTGCACACAGCATTGGCCAATGAACAGCCTCTTTTTGACCTCTAGGTGAGGGCGCCCTACTTGTATGACGCCAAGTGCATAAGGTCTATATTACTATGATTGGTGCGACTCTTGCGACCTCTTTTTTGCACTATCTTCACCATTTACTTTTCTTTCTGAATACAAGTTCCCTGCCACCACAGTAACATTTATTTATTTATTTCCAGGCAAACAGTACATACAAAGAATAAGCAATATAAATATGACTACACAGAGAACAAGTCTGCGGATAACCAAAAAGCGAAACTAATCACTATCTAAAGGCGATCCAGACAATAAAAATAACAAAGGCACAGAAAGGTACAAGGACAAAAACGTCATAAAAATTGTGAAAATAGCACATCAAATACCATATCAAATATAAATATCTATAAAATCTATAGAAAAAACATTAAAATTCCAAAAAGTGCCTGGCAGCAAATTTTGTATAAAAAATGGGTTAACCAGAAAAGACCCCACATCCTCGCTCCTTTCAAAAAGGTAGGATGCCAAACATTTTACCCTTAACATTGGCATTAGTGCTGCCTTCAGGGCCAAACTGCATACATTCCAGGCCTGGGGTTTGTGTCTTTGATTCTGACTGAAGTGGGTAGGGTGGATTGGGGAGTAACAAAAGAAGACAGGTCTGCCAGAGGAGGTGTTGGTTTGAAATAAAACCTGATCAATTGGATCAATTGGGACTTGACACTCACAATGTTGCATAGAATAGCTGACAACTAATAACAACCAGATTGTTTTGACTAATTCGTTTGCCACCTTTTATTTCTTTTTGGCAGATGGTATGGGATTCCAAATAACTTTGCTTTGAATGGATTGATATCAGGACTGTGGGGTGCTATGTTTTCTTTGGGGTAAGTCCAGTGTGCGAATATTCACCACTTGATGCCATTTCATATTTGAAATGCTCTTTCATTTTTTGATAAATCTTTTATATTTTTGAATTTAAAATGCATTCCATTCTGTTATGATTGAACTAGGAGACTTTGAAAACCTGTGATAATTTGCAATAATGTGTTTTGCTGTATACATTTGAAACTTTGTTTCACATTTGAGGTGTTCTTTCATTTTTTGAAAGTTTTGTATGTTTACCATTTTAGAATGTTTAACATTCCATTCTATTTTGGTTCTCATTCCAATTAGAGACTTGGAAACTTGTGATAATTTACAAGAATGTGTTTTACAGTATTACTTTGAAACTTAACTTTACATTTGAATTGCTCTTTCATTTTTGGAAAGGTTTGTATGTCTACCATTTTCGAATTTTAAAAATACATTTCATTCTGCTACAATTTCCTTTCCAATAACGGACTTGAAAATCTGTGATAATTTACAATAATGTGTTTTGCTGTATAATTTGAAACTTTATTTCATATTTGAATGCTCTTTCAACTTTTGAAAGTTTTGTATGTTTACCATTTTAGAATTTAAAATATAATTCATTCTGCTATAATTTCCTTTCCAATAACAGACTTGAAAACTTGTGATATCTTACAATATTGTATTTTGCTGTATAACTGTGAAACTTTATTTCATATTTAAAATGCTCTTTCAATTTTTGAAAGTTTTGTATGTTTACCATTTTATAATTTTTAAAATACATTTCATTTTGCTATGATTCCCTTTCCAGTAACAGACTTGAAAACTTGTGAGAATTTACAATAATGTGTTTTTCTGTATAGGCCTAACTTTGAAACTTTATTTCACATTTGAAATGCTCTTTCTATTTTTTAGACAATTTTGTATTTTTACCATTTCAGAACTGTAAAAATACATTTCATTCTGTTATGATTCCCATTCTATTTTTGTCAGTTTTGATTCATAAGATTTCAGCTTTGTTGTTTTGTTGACTGCTTCTCTTCTTATTGGCAGCTTTAAAATTGTTGATAATGTGATTTCTCATGCTTTTAGCTCTTTGATTTATCTGATAATTTGTCTTTGTTCAACCCCAAATTATTTTAAATTTATCCAGTTAGTTTCCCTGTGGTTTGTTATTTGATGTTATAATTAAAAAGTCGCATCCCTTTAAGGTGGTCCCTTTGCTGCCGCTTCCCAGGCTGCAATTTTTGTTTTCGTACTACACTAGAGACAGGGGGTCAACAGTGAAGGGATCCGGGAAAGCGCCCATACCTTATGCGTGTATGCATTGGCTCTATTGTGGTACGGAAAAAAAAATTGCTCCCAGGTTGTATGGTAAACTTGGGTGTGATCCCTGGCTACACCGGCAGTTAACGGCTGCATGCTTCTGACTGACACCCCCTAACAAATAATACTTAGAAGATAGGGAGACCGCCAATATAGTAGATAGCTCAGTTGGTAGAGCGCCGGTGTCATAGGGAAATCTGTCCCCCGGAGATTCTGTCCCCCATTTGGGAAACTAACATGGGCTGAAGGAGGATGATTCAAAAGAGGGCGCTATCAGAAGAAGCTTTTACACAGTTCGCCGTATGGGGGGACAGATTCGCCGGGGGGACCGTCCACACCGGCACATTAATATGGAGGTTGCAGGCTTAAATCTATTCTTCTTTGTTCAACCCCAAATTATGTGAGATTTACTCAGTCAGCTTCCCGTATGGTTTATCACTTGAATGTTATCAATACCAGAGCGTAATTTTGTTTTTGTTTCAATATTTCTGATGTTTCTTTTGACAGTTCGACGTTTGGACCTATTTTTGGAGGTTTTCTCAATGAGGGTTCGGGTTTGAGAAGGCCGCGACTATTCTTGCCGGGTGCTCCATCTTTGGCATGCTTGTCATGTGTTTCTTTGGGGTGTGGGAGTATCGCTGTGGGAAGGGGTGAGTAATTTACCTCTTTGGAAGAGAATATATATCAGAGGAACATTACAGAATTGGTTTTTGCTAACAAAACAGTTGCTGGCAGTGTAAGCACGTTATGTAATCCACCATATACATAAACTGACAAACCTGTAGAAGTTTGAGATCTATCGGCCGTCTGGGTCACGAGAAAATAGTGAAAAACCGAATACACATTGCATGAAATCATATAGATTCAACAAAATGAATAAAACGCTCACTGAGCGATAAACTCCAATCGGATAATTAGTTTATTCATTTCTCATCAAATATGCATTTCAGACAGAAATATTTCAAGAGATGTTTTCTACTATATCATCATTAGACGTGTAAGTTTTATGTAAATCTGTGATCAAAAAGTATATTTTACAAGTTTTTTTTCTTACCAATTCTGTAATGTTCCTTTAAAGGCCCTGTACACTATTGGTAAGATCGAAAAACACAATGTTCACAGATTCACACATAACTTACATGATTTATAGTAAGTAATGGTAGAAAGGGTTCCTTAAAATATTTCTGCCTAAAATGCTATCGTTTCTGAGAAACGAGTAAAACAATAGTAATTATCGCGCGCGATAATTTGAAAAAACAGAAAACACATAAGATCTCTTTTCACTATTTTCTCGTGACCTCGATGACCAATTGAGCTCAAACTTTCACAGATTCGTTTGTTCATGCATATGTTTAATCACACAAAATGTGGACACTGATTTTGAGCTGTTACCAAAAGTGTACAATACCTTTAAGCTTGTTTATCTGGCTGTATAAACTAAAGTTGTGACACTTTGTTTTCATTTTCCTCCAGGAAGCGTATTCCATCCTCTAGGGCCGCTCTCCTTACTTTCAATGCGACAGATGAAGAGAACGCACCCCTCCTTGGAAACCAAGAACCACGGGACAAAAAATAAAAATGGAAGTTCAAATTTGTGCCCCAAACGGCAAGCTGTTTAGATACTTGGGAACTCTTGGAGAAGTTGGGTTTCGAGAAGATTGTCTTGTGCATTTCTTTTCGGCCACCTGTTGCAAGCATTTTAACGTCGTCGTCTCCAAGAGTTTTCTCAATCAGGTCGCATGCATCGTTGCTGTCTTGAACGGATCCGCTATGTGCGTGTAGAGCCTCGACTTCATGCTTTATTTGTATTGTATTTATGTATCTATTTGGATGAAAGTGTCAGTATATACCGTGACAACACAGAGTCGTAATGCTTCTATTCACTGCTGTCCCCAATTCGCAAATGGCTGACCGTGCAAGGGGCGATTTGTCCAAGAGCAACTCGACGCTCATCTCTCGCTGTTTACGTCATAGAGAGTGAAGCACGGTGCTATTTGGTAATCTCACTTGAGTTTAAAAGGGGCGAAACCCTTCAGTATAACCCTCAAGATGTTGGTCTGGTCTCTTATTCCTCACATCTTTTTTTCTAGGAACGGGCTATTGACCTAACGCGATAATGAATGCGAATATGCAATGCACAAACATGGAACCAGACTATTTTTGTTCTTCATGTCTCGGGTTTGGGTTACAGTGAGTTGGATTGGAGTAAGATGGCCACACCATGATAAAAGGTCTATAGACCTTTCTTTTGCAACTTCACTGCCCAAGTTTTTGCCAGCCAATGTTGGAAAGCCTTGTCAAGCCATAAAATGCAAAGCAAAAACGGATAGCCACAGTTTGTAACAATTTTACACAGGTATTCAAAAAAGTGTAGAATTTTTTGGAAACAAAGCAACCAATCATAACATGTATATTTTTTGTATTGAAAGTTTGCAGAAATGTTGAAGTTGGTCACAACATCTGCACCCGCGATTGAATGTTTTACTAACATTCGCCCCCCCCCCCGCCGACCAGAGCAGTTTGTTGATCAACAAAAGAAAGGTCTACAATGCGTACACTGTGTACAAATGACGTTTCAGCTTTGCAAGGTTGACCGATAATGTTATTGCTGCTTTGAACCCATCTTGGTTTTTACCAATTCAAATAGCTGTTCCAAACCGAGGCAAGAAGGGTATTCAACCAAGCCCCGTATTCCTCATCTAGTGAGAGTAATGATCCAATGGCGATCTGTTTATAATTTCCCCCAAATACCAAGCTGTAGCTGTTATTTATTATTTGTGCTTGGTTTTGGTATTCATGTATAGACCATGTGACCTGTGACATCACATGTTTACAAAAGAGCCACAGAGCCTGGACTTCATACAGGCACAGCTTTATACGCAGCTCAATGGAAGAATACAACAAATTTATGTTTAATGGAGATCGCATTGTCTGATTTTTCTACACTTTTGATATGAAGAAAGGGGGGACATCTCAAAAGCTGTACAGCTGTTGCTTTTGGAAGTCTTGAATTTATGTGAAAATTATGACATAAAATGTAAATTTTCCCATATGGCCTGTGTAGTATCTTGCCCATCAGGAAACGCATTAGAATGTACAAGGTCACCACTCTGTAAACAAAGGTAACATGGTCTATAGACTTTAACAGTATTACTCATGATGACATAGAAATTAGCTGCTGCAAACTGCTTGCCATTCGAAAAGAACCTATGGGCAGGTATATAAATGCACAAAATAGTTAATGTCCCGACGTTTCGACCCTCAGAAGGGTCTTCCTCAATATGTTAAATGACCTTACGGTCACAGGTGGAATTGTGAAATGTAAGGAACGGTTCATTGTCGCGGGGCAACGCAAGACTCGGGACTTAAACAATTGTAAATTGATTCTTAGTCAACTTTGTTCCACGAAGAACAAATTAATTAAATTTAATTATAGGCACAAAACTGCAAAGCAGCTTATTTACAAAGCAACAACAAGTGCCCGCTTAATGTGATTAAAGTTTAGTAGCAATCGAGCCTGCGTCATAGTCTTTATGCTACAGCAATGATGAAATAACTATAATATTATTATTTTCATAGCTTAATTAATACTACAACGATAACAATTTCAGTCTCCGATGAGCGTGGTGAATGCCAATTTCCTGTTAGGTTGTACCTCACGCCTTAAACCTTCGAGTTTAAAAATGCACAGAAGAAACTCGCCTTAAAGGTATTGTACACTTTTGGTAACAGCTCAAAATCAGTGTCCACATTTTGTGTGATTAAACAGATGCATGAACAAACAAACCTGTGAAAGTTTGAGCTCAATTGGTCATCGAGGTCACGAGAAAATAGTGAAAAGAGATCTTATGTGTTTTCTGTTTTTTCAAATTATCGCGCGCGATAATTACTATTGTTTTACTCGTTTCTCAGAAACGATAGCATTTTAGGCAGAAATATTTTAAGGAATCCTTTCTACCATTACTTACTATAAATCATGTAAGTTATGTGTGAATCTGTGAAGATTTTGTTTTTCGATCTTACCAATAGTGTACAGGGCCTTTAATCAAAGAAAACTATAATTTTCTTTAAACAGCAGAATTTTTTTTTAAATTGCCCAAAAGCACAATGGAATATTTTTCGTTGAAACAATAGCAGTTTTACTAACAGTAGGTCGAGAGTACCGGGCGACGAAACCCCTAGTTTGGCTAAGGAAACTGGCTCTGGTAGTATACGGATGATTATTGAATTGACACGGTGGTAGTCAGGAAAGTAGCGGTCCACGTCCTGCGTCCAGCCCCACCTTAGAAGTCTTCAGGGTCGGGCGTTCACATCGGGCATCGTCTACTCCCCACCGTGTCAATTGGTACTCTTTCCGTACTCCTGATTTTCCCTAAATACAAACTACTAGGCTTAAGTGTAGACAAAAGATACACCTGACATACAGTGCTACTCACCTATTATGCATGATCATCAGTACTTAAAACTTTGCGCTACTGTATTTACGTTGGAATGTTATAATATCAAAAGAAATGTGACGTGACAAAACCCTCTCAAGATACGTGTCCCCTATAATATTGTAAGTATTTAAACAATTCGAACTGTAGTGCCGAGCCAATTCTAAAGGGACAGGTAAAAACAAATTGATGAGGTAAAAACAGTTCAACATTATTTTGTTCCCTCAAAATGTTATTTTGTCCCCTCGAGAATAAGTCGTTAGTATTTCGTTCCCTCGAAATACTATTTCGTTCCCTCGAAATACTATTTCGTTCCCTCGAAATACTATTTCGTTCCCTCGAAATACTATTTCGTTCCCTCGAAATACTTTTTCGTTCCCTCGAAATACTATTTCGTTCCTTCGAAATACTATTCCGTTCCCAAATACTATTTGGTTCCACGAAATATTAGCATTTGTTAGCATTTATCACATGTATATTTTGATTATAATTATGTGGCCTTTTGTATTCAGTTGTGTTTCGTTCACCGTGGTTGGGCAGAATTAAACCTACGGAGCTTTAGAAGGGCCACCTGGCTTTATCGGAATCTTGAGAAGACTGTCTCGTGATGACTGCATCCAAAGAGCTTTCATTTTGTAACTGA
Organism: Pycnopodia helianthoides; assembly: GCA_032158295.1. Classification (NCBI taxonomy): domain Eukaryota; kingdom Metazoa; phylum Echinodermata; class Asteroidea; order Forcipulatida; family Asteriidae; genus Pycnopodia; species Pycnopodia helianthoides. Next base: position 4,601,247 of record CM063255.1, on the reverse strand, counting down.
ATAATACATTCACAAATTCAAGTACAGTGGGTATATATACAAAATAATGTACTATTTATCAAATAACATATTTTATACATTTACTAATATAGAGAGATCATTTTTTTAAATATACAAACTTTATTTTAAGAAAAGGATTTTATTAAAGAATGCATTTTTGCAAGCATTGTTTTGATTTAGTGTCCTTTTTTGTCGACAAAGGTGTAATGCGAGGCATTTGACAGGTGTACAATTGTAAGACTCGCGGTATAGATCGAGTCGCTTGGCGAGATTTTAGGAGAATGTGAAACCACTGGTTCTGCTCTGAACTGCTACGGCTCATAAGAGAGATCACATGGCGTCTCCGCAAACCTACGCTGGTCCCCTGTCCACTGGCCCCAATTATTTCGTTGGATACAGTTATTTCATTGGATACAATGATTTCATTGGATAAACGTGCAGTGACGTAAGCTTTCCATATCTGTGCTGTGATTGGTCCGATGTGCTGTGATTGATCCGATGTGATATAATCAGTGTCAGCTTGCACTTTCGATCGTCTGCATGCAGCGTGTGCATAATGTTTGTACATTGTGTACATCATTATAGAGTAGTCACGAAACGTCGCGTATTTAACCGGTTCCTCTCGGAGGCTCGACTACTCAAATAAGATCTATCACGTGGTGTCATTGCAAACTTACCCCAATTATTTACAATATGCATCTAGCTTCATGGTTTAAATGAATGCTCTCGTGGGTGTTTTTTCGGTTTTTTTTTTACCTCAGCTGTCGAAGAAATATCGTTCGAAGATTCCCGAATTTACCGTTGCTCATCTTTATTGCCGCATTTAAATACTTTCTATTAATCCAAGGATGTACCTTCCTATTTAAATCTGAAAGCTTCTTGTATATAATTTGTTTCTTTCATGGTAGCAATTGCTCTATGCCGTGTGGGATTTATAGTCCAGAAAAAAAATCAAATCTGTTTTAAACTGTAAAACAAATAATGGTGAGGCCCTAGACATCACGATTCGAACCTAACACAGTCTCACTCACAAAGTCTTTCTGTAAATTGAGCACACTGAGCCTTTCCTGAAACTTGGAATATGCCGGTAGTGTCGCTGTTGTTATGTAACCCTACGACACCCCAATAAAAAACAACAACAACAACAAACAACAAACAAACAAGCAAATATAAAACTTAAAAGCTTGAATGACAGAGAACTGTTGTTTTTATTATAATACGATTGTTATGTAACCCTACGACACCCCAATAAAAACAACAACAACAACAAACAAACAAAAAAGCAATTATAAAACTTAAAAGCTTGAATGACAGAGAACTGTTGTTTTTATTAGAATACGATTGTTCCCTTTGAATTTGAAGTAGGTGGTTAAAATGAGTGTATGTTCCAGTTAGAACCTCTGATGTGTTTTTAAAAATAGGTGCCCCATTTCTCGTCGTCAGCCCCCGGTTCCTAACCACACCATACGTCACGAAAGTGTCAACCCAACGACGGTATCACGTGGCCTATATAGACCTTTCTATTGCAACGTCACAGCCCGAGTTTTTGCCAACCGAGGTCGGAAAACTATGGAAAGCCATAAATGCAAAACAAAAACAGATCGCCACAGTTTTAAACAATGTTACACAAGTATTCAAAAATAGTGTTGCATTTGTTGGAAACAAAGCAATTAATCATGAGAGGTACTTTACTTCGTTGAAAGTTTGCAGAAAATGTTAAAATTTTGTTGAAACATCTATAAACACGATTGAGTGTTTTGCTAACATTCGGCCTTCCATGCCAACCAGCGCGGTTTGTTTATCAACAATGGAAAGGTCTATACAAACCAAAAGTGAGCAGTGCTGATTTCCCGCGCACTGCTGCCTCGCGTTGAGCCAGCGTGGTCAATACTTGAAAGGTAACGTCTGCAGTTGACGGACGTGTACAGCACGAGTTGTAAAGCGCTATGAATACGTCTACGCGTTGTTGTGTTGCCTTCTTAGTGTTTCTTCTGAGCTGTGTCGTCATTGGTCCAAGGTTGTCCCATGCTTCTCAACAATCTTGTACCGTACGCAGTAAGTTTGTTTTCTTTTCTTCTGTCTGAACGGAATTTAACTCCTTTTCATTGTAACTCGAGAACCCTTCGAATTAATCAGGCTTATGATTTCTCAGGATATTCTCAAAACCTCATTGAGCCTTCACATTTTCTTAAAGACACTGGACACCTTTGGTAATTGTCAAAGACCAGTCTTCTCACTTTGTGTATCTCAACATATGCACAAAATAACAAACCTGTGAAATTTGAACTCAATTGGTCGTCGAAGTTACGAGATAATAATGGAAGAAAAAACACCCTTGTCACACGAAGTTGTGTGCTTTCAGATGCTTGATTTCGAGACCTCATGCGTGAGGTCTCGAAATCAATTCAAATATTTTACTGAGAAATTACTTCCTTCTCAAAAGCTACGTTACTTCAGAGGGAGCCGTTTCTCACAATGTTTTATACTATCAACAGCTCTCCAGTGCTAATTACCAAGTAAGTTTTTATGCTAACAATTATTTTGAGTAATTACCAATAGTGTCCAGTGCCTTTAAAAGAAGCAAAGCAGTCACAGTATAGTCCACAGTGTGTCCTGTAGTTTTGTCTTTCTAAAAACGTACAGAATCAATAAACCTCCTGAATTGTAGCATTTGAAAGATGCTTGGTCTAGAACTGAGATCTGCAAGCCATTTTTTCAAAAGGACTTTTCACATTCGTCAAATCCTTGAGCTGCGGTTCGCAGTGGATTCTTTCCTCACCTTCCACCTTTTGAACCCCAGTTCGAATCCCGCCGGGGGCACTATGCTGATTGGGTTTTCAGTCCCTACCCGGGTGCGTTGGTTTTCCTGGAATATTTATCTGGGGTTTTCCCTCACATCTCGAATGAAACGTCCTTCATTGTCTTCTCCCCATGTTTTTTTTTTTTTTTTTTTTTTTTTTTTTACTATAGTGTATTGATAATGTTCGCTTTTCTGACAGTCCTTGACTTCACAACCAGACTTAATAAATGGAATAAAATCTCATCCCTGATTAATAGTAACTAGCACCACCACCAATGTTCGGTTCTCATATTTTGCAAATATATTGGTTTGCAGTGTAGGGCCTATTGTATTTCTTATAGCAGATTTATTGTCCCATTTAATCAACAAGCGTACTCATTTCTGCTTTTGGGGCAATCTTTCCACGGAGGTTCTTAATTTGTGTTTTACAAACAGTTGTAACTTGCAACAAGGCCTACAAGATAGTAAGCATGATGGCTGAAGCATTTCATTATTAAAAACAAAGCAGCAAAGACCTTAACGAGAATTTCAGTTCGTTTGACAGTGTATAATCTCATGGCAAAGTGAAGAATCGCGGAATGCATTTGGAGGCTATATAACTCGCACCATATTGTTTTACTTGAAGTCGGTTGAGTGCTCTATATATATATTCCGAGACCCCTATATGTTCCGACAACCCTTGGTTCCGAAAAAACCCTCATGATTTACACGCTAGGGTTAGGGTTAGGATTAGGAAAAAAACACAAGGGCTGTCGGAAGATATAGGTGTCGGAACATAGGGGTGTAACCAAAGTCGGCCTACGTGCGTTTTTCAATAAATCATGTGGAAATTGCACACTAAACTTAATATTTATATCCTACAGGGAAACCTTTGAAAATAAATTCAACAATTTAAGTATCAGTTTAGTATAAATGTCCCACTAACAGAATTTCTACATGCACAAGGTACATACAATATAACTGTCCAGAATTAATACACATTATGCATATTTCTGTATAACATAATATTACGTTGTAGGCCTACACAGCGATCTTAATGTGTACAGCAGGTACGGATATACAGAAGCTCAGTGATTTTGAGTATTTCCTTATTAGACAGACAGAACATTGAGCAATGGACGGACAAAACTAAAGTTCGATCATGTTCGATCATGTTCGGTATATCAAAAATTGATACCGACTTGGAGCTGAAAGCGCCATACCCAATGTCATAAGCAAGCGGGAAACGTTGGTAATATCCTCACTTTATGTTACTCAGCATAAAAATAATTAATTCACAAACCTGTGAAAGCTGAGCTCAATTAGTCAACAGATTTGCGAAAAAAGGTAGAGAAAAACCTCATCACTTCTTTCGAACATCGGATTTCAGACGTGGGAGATAAAAACTAGACGTTTGAATCATGTCTCAAGAACTAGCAATTTAAAGTTTGAAGGAAGGGGAACTTTCCGCCGTAAGCCTGCCATCTTTATTACTTTTTAAGTTTTTGTTATTGTATATTTCTGGTATAAATAAAACCAAGGATGCCTCAAGCCTGAGGAAACCTGTTAAAAAACAAGGGTGCCTGCTATAATGATGTGAACCAGAAACACCAGGGTTAACCCTTAGGCCCTTTTCGAATCCACGGCTTCGGCTCCGGATTGGGCTTCAGGCCCAGTTTTCTTGTCTGAAACCCTGACCGCAGAGCATGCGTAAGTTAAAATAATTGAGGGAGCCTAGCTAGCCTGAGCCGATTTTGGAGCCGAAGCCGTGAATTCGAAAAGGGCCTTACTCTTCCACAAAGTGTTCTGGGTTCTGTTGCACCAGTACCAATTCGAGTACACGGGACCTACAGCGTAGTGTCACATCCGAATGACAAATGGTATAGTATCTTGCTCAAAGACACAAGTTCTACGACCAGTACTCGAACCCACACTATGCTGATCAGAAACACCAGAGCTTGAATCCGGTGCTCTTAATCTTAACCGCTCGGCAAAACTGATTTTTCTTTTCAATCTTACCAACACTGTGCACATCCAAGATGGCGTAATTGCAAAATATGCATGATATTTTTCACCATGTAAAGCTTAAAGGAACATTACAGAATTGGTTTTTGCTAACAAAACATTTGCTGGCAGTGTAAGCACTTTATGTAATCCACCATATACATAAACTGACAAACCTGTAGTAGTTTGAGATCGATCGGCCATCGGGGTCACGAGAAAATAGTGAAAAACCGATTACACATTTGCATGAAATCATATAGATTCAACAAATGAATAAAACGCCCACTGAGCGATAAACTCCAATCGGAAAATTAGTTTATTCATTTCTCATCAAATATGACATTTCAGACAGAAACATTTCAAGGGATGTTTTCTATTATCATCATCATTAGACCGTGTAAGTTTTATGTAAATCTGTGATCAACAAGTATATTTTACAAGTTTTGTTCTTACCAATTCTGTAATGTTCCTTTAAAAACCTAGTATAGTAACATCTTTAAGGTTGAATCCTCTCAGGTGACTACACTGCAAAAACTGTGGTGTTAAAATTAACACCATGGGTGTTGTCACATATATATATAACAAAAAAGAATCAACATTTACATCATATAGGGTGTTAAAATAACACTAATTTCTGCCAATTAACACTAATCTCTGCCAAAACAATTACATTTGAGTTGTTTTAATGTTAAAACTCAATTCTCTTTTGGGTATCTATAATGTGACAACACCCATGGTGTCAATTTTAACACCCCAGTTTTTGCAGTGTAGTAGTTGGTCCCACTGCAGGATAAACAAGTTGAAATGCTTTTACTTTTCCCCACTATGGTCAGTAATCCAGACGAAAATATTCCCCAGGAGGCTCATTGTGGTATATGAACTTTATTAACAGTTTTGCACTTCGTGTCTGAAAAACAATTAGGTGTGATATACTGTTTAGAGGATGCGGGGATGTTTTCTGTGTCACCGAGTATACCGAGCGCCCAATTTCATAGAGCTGCTTTCATAAAGCACAGAAAGTAGCTAAGCATAACAAAATTATGCTTACCAGACATAAGGTAACCAGCCATGACTGCCATGCCACGTGTACAATGTGTGACTGGTATCCTGCTCATCTCTGCTTAGCTGAAAACTCTGAAGCATTTTTTTTTGTTCTGCTGAAGCAGCTCTATGAAATTGGACCCTGCTCCCCGTTATTAAACCTCCCTCTCGGAATGATCATCTTGTGTTCTTATCTCCGGTTCGACATTATTGGCGACATGTGCGATGAATTTATAGCTTTCCAAGTTCCATATGGTGCCGGACACGCAGTAAAATCATCACTTTTCTTTTGTACAGAGTATAGAGTCTTTCAATATCAGGGCCTAGATTCAGACTCAGATTGAGATACAGACTGTATTTCCATACTTCTATGAAAAATAACGACAAGTGCATGTAATTACGGAGTAAAGCAAAATTAGGCAGGATTTAATGTAATAAATAAAGTAGGGGCTGTTTGAAAAGCGGAAGCTTGTAGAAAACAGCCCATCATACAAACCGACAAACAAAATGGCAAACAGACAGACACGCAAACAAAAGGACAGACAAACACTGGACATGAAAAACAGCTACACTGACACGAGACATATAATAGGTCAGGGATAATACAACGAATTCATAATTAGCGAAAAGAAGACAGAACAGTTCAAGCAAAAGCGAAAAAACAGGCCTAAGTGGTACATCGATTCATTATAGCTCTCATGGCAGTATAAAAGTAACCCTTTTTCACCCTTGCCATCCCCATTGAGATCGAAAAGAAAACGAACGTTTTTGTTGTTGACTTTTGGTGATTGACATTAAAACACATTTTGTACACAAGCTGTACACTACACTACTGAGCCATGGAGTAGAATATCAGACAATTACGTATGGATAACTAATCCGTGCGTACGGATCATTAATCCGTACATATACGGATTGCTATTCCGTTTAGGTAGATTGCTTTTCCATACGTGCAGATTGCTATTCCGTACGTACGGATTGCTATTCCTTACTTAGAGATTGCTATTCCGTCCGTGCAGATTGCTATTCCGTACGTACAGATTTACAGATTGCTTTTCAGTACGTACGGATTGCTATCCATTCTGTATGTACGGATTGCTATTCCTTACGCGCAGATTATTCCGTAAATGTGTATTACTATTCCGTACGTACGGATATGGAATAGCAATCCGTGTGTACGAATGACTAAGTCGTACGTACGGATTGGTTTTCCCCACCTTGTCCTAAATACTCTATCATACAACAGATGGAATTTTGTTGTTGTGTTTTCTATAATTAACAACCATGAAGGTCTGCTTTGTCTTTCCGAGGCTTGCCATGTAAATGCAGCCTCGATGATCAAGATTTATCGTTATAAGTATGTCCTTTTTAGAATTTCTCATTTGTTCACCAATAAATCACCCAGTGAAAAATAAGACGCCAACTTTTAAACAGAAATGCTCTACGAGGATGATTGGTGCTTTATGCCAACTTTACAGTAAAATTAGCGTCGTAAAAACTACGGTTTGACTGTAATTTCATCTGTTGAAATAGGAAAAGATATTAAAAAAAACGTATGGGAAATGTACCATCTGGGAGTAATAAATGTCCGTATGTCTAATTGGGTTGCATTGGAAAGGATTCTGAATTGTGTTCAAGTTGGTTGTTTTATGGCAAGTTTTTGAGGTATAGACTCTATGGAAATGAGATCGTTGTTTTTGTGCTAGGCCTACTCCGGCGTTGTAAGCTATGAGTATAGGCCAAAATCATAAAACAAAATTAATTCCTTGCGATTGAATGGGAGCGCTTGGCTGTCTGGTAAGTAGCCTATCATCAAGGCGTTCGTTGCTTAGATTTAAGCTGTGTAGCCGCGAAGCGTCGGGAAAGGAAATACATAAATGTGCCCACGGGTGGTCTGCGGTTCCAGTCGCTTCGCGGCTACACAGCTGTCAGAGCCACGAATGCCTTGACGAAAAGTTATTCAGGAAGATGAACTGCGGGTTGCAAGAGTGTTAGGCCCGAATGACCAATTATGACCTGCGAGACCTCTTTATGACCCGTGTGACCAATTATGATATTGTAGCGAAATATAGGACGCCCTCTTTCTTAGATCATATCCCATAGTAGTTACTTGAGTGGTTACCGGACGTCTTCCACTGTTGAAGACGCGGGCGTTTAGAACGACCACTGTCCGGGCCGCACGAGGTATATAAACACGAGTCAGGGACGGCGACTGGGTCTTGCTATTTGGTCTTGCCCGTGTGGGGCTGCCGCTGTTTGTTGCTGCGTGTTGACGTACCCGCCCCGTCCTGTCCTCACATGCTGCCAATGCCGTAGAGTTCCCGTAAGTGTTACTTCATACTCCGCCAATTAGGGTCAAGCCTGCTGAGGGTCTATTCTTGCCAGTTAATTCCACAAGTAGTAATTATTTACCAATGAACAATCAACCCTTTTATATTAAACGTGTAATCACCTGACTAGGAGTAATTATACCTATATAGGCGTCATCCTTACTTAAAGGTTCCTTCTGGTAGGAATAAAGGAAGTGAAAGTTACAACTCTTGTGCTTGTATTATATTTAATCGAGTCAACCCCGTCATCGGTCCCGCTGGGTGTAATGAAGTGTATTAGGTGTGTAGGATAGGGTGGAGCTTAGAGCGCCTGGTGGTAGACTGCCCCAAAACGGACCTGCCTCCGAGTTTGTATTCAACTGCCGCTCGTTGAGTCGACCGAGGGCAAGCCGGGTGTGCCGTCGAGAGTGAGACCGCCACAAATGGTGTCAGAAGTGGGATAGGCGCCAAAGCAAATCTTAGAACCTACATTATACACTTAGAGCAGAATTCCACCTAAATAGGAAACAGCACCTTTACAGGTGGAATGGCGAAAAATCTACTGATGGACTTCGATGAAGAGTTGGTAACTCCAGTGAAGGACAGCCAAAGTAATAAGGACTTAACAGTGAACGAGAGATGTAGGCTGCTTGAGACGGAGTTACGGATGATTAAGCTGTGTCTTCAGGCGAGTAACATAAAGAGTGATTCAGGCTACGGTGATTCTTTGGGAAAGCCGTCACTGAAGGCGTCGATGAGCACCGGGGAGGGAAACTCGGGTATGCAGTTACTGACACCTACTCCAGTACAACGACGGCGACCAACGCCAAAACCCCGGGCCAGGTTTCAAAGTACACCAGCGCCTACTACGGTTCCAGGTGCTGCGACGGGGAATGATGTGTCGCTGACCGGAACTACATTGGGAAACAGTCTGAAGGACAGCCATCTTGCAGGGTTGACGGGTTTGAGCAGTTTGGCATCTACCTGTGGCAGCAACGCGGAGGATTGCAAGGAGCCTCAACAAAAGAAAGATGATGCTCGTTCAGGCGGAAATCCCCCGTCTAGGGGAACTACCAAAGACGAAGTGAGCAAGATCGGAAGTGGTGCCACCTTACGGCGACCAAACATCACTCCCGACCGATACCACGGGAAGACTCCGTGGAGAGATTATTTACAGCATTTCCAGGCGTGCAAGTCGGCGAATGAGTGGACGGAGGGCCAGGCTAAGGTGTTCCTAGCGGCGAGTCTACAGGGCGTCGCACTTAAGGTGCTTGGGAATGGCACCTGTAAGGGAGGAAAACAGACCTACACCGAGTTGGTGGACAGTTTAGAGAAGAGGTTTGGACCAGGGCGTCTAGCTGAAAACCATTTGATGGAGTTGCGCCACAGACGACAAGGTCCCAAAGAGACCCTTCAAGAATTAGGTCAATCTATTAAGGAGCTTTCGGCCCTGGCTTATCCAGAGCTGACGGATGAGGGCCGTGATCGCCTAGCAAGGGGACATTTCTCGGATGCAATTGAGAGTCAGGCGATTAGAGAAGGTATTTTTCGCACAACACCTTCTACACTAGAGGAGGCAGTGAGGGCTGCACTAGCAACAGAAAGCTTCCATAAAATAGAGGAAAATAGAGAGGGTAGGAAAGCGAAGTTCGCCAGGGTGCTGGAGGAAGATCCTGATGTCGTTTTCAAGGAAATGCGTGAGGACTTCCGTCGGATGGAGAAGAACATGCTCAAGGCGCAGCAAGAAATGAAGGCTCAGATGGGAATGATGAGTCGGTGCACGCCTACCAACAATAGACCAAATAAAACAGACGTGGAAAGGATAGCAGGGGATGTTATCTGTTATAGGTGTCATGGGAAGGGGCACTATGCAAGGAACTGCAGTCGCCCAGCAGTCCAAAAGCGAAGGTATCAGGGAAACGACCAGCAGCCTACTCAGGGGCCCGAGGGGAGGCTGGGTGTACAGCAGGGCCAACAGGTGACAAAAGATGTGGCGGAGAGAAGTTAGAGACTGCAGGCACAGATGGTCTATGTATGTCTCCGAGGATGGCAGGGGTAAATAGTGGCCTATACGTCCCAGCTATAGTGAGGGGGGAGAAGGTGAATCTTCTGGTTGATACAGGCGCCACAGACACGGTTCTGTCGTCTACATTCTTCTATGAAATTCCACCAGAAAAAAGGCCGATATTGAGGACCATGGGCTCCAGAGTGCGAACAGCCGATGGTAGCCTTTTGCAGACCATTGGGAGCGCCTTTGTTGAAGTACAAGTTGGGCGAACTGCTCTCTTATTGGACATTGTGTTTGGCAACATAGGCACAATGAAAGGAATCCTGGGCATGGATTTCTTGGTGAAAAGTAGAGGCTGTTTAGATTTCCACTCTCTTGAGCTGAAGATCAACGGAGAGAAAGTGAGGTGCACTGACACCAAAGGCTACAAGTTTTGTGCTAGAGTGATTGTAATGAAGACGACTATTATACCACCAGGACATGAGGCTATTGTACCTGGGCAGGTTACCGGAAAGGTGAAGGTGACTGGCCTGGGCATCATGGAACCAGCGGAGAGAGGTGAAATTGCTGACAAGGGTATGGTAATGGCGCGATCATTGGTGACTGCTACTGACAAGGTACTCCCTATTAGAGTGTTCAATCCCGGAATGAGACAGTGCGTGTTAAGGAGAGGAACAATGGCAGGGTTTCTCACGTCAGTAGGCGAGGATGAAGTTGAAGAAAGACATATAGAATCGCCGGAAGTCGGTGACAGCAAAGACGTGCCAGAGCACCTAAAAGACCTTTTCCAGAGATGCAAAGAAGGAGTAGACGCCAAGTATCACACCAGGATAGCTAAATTGCTCCTGAGTTTTCAGGATGTATTTTCAAAGGGAGACAAGGACATCGGACGAACTGGTCTCGTTCGTCACAAAATAGTGACAGGCGATGCTCGACCTATACGGGAGCGCCCAAGACGTTATCCTACACAGGAGCAACAGGAAATTAGCACTCAAGTACAAACGATGCTTCAAGACGGCATCATTGAGTGTTCAGACAGCCCCTGGGCGTCTAATGTAGTCCTTGTGAAAAAGAAAGACGGCACCAAAAGGTTCTGCGTCGACTACCGCCGCCTTAACAGCGTAACCATTAAGGACGCCTACCCAATCCCCCGAATTGATGATTCTTTAGACACCTTGTCAGGTTCGAAGTGGTTTTCCACTTTGGACCTGGCATCGGGATATTGGCAGGTGGAGTTGGACGAAGAAGCGAAGCAGAAATCAGCTTTTGTGGTGCGCGGAGGACTGTTTTCATGGCGTGTAATGCCCTTCGGGCTCTGCAACGCCCCTTCGACATTCGAGAGGTTGATGGAGAGGGTTCTGGCTGGGCTTCATTGGGAAACACTACTTGTATACCTCGATGATGTAATTGTCTTTGCTAAAACGGTAGAGGAAGAACTCACCCGCCTAGAGACGGTGTTTCAGCGCCTTAGAGGAGCAGGGCTAAAGCTTAAGCCAAGGAAATGCGAGCTGTTTCAGAAGAGTGTCCTGTATTTGGGACATATAGTGTCTGGCGATGGGATAACAACGGATCCTGCAAAGATCAGTGCGGTAAAAGAGTGGCCAGCGCCTAAAAGCGTAAAGGAAGTCCAGAGCTTCCTAGGCCTATCATCGTACTACCGACGTTTCATCAGAGGTTTTGCAGATGTGGCCCGCCCACTACATCGACTGACCGAGAAGGCTAGGGATTTTGAATGGAATGAAGAGACAGACAGAGCATTTCAAGAACTAAAGACGTGCCTACAAGAAGCGCCTATTCTGGCTTATCCAGACCCAAATGGAGAATATATACTCGACACCGATGCCAGTGGTTTTGGCATAGGTGCTGTGCTTTCCCAAGTATTGGAAGGACAGGAAAAGGTGATTGCCTACGCTAGTAGAACTTTGAGTAAACCGGAGCGCAATTACTGTGTGACCCGGCGAGAGCTTCTGGCAGTGGTCGTATTCCTGAAAAAGTTTAGGCAGTACCTATATGGGCGGAAGATCACCATTAGAACGGATCACGGTGCCCTTAAATGGCTTACCAATTTCCGGGAACCTGATGGGCAAATGGCCAGGTGGCTTCAGGTGATTAGTGAATATGACTTCACAATTACACATCGTGCCGGCCGTTCACATGGAAACGCGGACGGGTTATCACGAAAGCCGTGCACCCAGTGCGGGAGGACAGATCAGGCACCTGAGCTTAAGAAGGAGCCAAGGGAATGTGCAGATGCCAGCCAAGTTACTTCGGGGGAGTCGGGAATAAGAGTCGTTGCTATAGAACCTACCATGGCCAGAGATGAGTGGAGAAATGCGCAGAAAGGCGATAATTCTATCAAGTGGGTACTGCAGGCCAAAGAGCAGTCAGAGATAAGGCCAGTTTGGGACGCTTTCTCATCCTGTTCTTCTGCCAAGAAATCATACTGGCTGTTGTGGGACCAACTAGAGGTCCGAGATGGATTGCTATCTAGGCGTTGGGAATCTGACGATGGTTGTCAAGTTAGATGGAAGGTGGTCTTACCGAGCGCCTACCGTAAGGAGTTAGTTTTGGAACTACATGCAGGAAAGTCCAGTGGACACCTCGGGATGAAGAAGACTTTGGCGAAGGTTCGTCAAAGATTTTATTGGGCAGGCATGGGAGCTGATGTACGGTCCGCAGTTAGGCAGTGTGATGTCTGTGCCAGTAAAAAGTCTCCTGCGAGGAAAAGAAGGGCACCTCTGCAGCAAGTAATAGTAGGAGCACCGATGGAGAGAATTGCCCTGGACATAGTCGGGCCACTTCCAGAGACAGAAGGAGGGAATCGGTATATTCTTGTTGTGGGCGACTACTTCAGCAAATGGGTGGAAGCGTACCCGGTAACAGACGAGAAGGCAGTGACCGTGGCAGGGAAGTTAGTAGAAGAGTTTGTGTGTCGATTCGGGGTTCCTCAGAGGTTGCATTCAGATCAGGGGAGGAACTTTGAGTCCGAGGTTTTCACTCAGATGTGCAGCATCCTTGGGATTGAAAAAACACGCACAACACCTTACAATCTCAATTCCGATGGAATGATAGAGAGGTTTAATCGGACCCTGTTAACCATGATCTCCTTGATGATAGAGCCACATAGGCGTCAACGTGATTGGGATACAAAGCTCCCTTTTGCGACCTTCGCCTACAGATCAACGCCTCAGGAGTCCACAGGCGAATCACCCAATATGCTGATGCTAGGCCGCGAGGTTAAGCTGCCAATTGATTTGACAATTGAACTACCGACTGAGGAGGATAAAGAAATCACAACCGACTATGCTTTGAGGCTAAGGGAGAACCTCCGTTCCGCTCACGATCGAGCAAGAGACTGTCTCAAACAAAGCGCTAGGCGCCAGAAAAGGAACTACGACAGGCGTGTAGTTGAGGGAAAACTGTCTAGGGGGCAGTTCGTCTGGCTGCATAATCCAGCGAAAACTAAAGGTCTGTCACCCAAGCTACAGCGTAGATGGGAGGGACCGTACCTGATTGTAGACAAATTGTCCGACGTAGTATTCCGAATCCAGAGTAAGCCACGGGGCCGGATGAAAGTTATCCATTACGATCGTCTGAAACCCTACGAGGGTGAGGCCTTAGAATCATGGATTGTCCCTGAAGAACCTGAACCTGAGACGGTTCTGCCTACGAGTGAAGTGAGGTCTGAAGAGGAGGAAAGAGACGTTAGAACTCCCAGTGCGGGTGTTGGAGAAGTGACACTATCTCAGTCACCCGTCTCCTCCGCACGACAGGAAGGTGTAACAACCCTGAACGAAATGGAGAGACCTGCTCCTGTGCAGGAACCTTCAGCCACGGAAGATTTTCCGGAAGTTGCAGGACAGCATGACGATGTGCAGACGTCGCACCCACCACGACGAAACCCAGGAAGACGGCGGAGAAAGCCGCAGCGTTTCCTGCAGTAGGAGATAGTCATAAGAAGGCGGTAGTTAGACCCGCCCATCAGTATAGACGGAGCTAGTGTACAATATAGGAATATATAGCAGTAGGAGTATCAAGTAGAAGTAGGAAGAGAAGAGAATCTCCACCTAAGAAGGCGTCCTCAACTAGGAAGCCGATGAAGGATGATACACAGCGTAAAGAGTCAAAGAAACGTGGTCTGAATGCTGCCGAGAGTGATCGAGCAAAGGTAGATAAAGTCAAGAAACCTGCACCTTGTACGGTGTCCCGAGCGCCTGAGGATCTACCGTTGGATTTGTCCTCCTCTGGGAAAGAGGCACCTAGACAGGTGGTGACTGGCCCAACCCCCAGCTCGCAAGAGACACCTGGTGAGTTATCTGCGAATGGCGGCCTGATAGTGGACGTACCAGAAGCTGCAGGAGAGGAAGAGGTACTCACGGCGAACGATGAAGTCCTGCTTGAAGTTGAGGGGCAACGTGAGGAAATAGCCGTGTTAGATCTGTCTCCTACACCTATGGATTGGGACCTGGAGCGCATACCTACAGACAAGGCTCCCAGAAAGGTGGTGAGTGGAAAAGCACTGGGCATGATGGAGATGCTGCGGGACAGGAACAAGGGTCTGGCTGAGTCTGAGGGGAACAACAAATCTTCACCGGGAGAGAAGCCCATCCCAGCCTGGCTACAACCAATGCTTCCTGAGAAGCTCCTACCTGGGCAGACGGTTCGCATAAGAGAGATACGAGAAACCTACCTGTATGGTGAGGAAGGGAAGACCATCTGCGGTGAGATAAAGCGAGACTACGAGGTAGTGTTCCTGCGTCCCATACCGGTAGAGAAACCGAAGGAGTCCAGTGCGGTACCCAAAGTAAGCCGTATTCGTCGCCTGGTTCGATGTCCAGATGATGATGGAGTGGTAGCTGCCGGGCAACCTCCCACTCAAGAGCAACTGGAGAGAGCTATGCTTGGACGAATCAGCAAGGTGACAGAGACCGCCTCCAGGTGTGTTTACAAGGATGGGATGAAGCTGACCAAGGACAAGACAAAACGGACCTTTGATGTTAACTTTATGATGGGGGTGACCGAGGAGTACTAGGCAGCACCCGCCGTGGAGAAGAAGAGTGCAGGAGCCTTAGAAGTCCGTTGTACGCGTTTACTTAAAGTTTATATGTTCTTCCAAAGTTTTGTACACTATTTTTGAGTAAAGGGTTACTTTTTGTTTTAGTTAAAGCTTTTCATTGTTGTATTAAAGCTCATGTTACGCCTGTTTAGGTGAAGTAAGAGAAAGTTTATGTAAAGTTGTGGATGACGCCTAAAGTTAAAGATTGTATAAAAAATTGTTATATTAAAGTTTTTATGCTGTATTTCGCCTTTATAGGATGTCAGATTAGAGGTCAGGGACTGACCAATCTTGGAGCGTGGCTATGTAGCGAAATATAGGACGCCCTCTTTCTTAGATCATATCCCATAGTAGTTACTTGAGTGGTTACCGGACGTCTTCCACTGTTGAAGACGCGGGCGTTTAGAACGACCACTGTCCGGGCCGCACGAGGTATATAAACACGAGTCAGGGACGGCGACTGGGTCTTGCTATTTGGTCTTGCCCGTGTGGGGCTGCCGCTGTTTGTTGCTGCGTGTTGACGTACCCGCCCCGTCCTGTCCTCACATGCTGCCAATGCCGTAGAGTTCCCGTAAGTGTTACTTCATACTCCGCCAATTAGGGTCAAGCCTGCTGAGGGTCTATTCTTGCCAGTTAATTCCACAAGTAGTAATTATTTACCAATGAACAATCAACCCTTTTATATTAAACGTGTAATCACCTGACTAGGAGTAATTATACCTATATAGGCGTCATCCTTACTTAAAGGTTCCTTCTGGTAGGAATAAAGGAAGTGAAAGTTACAACTCTTGTGCTTGTATTATATTTAATCGAGTCAACCCCGTCATCGGTCCCGCTGGGTGTAATGAAGTGTATTAG
This sequence comes from Pycnopodia helianthoides, assembly GCA_032158295.1. Classification (NCBI taxonomy): domain Eukaryota; kingdom Metazoa; phylum Echinodermata; class Asteroidea; order Forcipulatida; family Asteriidae; genus Pycnopodia; species Pycnopodia helianthoides. The sequence goes on along the minus strand of CM063255.1, from coordinate 4,585,192 downwards.
GTGTGTAGGATAGGGTGGAGCTTAGAGCGCCTGGTGGTAGACTGCCCCAAAACGGACCTGCCTCCGAGTTTGTATTCAACTGCCGCTCGTTGAGTCGACCGAGGGCAAGCCGGGTGTGCCGTCGAGAGTGAGACCGCCACAATATGCATGACCTCTTTATGACGCGTGTGACCAATTATGACCTGCGTGAATTCTTTACACCTGCGTGAATTCTTTGTGACCCGTGTGACCATCATGACCTGCGTGAATTCTTTGTGACCCGTGTGACCATCATGACCTGCGTGAATTCTTTGTGACCCGTGTGACCATCATGACCTGCGTGAATTCTTTGTGACCCGTGTGACCATCATGACCTGCGTGAATTCTTTGTGACCCGTGTGACCATCATGACCTGCGTGAATTCTTTTTGACCCGCGTTGCCCTATTTTTGACCAGGGTGACAAATTATGACCTGCGTGACCTCCTTATGACCTGTGTGACATACTTATGACTTGTGTGACCAATTGTGTGACCAATTGATATGTGACCAACGTGTTTACACGAGATGCTTATGTCAGTTATCATGGGCATAGACAAAATAAGAAGGAATCAGTGAACTGGAGCGAGCCGTACTTTCAGAAAATTCTCACAGACGTTCTGGTTCAAAACTATCGTCTGTTCTTAAATAAAATATTGTCATACTCCGCCAGTCACGGATCACTTGCCGTGCATTTTGTCCAAACAACGGTATCAATCAATCCTCGAACATCCGAGTGTGGACGGCACTTTTCAAGGACTATAGCAATCATAGTTCGGGGAAAACTAGTTACAAGATGCAACTCAAGACGACACGATACCGGTAATGAATGTAGACAAGGAAGCAATCAATTTTCCACACGCGGTCGACATTTTCTGTTTCTCGGACGTCATTGCGGTTGTAAACATTATTAAACATGGTTATGGTCCTGTGCATTGCAAAAACAAGCTATCCGTCGTAGCTGGTCCACTTTGCAACAACATTAAATCTGAGCGGTTATTATGTGCACCGGGGGACTCAAAAGCTCTCGTGTTTCTGATCAGCAGAGTGGGGTTCGAGTCCCGGTCGTGACAATGTGACAATTTTTAAACATACAAACTGTCCGGCACTCAACGTATCAAACAAGGTGTAAATGTTGGGCTTGAAAATAACTATTCGACATCATCTTCCCGAAGAGGCAATTTTGCCCCTGCAGCCAAACTGTCATGTTTTGATAAAACCGCGTTTTAAAGTTAAACTATTTTTGAACTCATTGTTTTATAGCCTGTTTGCCAATTAAACTCTGCCATTATACCAACCATGAAAGTTGAGATCTTGAATCATACAATGAATTAATGTTGCTTTTTTTTTGTTATCTTAGTAAGTCTAATAAATGGGTAATTAACTGGTTGCTACAACCGTCTCTTCGTGAAAACTGCGCAAACGAGGTCTGTGCGCAAACCGATGCTTAAAGGAACATTACAGAATTGTTTTTTTGCTAACAAAACAGTTGCTGACAGTGTGAGCATTTTATGTAATCCACCATATACATAAACTGACAAACCTGTAGAAGTTTGAGATTGATCGGCCATCTGGGTCACGAGAACATAGTGAAAAACCGATTACACATTTGCATGAAATCATATAGATTCAACAAATGAATAAAACGCTCACTGAGCGATAAACTTCAATCGGAAAATTAAATTATTCATTTCTCATCAAATATGGCATTTCAGACAGAAATATTTCAAGGGATGTTTTCTACTATCATCATCATTAGACCGTGTAAGTTTTATGTAAATCTGTGATCAAAAAGTATATTTTACAAGTTTTTTTCTTACCAATTCTGTAATGAGCGCGTATACACGCGTGCACGTTTCCATTGTTTTTCATCAAAGATGGTGGTCAATGACGTCATGTGCAACCCGTCTAGTTGACCAAAACCTCACCCCGGTAATTGTTCAAAATGTCACCCCTGTCCGGGTGAACAACCATCACCAAACGTTGCCAGGAAAAAATTCTGCTCAAGTTGTTAATTCCTAGACTCGGTCAATACTTCTAGCGACAATACGGAATTACAAATTGAGATACCATCAGTAATTAGTTTCCTCCCGATGAAGTTTTCAAGAGCTTAAATCTCCAGTTGCAATCTTCGAGTGCCCGTCGTCAGAACGAAGAAAGCTCTTGTGTGTGAAATCACGATCTAGTATAATACAGATAAGTATTCAAATGATCCAATTAAAAACGAGACACGGGAAGACGAAGTTTAAAAGGAAAAACATGGTGGAAATTCTCCGTGTGAGTAGATCTTTGGTAGATGGCTCCAGGATTATACCGAAGGGGCCTAACAAACCGAAGGAGAATATGGCTTTTATGGTGTTGGGGCTGACGTTTGTTGAATTTGGAGGACATCGATGGTGGTATTGATGATATCAGTGGGTTTTGAGTTTAATTAGGAAAGGGTGCATTGGTTTTTTTCTTGGAACGGCTCGGGAATAGACCCGCGTAAATCCCGTGATGAAAAGTTCACCGTTTGGGATTTCAGGCACCTCTAATGGGAGATTAACGAGGGTACAATTTTTGTGCTATTTCAATTTTTGTTACACCCCCCAAAAATGTTCCATCCCAAAAACATATTAGTGGAATGATAACATTTATAACTTACATGTAATAAATAAAACTATATTGGACAAACGTATGAGAACATGAACAAAATACTGTTCCGACTTCCAACATCCAGTTCGAAGTGTCAGATTGCGGATTTATGCTGGATGAGTTTCGCAAACCGTTGTTTGACCGCACTTAAAGGAACATTACAGAATTGGTTTTTGCTAACAAAACAGTTGCTGGCTGTGTGAGCACTTGATGTAATCCACCATATGCATAAACTGACAAACCTGTAGAAGTTTGAGATCGATCGGCCATCTGGGTCACGAGAAAATAATGAAAAACTGATTACACATTTGCATGAAATCATATAGATTCAACAAATGAATAAAACGCTCACTGAGCGATAAACTCCAATCGGAAAATTAGTTTATTCATTTCTCATCAAATATGGCATTTCAGACAGAAATATTTCAAAGGATGTTTTCTACTATCATCATCATTAGACCGTGTAAGTTTTATGTAAATCTGTGATCAAAAAGTATATTTGACAAGTTTTGTTCTTACCAATTCTGTAATGTTCCTTTAAAAACCGAAGTTAGGTTCGTTACTTAGCGCGAAAACAGACAATGTGTCGCATGGATTTTTGTTTGACGTTGGATCATGGAGTCGACGGGACCACAACGTCCTGAGCACGGTTTGAACTACTAAATGTAGCAGCTTGCTCGAGTTTGCATGCGTATAATATACGCGACGACCGGCTTTAAAGACCTGTGGGTTCGATTCCACAAAGAGCTCAAATTGATCTATAACTGTGTATCAATCTTTTGATTGCTAAGCAACATTTGATGTCACAATACAAATCACTATGGTGATATTGACTACAAATCTTCATAGTGCTTTGTGAAATCAAGCCGAAGTGAAGTAGCCATTTTAAGATGGCTTTAAAACAAAACTTTAGAAAACAAATAAGGTTTGCGATTAGGCCTATGTTTACAGTTTCAATTTTGAAAAAACAAGATTTGTTGATTCAGGCCATATTCAATAGATGAAGTTCTTTTTAAAACAATTGCCGCAAAATACGCTGTAGCTGCAATGCGAGTTGCCCCGCCGGAAGTCAATGTGTTTGTGGGGGTGGAGGAAGCGGGGGCAAAGACATAATGGGGGGGGGGGGTTATCGAATCAATCATTTATGTATTTTATCGATCTCGCTTGGGGCAAGAGGAGGGGGCAGGGGTTTTGGAGGGGGGCTTTCCCTTGTTAAACCACTGTATATAAACACAGTATGGTTTAGTCAAGTAAGGTTTGCAGAGCTACCATGTAATAGACCAATCCATTAGGCTCCGTCCCCTTACGTGTTGACCAATCACAACCTTGGCTATGCCACCGAAAGTCCGACAAAAGTCCGACACGCTAAAATCCCATTAGAAAAGTAAACATGCGTGCGTGCGTAAACTTAAAGCGCGCCCGTTCATGTCTCGAGTGTGACATTGGAGAGATGCGCATTGTGCTGCCCACGTGTGCAGTGGTGATGATGCAGCCAATGCTGTGATTGGTCCATATGTTAAGTGGGTGGGGCTTAATGGATCGGTCTATTAACGCTCTCTCTGATGAGCTGTGGTGGTTCTGGGAAGAACCGGTGGTTTAACTCACCTCGACGTTTCGATCACTGTGCTCTGATCGTCGTCAGGAGAATGGTTCAGAGCAGGCCTGAGGTTCAGAGATTAAACACTGCTTGCATAAATTATGACGTCACCAGCTCGAACTGAGATCGAAGGGAATTCCTCTCATTGGCCGTAGAGCGGATTGCGCATACACATTGTTTTATGCGCGAGCACGATTCCATTGTTTGCCTCAGCGATGGCGGCGTATATGCAAGATGTATATTACTTGAGCACACACCTTATCAAGTACTCGATTGAGATGAAAAAAAACATGACTGCAGTTGTGATTTTCCCGCTGGTCCGGTTGCTCATAATCGATTTCGCTGCGACGATTGATTGGATTGATTTGTCTACCTGCATCTAGGGTGAGGGCTGCCTTTTTGTAATGAATGCCGTCAGCGACGTAGAATAGATAATGTTTACTTTGCATTATTGCCAAGTGTCTGTATGGTGTGTATGATGTTGATCTTTTCAATTTGGTTAAAGGCACCTGGCAGTGGTATTTTGAAAGAAAAAGCTTTTGTCATTAATAAATGTATTTTGATGAGTGGAATGTGAATAAACAGTTGACTAAGGTTTTTAAAAATTAGTTTTTATTTTAATTACAAATTTAAGAGTAGGCCCCCCCTTTACCTTGACACATGGTGGCGCTGTTCGTGACGTCAATCAAGGCACGATATTTGAAGGGAAAAAATGTTGTGCGTATGCGGACGTCACCCACATCACAGTATACATGTACTAGCTAGCGTATACTAGCTGGCACATCGCGCCAAAAACGACGTCGTTAGTCTGACTTTTGCGGCCCACAACCGCTCATACTTAGGATCTGCAGGAAACAAATGCAGACTGACCCCATCATTAGTTGTTCAGCTGCATACAGCAGCAATACACCTGGTCGGCATGGCCGGAAAATGCAAGAAAAAAACCCTTTTCGAAGTTAACGTACAAGATCACAACTGGGACCTACTTGCACGTGTGTTTACAACGTAAACGCAAGCAAATTCGAGGGTGTCGATGTTCGATCGAGGCGAAGTCTGCCTTCATTGACGTCACAAAAGGGGATGGGCGGAGTCACCCCCCGAACGACTTTATCTATTTTTTTACATATAAATCCTCACAAACAATTACTCAAAAAAATGGTTTATTGTTAATATACATAAACTCTTATGTCTAAACAAAACAAAATTCTATTTCCAGGTGACTTTAAGATTAATGCACGCCATCCTGACACTCATTTCACATGCTAGAACTGATACTTTTAAATTTACTGTTTTTAACAGGTTTCCTGTCTAGACCTACTTTGACAATTTACCTTCTCATGTTAAGGGAAAAACTTTTCAGAAGCCTTCATAGTTTTGTAAGAGGCACTGAAAAGTAGTTTAAAGAAATCGACTGTCAGGCCCAGATTTAACTTGAATTTTGTGTTTAACTTGAATTTTTAATTTTGTGTATTCATTGCATGTTGTTCTGAGTTGCCCGGCTTGGCTTGATAGGTGGGTAACGCACACAGCCCTCCTGGGGAGAGTTTGTTCGGTCTTTTATTGTCCGAATGGTTTCGAGAACCAAAATGGTCAGCCATTTGAAAGTGACCTTTTGTCACTATTCGCTTTCCCTAATAACTAATACTAATAACTGTATTTATAAAGCGCCTTTTGCCAAAGGATACAAGGCGCTGATATTTTTACCTGCCATGTATGTGGAGCTACGTTTTTGAAGTATGAGACCTATGCATTTATAGCACCATGTAATGGTATGCACGGTGCTGTGGCGCAATATGCTGCCGATCAAACCAGGAACACCGGGGCGAACCCCTTCTCTTTACGATAAGTGCACTGGGTTCTTTACGTGCATTACACAACACACGGGACCTACAGCTTTACGTCCCATCCGAAGGACGCAGCAATAATGGTTAAGTGTCTTGCTGAAGGACACAAGTGTCACGACTGGGACTCGAACCCACACTCTGCTGAACAGAAACACCAGAGCTTGAGTCCGGTGTTCTTATCCGCTCGGCCACGACACGCCACAGGATTCTTTTGTTTTTTGTTTTGTTTCTAATTCATTGTTTTAGCACTTGCTGACACATTCTCGGTACCACATTGTACTCAGCAGTAAGCTCATAATATTATGCCGTGACGTCCTAAGCCGCACATCCTAGAGGTCAATCAACAGGGGTCACTGATTTGGTCAGGAGGAAAAAAACAAAAACTCTGCTGGCCTCCTTCGAGTACAAAATTGGTATGTCAAATTTGTCAGTGGAACAAGTAATATAACTTAGTTAAACAAACAAAATGATAAGGCTAAATTTACCCAGGCAATACCTGGGGCCCAATTTCATAGAACTGCTTAAAGGACATTACAGAATTGGTTAGAAAAAAAACTTGTAAAATATACTTTTTGATCACACGACACAGATTTACATAAAACTCACACGGTCTAATGATGATGATAGTAGAAAAAAACATCCCTTGAAATATTTCTGTCTGAAATGCCATATTTGATGACAAATGAATAAACTATTTTTCCGATTGGTGTTTATCGCTCAGTGAGCGTTTTATTCATTTGTTGAATCTATATGATTTCATGCAAATGTGTAATCGGTTTTTCACTATTTTCTCGTGACCCAGATGGCCGATCGATCTCAAACTTCTACAGGTTTGTCAGTTTATGTATATGGTGGATTACATAAAGTGCTTACACTGCCAGCAACTGTTTTGTTAGCAGAAACCAATTCTGTAATGTTCCTTTAAGCACAAAACGTAGCTAAGCAAAACAAAACGTTGCTTTACAAGAATAGGGTTACCAGCCAAACTACCATGTCACATTTACAATTTGTGATTGGTGCCCTGTTCATTTCTGCTGAGCAGCATGCTTAAAGGTATCATACAGGATTGGTAGAGCTGACAAAACAGTCGCAAACAAAGTTCATGCTTTGTGTGATTAACCATATACATGAAATAACAAACCTGTGAAAATTTGAGCTCAATTGGTCATCGAGATCACGAGAAAATAGTGAAAAGAGACCTTATGTGTTTTCTGTTTTTCAAACATCGAGTTCATTATCGCGCGCGATAAAAACTATTGTTTTATTAATTTCTCAGAAACGATAGCATTTTAGGCAGAAATATTTTAAGGAACCCTTTCTACCATTACTTACTTTAAATCATGTAAGTTATGTGTGAATCTGTGAACATTTGTGTTTTTCGATCTTACCAATAGTGTACAGGGCCTTTAAGCATGCAGCTCTATAAAATTGGGCTCTGGACTCGTAAACAACACTCTCAGATATCAAAATCGCGTGAGAAAGAGCAAAACAAACGCTCTTAATTTAATGGATAAACGGTTTTGCTGACAACGTATAACGCGTGTGCATTTTGGACCGCAGAGGTCCCCCCTCTTAATTAAGTTTTGTTTTAAACAATCTTA